>OX387395.1:10000000-10627500 GCA_947563765.1 Anarsia innoxiella
TCTTTGGTCATAACATCAACCAAACTTCTTAAATATTGTCTGTGAAACGTCAAGTGATGATAGTTGCCACTGTCATTGCTTGGGAGTAGTCTATGCTTCATGTAATGGTGGATTTGCGAACAACGTGAGCTGTGTGATCGAATGAACGTGGAGTGCAGAACTCTCCGCGTTTCACAAAGCGTAAATCTAGTTAGGCTATAATTCGAATACTTAATGAAAGTCTGATGGCGGATAGACAAGAATACTTGCTCTTCGCATGACATCCCGCTCGCCCATCCGTCATATGCATATTATGAATATGTATGTAGGTACTAAATTCAACAACACACCTTTTAAAATGTTCTATGCCTACTTACTTATACTATGTACGAAATTCTATAACAGACATATATACCTATACGTATGTAAAACAAAAGAAAATATACCGACTGAACCCTTAACGAAGACACGGTTAATCAGCTATTGAAACAACGGATGGACGGAAGCAAACACGCCTTTGTAAACATGGCAGGGAGTTCCTGTTGCAAGTAGAGCATGTACAGTCATGAGTATCTATATCCAACATAGCGCAGTAGCGCTCCGCGTTAACGTGCCACTGTTAAAAGAATTATGCCATATTCAGAAATGGTGCACGGTTTTCAGCCGTAGTTACAGACGCTGAAAGTCTAGGCCGAGGCTCTTTTATGACTGATCCTGTTTGTCTAAACTTCTTGGCTTAGTCGAAAGTCACGCGTTTTACGCGCGTTTGAGGAAACGCGCGTAGGCATGTGGACGCGACATATGTATCTCGAGTACGCGCGAGAGCTTACGCGCGTAAGGAAACGCGCGTAAAACGCGTCATGTGGACAGGCTCTTTCTCCCATGTCAGTTGATCCGACGTTCCATTCTTTAATCGTCGGATATCGAAGTGAGAATTAAAAAAGCCCCTCGCCCCACTTGTTCGCGAAAAGGCCTCCACTGCGAGAGCGCGATGTGTTCAATCCTACTGACTCATGGCTTCAAACGGCCGTTCCCTATATTCTATCTATCTCTAGTTTTGCCCTGCTGATGACAGAAATAGTTATTTATCTTAGAATTTTTGTCTCAATAAAGCTGGTATCAAAAAATCTCTGGGATTCTTCTGAAGGATAAATCAAAAGTGACAGCTACGTGACAGTTAAGTACTGCTGATCTCGGAAAGACATCTGTCTTTGCTTCGAAAGATACCCCGCACCTTTGAGTATATAATATAGTATAAGTAGGTGCCACATTTTTTTCTTGAGTTCAATGGGTTTATGACAGCGTGCCAAGGTTGGCGCAAGTTTTTCATAGTTTTCTTGGTAGATAACCTGTCAAATGATAAGAAATTCCATACAAAAAGGTAGCCATTTTGCGTCAGACCAGGCACGCAGATCCAGACGGTATGGCATCTCCTTATATATTCTATTCTCAAAGCCCCGCACCTCTCGCCACCACCTTACTACCACGACATGAGCTCTATTTAAAATATAAAATCTGCCGACGGACACACCGTACTATCATTTTCCGTTCAAAAAAACAAAATACGAGCGTAATGCTATCCACACACCAAAGCCGCCGGCATGCCGCCGGGCTTTACGTCATACGAATGGCAGCTGTCAAAAAAGCCGGCGGCTTTGGTGTGTAGATACCATAAAACGAAAACGCCTTTGAAACAAATAATAGATTAAAGTTTTACCTTGTTGGTTATACTCATTAGCATTTCAAGTTAAAGCAGATGTTACAAGCAAGTTTGTCTTTGCGAAGGCGAACTCAATATAACTCAATAATGAGTTACGTCTTAGGATAATGACGGTATAAATTTTGGTTTGAGCCTGCTATTGAAATCAAGTGTTTATCGGAACAAAGGGTTTGTAATGAATTTATTAATGACTAGATCCCGCCTGTGACTTCGTACGCATTTCGACATATCTTGGGTAACTTAAAATAATCCAAATAAAGGCCAAAACACACCTAATGCGTATGCGTTGCGTATGCGTAGCCGTATGCGTACCACTGAGTTGTAATGTAAGGAACTGTCACCGGTTGCGTATCGTAGACGTAGACGCAAGCGGTGACAGTTCCATACATTACAACTCAGAGGTATATGTCAATGTTTGTGCCGATGGACGTGAGGATGTTTTTACTGTTTCACGCAAAAACTTTCAAACAGATGTTCATGAAAATTGGCAATATTGTAGCTTATACATCCTCCATTAAAGTACATTTTCTAAGATATGACGATAAATGCGTACGGTGGCACTGAGAGCCTATAATGTTTAAATAATAGAGACTGTTTTACTTTGATATCTAAAACTACAATATTTTAAACTTCATTGAAGGGTGATTATTTTTAAAAATGACCATTTGGATGAAAAAAATTGTCCATACGCGATATTTTTTATTAAATATACTTTTAAGTATCAAAAAAGTACCTATTATTGTACAATGTTGTATTGTCTAGTAGAATTAAACAGTTTTATGTATTAAATATTACAATTTAAAAAATAATACTTATTTTTTCTCAGTGGGTTCGGATGGTCCCTATACAAAATTATTTGTCCTCTTCACGAGATACGTTACAAAATTTGACCTAAAAAAATTACTGGAACCTTTATTTAATTATGAGTGAATTTATCGCCTAGACAACAGTGAAAGCGTATTTCTTCAGTATACATTATTTAATTTAAATAATTTTAAATATATATTTTTTACTTACAAAACATCGTCCGAAATTTTGTTCATTTTTGTTTATCATTTTTGTAACAAATAAATCTGGTAATAATTGAAAACTAGAAAAAGAAACACTTAGCAGTTCAACGAGTCAATGGCACGCCAGAAACGAATTTGAATCGGTAATTTCGTTTACTGTGTGAAAAAGTGCACGACGTGTGTTTTTTTGTCGACCGGAAAAATTCCAGTTTTAATTTTTCCATTTTGTTTTGTTTGTCAAAATACACAGGTAAGGGGCTCCTTTTTCATTAATTGTTTATTGGAATAGTTTATTATGTATCTTTATAAAAATGCACGGTGATTTCACTCATTGAGATTTCTGTTGGCATAAACTATTTGAGATTATTTTCAAACAATGTTGCTTCTTCATTTTTGTAACAATTTTTGATGACGTTACAAATATGACGTTACAAAAATGAAGTAAAGCTGTAATCACATCGGTGACTATAATGTGGACCACTAATTTAAACATTATAATCGGAGCGTGATTGTGCATGCGCACCCAAATGCAGTAAAAAAAGCCTCAGCCACATATAATTTTTACTAATTCTATTTTATTATGTCAATGAAATATTTTGTTTAATTATGTTTTCTTATATTTTAAGTTAAAGAGAATAATCTTTTATGTTGTGTTATATATAGTGACTTCATTGATTTCATTATTGATAAAAAAAAAAACAATTTGTGTTGATTATTGGTATTGTGTTTCATTTCATTGCATGACATTTAATACATGAGTAAAAGAAAATAGTAAAAGATAAAGTGTGCATTGTGAGTAAGCCCTAATATTTTATTTTTGTTATTTTTTGTAACAAGTTTAATTTTGTAACACTTTCATTTTTGTTTCATTTTTGTCACAATGGTCATTTTAAAAAATAATTACCCTGAAATCGGTTCAATGCTTTTACGTGAAAGAGTAATAAACATCTTGCTATCCATCTATCGGTACAAACATTGACATTTGTAATATTAGTTGGATTAGAAGGGAGTAGTTAATGACGTCAATAAGAGAGTTATTGAATCAATCAGTTGATAAGTTGGCTCTTTCTTACAATAATTATGGAACATTCACTGTAATTGACCAAAAAGTTTACCAATCTGTTCACTTCATTCAAGTGTATAGTGTTAGTAATTGGTAGTTGTTAATGCTGTCTACACACCAAAGCCGCCGGCATGCCGCCGGGTTAGGTCAGCGGCTTTACATAATACGAATGGCAGCTGTCAAAAATGCCGGCGGCTTTGGTGTGTAGATACCATTATAGTGTTAAGTTTTATGTACATGAAGTTTATAAACTTCTTTTCTAAAAGAATTACCTACTATGAGAGTTTTGAAAACTAAATGCTTTATAAGTAATGTCTTATATTATCTAGCCGTCAGTGTTCCACTGCTGGGCAAAGGCCCAGCAGCCTTGGCCTTTGTAAATAATGTAAAATATTATAAATATTGGAGTGAAAAATGTCATTAACAAAAAATGCTAAAGAAAAACATTTTTAGGGAATTTTCCGCTTAATTCTTCAGTCTACGTTCTACGTTAAAATATTCACGAAAGCTTCAAATAAATATATATAGTATAAAAAAAAAACTATGAGTATATATATATATATATTATGCAGGGTGTTAAGAAAAGTATCACTTACCTTTTAACCAGGTGTAGTGTTAGATGTAGAACACATTGCACGAAAAAAATTTTTGTTCTTTTCCTAACACCCTGTATATACGGTCAAATTGAGAAACCTCCTTATTTTGAAGTCGGTTAAAAATTGAAAGTAACCGTGACAATTTGTATAACGTGAAGGCTTTATTACGGCCTAGTGACCTCCATGCGTCGTCAGTGATCCGTCAACCCTTTGGACGGCCACTTTTCCTGAGAGACCTTTTTATACGACGACACGTGAAAGGTTAACCTAGTGCTGTGACATGTTGTTGTTTGAGTTTGTATATGGAACAGTATGGGCGTTTTACTCCGTCCTCTTGTTACAGGATCTTCAAACACGGTCGCCAAAAATTATAGCAGCACAACTTATGAAAATAAAAGTCTTATAATTCTTGAACCTTCCTTTTAATATTTTTTTATATATGGTGACAAGCAAGGCAGCATAGACATGTCTTTTTTCTGTTTTATTCAATAATTTCGGCGTGGTGTATTTGTTTACGTGCGTAAACAGATATATCTAAATGCGCGTATACCCGCGTCTTTTACTCGTACGAGCGTTGACGCACTTTTAAGCTTTTTAGTCCATGTTGATACTGACACGATATCACCACCGGTTGCGGCGTATACCCGCGTCCGGATTTTGAAGCGCGTATGCTGAAAATGCTAGGTCTGAAAACGGCCTATATCATAATAAAATATGAAGTATCCATCTACACTAATTGCCAGTATTGCAGATTCCTTTTTACGTCTTAAAAGAAAATCAATTTTGGTACAACTAATACCTACCACATTTGAAAAGAGACTTTCGAAAACTTTATTTGAAAAGAGCAACCCTACAGAGTTTCTTGCTAGGTTCTTCTCTAGGGGAAACTGCACTTACTTTGCAAATCTAGCACTAGCTTTAAAAAATGTAGGTATATTTTATAATATACCTACATTTTTAAACCGTTACATAATTATTTATGTAACGGTTTCAAGAGCATTTTTTGTGCCTATGAAATAAACATATTTTTGACTTTGACTTTGACTTTGCATATTCGGTGATGCTAATTTAATGTCGAAAATATCTTTTCAGGAGTCAAAACAGGATAAATAATATTTCTATAACGTATTGTAACCTGTTTGTGTACCTAATAAAATAAATACTGAAAAAAATAGGTAAAAAAAACTTTTTAAGTTAAACGGTTTTATGTTAAACATACATTGCAATGTTTAAGATAAATAATAAAATAGATACAGTCGTGGGAATTATAAACATATGCATAGACTAGACTAAAATAAAACCGTGGGGCACGTCAATTGTCTACAATCGTTGATTAAAATGTTTTTCTTTTTTTTGTAATGTTACACTATCTATATGTAGGTACCTAATTAGGCAGTTGTTCAACCGACAACGATGGACGTGTGATAATAGACAATTGCCGTGCCCCACGGTTTTATTTTAGTCTAGTCTATGCATATGTTTATAATTCCCACGACTGTATCTATTTTATTATTTATCTTAAACATTGCAATGTATGTTTAACATAAAACCGTTTAACTTAAAAAGTTTTTTTTACCTATTTTTATTTTCTAGTTTTTAGTTTTTATTTCGCATTCTGTTTAATTCATTTAGTGCTTCATTATTGCAAGGTTTCTTGCCCGTTACTTTATCGCAGTCCAACTCCTCTATACGTAGTCCCTGCAAAGATCTTACTGTACTAAGAGTCACGTAGGCTTGACCTTCTTCAAACAGTTTCGCACCTAAGTATATTTCAATTTTGCATAGTAAATTATATTCTACTTGTTGAGACCTTTCATTTGATACCCATGTTGATGGGTTTGATAAAACCTAAGTTATCCGCCATTTTGTAGAGGCCGCCATCTTGGATTTTAATTTTATATAGTACATTTAATTCTACTGGTTGAGCACTTTCATTTGATACCCATATTGATGGGATTGATAAAACCTACGTTATCCGCCATTTTGTAGCGGCCGCCATCTTGGATTTCAATATTTTATAGTATATTGTATTCTGCTTGTTGAGCCCTTTCATTTGATACCCATATTGATGGGATTAATAAAACCTAAATTATCCGCCATTTTGTAGCGGCGGCCATCTTGAATTTATAATGATAATGAATAAACATAATTGTATTGTCACCAAAATCCAAAGTGTATACAAAATTTCAGATTAATCGGTTGACAGGAAGAGGGTGAAATTTGAATTACTAAATTTGACCCAAGAAAGAATAAAACAAACGGGGTGAGCTAAATAAAACCGTTTAAAAATACTTTCTTCACTCTTTCAGAAACGTCACATCACTGGTTCCAGAGATACATTTGAATGTTTGAATCAAAATTACGACTGAATGTACCCGGAACGTTCCTCTTCTGTGACCCTTCACGAATCAGCTCCAATATTGCACTCGTACGACTTCGCAGGTGATTTTGAAGCTAATGAAAGAGTTGAAATTCGAATGGAAGTAAACGTGAACATAATATGGTGCTCCCACATTGGATGTTTATTAAGGTTAGTAAACATTTTATAACAAAAAGTAAGTGATCATCATCATTTAATTTAAGAGTTAGACTCTTGTCGGTGGAGTGTTTGCCATCTAGGCCTATCCTCTGCCAGTGCTTTAAGTTCTTGATACGACATGTTAACTTTCTCTTTCACTTGAGTGAAGTAAGTACGTTGCGGTGTTCGTCTGCTTTCTTCCCCTCAACAATTCCTTCAATAATGTTTCTCAAGAAACCGTCATGTCGTATCAAATGTCCTATCATCTTTCCTCTCTTTTCTTCTTTCCTCTTTAAAAGTTAGTATAAGTACTCAATGTTTGTAATTTTTTATACTAAACTTGCAATGTGGAAGCATCATAAGTAAGTACATACAGTATGGGAATAAGCGTGAAAATAATATATACGTAAGTAATAAATAATATTTGGCAGTAAATAATACTCATTGGAATTTATTTTCATTTCTGTCTGTTCACAATGTTATTTACTCCGTTGTATAATGATACAATTAATACTAAAACTATAGCTACTTAGATAATATAATAGGTACAATTGCTTAATCTAATCAAAGAGGCTTTACCTAATTGTACCTGCTACAAAGGTGCCCATAATACTTAATTGCATCATTCCTGAATTTTCTTTGAAGCTTTATCAAGCTATCAAGCTATCTTTATTTAGCTTTACACAATTCCTTTGGGTTTGTTTGTATGACGGAAGCCAGAGCAATCAAAGACGTATTGAAGTAATAGCATAAATAGTTTCCGGTAAAACCACAGGGTTTTAACGTACGGGAGGAGTAATTAAAAGAAATAAAATATTAAATCATCTTAACCCAACATTTAGCAAAAACTTGTTATCACCAATCATAACAGCTCGTTGAAAACCAGCATTTTGTTGCAGCAAAACTGAAATAAAATAAATTATGCAGTTTTCTTTACACCTTCCTTCCTTCGCTGGTTGAGTGCAATCTAATTATATGGAAGAAACTCGCCTTGCGGCGCAATCTTCAGAAGCAGAGGTAAGAAACTCTCTCGTTAAGGATATGGAGATGTTTTTCTTTCAAATTGTGTACGAACGGAGTTTCCTAAGGTGTTTAACTTCTGAGTTAAGCCGTAAAATACCTTGTTTTTCGTACATTTAAATTGTTATTTTTATTTTATGAATTTTAAGAGAAACGCTCTTCTCGGTGGAGTAATCGCCATCTTTGCCTTTCTTTTGCCTACAATTTGACTTGTTGTTATGACATGACGTTAACTGTTTAACATACGTAAATACCAAAGATTATATTACCAACTACCACATTGATATCATTATAAAAATAACTCAACTTTTGAAATGACCGTCGACTTCTTAGTTTTCATGTTTAAAGCTCTGATTTGTTTTGAATCGGGTTACACGGTTGAGCGATTTTTGTAATTATTATACCTATTACATTATTATCTGTCACGCCTCTTTCCCGTCGAAGTAGGCAGAGATCACCCGCAATAAACTAGAGAATTCACTCGTGAAATTATTCTTGAAGTATTATTTAGTTGTCACATCCAAACTGAAGTTTTACTATTTCAAAGTTCTGTCTCGGAATCGCACTGTGAATAAAAAACTTTTTTTTTTATTACAAGCGACGGTTGTTGGTTCAATTTTGAAATCCAATTTAGACTGACTGCACGCCTTAGCGTATCCTCAAGCTATTTGGTTCCGATACAATGACGGGTAATGAAGTATGCTGAGTTTTATTTTTTTATTACTCCCATTACCGGCTTTGCTTCGAGAATATTTTGCCCGTTATTTAAATTGGAAACTTGTTACTTGGTGACGTTATTTGTTATCTTACGTAGTTTTTATTTTTAAGGTATTTTTAATTTTTTAATGAATTTTAACGTGCCAGTCGCATTTTGTGGAGGAGTATTTTTCTTATTTTTGAAAAGTGTTGGAGTTAGTTTAATGAATGTAATAACTTAATGATTCTACAGAAGCTGATTACGGTATATAAATAATGCTCCGCGTTTAATCTGTTCATCACATCTATTGCAAATCATAAAGTTATATCTAGCGTTACATAAAATTTTGTTTGTTATATACGTAGGCAGATATGCATCAATCTATATCTATCTATCTATCTATATATATAAAAAAAAAGTAAACCGACTTCAAAAAAAACACAAATGACAAAAACTTTAACCAGACAAAAGCATTACCTACATAACTAAAAAGCGATAAATAACCTAATTTATCTACTTAATGCATATTATATATATGCAATTATTTAAATATTTACAACTTAATACCTAATACTTTAACAAAGTCATCTTTAACTATTTAAATATTTACAGTTATCACTCATTTTTGAAGTCGGTGCCAGCCTGCAGCCTAGGTAAAGTAGTCTGTTGTGTTGTTTGACGCGCGCGGCCGTCAAATTAAATTCAAATACAATACATGCTTTGAATTTTAGTGTCGGTCAGTTTTCTTAATTACATTTATTTGTTTGGCTGGCACCGACTTAAAAAATGAGTGATAACTGTAAATATTTAAATAGTTAAAGATGACTTTGTTAAAGTATTAGGTATTAAGTTGTAAATATTTAAATAATTGCATATATATAATATGCATTAAGTAGATAAATTAGGTTATTTATCGCTTTTTAGTTATGTAGGTAATGCTTTTGTCTGGTTAAAGTTTTTGTCATTTGTGTTTTTTTTGAAGTCGGTTTACTTTTTTTTTAAAAGTCAGTTTATTTCATGATTTTTAGTTGTGTTAAAGTTTTTGATAGAGTACATAACACTAAAAATTTTATATTTTTCGTCGCGACTTCTTGTCCACTAGTTTACAAGCAAATCCGTGCGCAAAACCTAGTGATATACCTATATATTTTTGGAATGTACTCGCTGAGCTCTTGATTTTGATATTCCACACACCACCATTTACAAACTTTTATTTTTTCTTCGTGACTATTTGCCCACTAGTGGGCAAAGTATTAAACTTATTGCAAAACTAGGTATCCTATGTCACCCGCTGTATTATTACAAATCTTTTGACACCTCATTTATTAAAATCGGTTTAGTAGTTTAGACGCTACGGTGGAACATACATACATACATACAAACATACATACATACGTACATACATAGACTGCCAAAAACATTACCCTTCCTTTTGGCTTTGCCGTAGTCGGGTAAAAACACCATACGAGCATACAATTTTCGGTGGTTGCCTTCGATTTCTCCTGGATTCCATCATCAGATCCTGGACTGGTGAAAATGGGACCACCTCAGAAGTGAACACAATCCAACAAAAAAAATATTTTTGAAATCCGTCTATAATTGACGAAAATATCGGTGAACATACATAAAAAAAAAAAAAAAATATTATACATACAGACGAATTGAGAACCTCCTCCTTTTTTGAAGTCGGTTAAAAATGAATCCCTATTTCCCTTGGTCACGGCATCACGCTTGAACGGCTGGACCGATTTCGCTTATTCTTTTTATAAATGTTCATTGAAGTCCAAGGATGGTTCTTACGGTAAGAAAAATTAGAATAATTGCCGGGAAAGCCCTAAAACAGACCTTTTCTTTTTTCCATACAAATGTTTTGTTACTAAAATGTAGAGTCAATTAGAACTTTATTCGTACACAATAAAGTTCATTCTAAGGCGGGACAAAGTTCGCCGGGACAGCTAGTATCTTATATTATTAGGTATGTAACTTTGCAAACGAAAAGTTGCATGTCGCATTAATTGTCTTAATAATAGGACATAAGGTTTTGTTTTGATGTGATTCAAATAATTATACGTTTAAGGTCTACCTAAACAGATCCGGACACGTACTGGGCGCGGCACGGATCTTTGTAGATACACCTTTAACGTGTAATTATTTGAATAGCATCAAAACAAAACCTTATGTCCTCATAATACCCGACAAAACAGTTAAAAAAAGTTCAAAATCCGTTTCATTCTGTGCAAAGTGTCAGCGTGTGATAATGGCACATCATTCAAAGTCAAAACTCGGAAACAATTTCAATTTCAACTGCTTATTGAAACTTCGCATGGAATGCGGCTCAAGATTTTCCGACTTTCAATTTAATTTGTCTTATTCTCCACTGTTTTAGTATTGTGTTAGCTTGTTTACGTTTGTAATAAGCGTATTATTTTTATTATAATTCAATGGGGATGATGACTACTTTCGAAAATTAAAAAAATAATTATAGTCCGTCATTTAGGCTATTAAAAAATATTTGAAACACATTTTTTACCTGATCAAATACATAAATAAATACAAAGATACAGAGCATCGAAGTTACGGAGTGGGGGGTATTGACGTCACTCCTCGGTTAAAATCGTACTGAGGTGTGACGTCACGAGCAACTTTAACCCAGTGTATCTTTGTCATTTTTAGTTTAAGAGAAAAAAGAAAAAATACGTGTCGAATATTTTAAAATAATCTATGTGATTGACTAAAAAATTTTTTTTGTCATCATGCCCATTATTAATTTTAGTATTGTTTTAATTATTTGGGCGTTCCTTAAGGGTGTGAGGGACGCGAATGATGCGTTGCGTGTGAGCTTCAGTGACAGAACATTTTGTTTAAACTATTCACACTTGTCGGTCGTCGGCACGTAGGTATAAAAAAGTAAGAAATGAAGCCTAGTATGTTATTGTTTCTCATTCTATCTACTTTGCTCATTGGGAACAATCAACATTATGATGAAGATAAAAATGACGTCATCATCGATATCATTATTTTCCACCAAGACATCTACCTACTTCACATGTATTTTTTGAAATATGTCATTTTCAAAACCACTTAATATTAAATATCATATTTATATTATTCAATATTCATGTTCAAAACAAATTCAGCCAATTGCAGAAAAAGACATTAAAAATCTAACACACCATTAAACCTATAGCCGTCATTGTCGTTGTCAAACATCAGAAGAAGACAAGAACTTTAATGAAAGACCTTAAAACTCTTTTCTGCAACTAAAGGTCCCTTAAATTAGCAAACTGACATAAAAATAATATTGATTTTAATTTAGCTAAGTGGGGTATACAAGTTCCTACAATTCGGTTCTACCATTTAAAGGGCGACAAAATTTCTCAATTATTTAAAAGTGTTTTGTTGTTCCAGTTTAGCCCGCGGCTTTGAAGATTTGGATTTTTTTAAATAAAGGTTAATGCGATAATGGTTGCGAAGGAAATTTGAAGATTACGCTTTGATGCAGTACCGGGAAGGATAATAGACAATTTGGAAATTACCTTTTTTGTTTACTAGGTTCTTGTAAGACCAGAAACATCACACTTTCATAGAGTTTTCAGGCATAGCGTTTCTTACGCGCGTAGGTATACTATCGTTTTCAGCTAACGCGGGTACACGCGCGCTACGTACTTACTCGCTTCGAAAAACTAGACGCGCGTATACGAGCGCAGTATGCTCGAACCGGTGGTGTCATGTCAGTATCAACGTCGACTATGAGCTTAGAAGCGGGTCAACGCTCGTACGAGCAAAAGACGCACGCCTGAGGCCGTGGCCTCAGTAGGCAAACTGTTAGCGGCCGACTGAGTGAGCCGCAAATTTGTGGCGAACTGAAAGAGTTAGCTGCAAACTCAAATTAATGAAATCACCGGTTTTGGTGGGAGTCGGCCGCTGTCTGAGATAGTCAGCGCGCGTAACGCTGCAAACTGCGTACAGTGAGCGAAAATTAGCTGACTGTGGACATTCCATTTCAAATATATGGAAGGACGTACTAAATCGATACGCTGAAAATTAGTCAGCCGCTAACAGTTTGCCTACTGGGGCCACGGCCTAAAAAAACGAGCGTATACGCCTGCATAAAACGTTAGTCTGGCTGAAAACGCCCTGATAGGGCACTATAATTAACTATAATATTAGCATACAAGTATAAATATAATAAAGTATCATTGTAAACTACACATGAATATGAGTCTGAAATATATCATTTTCGGCTTTACAGGTTTTTACCCAGATATAAAAAGAAGAACATCGTTGAAGGAAAGAGAGGAAGAGGAAGACCAAGACGTACTTACTTTGCTCAAGTGAAGGAAAATATTAACGTCTTGTCGTATCAGGAAGTCAAATTGTTGGCAGAAGAGAGGCAAAGATGTCGATTACTCCACCGACAAGAGCCTGGCTCTTAAATATATGATAATGATAAAATAGTGTTGTAGTTGAATCGAGTTTTTACAATTAAAACTTAGTCGAGATTTGTCATTTGCGAACTACATGTACTCTTATAGTGTTGCCAATTAAAGACCATCCTTAAACCACCCACTCGTGTTTAAACGAATTGTAGCATAATGTTCATAATTGTAGTCGTACGCAATGCAGCTTAACTGAAGTGCTCTTAGTTAAGATGTTAACTTATGCGGAATCACGTCCCGGCTCTTCGAAGCAGACACGGCTGCTGCCTTCGAATACTGTTATCATTTTCGCAAAGATTATTTTAGAATTACTAGGAAATTAATATTTTTAAGTAATTAAATGCTTGAAAAGCCTTGTCAAGAGTACTCTAAACCGACGTCTATGTATGGCGACTGATGAGTGTGGATGAAGCGAAAGAAGTGTGTTTGGAACGTAGCTAGTGGAAGGAAGGAAGTCTGTCTACTCGATGAGAGAGAGGTTTGATAGATGTATGTATATTTGTATCGGATATCTTTGGTTGGGTTTTAATTAAACATTTTGATTCGGTACAGTGCGAGTGAGAAGCAAATGTTTCAGAAGTGTTACTGCTTAGGGCCCGTTTCACACTCACAGATAAAAATTAATTGATAGATAATAACAATAATAAATCTTTATTTTCAGACAACATAGATCCATTAAGACTTAATCGCTATGTCAGTACCTACCTTTAAACTACGCATGATTTAGTAACATTTATTAATGGTCGCATTATTGTGCAGCCCTCCCGATAGGCATAAGCTATGATCTTCAATAGGCTGCTGGGTCTTTGTCTATTTCATAAAACATGTAGTTTTAGATAGAGACAGGTATAAAATATCTGTCACATAATTTGTATTAATCAGAAATAAGTATAAAAAGAGTTTGTAACACCTTGATCTAAATTTAACCATTTACACCCCGTATACCTACAGTAAACACCTTCCACACTAACGTACTAACATACAAAGAGCTGTTAGAACCCTGTTTGATGTGTACTCCCTGTATAAATTACTGAGCAAACGTTACCAGTCATGTGTACGCTAGTAATGTAATTAGGACATCATAGGACGGTTGTTTGTTTGTTTTCATATCTATAACGTGTGTTTTGTATGGGGTTACAGTTTCGTTTTGGTAAAAGACAGGTGCTGATGGGAGATACGGTAGATACAGACCACGTACGGAATGCATTATGATATCTCCTCCATAGAAATACTATTATGAATAGTAACACACTTTTAACATCTTGAAACGACATGACATCCGCCTATTCCTTCACCTAAAGAAAAATATGCTGTAGCTTTTGTATAACTTCTCTTTTTTTCTGTCTCTATGTACTATCATCTTTCAATAAACTGTTAAATAAATAATAAATAAAGTTCTAGGACATCCGTTTGGGTCTTCCTCTATTCCTTTTCCTTCAATTTTTCCTTCTATGATGTTTTTTATGAAGGAATCATGTCGTATTAAATGTCCTAGCGTCTTTCCTCTTCTGTTCTCAATAGATTTTAGTAAACTTCTCTTTTCTCCCACAATTTGTAATACATCCTCATTTCTCTTCTTTCCAGTCCAAGAAAAAGAAGTTACACACTTGTCACACGCAACGTAAATTAGCTTATTACATCCAAAACTAGTTCGACGGCCTTGATATTTTGATCACAAAGGGATTTACGGCATAGATCAACGGAAGAATGGCAAATCGACGTCGATCGATAGTTTCTTCTAGTAAGTAAGTAAGTATTTAATTTTCTAAAAACAGTACATTACACTGTGTGCAAAAATATTATCAAAATTAAATAACTTATAAATTATAGAAATTGAACAAAATACTTTAAAGTCTAAAAGAGATCATCAGTCTACGTAGAACAATCAATCGATCGTCGCCATTGATTGATGGTCGTCTTGTGAATACATTTTAAAAGAAACTAATGGAAGACCTACAGCCGTCAATCGATCAAAAGTAGAACAATCGATTGATTAAAGTTATCAGACTAATCGATCGACTTCGCTTGACAATTGATCAACTTCGACTGACAATCGATCGACTTCGACTGACAATCGATCGACTTCGACTGACAATCGATCGACTTCGTTGACAATCGGTTGACTTCGATGACAAAAGATCGACTGCGATTCACAATCGATCGATTTATTAAACCCTTAGGCTTCTACCTCAAGATATACGAGTGTTTGAAGCACCACGATGAATAAAGTTGGTGTGACACTGTTGTTACTAACGAGTAAAGAATAGCAACGCGGCAGTTGCAACGAACCTCGCTTGGAATTTTAAACAAAGTCCCCGGATTAGTGTGAGCATGGTTTTTTATTTTTAGGGATAATTTAAAAAGATAAGGAAAGAGAGAGAGAGAGAGAAATACTTTTTTTTATAAGTCTATTTCGTCCCACTGCTGGGCAAAAGCCTTTTCCATGCCTCTCCAAAGACTCCTGTAATTAGCTACTAGGTAAGTACTTACGTAACTTTTTTCTTTTTGTAACCTTTTATTTAACCTGCGTTGTATGTTTGTTAGTATGTATAGTCTGGCAAGGAAAAGTAGAAATTAAAACGTTGCAACACTGTAGCATCGTCTCTTTCAAACCAGTCTAAGTAAAGCGGGACGACACTACAGTGTTGCTACTTTTTTCCAGATTGTAATAATGATGCATTAAAGGTCACTCAATTATTAATCCTCCTACTGCCCCACGGGATATCTTATATTATGATGCCTACACACTATCTTCAAACATTTACAGGCTAGTTAGCATAGTCGGTAGTGAGTATGCCATATACGCACGGGTCGCGGGTTCGATCCCCGCCGGTTAACAAACATTTGTGTGATGAGCATAAATGTTTGTTCCGTGTCTGATATTTATCTATGTATGTTTATCAGTCCCTGATAACCATAGTACAGCATTTGCCTAGTTTGGGGTCAGATGACCGCGTGTGAAATATCCCCCAATATTTGTATATATATATTTTTTTCGAAAAAAATTGCGGTGATCTTGGTGTGTAGACCCATTAAGCGCACAACCGTCGATTTTGTATGGAAAAACCTGATCGCTTAAAACAACAGCGCGCTTTAATGGTTCATGTTTTTGAAATAATAAATTATTTTAGTTATATTAAATCATGGTCACACTACGTATAAGCAACCAAGAGTTTTAAAACTAACAAAGCAAATTCAATTTTCATTTTCCAACGGCCGGAAACATTTTACCCAAAGTTTAGGTGAAAATAAGATTTACCGGCTACTGCCGGCGCTGTTCCTACATTTTTGTGGTATTCGTTTTAGGGTAGTTAGCGTAAGGCCACATTTTTAATTTAGTGAAGATTTAAATTTCGAAAATTGAGTTGTTTATTTAAAAAATAATCTTTCCTCTTGTGTAACGTTATATTACGAAAGTTTATGTAATGTCGTATCAAGGGCCCAAGTCAACAATGACATTTCTATTTATTTTCTTTAACGATGTCCAGTCGTTCTTCTAAATAAAAGAATTGTTCAAGTATGTTTGGATCGTAGCATGTGGAATTCACAATATACTCAGTTGTGTGTCAGCAGAGTGTCAATGTCATATTTTTGACGCATTTTGTCGCAAACAGTGTAAGCCATTGTTTAGCAGAAAAAAAAATGGAATAAAAAAAAAATGGGAAATTTTTTTTTTTTTCGGATGGATTAAAAAAAGGCAAAAAAAGGGATAGACACCCTGCCGACACACAACTCAACCGAGGCTATTTTAAATTAGCAGACTTGGGCCCAGACAACAGAAGATAGGCCTAAATGACGAATGCTCCACCGACAAGACTCTTATTTTTCATGATGATGATGGAGTCGGTTTTGAGGCCTTCCTCGTTTTCTGTTTCCTTCTACTTTTCTTTCAACTATGTTCTATATAAAGTTGTCGTGTCATTTTCGCTATTTTACACTTAATAGTCCTATTTAATCCTACTACTTTTACAAAGGTCATTGTTTGTGTCGATGTATGTGAGGAAGTGACGATGAATGCGTACGAAGTCGCGAACAGCATGTTTTCTTAAGTGTTATATAATATAATATAATATAATATAATATAATATAATATAATATAATATAATATAATATAATATAATATAATATAATATAATATAATATAATATAATATAATATAATATAATATAATATAATATAATATAATATAATATAATATAATATAATATAATATAATATAATATAAAAGGTACATCATAAATATTACAATCTAGCCTTGTAGACTAATGAGTAATTGACATCTAACTTAAATTGCTCAGTAAGTAAATCTAAGAATGTGGCCAGTGACACTATTCTTATTGTCTTTATATTCTTGTGTTCTCTATTAAGTAGCACTTATACACTGAACTACTTATCACTAGCATATGAATAAACTAACTCAAAAGTTTTGTTAAGTAAATTTAAAAAACAATACAGGTACTTAAATTATAAAGATGCGCCGCTACACAAGCATCAAATATTAAATACTCTCATTACATAATTATAATTACAAGCTTTGTGAAATAAATACGTGTAGGATGTAGGTAATTAATAAGCTGTAATAATATAAGATTAATTACTTTCCTCCGAGGGTTGTATAAAGTAGCTTGGAGGATGTTCGGCTTCGGTCTACAAATTAATGTACAGAGGAACGGGAGGTAAATGGAGAAAAAATTAATGGAAAGGTTTGTTTCTGATAACTTAGTACCTAAATTATAAATATAGTTACTAGACTTTTTTAGGTACACAATACAATACAAATATTCTTTATTGCACACAAATATATAAGGTACAGACGCAAATAAGAATATAAGAAGCAACAGGCGGCATTATTGCTAGGTAGCTATATCTTCCAGGCAACCTTAGGGTAAGAAATAGTGAGAAATAGGTAATAATGGTTGCGGGTTGTGCAATTAAGCAAGGTATAATTCATGAGAACGTAAAATTAATATTCTAATTTATTTATTCCCGCGCGGGGTCTTTTCTGCTGCAGCGGTTGTCTATCGCTATCCAGCGTGGAAACGCAGCTGGGGTGATGGGCGCGTTTGCACCAGGAGACCAGGGGCGGATTATTCCCGGATTAGTGTTAGTTAGGTTAAGTTTAGTTTAGTTTAGCGGTTATTTTTTATTTATTAGAGTGTAGTATTTGTAAATGTGTGTGTTGTTCATGCAAAACGCAGGACGGATAAATGGACGTGATTCTTTAAGGACAAAGAATGGAAAGTGACACAGAATAATTTCATCTTTTTCTAAACCTTTCTTCTCTAAAATAGAGGGTGCGACTTTGTATGGAGCATTCTATGAAATCTGAACTTAGTGCGAGCGAAGCTGTGGGCAGCAGCTAGTTGGATATAAAGTAGTTATCCTTCGTATCTTAGAGACATTGCAGACGAAGGCGCAGTTGCGGAGCGGACGCGTTTTTTTCCGCTACCAAACCGCGCGCATTTTGCACGCGTTTTGACACATTACAAATAGGAGCAGAGTAGTAGCAGGAAAAGGCGATGATACGCATCATAGAAAAATATTGTTTCTGGAGTCGCCGTCGCCGGACACGGTGTGGACGACATGATGACATTATCTTTACTAAAATTGATATCCAATAGTTTTTTCATTTAAAATTTCAAACGCGAATCGAATAAAACACGATCTCGAATAGATGACATTCGTTACATGAAATTGAATAGAATCCAAGTAAATAAATCAGAGCCAGTGGAAAATACAGGCAAATGCTTTTATTTAATGAATTGAGGCAATTAGTCTTGTATGTGTACTGCCAGACCGATTAAAGCCCGGCTTATTTGATGTGGGTTTGAATCAAGTGGAAAGGAAGCGTTTACGATTACGAGTTACTTTTACGGCGCGTGTACACGAAAAGAATTTTGTCTGGTTCTACACGCGAAAAACCACGCAACAACGTTCGACGCGTCGTGTCTATTAAAAATGTTGATACAGTTTTTGTAGATAATTTTAAGATCTACAATTTTTGTCTGAGGCACTTTTATGGTAATCTTACCGTTTCGCTGCAAATTGCGTAAAACTGATTTTTATTTATTTATTTAACAGTTTATTGTAAGATGATAGTACATAGAGACAGAAAAAAAGAGACGTTTGACCTTGAATAAAAAAAATTCCATACATCAGAATGATGGGGAATTTTTACATATTAATTATAATTACATTTTGAACAATATCTATAATTTTCAGCCTGTTGTGAAAGGTTATTTTCTAGTTACAACAAGAATTCTTGCGTAGGCCAGGCGTGCTTTCTTATTGTGTACACTCGCATTTAAGCTACACGTTGATCGGATTCGGAGCGTACGGAGCGGAAGGATTTAATGCTTTGTATACAGTTGTTAGGAAATTCTCGGCGAGTAAGTAGGTCGGACGCGCTCGCACTCTCACTCTCGCTCTACGGGCGGCGAGCGCTCGCGACCTACTTACTCGCCGAGAGTTGAATGACCTTTGCGTTGAAACGCGCGATTAAATGAAATTCTTATTTAAAAATGAGTTCAAAATTTTTTTTTTTCGTGGAATGTGTTCTACATCACTAGCACCATACCTGGTTAAAAGGAAAGTGATATTTTTCCTAACAGCCTGTATTTAAGCCGCAGATATGCGGATCTAGTACCTACACGTTGTACCAAAGAAATCAATACAGAGCATATGAAGCTTATTGCCTCTAAGCTCTCGCTTAGGCCTATAAATAATGGTATTTTTTCTACTTTTTAAAGACATAACGATAGAGTGCGAACGAAGTCGCGGGCAGGCAGTATTTCATAAAACCAAAGCAAAGCCCCAATGCAATTAACTTAAGCCATTCATACTTAATAATTTGCAATTTACTGCTTACTCCAACTTTTTGCAGTTGTAAATAACCAGTGTTAATTTTATAAAAACGTTGCACTTTAATTATAAGTTTTTTCTGTCTTTCTGTTGCACGCTGTATACTACGACAAAATTCATGAAAAATTTAAAAACTGTACCAAAAAAGTAACCAAAATTGACTTGAGCATCTTTCACTTAGAAACAGGGATTGAAATACACTTAAAATATCCGTCACGAATCTCTCCCATCGGCGTAGGCAGAGACCATTTCGCTCCGCTTGCTACGATCCAAACACACATCTTTTGCTTCATCCACATTCATCAGTCACCTCATACATGCACGTCGTCGATTTCCACCGTCCCTGTAGACATTTTTATACAATTGACAGATAATTATCCGATGTCAGCTGCCTGATAACTAGAATTTGTAAAACGGGTCTATAAAAATCTTCATACATACACACACATACTTACATATATATCCGTCACGTCTCTCTCTTTCATCGGGGTAGGCAAGCACCAGTTCAGGAGTCACCCAGGAGGTCAGTTGTTAAGAGTACCCTAAACCGACAAGTGGGAAAACTGATCATGAGGCAATTAATGAATGTGGATGAAGCGAAAGAAGTATGTTTAGATCGTAGCAAGTGGAAGTGGAAATCTTAAAATGATAAAAAAATTACGCAATACGCAACAAGTGAAAGCCTAGCCTTTTCTGTAATTGCTATAAAGCTGTAATAGCAACAGCTGGGTTAATTATATGAATTTCCGCTGCAAATGCTTTAATTACATCTCATTATTAGATAAACGAGTCCGCTGAATGCAGCGCTGAGTAAGCTGCAAGATGCAAATTGCTTATAAATTGCGGTTCTTTTTCAGCGCTTGATTTTATCGTTGTTCATTCTTGTTTTGTTTGTGAATCTTTTTAAAATCGAGTTTGTATAAAGAATATACAATTGAGAAAAATTTCAAGTTGTTATTTATAATAGAGCTAATAAACCGATTGTATTGAATAGTATTGAAAATAAGCGCAACAAAGCTGAATAACCAAGTACTCTTTGTCAATAAGTATATTGTTATTAAAAATGTAACTGTTAATTTATTTCTCAAGGTGTTCTGTGCTTTAAATAGAACCTTTGGTGTAACTATTTAGTAATCTGTGCTTTGGTTTTAATATGTAATTTTTGTCTCTACTTGACTTGAGATTGGCAGGATCCTTGATGGTAGTTGCCATTCAAAATAAAAAAAAACCTTTGGTTGAACCTTGAACCGTATTGCTAAATATTTTATTAATATTTCTTACATCTAATTAGCTCTTCCACTATAAAACTGTTTAATATTCTTTACCACTGATATAGATCTAAAAACATTAAATCGATATCCATTATACTTTCAACTGACGTTTTTTAAACTATAATAACATAAACGTAAAGCTTCCCAACCTTAATCAAACCTGTAGCATGTAAATTGTAAAACCAGTGCATAATTGGATTATGTACCGTCCACTTCGTTAGTGCAATAATAATGAGCAGCCATTGTGTAAGTTCGTTTTAGCCTGACTTCTACGTAAATTAAGTTTGGTAAAGGCGTAGAGATATAATAATAATTTATGGGTAAAAATAATCAAATAGTTCCCTATCAGATTGTTTTGCAGGTATTTGTAGATTAAATAGTGTGTTTATTTCATTTTGTCTTATATTATATACTTCTATCCTATATCCTATCCTAGGCCTAGTATCCTAGTTTTAGCCCTAGTCCTAAACCTGTCCTAGTCCTTCCTATTTATATCATTAAATCAATGTTTGTGCCTGTGAATGGATGAAAGGATGTTTGTTACTCATTCACGCACAACACACAGAACAGATTTTAATAGAACTTTACAATATTGTAGCTTGCACATTAGACTAACAAATCAGGCTATATTATTTTAAGATATTAAGTTTTCCAAGATAAGACGATAAATGCGAATGAAGTTGCGGGCAGCATCTAGTAATCAATAGTATAAACATGAGAATTTTTATTATTTATTTATGGATAGCTGTTTTGAAATATTAATTTTATTATATGTTTCTGTGTATGCCTGAGATTTGTAAAACTTAAATTAAAAAGAGCAACCCTACAGAGTTTCTTGCTAGGTTCTTCTCTTGGGAAAACTGCACTCTTGCGAATCTAGCATTAACTTTAAAAAATGACCCGTCTTAAGTGTTGTCAAAACCTACAAGATTAAATGATTTTCATTTTCATTTTCAGTACCTACATGAGTACCGGGCATGGATAAGGTGACTGATGAGTGTGGATGAAGCGAAAGGGGTGTGTTTGGAACGAAGCAAGTGGAAGGAAGTGGTCTCTGCCTACCCCAATGGGAGAGAGGCGTAACGTATGTATGTATTATGAGTACCTAATGATTTCTTGTAGAGTTAGCTTTAAATATATTCTCTGCAACTAGCTAAAATATTAATTATCTAAAACATTTATCCAAACCACCTTGAACCCTAAACAATAAAACATAGAAATTAATTTCATTTAAATTTATAAGCTGCTTTAATAACGTCCAGAAGGTACGTCTGCTCTGGAGCTATTCCCAAACGGTTAATAAATATTAAGTCTAATGTAGATGGAGCTAGAGTCATAAATATAGTGAAGACAGTAATTTGGTTTCGTAAGTAGCTTATTTTAATGGCTAATAGCCAGATCTTATATACGTTACAGTCAAAACTCATTGCCAGTCATAACCACTTTTGACTGCTAAAATCAGTAAACGTTTCTGATGGTAGTGAACGGCAGTAGTTTTAGATCAAAAAAGTGACATCAAAAAAGTGTAATGAATTTTGCCTATTTTTAAATAAACACTTTTCATTTTCGATGACATCGGTCAAAACCGCTTTTGACTGATTTTGGCAGTCATAAATAGTTTTGACTGGTCCGGTCAGTCAAAACCACTTTTGACTGATAAAATCAGTAATAGGCAATGGGTTTTGACTGTAACATATATAAAACTCAACAGATCCGATACTTCATCGGTAGAAGATTTTAGAAGACCGAGAAAAAAGCAAAACAATAAGATTAGTACTTGTATATTACCTATAACGAGTTTTCAAAAATAAAATGTTTCGAAAATCACGTAGCTTTAAGGCCAAAACACACTGGATGCGTATGCGTACCTCTGAGTTGTAATGTATGGAACTGTACGACGTGGCGCGTAGCCCGGTGTCACATCGGGTTACACCGTAACTACGCGCGTGGCTACGCCGTGCTTATGTGTGTTTGCCGTCGTCATATTATGTGATATTACGTGCTTTAACGGCAACAATACTTTTAGATACACTAACATACATACATACATACCTATATATTTGCCACGCCTCTTTCCCATCGTGATAGTACGAGACAACATCCTTTCACTCGCTACCATCCATTTACATTCATCCCTCGCCTCATTCATGCATCAAAATGCCGGGAATCGATCTTTTATAACAAAGTACAATCTGAAATACACTATCCACGATGTACAGCGATCCAACTGTGGAGCATCAACAAGTCAATGTTCAGTGAACCAAATCGAGAGTGAGCCAGCGAGCCGTGAACCGACGTGAACGTTGAACGAACTGACCCCGTGATTGAATGAAATTATGAAACTTGTTTCGTAATCTTTTATAAAGTTTTCAATATTAATAATCAAGGAGGGTAATTATTCTAAAACGTCAATTTTCTTATGATAATAAAGGTAATACTCGAAATTGACATTTGCATTGTAAAGTAACTTTAAGACCCAGAACACACGGTGAAACGCAACTGCAACGCAACTGAAACGAAACGTTTCAAACCAGTTGCATCGTGTGTGGTTTTCTAAGGAACTCTATAGCAGAAACTTCGATGCAACTCAAAAGTAACTAGCAGTTTCAGTTTCGTTGCATTTGCGTTTCACTGTGTGTTCTGAGTCTTACGAGTAGGTAGTATGTTAAGCAAAGTGGCAAATAGGTCTTACAGACAGATCAACTTATCTGTGAACTGAACGGCGGCGCTAGCAGTAATTGCAAAATTGCATTTCTACAAATCGCAGCAGTTCTGGAATTTGACTTTTCCGTATTAGTGGCCGTAATTCCAATAACGGCCGTTTCACAGATAATTTGGTAGCTCTGTAATGTGTGTGTTTGTCACTTCACTATTTATGATTTGATCGAGAATATCAATTACCACAAATCATTAATAGCATTACTAGGTATTTAACAAAATTTAAAAGTTCTGCTTCTAAAATGAAAACTACCCTAACACTTCAATCGACAGGCCAGTTAGCGTAGTCGGTAGTGAGTCTGCCTCATAAGCACGGGTCGCGGGTTCGATCCCCACCGATTAACAAACATTTGTGTGATGAGCATAAAGGTGTGTTCCGTGTGATGTTATATATTTATATGTGTATGTTTATACTCCCTGATACCCATAGTACAGGATTTGCCTAGTTTGGGGTCAGGTGACCGTGTGTGATATGTCCCCCAATATTTATTTATTTAATCTAGTCGTAAAATAGACAGCCAAAAACATTACCCTTCCTTTTGGCTTTGCCGTAGTCGGGTAAAAAAAAGTAACTTAAAACTCCAAAAAGTTTTAAAAGCAACATAAATTCGATAAAAGATGAAACATTTCCCACAAACATCCCACTATCTACAAACCACGTTTACCAAAATCGACTATCATTAAATATGAATACGTGCTTCTTAATAAAATATCGGCACTATTTATCAAGAAAGGGACTAGTTAAAATATTTAACGTATATTATTCGTGGATGAAAAATTCGGGTCTCTTCCGTATTCGCTCTTTGTATGCAAATATGATGTTGCCGAGTGCCAAATCGAAATATACGGTATTTGGTTAGGTTTCAGCCGTAGTGTTTCTCAAAAATTATAAAAAAATAACAAAGTTGGGGATTTTTTTTTTAAATGGCAATGAACTTTGTAGATTCTGCCAATTTCAAGTAAAGTAAAGATTACTATATTTTATACAGGGTGTAACAGAAAGGGGTATAATGCCGGAACACAGCGATAGGCCTCATGAAACTGAACAACTTTCCCCAAGGAACACGGGTCGTAACTCGAAAAAAAAATCTCCTCCCCATACAAAATGTCCGATCAGCTAATCGAGTAAGTATGGGCGATCAAAATATTTCTTCGAATTACGGCCCATGTTCCTTGGGGAAAGTTGTTCAGTTTCATGAGTACTGTCACCGTGTTTCGGCATTATACCCCTTTTCTATTATAAATTACTAGAGGCTGCCCGCGACTTCGTACACATTTGTAGTCATATCTTTGAACAAAAAACACATAATATCTTCAAATAATATAGCCCATGTGTTATTCTGATGTCCAAGGTAAGCTATTGTAAAATTTCATTAAAATCTGTTCAATCATTTTAATGTGATGACGTAACAAACATCCATACATCCATCGGCACAAACATTGACATTTATAATATTATTAGGATAAGGATATAATTTTATAGAAGGCTTTACTTCACTTGACATTAGCAGAATCCACAAAGATAATTAAAAAGAACGTCTTAAATTACGTGGCAGGTTACTGAAAGATAAAGCTTCCTATGTCGAAAATTATGATCCTCAGTCAACCGTTAAAATCTTCAGCTAAGTGTTAATAATAGGATGCTTAGATGATTAAACTTCGTTGTTTATGAAAGAAACCAATCTGGCTTTATATCAAATTTAATTATAATACAACGAGAAAATTGTGTTTTCTAAGAATTTAGAGATTGAGACTATGGTTGTTTACAGTTTGGCTTATCACGAGCTCTTGTCTGGGAGGTAAATCTATTTGATATTTTTATTTTGGATTCAGGGTTTCGTTATATCTAAATTGGGACGTATTTTTATATGATGTAGGTACGTTTAAGTAGATACTTATAAAATATAGCCTGCAGTGAATCAAATATAAAGTGGCTCTGAATTCGCCGTTTTTATTCAGCCCTATGATATTTAACTTTTAAAGACACTTTTCTTTCATTGGTTTGAAATTTCGTAAAAAATACAAGAAGTGTAATGCTATCTACACACCAAAGACGCCGGCTTTTTTGACAGCTGCCATTCGTGTGACGTTAAGCCGCCAGCCTAGCCCGGCGGCATGCTGGCGGCTTTGGTGTGTAAATAGCATAAGAGCGCTTGTAGACGTGCCTTTTTTACCGGACTACGGATCGTCTAAAATGTTGTGTATATGTATAAGAATGCAATGTTAGTTTGACGAGCTCTTGAGAAGACTTATTAATTTTTTTTTTTTTTTTGCTGGGTGGATGTCCGGTGCATGTACCTATCACACGTCCGTTATAAACCATACATCACCGCGAAACAGACGGTTACAGCGCTTAAGACAAATGAAACTCAGCTCTTAAAAGACCACACACAACAGAATTCTACAGAAAACTACATTTAGTTCTTCAGAAGTTACAATAGCAGTTAAACTAAGCAGGAAATGAGTTGAAGACGCGTTCAAGACCCGCTACATTCCGGTGCCCCCCACTGCGACTTTGTGCTCGATCTAGTCGAGACTTGTCTCCATAATGTGACGATATGTGTTTGTGTTTCTTTCAGGTGTTCGATAATCGGGTAAACTTGTTGAGTTTGGGTGTTTTGTTTACAGTTTAGTAGCAGGATATGATTAAATAATGAATGAAGTATAAGATTATATATTAAAATTATTAATTATTCTTGAACAAAAACAAATAGGAAATTATTTATATGTCATCTTTAAAAAGAGCGTCGCTCTTATCGGTGGAGTCTACGCCACTCTGCACGGTTTTCTGCCGTACGTTTGAGCACCTGATACGACACAACTTCTATTCCCTCTTTCGTTTGATCTATGTAACCAGTGAGTACGTTTTGTTCGCTAATGGTTCGCGAATCTGCGACGAGCGCACACCCTATGTTTTTGTTTACAGTGCATGCACCAAAAAAAGTGAGGTTCTTTTCAATATATCAATAAAAGAAAAAGTAAATCACAAAACGCTTCACTCCAAAACTACAAAGTGCAAACCAGTCCTATGGAAACGAGCTAAAACACCTGCATCGGGAAATTGGATCTGATGGTATCTCAGGCAGTGTTAAGTGAAAGCTGAACGCCTGTCCCTGCTGTTAGCCTGGTAGTTTAAAGCGAGCAGTCTCTTTATTACTAGCTTTGACGGACTAGAAATTAAGAGACTTCTTTCGTTTTATGTTAGCCTGGTACTTTATTGGCATAAGCTTAGGGTTTTTGACAAAAAAATAAAAATGTATGTAGTGATTTGATTATTTTCTTCGTTATTTGTTGGTGATATTTTGATAAAATCCTAATTAAAAAAAAAAAAAACTTTTTTTATAGCCTTTTTCTTATTACGATACTCACAGGCGACTCAAGTATCTTACAAGTCTCGAAGACTAGTTACCGCGAAGTATCTCACATACATTTGAATACAGGCTTGTGCACTTCGCTATCGGTATATGCTATCTACACACCAAAGCCGCTGGCATGCAGCCGGGCTAGGCCGGCGGCTTAACGTCATACGAATGGCAGCTGTCAAAAAAGCCGGCGGCTTTGGTGTGTAGGTACCAATAGACCTATGTACCTGAGATACTTCGCGATGACTAGTCTTTTAGAGACTTGAGACATAATGGGAGAGAGCATGTATGTCAGCAAACAAATAAATGGTACATTTAGGTACCTAAGCTTTTTAGCAGTTATGATAAAATGAAAAAAAAAAAAATAGTTTCCCCAATAAATTCGTACAAAATCGCGGGCAGCCCAGCAATTTCATAAATAGTGACGAATAAGACGAAACTATGTCCAAAGCCTGTTGTCATAGGGAATTATTGAGAGTTATGGGGTCGACTATGTAAGGGGATTTGCAGGCTGGTCCCCCATATCGCATGAATTGGACTTTATTGTGCTAGCCCCATAAATGTGAATGAGCTTGTTGAAGGTTCTAGAAAAATTGTGTTTGCTAACCGCGTAGTGGAAGAAAGTTCTATTATATTGTAGGGTTTTTTGTAACGTGTTAATGTTATGCTATCTACACACCAAAGCCGCTGGCATATCGCAGGGCTAGGCCGGCGGCTTTACGTCATACTAATGGCAGCTGTCAAAAAATCCGGCGGCTTTGGTTTGTAGATACCATTAAAGTCAAAACAAATTATTTTATTTTTATTATATCTATTAATTATTATTACTAATTATAGAACGCTCTGGCGTGGTTGTCGACCCTGGCTGCAATGCCATGGGTCGTGTGATCGATTCGCACGAGAGACAAACTTTGCTGTGATGTACAGAGACGTTTGTCTTAAGTCTGGATGTTTGTGTATTGGTACTTATGTTCTTGCAGTTAATTATATAATTATAGTAAGCTTTATTTCACATGACATTGGCAGAATCCAAAAAGATATTTGCCATTAAATAAAACAAACAAATCAAACCATTATACTAAACGTAAGTTGGTACAATCGCTAAAGTGCACTTTTACAGCCGATCCCAATAAACAAAGACAGATAGATATCCGAGATTGGTAGTAATTAACTATCACATAGCTGTCACTTTTGATTTATCTTTCAGAAGAATCCCATACATTTTTTGACTGCGGTAGGTTTATAGGGTGAAAAATTCTAAGACAGATAACTATTTCTTTCTACAGTATGGCAAAACCAGAGATAGATAGAATATAGAGAACGGGTGTTAAAATAGCATAATACATATATATAAAATGAATTTATAATAAATATTTATTTTTATAAAAACAGCAATAACCTCGTCAATTATTTGTGACGAACAGATAAATCTCTAGAGAGTAAATCTACTTTTCTCATCTCTTGAACTCTCGATGTAACGTCAGACGGCGATGCTCGTTTACTCCCTAGAGATACTATTTCTGTCCTGTTTGAGATTTTTATCACGGGTATTGAATATTTTTAGATATTTTAAAAATCTTCGATCGTATGTCTACCTTAGAACGGTAGGTATCTTTGTATCTTACTTATCTTATCTTAGGGTATTGACGTCACTCCTACGTAAAAATCGTACTAAGGTGTGACGTCATGAGCAACTTTAACTCAGTGTATCTGTGTCATTTTTACTTTAAGAGAAAAAAGAAAAATACCTACGTGGCGAATATTGAAAAAAAATCTATGTGACGGACTAAAAAAAATTTTTAGTCATCATGCCCATTATGAAGACGATAATATATTGTTTTATAGAGTTCCCTCCAAACAATTCAGTTCTGAATAATAATTCATTTGAGCTGGATTACAACATGAACAAAGCAGTAACTCCAAGCTCTCGTTGAAAACAAATAATTTCCATCATCTTCCTCAAAGTAAGTACTAACTTCAACCCATTTTGTAGCTGTCGTCTCCTTTGTAGCGTAAAGAGCAGTTTCTAAAATCAACATTGCCATTTATTTATACTAAAATTTATTAAGTGAGCTTGCTAGTGAAACTTTTGAATACAACTTTATAAATGAATAAATGAAAAGTGTAGATGAACCGAAAGAAGTGCGTTTGGATCGTAGCAAGTGGAAGGAAGTGGTCTCTGTCTACCCCAATGGGAGAGAGGCGTGAAGAATATGTATGTATGTAAACATAATTAAAATATTTATTGCGCTTTCACAAAGTTACAGAATGGTATGTATGTATGTGAATAAACGCCCGTCAATACTAGAATGTTCTCAAACTACAAGCATTGATTTGTGTTTAGTCAGGTTATTATTGTGGTATCTACACACCAAAGCCGCCGGTTTTTTTGACAGCTGCCATTCGTATGACGTAAAGCCGCCGGTCTAGCCCGGCGGCATGCCGGCGGCTTTGGTGTGTAGATAGCATAACAAAACATAAAGTCAGAGACGTAACCTGAAACAAAATAAAAAGATAACCTTTGCTCTACGACTGCCGAAACACGTGACACTTGCGTAACGTAAACAAAATTGTTAGGTCACGCGTGAGAGGAAAATGTCTATTTGTGCATGAAATCTGAGCGAGCAGCCTCGCGAGGTTGGTTTGGCCAATATAAAGAGGCCCGTAAGACCTAGCCAAATCAATAGGATAGCGAGGTCTTTCCTGAGCGGTCAAACATTTGGCTCGCAAGGCTGCTCGCTCTGTGTGGACCCGCCTAATCACCAACCAGGAAAAATCACGTGGATACACATGCTTATACGGAAATAAAAAAGACGCTATATGGGCGATCGTATAAGGATTGTTTCCAACAGTTGCGACCCGAATGCTTGAAGCCGCGACCGCGCGGTAAACTATTGAAGCGGTCGCCACTGCTTGAGCAGTGGCGTGCACAGCAATGAATGAATGTTAATAGTTCACCGCGCGATTGCGGCTTCAAGCAATGGGGTCTCAACTCCTTGAAGCAGCCCGTGTACGTACGCCCTATGCTTTTCAGACCTATGCACAGTTCCGATCACTTACCACTTATGCTGATTTCAGAACCCGATTACAGTACCTAAGCGCTCTTCTAATGGCCCACAGAGCAGTGAGTTTCGCAAGTAGCGCTTCTGCAAATGATGAAATTGGGAGATGAAACACGGCTGAGGGGCGTGGCTTGTGACATAGTATGTTTACTATCTTCGCAGCATCGTCAAGGGACGCTTGCCGTGCCTCTTTCGTACTAATGTTTTGAGCGTAGTCGCCATTTTAGGTATTAAAATGCTCATTTTATTAGAACACGTCTCTTTAATCCATTCTTCTATTCGTAATATCTAAGAAGAATCCAGAAAACATATTAAATAGCTGTTTTTACAGATGAAATCTCCAATATAGCTATCCAAGTAGCTCCTTCAAATTGTCAAATAGCAATCTGCCTTGAGCCTTGACTCCGATTTTGAAGTGTTGACGCAACCCTTCGAGCGTACTTCAACGTAGACATATAGGAAATGAGGAAGTGTAGAGTAAATAAATATATAATATTATTAACTGGAGTTTTAAAGCTGTGAAACTTTCGAAAACACATTTACTCTATACTTTCAATGAATTGTAGGACGTTTTCAGACCTAGCGTTTTCTACGCGCGTGTACGGTCGTTTTCAGCATACGCGCTACATAAAAAACTTGACGCGCGTATAAGCTCGAACCGTTGAAATGTCGTGTCGGTATCAACATGGACTATACGCGCGTATGAAACGCTAGTCTGCAAACGCCCTTATAGAGAAGGCTCAAAATTGATATGTACACGAAACTACATAATTATCTAAAATTATAGTGCCGTGTATATTTTTGAGCCATTTTAGTATATTCTTTAGACATCTTCAAACCTAATATTAACTGTTATTTTCGGAATAGGTTAAGAGGTTTTTTTTTTTTTTTCTTTTTTTTTTTTTACATGGGGAAATCCGTTATGGATACCCTTCGTCTCGGAGAAAGACGAGAAACTTATTATTATTAACGGAGTCAATCATCTAATGACAGTACTCTGTTTTATACACCTAAATAAATAAAAAAACAGGGGGGGGGCAAGTCAGTTAATTTACAATAGCCTCAGTTGTGTGTCGGCAGAGAATTAATGGCATTTTTGACACATTTGGTCGCAATCAGTGTAAACCATTGTTTAGCAGAATAACAAATGTGTCAAAAATGCCATTGACACTCTGCCAACACACAACTGAGGCTATTTTAAATTAGCAGATTTGAAGCCCTGTCTTCTTGAATACCATCAATACGTCCTTACTATTCATAACAGAACTCTTATCTAATGCAATTAATTTATTTTGAAAATTATATTCCCGTTTGAAGCCGACTTTATCAAACGAGAATTCTACTAAAGTAAAGATAAATTGTTTTCTTTGTTCTACATCTGTTTGTATACTTTGATAGAAGATAATGTTTAAGGGCCTTCACGCAATTGCGATTCAACGATGTTTTTTGACAACGTCGTCGTTATGTATTGACAACAAGGTATGTTCTCTATATAGGGTGACTTTTAATTAGTGAACGAAAGAAAACGATATTATATAACTCGTGATGACAAACAACTTTTACTATGGAACCAAGTTCAAAATCATTCAATTTTCTAACTCCCTATGGGGAGTTAGAAAATTGAATGCATTTTGTATGCAAAATGCACTCCAAAATATATTTTTTTCGACGATTTCGACCTTGATTCTATAGTAAAAGTCGTTTGTTATCACAAGTTCATGCTTACCTGCCCTTCTCTTTCGTTCACTAATTAAAAGTTACTCTGTATAGCCAATTGGTGAAAACTGAATATTTACAAAAAAATCATCGATCGTTAATTGACGAAAACATGCGTGTGATCCGTGGAAAAATTGGCCTTAGACATTTCTTTATTAGAGTATTTTCACGAGAGTTCAACATAAAATATCTGTTCTAATTTATCAAGACTTTCTCTAAAAGTATTTTTAAGTACATTACAATGTCAGAGTCCAAATTAAATTGGTGAATAATATCAGTTTCATAATGAATGTAACATAAACAGATCCCACCAGTTTCTCGTTACCTGATAATTAATTCTTAATTGCAATTAAGTCCTTGTTAAGGTCGACCCGAAACAAAGGTTTGTGATAGTTATTTTAAAAATAATGAAGAAAACAATGCTATTGTATTTTTTAAACTGTTTTTTTGAGTAGTGAAATTACAATTTTAATGAGAGAGGTAACTTTATAGCAAATTTTTGTTATGATTTAGTGCCGGTTTACATCTGACGGAGGATCCGTCGCGTAATTGTCGGTTGCGTAACGCGAAAACAGACAAATGTATAAAGATACTCGTATAAGCCGTTCACACTCAACCGACTAACGTAACATACTCGTAGGTTGAGAATGAACGATCGAGAGAGACCCTGAAACGCGGGTATTCAATTGTGAGCTGTAACTGTAACCGGAAAACTACAGTATCAAGGTTCTAGTGTGTACACGTGTTACAGGCAAAAACCGACTATCTTCGGCTCGCTGCGAGCTGCTCGTGTCGCGTTCGTCGCAGGCTCGCGAACCACGTACCTACACACTATGTTTTTTGTAAGAGTGAATTCTCGACAATGAATACGCGTCTCACAACTTGTCACTATCAATATAGAATAATGTGGTTCAAATAGTATTGTCGTATATAAATAACGCTCGGCTTCTTTTTTTGTGTCATTGTTTTATTGAATAACTGTCTTATTCAGCTAAAACGTGACAGGCAAACCTTTTTAATGTCTACTTGCAGATTTTTATTGGTATTGTAGTGAAGTGGTTTCCAATTGAGGGATAATGTTTTATTTATGATAGGCTAGAGGCCGCCCTCGTTTTCGTATATATTTAACTTAATGTCTTGAAATACATTACCTATATTTTAAAAGAATAAAACTTATGCGTTAGCGCTAAAACACACGGTGAAACGCAACTAAAACTTATAGACTTCCTTAGAAAACCACACACGATACAACTAGCAGCTGCGTTTCAAAGTTTGTTCTGGGTCTTAGTCTGATGACTAAGCTACAATGTTATTTTAATTAATCGGATTTTTGAGGGAATGTTAGCTATTATAAATGTGAAAGCATGCTACAATTTGTAGGTTCGATTCCCAATAGAAACAATTATTTATTTATATTACCTACTGTGATTTACTGAGATGTTAGTCTTTAAACTGGGTGTTTGTGTGTTCAATGCATACATACATATCCGTCACGCCTCTCTCCCATTGGGGAAGACAGAGACCACTTCCTTCCACTTGCTACGATCCAAACACATCTCTTTCGCAATCTCTTTCCTCTCCTCTTTCTCTTTTTTTTGTGTTCAATATGTATATTTATCTTTAGTTAACTATTCAATTAATTGTAAACTTTACTTCACTTCACATTGGCAGAATCTACATAGTTACCTATTTATAAATATGACGGACAAAAACAAAGGAAAACCTCATTACAAATTTTCATAAAAAATATTTTAATAGGATCATAATTTATGCAATTAGTTAGTGCCTGTAATTATAAATTATTATTATAGCTATTGCATGAACGATTCAAAGATTAATTAGGCAAACTACATCGAGCTCGACGATTAAATTGTTAATGGCTTTATGTATCGAATTTAAGTAGTGAATATTTTGGTAATTTTTGTAGAAATCCTACTACTTAATATTATAAACGTCAATGTTTGTGCCGATGGATGGATGGGTGTGAGTATGTTTGTTACTCACATCTGCTTTCACGCAAAAACTACTCAAAAGATTTTGATGTTTTGCAATATTTTAGCTTGCAAATGAGATTAACACATAGGCTACATTATTTAAAAATATTGTGTAAGTTTTCCAAGATGTGACTGACACATAGATTCAATCAAAATGTATTTTATGCTATCTACACACAAAAGCCGCCGAGCTAAGCCGCCAGCTTTACGTCATACGAAAGACAACTGTCAAAAAAGCCGGCGACTTTGGTGTGTAGACACCATTAAACTCGTAGTTCAGCTGTAAATATCTGTGGTATCTATGGGAAAGATTATTTTATTTCACCGCCCGTTATACGTTGGCAATTGTTTCTTTTTGAATATCGACGATGAAGTGTAATGACCTCCTTAGACCCAGAACACACGGTGAAACGCAAATGCAACGCAACTAAAACTGCTAGTTACAACTAGTTTGAAACGTTTCGTTTCAGTTGCGTCGTTTGTAGTTTTCTAAGGAAGTCTATAGCAGAAACTGCGATGCAACTCAAAAGTTTCAGTTGCGTTGCATTTGCGTTTCACCGTGTGTTTTGGCGCTAACTGACATTTTATGATTCTTATATTATTTAAAAATGGAATTTTTGATCTGCGCCTGAATTTCCCTACATAACTTTTACAAGATTGAAGATTCAGTCTCGCAATACTTTTTAAAGTACTCGGCAAGATAAGGTAAGTTAAATAATAATTTGCATTCAGTTTCAGCAATGTAGCTGTAATTGAATTGATACCAGACAGGTCAATTGTCTCTGCTCACCAGACAGAAAAAACAGAGATTGCTTTTTTATTTTATACAAGTAGGTACTATGTAGAAACTGCCCGCGACTCCATACACATTTAACATCATATCTTTGACAGCTTACACAATATTGTAAAAAAATATAGCATAAATGTTATTCTGAGGTGTAAGCTGTAATATTGAAATTTTTTATTGAAATCTGTTTAGTGGTTTTTGCGTGAAAGAGTAACAAATATTTCCATCTATTCATCCATTAGCACATTTGACGTTTTTACTTCATATTAGTAGAATATTGAAATCAGTATTATGGTGCGTGAAAGAGTAAGAAACATTCTCCCATGCGTCCATCCATTGGCACAGACTGTGACCTTTATACTACGCCGGCGTTACCCCTGATGGACAGCGTTTCTATACATCCAAGGTATGAGCTGGGTTCGGAGAGGTTAATAGAATTGTAAAGTACCTATTTGTTTTAAGTAGGTAGGTAGGTAGGTAGGTATGTACTTAAAATAAAGGATATGGTTTATTACTACGTCAAAATAGAATCCCAATTTTAAATTAGTAATAAACATGAAATTCTCAAAATAAATTTATACCTATCTGTGGCCTAGAAAGGTTTGAGAGGTGCTTAAAGTCGCCAATATGAAAGTTTCCTTGAATAAACGACTCGGGCACATCGGGCCGCGCAATAATGTACGAGAGCTGAACAAACATGGCCGGCTTGTGTATTCAGTGACAGGCTTCGATGGATGTTCTTTCGTTTTTTGTAGCTTTCATTTTTTTACGTTTTTCTAAATATTCAGGATATTGAAGTTTTGCCACGTTCTTTTTATTAAATATAGTTACAACCCAATAAATAAATATACATGATTTCACCTTAAATAAATACAATACGATCTATAATTTTTCTGGAAGAAATGTCATAAATGAACCGATTCGACAAAGCAAAATGAAATATTTCATTTTTCTCAAAATCTTTATTTTATGAAATTAAATTAAATTCATGTATTTGCGTTGTATAGGAACAAAGCTGTTCTTTTGTTTGTTTTTTTAATAATTGAAATCATTATTATACATGTAATTATTAGTTTGTTTAAAATAATTAAAAGCGTCTATACGCTATGTATACCTATGTATGTATAGGCACGTACATAAAAATTTTCAACTATTTAAAAGTTTCATAATAGAAACAATTTTCCGGAGACCTGTATTATACAAGATATTTTAGTAAATCATTAAATTAATTCGTTAAAAGTCATTAAAAGGTTATACCTATACGCACATTGAAAATCAGCTATTTAAAGATTCCTTAATAGAAACACCTTTCAGATACGAATATAGCATTCTCACAATATCTTAAGCAAAATACAACAAGCACCTATCGTCACAAAATACCGAATTAATACGTAATCTAAGACCTTTGGATACCCCTGGATAGATTTCTGTTTACCTCAATCCTAACAAAACATGTCAGTTTCTGTAACAAACAATAATATTATTGTATCGGAGACAGTAACTGAATTATATAGAGGCGAGGGACCTAAGCAAACAACCTGTGTGTCCCGTCTTAAGAATCCTATGAGATATAACAAAGCTGGCACTAAGGTGTTACTATTTTTATAGTATGCTTTCTTTTAACCAGTCATCTGTTGAGCTTCAAAATTTGCAAAATGGCGGATTTGGCGCATCTGTGGCAAAAAATTGCAATTGCAATTTTTTTTCATTTTTTTGTACCATAGACAATTTTACATTCTAAAAGTGATTGATAGAGTCATTCACCCTTTATGTTTTTCTCTTAGTGAGTAGGGCTTTAAAAATAGACAAATTCATAGTAAGCAAAAATTTAATAAGTAGGCACTATTTGTTTTTAGTGTTAAACCTCGTTTGTCGTGAATTTTATCGTAAGATATGACATAGCTGGCACTAAAGTGTTACTATTTTTATAGTACTTTCTTTTAATTAGTAGGCACTATTTGTTCTTAGTGTTACATCTCGTTTGTCGTAAATTTTATCGTAAGATATGACATAGCTGGCACTAAAGTGTTACTATTTTTGTAGTACTTTCTTTTCATAAGTACTATTCGTTTTTAGATGTCTTGTCGCGGATTTTTATAGTGAGATATGACATGCAATTAAGTGTTACTATTTCTATAGTACTTTCTTTTAATTAGTACTATTTGTTTTTAGTTTTTTTAGACTTCTTGTCGTGATTTTTATCGTGAGATATGACATAGCACGCTGGCACTAAAGTGTTACTATTTTTGTAGTACTAAGCTTTCTTTTAATAAGTAGTATTTGTTTCTAGTCTTAAAACTTTTTTACAATATTTTCAGTCGTGTATCAATGATATTTCTTGACACATTTGGTTTTCTGCTAAACAATGTCTTACACTGATTGCGAACAAACGTTTCCAAAAATGACATTGACACTCTGCCGACACACAACTGAGATAAATTAGCAGACTTGGGCCACCGTTGTCGTGGATTTTTATCGTGAGATATGACATAGCTGGCACTAAATTGTTACTATTGTTATTATAGTACTTTCTTTCAATAAGTACAATTTGTTTTTAGTTTTAGGCCTAATTGTTGCAATATTAAATCCGAGCAATTCATTGGCCATGTCGTATCTACTGTTTACATAAACATCTGTCACGGCTCTTTCTGGCAGAAGGCACGTCCATTCACTAGCTAAGATTCATACACTTCTTTCGTTTCATCTAAATTCATCAGTTGCCACATACACGCGTCAGTTTAGGAGATTTGGCGACGACTTTCTTTAGCAAGTCCCCGATTTTATCGAGAAAAGAAAATACTTTTTCCGAATACCTATTCAGGCAGTAGACGTCCACAAGCTGACATGATGACGATGATGATGATGAAATACCTATTCATTATACCCAGTCTTCAAATAGTTGAATTCATCAAAAAGTGAGGAGTGGAAGCAGTTGAAGGAGGCCTACACCAAATTGGTAGAAAAAGGCTGAAGTAGAAGAAGAAGAACAAACACAACATAACATTCCACATTAAAAGAAACAAACATGATACCGAAATCAATAAATTCTAACCACAAATTTTATAATTCATGTTGCAAAGCCGCGAACCTTAACTAGGAATATATTAGGTATATATTCGGATGTATTCGATCCAACGGCCTTAAATATTGGAGTAATGAATAATGTATGCTGAAGGGGTCAAGGAACAAAGTAAGAGTTGTGTAAAAGGGAAATCGTCTGAGTACGGTTGCTTGTAAAATACTGAGTTATTGGTTGGGTGGCTTTGAAAGCGAGTAACGTATTTTGTTAAAGAAAACGTTTGTGATATTGACGACGTATAAAGATTAGATTAATCTAAATTAGCCATTATAAGGGCGGCTTCACATTACTTCGCAAATAGAGCGGCAGTAGCGCGACTGTCACAGTTTGGTATGGAAATTGACAGCTGACAGACGCGCGCGGCAGTCGCACGGACTGCGACCTATTGTGAAGCAGCCCTTACGCCATATTGCTTCATTGAAATCCCTTTAACTACATTCGAGAGCAATGAATCCGGGTCGGGTAAATAAAAAACTGAAATAAAATGTTTTAAATGATAATATCAAACTTTTGAGCTACTTCTAAATTTATGTCATAGCAATGAAATTTTCGTTTGCGGTTTTTGGTAAATAGCATGCCAAATATCGAATGGAAGCACGAGGAGGAAATGCGAAATGTTAAAATTCAAGAAAATGGTTATGTTGTTTTAAAAAAATATATTCGCTAATCACGTAAATTCCTGGCTCCGTTTTGCAACAACAGATGAATTAACATAAACACATATCCGTCACGCCTCTTTCCCATTGGGGTAGGCAGAGACCATTTCCCTCCACTTGCTACGATCCAAACATACTTCTTCTTCCTTTTCTTTAGAGTAGGTGCCCTAAACCGACGTGCAAGCAAAGAAGAGAAGCCAAAGAAGTGTGTTTGGCATTTGTAATAGTAGTAAGCTCCTTTCGCTCATACTGAAGCCTGACCTTTATCCCTCGTAGCGTTTGCCAACATTTTTGTTTTTGATATTATTAGGGTCAGCGCAGACAGAACGGAGCGCAGCGGAGAGGATTTTATTACCGCACTTGAAAATAAACCTTAAAATTTTTACAATTAAGTGCATAAATGCTCGAACCGGCATTCCCGCGCATCCTTGAGGACGCGCGAGCATTTTTTGTCAGGTTCGAGCATTTATGCACTTAATTGTAAAAAAATTAAGGTTTATTTTCAAGTGCGGTAATAAAATCCTCTCCGCTGCGCTCCGTTCTGTCTGCGCTGACCCTTACAGTGGGTGTACTACAGTGAGTTCAAACGTACCTAGCGTTGTTATTTTTTCCTTTTACATAACTAAATTGCTACGTTTTTATTTTCATTTCATTTCATGTATATTTTTTTATCTTTCGTTATCATATATGATAAAATTCAGATGAGGCTGGGTTCTGTCTCTATTTGAACGTGATATTTCTAAAACAAGATAAGTAGGTATATACTATACTATAACGTCGACGATACTGCAAAACCGCTGATGTACCATATGCAATACCGCGTAAATACAAGAAATAGCGAAATTCTAATTGGCGCGCCGCGGTTACATGGATGTCATTTGCTCCCGCCCATACTGTCTCCTGAAAAATTTGTCAGGTTGTAGTTACGCAGTATTGCAAATTGTAGATTAGCGGTTTTGCAGTATCACCGACGATAAGTACCTATATACATACACATAATATATAGGTAAATAAACACCCAAACTTAAGACAAATATCTCTGTACGTAGGTACATGATCAATAATGTTTGACTCTTGTGAGAATCGAATCCACAATCTAGGGCATGGTACGCACAGTCTCTATCAACCACGGTAAATAGCCAATCAAAGTAGATCATCACAAAAATGTTTGTATATAGTGGGAATCGAACTCACGACCTATAGTGTGGCAAGCAGTGTCACTTCCAACCACGCTAGCTATCCAGTCAAATTAGATGATTATTCTTGCAAGACTCAAAACCCTTCTAATGAAATCCTATCAACCAGAAAATAAAACCATTAAAAATTAAAAGCAACACAAAAACATAGCCACGTTAAACTAAAATAAATATTATTTGTTCGTCATATATTTTACCATATCTTAAGTAGTAAAGCAGAAAACCAACTTGTTTTTAAACCTTACAATAAAGGAAAAGGCAACACGCAACCAAGTGATTCATTATTTGTTATGGCAGAATTGGACATTGCATAATTAGACACGTAAATGGAGAAGAAAGAGGACAATTAGAATTATAACTGGCTACTTAATGTCTGAAAAGAAAAAGCCTTTTAGAAAAAAGAAAATTACAAATGTTGATGTTAAAGGTGCATTTATTTATTTAAACAATGGTCTATCCACACACATCCGGGCCGTGTCCGGGTCATGTCAGGGAAAAAATATCATTCCATATATTTTCTATGGATTCGTTCACACACGTTGTCATGACGACGTATTGTTTTCCCTCCTAAAGGGCCACGGTCCGGACACGTCCCGGGCACGGCCCGGATCTGTGTAGATAGATCTTAAATAAATAAGTAACAGGCTCATGCTAATTTACAGTATTCTCTTTTGTGTGTCAGTGTCAATGAAAGTGTCAATGTCATTTTTGACACATTTGGTAGCAATCAGAGTAAGCCATTGTTTAGCACACGTTTAGCAGAATACCAAATGTGTCAAAAAATGTTATTGAAACTCTGCCGACACACATCTGAGGCTATTTTAAATTAGAAGACTTGGGAGTCTTGAGTATCGTAGAATGTGGTTCAAGCATTAGCAAAAGATTGGCCTAAAATGGCGGATGATCCACCGACAGAGAACTCTTATATTGGCAGAAAATACTGTAATTCTTAGCTATTCACTAGTGCCGTATTCTTATTATTTATTCATTTACTGGAGAACCAACAGCTTACAAAAGCTTACAAATTACTTAAAATAAAACAGAACAGCCAATTATAGGTTCTCACCACTAAAATATCATAGGTAAGCAAAAAGTCTGTATATAAATAGTATATTCTTATACTTTTCCAATAAAAAATAAGTGTGGTATAACGGAAACTATATTTCACGTATTTTGCATCGATTCAAGTATTTTGCACGTTGATAATTGCATAAAAAAATTGTCTGGGGGTTATGCTATCTACACACCAAAGCCGCCGGCTTTTCGTCATAAAAATGGCAGCTGTCAAAAAAGCCGGCGGTTTTGTGTGTGCAAGTGCTAATTGCATAAGAAATCGACTGGGGGGTTATATTTATCCAGTCAGTTTATTTTTGACAGTCCCACAAACCTTCCAAATATAAAAAGGACCTAATCAAGGCCCCAATACTCAATTACACACACGTAATACAATTAAATGTCTCGATTTTTCCGAGTTTCCTGTCCCTAGTCATTAGAGCAGAAAATCACGTTAAATAGCGGTAGGAAATTAAGGCGGACGCCGGCCACGTGACTTGACTAACCTCATAGGAATGAGAAAACAGTTAATTATTTGATACAAGGTTTAGATGGTGACTGAGGAAAAGATTTGAAGAGTTATTTTATTTATTTAACAGTTTATTGTAAGATGATAGTACATAGAGACAGAAAAAAAGAGAAGTTATATAGAAGGTATAGCATATTTCTAAAAGAAATTTCTTACTGCAGACCCCACATAGAGAGAAGTGATAGCATGAAGGCAGGATAGTCACTACAATAATATACAATATTTGGGTTATAACCTTACCTTTTTATAAAAGAAAAAACATTATTGAAATTTTGATGAATCCTGTGTCACTCACTGTAAATACAAATCTAACGATACCCCTCAAGCCAAAATCCATCAAGCCGTTTAGGCTGTAGGGCGTACCAAAAAATTAAACATACATACTATATACTTTCGAAAAACATAACCCTCCTTCAGGCGCAGTCGGGTAAAAAGAATAAAACATCTGTGAGGTAACGGTGATTTAGTAAATAGATACATAGATATACCTACATATCTGTCACGCCTCTCTCCTACGATCAATACAAACTCTCGGGTAGCCATTAGTAAGTGTACGAGTTTAATTCATTGTAAATTATCTAAAACTAGAGGCTGCCAGCGACTTCGTAAGCATTTCGTCATATCTTGGAAGACAATCATGATATCTCAAAATAATATAGCCTATGTGTTATTCTGATACATAAACTACAATATTGCCAAACATCAAAATCTGTTCGGTAGTTTTTACGTGTTGAAGTAACAAACATCCATCCATCCATCGGCACAAACATTGAAAGAGCATCCAACCTAATTGGTATAGTAAAATGAAAGAACTTTGAAAATTGTTACATGCGAATATTTTCAAAGTTCTACTTATATTTCCGAAAGTATATCACTTTCGACCTTACCCGACTCACCCGACTTACGACTTTCGATTTTGTCCAAAATACTATCGTTTTATAATATTTTTCTCTGTCGTTGACTAAGTTTCACCAGTGGCCGCCAACTTTTTTTTCTCCATACTAGCTCGAATAGGGGATGTGTGGTGACATTAATATCGAAAATTTTACTATACCAGGCTCCATACAAATATGTTCGATGCCATTTATAATAAAAGTAGAATTCTTTTGCTACCTAGTCAGGAGTGAACTGTAAATCTCAGACTAAGCGAATTAAGATCGGAATCGGATGGAATGAACTAAATCCCTTATTATTGGGAGTGGAATGGAACGATTTGCTCTCACGAATTTCGACTTTACAAGATCGCTTTCTAGCTCATCTCTCTACTGGTGTGAAAACGAGAAACCTTGAGAATATTTATTTTATTTTCATAATATAAATGAAAATAATAGGCGTGATGACAAAAAAAATGTTTTTAGTCCATCGCATAGATTATTTTAAAATATTCGACACGTATTTTTTCTGTTTCTTTTAAACTAAAAATGACAAAGATAACAGTGGGTTAAAGTTGCTCGTGACGTCACGCCTAAGTACGATTTTTACCTAGGAGTGACGTCAGTACCCCCCACTCCATAACTTTGACCCTCTGTATCTTTGTATTTATTTATGTAACAGATCAGGTAAAAAATGTGTTTCAAATATCTTTTAAAAGCCTAAAAGACGGACTAATTTTTTTTTTGTATTTTTAAATGTAGTCATCATCCCTATTATAGAAAGTTCATTATGACGTCATCAGCAGCATGTTGCAGTCCACAACTGGACAAAGACCTCAACTATTGCACGCAACTGTGATGTATCTTCTTGGCATCCAGCTCCTGACAGTCATCTTGCGCAAATCGTCACTTATGGTCTATCTACACACATCCGGGCCGTGTCCGGGACGTGTCAGGGAAAAAATATCATTCCATACATTTTCTATGGATTCATTCACACACGTTGTTATGACGACGTACGTTTTTCCCTCCTGACGGGCCACGACCCGGACACGTCCCGGGCACGGCCAGGATTGAGTAGGTAGACCTGTTAGACTATCCAACAAGGGACACATTTTTCGCACGATTAATTTACAAAACAAAGAAAAAGAGCATCTTTCCGGGGCGGGGTCTTATGACGTCACTTTGAGGAAAAACGTAGATACTGATCATATACCTTGCAACAACACGACATTTAATAAATATCAAAAAATAAACGTCAATTTTAAATTATTTTGAGATATCCCATTTCCGCATTAGTACTTATTTCCGACACCTTCAATTTTCGTCCATTTCGGAGGTGAAAACACTCGAAGCTGGCGCTATACAGGGGGATCTCTTTACAAAGCTTTCTAATTAATTAATATAATCACATTTCCTTGCCTTTTCACAGATTTTAAATGGGCCCAAGGATTGATTACTTACGTTGCAAAGTTCAAGCTTAATTCAGCTAATTAACTTTGGTAAAGACGCTTTGATTAATTAACTTGAGTATGGGGTGTCAAAATTATGTTCTTTTCTTATGGTAAAAAGTGACAAAGGTATATTTATCTACTTTTTCTAAACTCAAACTCAAATAATCCTTATTTCATAATCATTTGAAATACGTCAATTTAGTTTCTAATTCTAATCTAACGCTAGATTCGCAAGGTAGCAGTTTTCTCCAGATATGAATCTAACAAAAAACACTGTTGAGTTGTCCTTTTAAATTAAGTTTACTTCGACTACATTTTTTCATCATGCATGCGCTGAAATCTCATATTTGACTTATTATCGCCCACAATACGCTCGTGCGCACAATATTTGGGACCAAAATTTAATACTATCACATCTTGGGTGACAATGTACTTTTGAAATCACAAACACTTTTGTAGATTTAAAATCTTGATAAAAAACCGTATTCTGAAAATCTGCTATCAAGTGGGCGCATTTCATCATTATCATCATTGCAGCTTATAGCTGTCTATTGCTGATCCAATCTCCAATTGCTCTCCAACGCGACCAGCGCATTTAAAAAAATCAAATTATATCGGAGCACCCTGTGAGAGCTCAAGTAATGTAGATCTAAATTGAATCGCGAGCGGTAATATTGTCGTATGTTGGGCACTCAGTCGGCATGTGCGAGAGAGATATGGCGCACCCTGTATACAGGGTATCCAATTTAATTAAGAAAAGATTGAGAATGAAGTGGAAAAATAAGTTTTGAAGTGCCTGAACAGGTAAGAAAAACTTGTGATGAATCCTACTAATATTATAAATGTCAATGTATGTGCCGATGAATGGATTTATGTATGAGAGGATAATAGTTACTCTTTCACGCCAAAACTACTAAACAGATTTTAGTGAAACTTGGCAATATTGTGGCTTACACATCAGAATAACATATAGGCCATATTATTTTAGGATATTGTTTAAATTTTCTAAGATATGATGACAGATGGGTACGAAGTTGCGGGCAGCATCTACTGCTTCATATATTATTCACATATGGATTGTCTCTTTGTCATGAGCAAGTGAGTGACATGAGCGTTGCGTGTTTCTGCCATGTCGCTCATTTACTCGAGGACCGTGCATGCCTAAAGCCCTTTGTCCATTGAATGTACGAAATAAATAGTATTTTTTTACATTTTTTTTTTTTAGAAAAGTTATTTAATTAAGTTTCACTGTATATGGCTTTAAAAGAGTTTCTAGCTACATCCTGTATACGATATACAACTTAATATAAATATAAATATAGATATGTCTTTGAGCAAAAAATAACTCTTGATGGATGTTAATATTTTTATTTGGTTTGTTGGGAAAAGAAAATTGCGTTATTCCGTCAAAAATCAAGCTGCATATTTTTGCTTTGATCAAATTTTCATACGATTCGCATTATATTTTTTTAAACGGTTTTATTTAGCTCACCCCGTTTGTTTTATTCTTTCTTGGGTCAAATTTTGTAATTCAAATTTCACCCTCTTCCTGTCAACCGATTAATCTGAAATTTTGTATACACTTTGGATTTTGGTGACAATACAATTATGTTTATTCATTATCATTATAAATTCAAGATGGCCGCCGCTACAAAATGGCGGATAATTTAGGTTTTATTAATCCCATCAATATGGGTATCAAATGAAAGGGCTCAACGAGCAGAATACAATATACTATAAAATATTGAAATCCAAGATGGCGGCCGCTACAAAATGGCGGATAACGTAGGTTTTATCAATCCCATCAATATGGGTATCAAATGAAAGTGCTCAACCAGTAGAATTAAATGTACTATATAAAATTAAAATCCAAGATGGCGGCCTCTACAAAATAGCGGATAACTTAGGTTTTATCAATCCCATCAACATGGGTATCAAATGAAAGGTCTCAACAAGTAGAATATAATTTACTATGCAAAATTGAAATATACTTAGGTGCGAAACTGTTTGAAGAAGGTCAAGCCTACGTGACTCTTAGTACAGTAAGATCTTTGCAGGGACTACGTATAGAGGAGTTGGACTGCAATAAAGTAACGGGCAAGAAACCTTGCAATAATGAAGCACTAAATGAATTAAACAGAATGCGAAATAAAAACTAAAAAACTAGAAAATAAAAATAGGTAAAAAAAACTTTTTAAGTTAAACGGTTTTATGTTAAACATACATTGCAATGTTTAAGATAAATGTACTAAAAACCAAAAAATAATAAAATAGATACAGTCGTGGGAATTATAAACATATGCATAGACTAGACTAAAATAAAACCGTGGGGCACGGCAATTGTCTATTATCACACGTCCATCGTTGTCGGTTGAACAACTGCCTAATTAGGTACCTATAGATAGTGTAACATTACAAAAAAAAAAAACATTTTAATCAACGATTGTAGACAATTGACGTGCCCCACGGTTTTATTTTAGTCTAGTCTATGCATATGTTTATAATTCCCACGACTGTATCTATTTTATTATTTTTTGGTTTTTAGTACATTTATCTTAAACATTGCAATGTATGTTTAACATAAAACCGTTTAACTTAAAAAGTTTTTTTTACCTATTTTTATTCGTTCATTTTCATTTGTTGTGAAATGTTTTTGACGTGACGTGACGGAAACCATCTTGAATTTTGTACAGGTAATTGGGGTAATTGGTGTTACAGGTAAAATGATGTCAATTTTGGTACTGAATGTTACGTTTTTTTATTTCCTTATACGCAAAATTTTTTGAACTCTTATTTATACATCAACTTATTTGGTAAAGAATAACAAATCAGGACGCCCAGTAGAACTGGATAGATAGCAAGGGAGGCTTTTTCTCAGAACTAGGACCTGACTTATTTAAAATAGCCTCAGTTGTGTGTCGGCAGAGTGTCAATGGCAGTTTTTGACACATTTGGTATTCTGCTAAACAATGGCTTACACTGATTGCGACCAAATGTGTCAAAAACTGCAATTTACACTCTCATTGACATTCTGCCGACACACAAGTGAGAATATTGTAATTGGTAACTGAAAGCTCGATTGTTAATTTATAATTTTCTTTAATATTTTTTAAAGCTGTTGGTTTTCCAATAAATAAATATTGTAAATAAGTAGACTTGGGCTCCTGTTGCTTTGTGTTAGGAACCCTGCACCAAGCCGTACCGATCCACACTGACAAGTCGTATCGGAAAACCCGCTTCTTTAAGGTCTATACACAGATCCGGGCCGTGCTCGGGCCGTGACAGGTTGTCATGACGACGTATTGTTTTCCCTCCTGACGGGCCACGGCCCGGACACGGCCTGGATCTGTGTAGATAGACCTATATGCCTTCACCCTTATTCTGGATTCTAATGTAGGCTTACGAGTATACTAGAGGTGATAAAACAGCGATAATTAAGAGTAATTCGATAAAGTTATAGAATGCCACGGGACAGATTAACGGCAAGTTTGACTTTGACGAGTTTTGCCGGCTAACCGCAGCAACTTTTAATGAACGCCAGTTAGCTCTAGAGATGGCTCAGGGTAACCTAGTATTTTTTGTATTTTTTTCTTTTTGCACTTACAGTCTGGCAAGAAGAGTAGAAATTTAAAAGTGACAACACTGGACGACAGTGTTGTCACTTTTGTCACGTTTTCCTTAGATTGTTTTCGTTTCTAATTTCATATTTAAGAGCGTGGAGTATTTAGTTAGGTAGAAATCTATGGCGTCGGTCTTGTCAGTGAAGTTTTTGCCACTCTGCTTTATTCTCTGCCGTTCGTTTGAGCACCTAATACCTCACTTTATTAGTTTTCAATGTTTATACAGGCTGTAACAGAAAGGGGGTAGTTACGACCCATGTTTCTTAAGGAAAGTTGTTCAGTTTTATGAGGACTATCGCTATGTTTCGGCATTATACCCCCTTTCTGTTACACCCTGTATAGACACGTACAGCTTTAAAATATCAAATACTTATCAATTACCTCTTTTATTATCATCAAAATAATAACATCAAACCCATCACTACTAAAGCTGTTTGCTCTCAGCATTAAGTATGGAGATTTCACAATTCAACGCGAAAGTAGGAGCTTCATTGTGTTAGTTTAAGCTACTGAAGCTACTGAAGCGACTGCTATTATAATTACTTAGGTTATAATCCTTAAATCTTAAGCCTTAAGGGCGTTTGCAGATCTAGCCTTTTATACGCGCGGATACGGTCGTTTTCAGCATATGCGCGTACATGCGTGCTACATTCGTGCTTCAAAAAACCGGCAAAGTGCGAATCGGACTCGCGTATTAAGGGTTCCGTACCATTCAGTATTGATATCGAGCAAAAAAGGAAAAAAAAAACACGTTTGTTGTATGGGAGACCCCCTTTATTATTATTCTATTTTTAACCCCCGACGCCAAAAGAGGGGTGTTATAAGTTTGACGTCGATGTCTGTCTGTGTGTGTGTCTGTGTGTGTGTCTGTCTGTGGCACTGTAGCTCCTAAACGCGTGGACGGATTTGGATGCGTTTTTTTTTAATTTAAAGCTGGTATTCCTGGGAGTGTTCTTAGATATAAAATATGCAAATCGGTTCAGCCTTTTCAAGGTCATCAGCTCTTTTGTCGGCTGTGGTAGGGTTATAGATCCAATTTAACAGCAGATATGTCGTGTTTGGATTCATTTTGATCAGTGTTTAATTCTTAATATAGTGCAATGGTGACAACAGGCGAGGAGCTAATGATGGAGTCAGGATTTCCAGCATTCCATCCATTCTTGAACAATTTAACAGCAGAGATGTCGTGTTTGGAGTCGTTTTGATCAGTGTTTATTTTTATAATATAATGCAATGGTGGCAACAGATGACGAGCTGATGATGGAGTCAGAATTTCCAGCACTCCATCCATTCTTGAAAAATTTAACAGCAGATATATCGTGTTTGGAGTCGTTTCAATTAGTGTTTAATTCTTTATATAATGCAATGGAGGCAACAGATGAGGAGCTGATGATAAAGTCAGAATTTCCAGCACTCCATCCATTCTTGAAAAATTTAACAGCAGAGATGTCGTGTTTAGAGTCGTTTTGATCAGTGTTTAATTCTTAATATAATGCAATGGTGACAACAGGAGGAGCTTATGATAATTATATATCTAATAAAAGTTTAAAAACTTCAAAATAAAAATTAAATTTAAATTTTAAAAAACCCCCGACTATAAAAAGTAACAAATAAGAAATATTTAACTTTCATACAAACTTCATTTTGTCGGGGGACCGCTAAGTAGTTTGGTGGGTACGCGAATGTAACTATCATAAATAATAATCATAATGTGATATCAAAATTTAAAAAATACCTGTGAAATGTTTTAAATGAATCGATAAGTACAATTTAATATATTCGAACAAAAATAAAATGCGGTCCCCCGACGTAATGAAGTTTGTATGAAAGTTAAATATTTCTTATTTGTTACTTTTTATAGTCGGGGGTTTTTTAAATTTTAAATTTAATTTTTTAGTATTTGTTGTTATAGCGGCAACGGTAATACATCATTTGTGAAAATTTCAAAGCTCTAGCTATAACGGTTCATGAGATACAGCCTGGTGACAGACGGACAGACAGACAGACGGACAGCCAAGACCCAGTAATAGGGTCCCGTTTTCACCCTTTGGGTACGGAACCCATACTTATGCTCGAACCGGTGGTGTCGTGTCAGTATCAACATGGACTATAAGAGCTTAGAAGCGTTATTGAAACTCATGTCTCAATACTCATGTTATTGTAATTGCAAACAGTTCACTAATAATTAGGGCTCGTCTTATGCATGACTTACTTTCTAATAAACCTAAATAAAATTTCATAGAACATAACGATTTATGCCGTCTACACACCAAAGTCGCCGGCTTTTTTGACAGCTGCCATTCGTAAAACCGCCGGTCTAGCCCGGCGGCTTTGGTGTGTAGATACTATTAGATAGTGACAGGTATAAAATATCTGTCAGTAAAATTTTATCTGTAGGTAAAACTGGTCATTTATATTTATAACTGTTTTGTTCTGTTTTAAAGTATTTATTCAATTTGTGTCGAGACGTTAATTTAATTATGTAAGAGACGAAAATTTAGGTACTTCAAAGTAACAAAATAGAATAAGTAATTATTGTTTTATTCAAATTCGCTAGAAAAACCTTTTTATAAATTAAGTCTGAATTTTTTCGGATTACTTTATTTTCTAAATGCTCTGAAGGTTAAGGACTTATTAAAAATTTAAACCTTTTTATAAATTAAAATTGTCTCAGAGAATGTTCTCTGTTTTGAATTAATGGAGAATGATGTAAACTACATTTTGTTTCTTTCTCGTGATGTTTTCCTTCACTGTATAAGGGCCAGCGCACACCTAACGGGGCGCAGCGCAAAGCATTTTTGATTGCCATAATTATAATTAACGACATATTTCTCAATATAATAATATTCAAAATTAGTTGACACAACAAATGAGCATCGGAGCATCGAAGCGACTACAAGTGAATGTTGTGTTAACTGATTTTGAATATTATTCTAATGAGAACAATATCGATATTAATAATGACAATCAAAAACGCTCTGCGCTGCTCTTAGTCAGGTGTGTACTGGCTCTAAAGCGAGCCACACACGCTAGGTTATGCCTGACGGTTATGCTTGGACAGTTGAACTGTGCAAGCGTAACTGAACGTGTGTCTGATATATTTTTTTGCCTGCGCAAGCAAAATTTAGTTACACACGTTCAAAGTCAAAGTCAAATATATATATTTGTTTCATAGGCACAAAAAATGCTCTTGAAACCGTTACATTACTTATTATATACTTTTTTTTTAAGCTAGTGCTAGATTTGCAAAGCGCAGTTTCCCCCAGAGAAGAACCAGGCAAGAAAGTCTGTGGGGTTGCTCTTTTCAAATAAAGTTCAGTTTATGCTTGCACAGTTCAACTGTTTAAGCATAACCGTCAGGCATAACCTAGCGTGTGTGGCTCGCTTAAATGTACTAAATTCCACATAAGTATCACTACTACATCTACAACAGCGGATTAAGGCTTTAAGGCTTTAATAGCGTTAAAGGCTTCCGAACATATTAAAAATTTCAATCGCCGGATTAACAAGGAAGAAATAGGTCGAGATTTTAAACGGATTATTTTTAAATTGAATTACATACTGCAGACTTAGTTCCTGATTTTTGTACTAAATTGGTTCCCACTTTGTCGGTCTGGGGCGCAAGTCTGCTAATTTAAAATAGCCTCAGATGTGTGTCGGTAGAGTTTGAATGACATTTTTTGACACATTTGGTCGCAATCAGTGTACATTGCTATAAGGATCTGTTGGCACTTGAGTGACATTATCAGGAGGGCGTAAGTTGTGAATACATAACTCAAAATAATAACAATTTACTAGATGATATCGTTAGATCTGTTTTCCGCCAAGTGCCAAAAGATCCTTTTAGCACTGTAAGCCATTGTTAAGCAGAATACCAAATGTATCAAAATGTTAATGACACTCTGCCGACACACGACTGAGGCTATTTTAAATTAGCAGACTTGAGTCGCAATATATTGTTAGTATATTATAAGTGACCCCCATGAACGACTTTTTAAATTCACCACATTATACTTTATCGATGAAAAATGTTTGCAATGTCATCCATCTCGTATAATGCGGCTAATTTAAACAGTCGTTCAGGGGTTACTTATTTACACTAACAGACTGTACATTTAAATTAATGAAAATGTAAATTCACTTTAGAAAACGTCTAATCGACTTTTAAACTGTATTCCTGTAGCATACGCTAGTAACTTGCTAATATAAGCGTTGTAAAACGTTTAAATTCTCATTTTGTACTAGTATTACCGTTTCTTATAATTTACCTCGGTTTAACGATATGAAAAGTTTTTATACGTGGTAGTTAAATATTCTTAAAGTAGAATTTATAAAAGGTTATACACATACCTACCTACACATGTCGGTCACGCCTCTCTCTCATCGGGGTAGGCAGCGACCACCTCTCTACACTTGCAGCTAAGATGCAAACACACTTCTTTCCCTTCAACCTTCACATAAAGAATTATAGGTACCTCGTTTACTTGAAAATGTGTTGTCTTGTTTTAATTTTCGGTCCGGATAGGGACAGAAATAGATGAGGTGTAGCATTAAGTTCTATCTACTCAGATCCGGATCGTGTCCGGGACGTGTACGGGCCGTGGCCCATCTCGAGGGAAAACAATACTTCGTCATGACAATGTATCCGGGCCGTGTCCGGGACGTGTCACGGAAAAAGTATCATTCCATACATTTTCTATGGATTCGTTCACACACGTTGTCATGACGACGAATTGTTGTCCTTCCTGACGGGCCACGTCCCGGGCACGGTCCGGATCTGTGTGGGTAGACCTTTAGGCATAACAAACATTTTTGCAATTAACTTTTTATGATAATTTAATAATATAAGTTAATAGAATACAATTTACTTCATTTGTAAGAATTCAGCTTGAATCATTAAAAAAAATCTACCTCCACAGAAAATTGTATGAATAAATTTCTTCACGCCAATAAATACGAATGAAATGAAAGATTTATTGTTATGAAAATTTTAAAAATTCGGTCATTGGCGCAGTAATTGCGTTTAATAATTAACAGGGGCGAGTGAATCAAGCGATCACGTCGTGGGGTCCGCTACAAATCACTACATGCCACTGTGGGTCAAGTTACAAAAGGACGTGGGTTGGTATTATGTAAGTTAATTTGAGTGTCTAGATAAATATTGTGTGTAATTAGTATTTGTAATTAAAGGTTAATTTTTTTGGGCCTTCATAAACCAATTTTTTTTTAAATATTTAACATATTACACATTGTGGTGTGTATGACAGACTATGCCGACTGGCCAGTTATGCGCCAAATTGTTTATATTCAATGGTTTAAAATCATTGTTATATTTTAAATATAAATAATTGTAAAACTTTATTTGAAAAGAGCAACCCCACAGAGTTTCTTGCTAGGTTCTTCTCTGGGGGAATCTGCGCTTTGCGAATCTAGCACTAGCTTAAAAAAAAGGATATTATAATAAGTAATATAACGGTTCCAAGAGCATTTTTTGTGCCTATGAAATAAATATATTTTTGACTTTGACTTTGAAATATCATTAAATTGTTATATTTTAATCATTGTCATTGTATGTCAATATTAAAATTAATACTTTTTGCATTTGATTCGCATAATCGGATAACATTTTATTGAATGAAAGTAATTTAGCCGGTGACCTTGATTTAAAGGAATTGAGCTGGCAGTAGGTATCAATCATCATCATCATCATCATCAATGGCTACGACATCTTGACAGATGATTGTTGCAGTGTTAATTTCCAGCCCCGCTGATAGTGGCTGTACAACGTCTCTGGTGGCTATAAAGTCCAATAGAAGCACACCATTTTTTGCCACATAATTACCGCTAAAGCCCACAACTTAACTGGCGAACCAGAAACACAATCCTTTGGCCATATATCAAGCACACACAGACACATTGGTCCATTTAATGAATTGCCGGCAACTTGCTACGGAAATCTGTTGTGATTTAAACAATACTCGATTTAATATGCACGTGATTTGTCGGTTGCATACGTCATTTGTAGGATTAAGTGGCATGAGAGTTACGCTAGAGACAGATTGACCCCACAAACGCCACGTACTTACGCAAAGCACAAAAAACAAAAAAATATTGTGACTAGAAACCTTGTAGGACGGTTAAGCTCTATTAACACAGATCTGGGCCGTGCCTGGGACGTGTCCGGGCCGTGGCTCGTCAGGAGGGAAAATAATACGTCGTCATGATAACGTGTCCGGGCCGTGTCCGGGACGTGTCAGGGAAGAAATATCATTCCATACATTTTCTATGGATTAGTTCACATACGTTGTCAGGTAAAATAATTGCGAGACGTAACGTCGGGGTAGGCAGACACTATTTTCTACGATCGAAATATACTTATTTAATTTAATTAATTGAGAATAACATGTTAAAAATGCAACTGTGTGTAGTCGTACCACTACTATGTCCATTTTTTTTGGTATTTGTAAGGATTTACACACATAAATATAAAAGTGGAATTGGTAAATATTTGTTACACAAAATTGGGCCAGATTGGGCCAGATTGTCCCAGATCGTGAGCTACGGTAATCTGCTTAATCTATAAAGGCTTTGCAAGGCTTCGTTCCAAGGACGATTTAAATATCGAATGATAAAATAGTCAATCGACCTTGAGTTTGGATATCGTTTCGTTTTATTAAACGAAAAATTTTTTTGGGGATTCTTTTTATTGTTAATAAAATCTCTTTTATTTTATTTTATTTATTAAGGCACAACCAGTTTACAAACAATCATACACATAATATAAATTTAAATATTATAGTTTTAAGGCTTTGTTAAAATTTACATTTTGTATAGGCTTTAAATAAGAAGAAGGGAAAAGTTAAAAGTTCTTATTAATGTAACCAATCATCATCATCATCATCATGTCAGCTTATGGACGTCTACTGCTGGACAAAAGCCTCCCCCAAGGATCTCCACAACGAGCGGTCTTGCGCTGCCCACATCCAACGGCCTCCAGCGCCTTTAACCAAGTCGTCAGTCCACCTTGTTGGAGGCCTTCCTTGGTTACATACATACGACGCAGTATGTAACCAATGCTTAAAATATATCGAACTACAGGAGTGATCAACCGCTTTTATGTTAAGCTCCAATCAACTAAACATATCATCAAATATTATTTATTGGTAGAACAAACGATTATGGCGTACCTATACGTATTAAATTAATTAAAATACGTAAGCAATACCTTCTAACTACAATTTTGGTTACTGCTAAAGCCCATGTCCATTGCTATTGTCTAAAACTCTGAACTTTAGAAAATTCGATTTCATACCCTACATAGAAAGAGTGTCGTAGCACGTAGCAAACTCGTAGACATCTCGTAGCACATTCGTAGCCTTTTCGTAGCTGTCTCGTAGAACGTAATCTAAATACTTTAACAAATGGCTTTTTTTCTTTCTTTTTTTGTCGTGTTTGTTCCGAGTTCAACCCGGCATACATTTTTAATGTATCGCAGACCTTTTCTGTATAAAATTAACTGGAAAATCAATACGAATGTTTCTACGTCATACTTTTTATTTCGCTTTCATATTTTATTTTTACTCGAGTTTTCATAATTTTACTTTAGCTGTACATTTTCAGTATCCCTTGGAAATGCTTCTGTTCTTTAAACAGTACGAATAAAGGTCTATCTACACAGATCCGGGCCGTGCCCGGAACGTGTTCGGGCCGTGGCCCGTCAGGTGGGAAACAATACGTCGTTATGACAACGTGTCCGGGCCATATCCGGGCCGTGTCCGGGACGTGTCGGGGAAAAATATCATTCCATATATTTTCTATGGATTCGTTCACACACGTTGTCATGACGACGTATTATTTTCCTTCCTGACGGGCCACGGCCCGGACAAATCCTGGATATGGCCCGGATCTGTGTAGATAGACCTTAATATTAACACGTGTAATCAAATCAATAGCTTAATTAGCTCTAATTAGGGTTAAATCAATGATAATGAAGTTGCCTAATTAAAATTCCGTCGCATATATAGACAAGCCTATACTAAAGTACGGAATTCCAACATCACACATGGTAGGGTAACGTAGCCAATTTCGGGCAGGTAATTACGAAGAAGGGTCTCGCTTAGTGTGGCCCGAATTACCAACGAAATTTGTTGGAGATCAAATATTTGAGCCAATATCGACTGAATGCTAGTTGGGGTATCTATATAAATTCCGTTTTGTAATTATTTGACTTGTTGTTTGGATGTGGTGTTTTACAAAGGTTTTGTGCAAAGTTTTGTTTGAATAACTATCTATCTCTGGTTATCTATGTACCCTATATTCTATCTATCACTGGTTTTGCCCTACTGGAGACAGAAATAGTTATCTGTCTTAGAATGTTTCGTCCCTGTCAAAAAAAACCTACCGCTGTCAAAAAAATTATGGGATTCTTTTGAAGGATAAATCAAAAGTGACATCTATGTGACAGTTGAGTACTGCCGGTTTCGGATAGCTATCTGTCTTTAATTATTGGGAACGGCTGTTAATAGGCAACACTAATTTAAACTTGAATTCGTCAAAAAGTAAAAAAAAAAAAAAACATAATGAATTTAAAGAACCAAAAAAAAGAGAAAATCATTAAAAGGGGGAAGCTACGCTAGCTTCGGAAGGCAGATTCCCCAGAGAAGAAGCCAGCAAGAAACTCTAGACAAGATAAGATAATCTTTGTTTGATAAACATGAATGATACTTAAGTTTATGTAGTACTCAATATCATTTAGGTAGGTATGGATTTATCAAAATCATAAAGAAAAATGTGTAAATAAACTATAAAAACGATTCTACAATTAAAAAAATATAACGCATAAAACAATAAAACTCTAGCAGAATTTCCACTGAAAATGAAAACTTCAATACCTCAAGGGCCAACATTGAACTATTCAGCATAAACTCTCCAAACATTGGCCCCAACGTGGCCCCAACAGTTGATTATACGCATCAAGTGTTTGATCAGTGTCGCTGGACGCTAATTGGCAAATGAATACGTCGAGTTACGGTATCCGTTGCCCCAGGGTAGGATCCGTGCGACCGCAGCTTGCCATTATACTTGTACAAGCAATTAGTTCATGATGGCGCTACGTGTACTTTGAAACGCGGTGGTAAGGTTTGCTCGGACTTTTTAAGTTGCAAGTGAAGGGAAATGGTCAATACCTACCTCAATGGAACAGAAGCGTGACAGACGTATGTAAGTAAGTATATATGAATGTTGTTTGAGTTGATAGTGACTCAGTTATGTTCCTAACGCGGATGCTAAGCTAACGTCATGACGTAATTAAAAAGTAACTATAAGGCAACAAAAAATAAAATTGCTTTATAATTCCTAAGTATTGAAAATAATCATTATTGTTGTCTTTGTCACTTAACTTATAGTCAGAAAGTGATAGAAGATATGTTTAAGTTACTTCAACACTACTTCGATTTTAGTCGGGTTATATTTTTATACTTCTCACAATATTGACAACCAATCCAACAATAAAGTTTCCAAAACTATTTCAATAAAAAAATAAATATATCAATAAAATTTTTATTTACGTCAGAAGCAATATCTAAAACGATGCAATACCTACCTGTATTGGAAGCTTTATTTTTATTTTAATAAAGTTTCAATCTATCGCGCTATTCATTTTAATACCATTTGTGTTTAGTAGCGATAAAAATAATTCAATTTTCAGTCAGCTCGGTGTTGCTCGCTACTAATAATAAATATATGTTCGATATTTTGTTAAACTATTGTTTTTATGGCTTGCAAATCTGCGGATGCGATGCGGTTGTGATTTGACGTTTTAAGTTTACAAGTAGTCAGTGCCTATTTTATCCAATTCTGAAAGTGTTAAACACTTATTAGGCATTAGAATCTGGGGGACAAGTCTGCTAATTCTTAATTAACCTCAGATATGTGTCAGTATCTTGTCATATTTGGTATTCTGCTAAACAATAGCTTACTTACACTGATTGCGACCAAATCTGTCAAAAAAATTACATTGACACTGCGGCCTACACACACCTGAGAATATTGTGATAGACTTGGGCCATGGCTTTTATTCATCAGCTGTATAACCTAACTTTTTAAACAACCGCTTATTGAAGTAATCATTGTTAGGTAGGCCGAAGAAACGATGGCGTGACGACCTACGCACATTCAGGAAAGATTGGAGGGAAGCAGCAACTGACAGGAATCTATGGAGAAGCATGGGAGAGGCTTTTGCCCAGCCGTGGGACGAAACAGGCTAATAAAAAAATTGTTAAACTACCAGCATGACTCGTATTTCGCCGGGTTATAAATTGGGTTATAATTATATACAATTGAGTATTTTAAACTGTAATTTTAAACAAAAGCACTTATCAGGCTGCAATAGGGATGATGACTACATTCAAAAAATGTCATTATATTTTATTTATTCCGTCTTTTAAACCGTTCAAAAATATTTGTCGAATATTTTCTTGCTTTCTTAAATTATTTAAGTGTTAAACTATAAAAAAAATTTAGCCATCATCCCTATTGGTTGATAAACGTTATAATTAATTTAAATTTATAGGTACTCTAAAAAGTACCTTCTCCGTTGCAAATAAAGAAGAATATTACAGTCTACAAACTTGAGTCTACTCAGCAACTTTTCATACAAACTGCGAGCGTCTTGTCGGAGCAAAAGTTTAAGACAAGAGTATGCCTAGTACCAAAAAACGTACTGAAATGTCTCTACTCTGTCTTGTTACACTAGCAAAATAACAGTACGCGTAAAGGTTTTCGTGGTAGTTAGATTATGATAAGACTAGAGACTGCCACCGACTTCGTACGCATTTATCGCTACTTCTTAGAAAAATTACAAAATATCACAAAATAATATAACCTATGTGTTATTCTGATGTGTAAGCTACAACACTCCTGTTATTAGCTACATCCCACCAATCTTCTCTGAATGAGCGTAGGTCGTCACTCCATTGTTTTTTGGGCCTGAGGCATGACAGAGGCTTTTGCCTAGCAGTGGGACGAAATAGGCTAAAAAAAAAGCTACAACACTGCCAAGTATCATCAAAATCCGTTCAGTCAATTTCTGAAAGATCCATTGATCCATCGGCACAAACATTGACATTTATAATATTAGCAGGATTAGATCAGTTAGTAGTTAGTGAATGTATCGAAATATGGAGCATACATACATATCTGTCAGACCCAGAACACACGGTGAAACGGAAATGCAACGCAACTGAAACTGCTAGTTACTTTTGAGTTGCATCGAAGTTTCTGCTATAGACTTTTACTTTTTCTTCTTAACTAGTTTGAAACGTTTCGTTTTAGTTGCGTCGTGTGTGGTTTTCTAAGGAAGTCTATAGCAGAAACTGCGATGCAACTCAAAAATAACTAGCAGTTTCAGTTGCGTTGCAGTTGCGTTTTACCAAGTGTTTTGGCGCCAAAGCTTTACTCTCACCGGGATAGGTAGAGGCAATAGTTGCCCCGATCCAAACACACTTCCTTCGCATCATTCACATTCATCAAACACCATTCACCTTCATCTCATACATGCACGTCGGTTCGTTGGTTGTCGTAGAAAACAACCTTGTACGATAAGGCTGTAGTAGACGCAAAGGAGGCTTTCAGGGAAGTGCATTTTGTTCCTAGGCTCAGTTCGGAGTTTATCCTGCAAAGTTTCGACGTTGAAACCCGATGTTTTCTAACATTTTATAGATATTTGTTGGCACAGTTTTAGGTTGAAATATTTTGAAAACTAACCTAGTATTTTAGTATTTTAAAGCACTGTTAAAAGAAATAAAAAGAATACATAATGATAATTTAACGGTTTATATATATTTTTTCGTGTTATGTTTGTCATCCAAACACACTTATTTCGCTTCATCCACACTCATCAGTCGCCTCATACATGCCCGTCGATTTAGGGTACTGTCTGGGTTGGAGGTGTGTTTGGATCGTAGCAAGTGGAAGGAAGTCGTCTCTGCCTACCCCAATGGGAGAGAGGCGTGACGGATATGTATGTATGTATGTATGTTTGTCATCATCAGTCATAAGATGACCAATCCCTCCTTGACTTTCTACTATACTAATATAATCGTACTAATATCATAAATGTCGATGTTTGTGCCGATGGATGGTATGTAATGAAACTACAACATCAGAGTAACACGAAAGCTTTTATTATAAAATTAAGTAGGTAATTGTGTAAGTTTTCCGAGAAATGACGATAAATGTGTACGAGGTCGCGGGCAGCTTCTATGAATAAATAAAATACATTTTCCAATATAGAAACATAGGTACACAAATAAAGTAAGCCCTTGATTTTCAAACTGTGGGTCGCGAAGCCTCACTCGCGGGGTCGCTTGCAAAAATAAAAAGCCAAAGATCTACAAATGTACACTTTAACCAGTGAATGTATGTACAAAAATAGAAAAAAATCTTTAACGTAGCATGTTGATTAGATAATTCCCTTGTCTGTCTATGGAACAAAAGGGGTCGCCAAAATTTTTGAACTCGAAAGGGGTCGCGTTATCAAAAAGTTTGAAAAACAGTGGTAAGCCATCCAATTCAAAAGACTACAACTCAAAGTAAACGCCATAAAGTTTACGAAGTCATTTCATTTTACCGTACCAAGTCAATGCTGATAAAGTAACACTCTCTCAGGTGCTTTACTCTTAGATTGCATAAATACTTTAGATACATTCATAAATAAAAAAACCGGCCAAGTGCGAGTCGTACTCGGGCAGGAAAGGTTCCGTACCATTCACTATTGATATCGAGCAAAAATGGGCAAAAAAATCACGTTTGTTGTATGGGAGCCCCCCTTAATTATTATTATTATTCTATTTTTAGTATTTGTTGTTATAGCAGCAACGGTAATACATCATTTGTGAAAATTTAAACGCTCTATCTATAATGGTTTATGAGATACAGCCTGGTGACAGACGGACGGATGGACGAACGCACAGACAGACGGACCGCCAAGTCTCAGTAATAGGGTCCCGTTTTCACCCTTTGGGTACGGAACCCTAAAAATAACGGTAACAAAGAAAAGTGGAAAGTGTCAATTTTAACATACGGAATTTAGAATGATGAGTACTATTGTAACTCGATAATGGAATAACGGAGATTCAAGAGTTAAGATAAAGTATGAGATACGACACTACGAATAAGGCACGGAAAATAGCTAAAAAATAGCCGCGGAGCTGACTAATGTGTAACAACTGATAAAAGTCTAGATGGTATTTACACAGGTAAGTAATCATCAATTCACATTCAGTTTTTTTATTGCAAAAATTATTAATGCGACCAAGAAACGTTTTTCAAAAATGTTCAAACAAGTATTTTCTTAAAATTGTTCTAGATAGATATTTTTATCATACCTTTGTAATTTTTTAGTGTCTCGAAATCGCAGAGATATCTCTTCTTATTTAGCGAGACTATCTAAACATTTTATTTGATCTAAGCACTATCCTCTTAGTATTCTAGAATCGTCCGGTCGGATAAGACCAACACAAGCGTCGTTTTAAAAAGAGAGAAACGCTCCACTTTAAAATAGCTAGTGTTAAAAGCTGAACGTTAAATATTTTTATGCATTACAGGATTTATTTGAGCTATCTCGTGAGTCTTATATTGGATATTGACTACGATTTCTTATGATATTGTAAAGGTTTTGTATGGAACCATAAGACCCAGAACACACGGTGAAACGCAACTGCAACGCAACTCAAAAGTAACTAGCAGTTTCAGTTGCGTTGCAGTTGCGTTTCACCGTGTGTTCTGGGTCTTTTGTTTTGGCGTTTTGGCGCTAAGATGTACGGAACTTTACAGGGTTGAACAGAAAGGGGGTATAAAGCCGAATCACAGCGATAATTCTCATGAAACTGAACAACTTTCCTCAAGGAACAAGGGTCGTAACTCGAAAAAAAATTTTGGATCGCCCATACTTAATCGATCAGCTGACGGGACATTTAGTATAGAGAAGCTATTCTATGAATTTCTTATCGTTTGACAGGTCATCTGCCAAGAAAACTATGAAAAACTTGCGCTAACCTTGGCACGCTGTCATTAATTCATTTGTATATATGAAAAAAAAAAAAAATGTGGCACCTCCTTATATACATATTCTATACTCAAAGGGTACCATTGCATCTACGTAGAGCAAAAAATGCTATTGGACCTTATTTGTATGCTGAGATGGTACATGAACTTTCCGCAACCACATTTAAAAATGGAACATACGAGTAGGTACATCTTTTGGAACAAATTTTTTGTGTAATACTACTATCGCTTCACCTGTATAAGAAACAGCAAGAAACCTAACGTTACAAGACTCATGTTCACTTTCGTATGTAATTACGTGTAATTATGTATAATTACATTACTATTTCGTATAATGTACCTATAATTAAGTTAGATTACGTCTATTTTTGCTCCAATAATGATAATGAAGAGCCCACCCACTCTGTTTGTAACACTAAATTAATGTTATATTTATGAATAGTTAATTTATATTATAAATATAAATAAATAAATAAAAAAAAATAAAAAAAAAATAACTATAATATATAAATTAACTATTCATAAATATAACATTAATTTAGTGTCACAAACAGAGTGGGTGGGCTCTTCATATTCATTAATGGAGCAAAAATAGACGTTATCTAACTTAATTATAGACTTATAATTATAGTCTTATAATTATAAGTCTTGTTTTGTATTCTTAATTTCGAACAGCCCACTTATATACCTATATAAGTGGGCTAGTCCGCTACTTCGTACGCATTTATCGTCATAAATATCATGGAAAACATCATGATGTCTTAAAATAATTAAAGCCTATGTGTTATTCTGATATATGAAAGAAAGAAAGAAAGAAAGAAAATATGTTTATTCAATCTGCTCTGACAACAAAATACACACTTAGATGGAATTAACAGTAGATAGGTACATTGTATTTTTAGTTAAATAAGGTACAGAGGTATTAGTTAATACATCAAAGTGTGCACTATGGCACAACAGCGAATAGGACCCGGCTCAGCATGTGTCTTCCTCGTGTAGAGAAAGACGCTGTTCTTCCGTCGGACCTGATTTTAATTTCGACAACCCGCTCGCGAGAGGAGTCGACCGGGCGTGACAGGAAATAAAGAAATTAAAAACATAAAAAAAAGAAATAAAACAGAAATAAAATACTAAGGCACAAATAGTGCAACGCATAACTTGATTGAGACAAAGATATATGAACTACAATAATGTCAAATTTTATCAAAATCTATTCAGTAGTTTTTGCGTGAAAGAGTAACAAAGCATCCATCGGCACAAACATTGACATTTTATAATGTAGGTAGGAAATGCTAAAAACCATCAAAATAGGACGTTTCCACAGTGTTAATGTAAGTAGCACATTTACTAGCAATTCAAATGAGGTTTTTGCTTTCAGTTAGACGGACAGACAGAGGCACCGCAAAGCTCTCAAAGGTACGTCATTTATATCAAAGAGAACTCTAGTCTTTGCCGTCGACACTTAATGAATGAAGACAATATTGTTAGAAATTAGTTGCGTATAGCGTTTTTCTCTACCTATATACTAAGGTTAAGTAGCTAAGTTCTCAAAAAAGTAAGTTCGTTTTTGAGTTGACAAAATGTTTGGTTAATCGATGATATATCTGTAGAAAACCAGTCTTCTTTTTGATCTCTTTTAGTGGTAAGGCCGTCTTTGCGCACAATGTTTTAGTTTTAAGTTTTATTTGTATTTATTTGTGTGCAATAAAGTATTTCTATCTATCTAATAAAATATTCGTAAATAATAGTAAGTATATGTAGTATATCTAATCTCATAAATAAATAGATAGATACATGCTTAATTAAAAACAAAAAACTCAAAAACATTCGTAACTAAGTACCTAATGTGTAAAAGAGGCTTTAAATGAGATGTAAAAGAAATAAGATGCTTTGCTTTTGCCCATTAGTAAGTCTTGGTAGCTATTATAATTTCATAAGTATTTAAGATCCAGTACACAGAATAGAAGATACTGTATATGAAATTCAACTGGTTCAATTTTGATCAACTGTTCGACGACTTTATAATATTATTTAATGGGAATAAAAGATTTGTTTGTGTTACAGGTTAGAGAAATTTAAAAGAAAAAAAAAATTAAACAAAAACATATCGATGACGTATTACAAATTCAAAAAGAAAACCATAGCCAAAAACGCAAAACAGATACTCTTTAGTTAAGATATAAGAACTCTTTAACAGATACCTATATTATAATTTAGGTACATACAATAGTTCTATGTCTTTATGATAAAATACAAAATTACCTAACAACTTTTGGTAGAAGTAAATTACGCTCCCACATAAAACAAATCTTTGTAAAGATACCTAGAACATGTAATTTGAGGAGACTATTCACGAAAACTAATTTCAGTAATCTGTTTATGAGAAATAAGTACAATTTTGTTCAAGGTCGTCTTTCTGATATTTTGACGTTTATACCTATTCGCACTTGAGCCTAAAGCAGGCCACACACGCTAGGTTATGCCTGTCGGTTATGCTTGTGCAATTGAACTGTGCGAGCATAACTGAACGTGTGTATGACATATCTTTTTGCCTGCGCAAGCAAAATTTTAATACACACGTTCAGTTATGCTTGTACAGTTCAACTGTGCAAGCATAACCGTCAGGCATAACCTAGCGTGTGTGGCCCACTTTAGAGTGCCTTTCCACCAGAGATGTGCTATGCTAAGTTGCTATGGATGCGCTTGATATCCACCAATCATATTCGGGATGCCCTCATATTCAATGAACATTATTGGTGGTTATCAAACGCATCCATAGCAACGTAGCATAGCACATCTCTGGTGGAAAGACACCCTTAGGCCGTGGTCCTAGTAGGCAAACTGTTAGTGGCCGACTGAGTGAGCCGCAAATTTGTGGCGAACTAAAAGAGTTAGCTGCAAACTGCAAACTCTGCAAGTATCTACACACCAAAGCCGCCGGCTTTTTGACAGCTGTCATTTGTATGACGTAAAGCTGCCGGCCTAGCCCGGCGGCATGCCGGTGGCTTTGGTGTGTAGATAGCATTAAACGTAGCATTTACAGAGTGAAACGAAGTATATAAATAAGTGAAACGATATCGCAACTTGCTCATTAGTGCTCATGCATGTACTTACTAACAGAGTCACCTGATGTTTAACGATAAAACAAAACAAAACGCAGAGTCAACCATATCGCTAATTCGCAAAAGACCTTAATTGAATTTCATGAAAAACACCAACCGCGCTTGGCTTTTGTTTGTCGGCATTGACAGGCTGTCATACCAAACGTCAATCAACAATATCACTACAACCCTTTGGGTATAGAATATATAAGGAGGTGCCATACCGTCTGGATCTGCGTGCCTGGTCTGGCGCAAAATGGCTACCTTTTTGTATGGCATTTCTTATCGTTCGACAGGTCATCTACCAAGAAAACTATGAAAAACTTGCGCCAACCTTAGCACGCTGTCATAAACTCATTTGTATATGAAAAAAAAATGTGGCATCTCCTTAAATATTATATACTCAAAACTACAACCGCTATTCCATAACAGCGCTAACAGTTAACAGAAAATAGACTTTCAATAAACTAGACTGGAACACAAATCTAGAATCACGTTTACACTTGGATGGATACGCGCGTCGTCATAAATTTCGGATAGTCCTTGCGAATGGCACGCAGTTCCAACTGCAGCCGAACCTGAATTATGAACGCGCTATTACGCCAAAGATTAATAGCGCTTCTCTGGAAATTGCATCGCGTTGCCGTTTGCTACCAATCATTTGAAGGAAGTGCAAGTTTCGTAAGAGCCTGTTCACAAAAACGTTGCGTAGCGGTGCGTCACCGCAAGCTAATGGCCTTCGATGAATAATTGGTCTCCGCGTGCTACGACTAAATACCATCGGCGTACTTTAAAAATGCGACAAAAAGACTACACCGATCGAGGCGTATAGAGCTGGTCATTACGCCGAGTTGCGCCCAGTTGTTAAGTGATTGTTTGCCACGAAATTGAATTGCGCATTTTGCATGTGTGCTGTTTTTTCTTCTTAGAGCGGTATCTAGTCGAAGCGCGCGGAGACCAACTTTCGCGGAGACCTAAATAATCTAAGCTAATTTCATTTCACGTACAAACTTGCGGCGCGGTGCTGCCCCTTGTTGGACGGGCTGTCATTCAGTTGCTATCAAAGGTTGACGATTCGATTCCCTTTTGGGGCAATTCTTTTTTTATATTAATTCTATTTAATCACTCTCGTATGAAAGTAGACACGTACCCCTGTAGTGGGGACGTTAAAAGGGCGGATAAGGAAGTTCTATGTATTTTGTGAAGAGCGTTTTACGGTTTTTCGTTTTGTCTTTCGTAAGTTTAAAACACCGGTATATTCTTGGTGGAACCACATGTCATTGCGTTTTAAAGATATTTTAAGAATGCCTACCCAAAACTGGATTACCATTGATTCATCAAACAAAGCTGACTTACAATAAAATCAGATTTTATAAATTATAAAAAATTACATTTACGTAGGTGGGGTCAATCTGACTTTAGTGTAATGCTGTCTACACACCAAAACCGCCGGCATGCCGCCGCCGGGCTGGGCTTTACGGCAAACGAATGGCAGCTGTCAAAAAAGCCGGCGGCTTTGGTGTGTAGACAGCATAAGGGAAGCCACACGTAAAAGCTAATTGAGACATAAATCCCTCAGTGACTTGTAATACCAATGTACTTACTAATTGCTTACCAACTAATCAATGTCCTTGTGCTTGTATATCGATTTGATTTGGCTTTACGTTAAATTTAATTAGCGAATCTCAGGCCATACCATCAGCGAGTGAACGACTGCCAAGTTAAGGTCTATTTTCATAGATCTGGGCCGTGCCCGGGATGTGTCCGGGCCGTGGCCCGTCAGCAGCGAAAACAAAACGTCGTCATGACAACGGGTGTGAACGAATCCATGGAAAATATATGTAATGATATTTTTTCCCTGACACGTTCCGGACACGTTGTCATGACGACGTATTGTTTTCCCTCCTAACGAGCCACGGCCCGGACACGTCCTAGGCACGGCCCGGATCTGTGTAGATAGACCTTTAGCGTGCTTAGTAGTGACCCTACTTTTCGCAGGTCATTATTTGTACATTAACATCTATCTCATCTAGCCATAAATAACCCACTGCTGGGCAAAGGCCTGTCTCCTCCTTCTCCATGATACCCTATCCTGAGCCGCTTCTGTCCAGTCATCCATGAAGGTGTCCAGCTCATCTTGCCACCTTGTTCTTGGTCTGCCGCGAGGTCTTTTGGCGGTTGGTTGCCATTGAGTTATTGTTTAACTTATAAAGATAATTTAAAAATATTATTTAGTCTCTTCCTACAATATACGGTACGTGTTTTGTTTAAACAATCCCAAAACAAAATGAGTTTTATTTATAGTTTTAGAGCTAATTCTGATAAATGACGATAAATGACAAAAAAAGAAGAAAAATAAAGCATAGATAAATGATAAATGACATAAAGCCTATAGCCTAAACGACACAAAAGATTACATTAGTTCTAGAACTACATTTAAAATTCGTTTTATTAAAAAAAAACTCGTTTTTTAATTAACGGGGAAAAAGTATCATTTTCTACTATTCCATCTTTCCCTGTCCTTGAAAACTTCTGGCCAAATAACCAATTATAACAATTATGATTGTTGACAACAAATAAATAACATTACCCTTCCTTTGGGCTTTGCCGTAGTCTGGTAATTAACAAAAGAGAACTAAAAACAACAATTACGCTACCAAACACCAAAGAACTTAAAATGTAACTTAAACTAGTAGACTTAAGTTATAATATAGCTGTAACAAAGTAATATCTTTCAACTAACTTATAACGAGTAACAAACTATGAACCGAGTTGAAACGTCGATTTAAGTTGCCTCAACAGCTGGCTTGAACGTTGCTTGAAAACTTACGAAGTCAACTTTTTCATAAACTGATCGATGGATTTGTTTATAAAGTATTTTATAATTGAAACGTGCTTTTGATATAATTATCCGACTGCGCCAGAAGGAGGGTTATGTTTTTCGAGAATATGTATGTATGCATAATTTTTTGGCATGCCTTACAGCCTAAACGGCTTGATGAATTTTAGCGTTTTAGCTTGTAGGACCCAGTTAAAGTAATGTCGTATCAACGCCTCAAGGCATTGGCAAAAGATAGGCCTAAATGATGGATGCTCTACCGACGACACTCTTACTTTGATAATGATGAAATATATGAAAGACTCTTATAACAGGAACGATGAAAAAAAAAAAATTTTTTAGTCCATCACATAGATTATTTTAAAATATTCGACACTTATTTTTTCTTTTAAACTAAAAATTACAAAGATACACTTGCTCGTGACGTCACGTTAGGAGTGACGTCAATACCCCCCACTCCGTAACTTTGATGCTCTTGATCTTTAAATTTATTTATGTATTTGATCAGGTAAAAAATCTGTTTCAAATATTTTTAATAGCCTAAAAGACGGACTAATTATTTTTTGAATTTTTGAATGTAGTCATCATCCCTATTGTTAGAAGAGAATTAAAGGAAATATTGAGACTATAATGTCAAGACAACGAACTATCATTAGATCTTGTAAAGAAAATATTTTACTAGAAGCAACCGGTATTTTTTTATTTCAATCATTGTCTTAACTTTTGTTTACGAAACTTTCTCACTCAAAGGTATTTGTTTTATATGATAATTCTACAACATTTCTTCAATTTTTCCACGAAAGAGGTCGCAAGACAAAAGTTCGTATGCCCCAAAAAAAACTTGGCAGAACGCTCACTGGCACATTTATTTCTAAAGGGAGCCAACTTATATTTTGTTCACGGAACTTTTTAATATTTTGAGCCTTTTTATTTCTAAAGTTCACCTTTTTGTATGAAATTAGAGGTAGTTTGTTCAATTTGTGTTTGAAATATATTTTTTAAGATTTTTTACGCCTAAGCGAGGCAACGCACTATGCGGCCAGCCGGAATGCGGTTAGCCGTACGGCTAGTCGCATAGTGTGTGGGGCTAATCAGACGAATGAGGATGAAACGAAAGAAGTAGGTATGTTTGAATCGTAGCCAATGGAGCAAAGTTGTATCTACCTACCCCAATGAGAAAGAGGCGTGACGGATATGTTATGTAGGTACAGTCAGCATCATAAGTTAATGAACACATTCAGATTTTCAAAAGTAATATTCACTATTATAAGACTTAAAACCTTACTTATTTTCCTTATTTTAAACTTGATTGGATGTTCATATAACTATGGAGTATTTTTTGCTTAGCGATTTTTGTCTAATAACAGTGAATTTTACTTTTGAAAATCTGAATGTGTTTATCGACTTATGATGCCGACCGTACGTACCTATATGTGTTTTAAAAACCAAATCATGTTTAATACGGCTATGTACTCAAAAATAATAGCAAACTCAAACCTAACCTTATAAAAAAACCGACTGCGTTTAAAAAATGCATTTTTTTTATTTTGATGTACCATTGTACCTGATATCACTCTGACTGTAAATACGAATCTAAAGACACCTCTCAAACTAAAATCCATCAAGCCGTTTTGGCTATAGAGCGTGTCAAAACTGCCAGAGAATTATACATACAAACATACTTACATGCATAATCCCCAAAAACATAACCCTCTTTCTGTCGCAGTCGGGTAAAAACTCTCACAAATACAAGCGTATGTGCAACTAGAGGTACAAGACGAATAGTTGAGCGTACAATTAATCACTAGAACAATTCAGTTTAGACGAAGTAGCGAGTGGAGAAGGACAATTTTAATGGATACACCCCTTGAGAAAGATAAATTATAGCTACCTATGTCCGACAAGACTATTTCCACTAATTAATTAAGTGGACGGAACAAACTTAAATATAGGTATCTGTTTACATCACTGCGAAAACCACTCAGCTGTATACTAGGGGTAGCCCGCGACTTCGTACGCGTTTCTCATCATATCTTGGAAAAAAGTCATGATATCCTTAAATTACATAGCTTATGTGTTATTTTGATGTACAAGCTACAATTTTTTTAAGTTTCATCTACGTATATCTGTTCGTAACAAACATCCATCCATCCATCGGCATAAACATTGACATTTATGATATTAGTAGGATATACAGGGTGTAACAGAAAGGTATATAAAGCCGAAACACAGCGATAGTTCTCATGAAACTGAACAACTTTCCCCAAGAAACATGGGTCGTAACTCGAAAAAAAAATTTCGCCTCCCCATACAAAATGCCCGATCAGCTGATCGAGTAAGTATGGGCGATCCAAAAATTTTTTTCGAGTTACGTCCCTTGGGGTTGTAACTCGAAAATGTTCCTTGGGGAAAGTTGTTCAGTTTCATGAGGACTATTGCTGTGTTTCGGCTTTATATACCCTTTCTGTTACACCCTGTATATTTTAATATAGCAACTACTGCGAGGTCTCATTGGATGCAGGTGACAATGAACCGTTCTCGTTGGAGATTCGAGAGACTATGCTCAGCAGTGGGCAGCTATAGGCTGAGATGATGATGATATGGCAACAAACACTGTGCCAAAATTCTGCCAATGCTAAGTTAAGTAAAGTTTACAAAATCAGAGAAAATGCAGATGTTCCGATCAAAACTACTCGTAAATGAGAGATTGATGTATTAAGAATTAAAAGAGGAATTTAACATCTTCTGTCTACCAACTTACTTAGGGAATCGGTAAGTACCTAAGTATTTATCCTATACTTCGATAGCATTTAATCTTGTAAATAGGACAACACAAAAGGAAAACGAAGACAGGTGTTATTTAAAAAAGTTGGGTTTTACAATTGAGTTTTTGACTGTGGTTTTTAACATCAATTTTGAACGAAAAGAATCATCCTGCTGATTATATTAACCGTCGCATATTCATTTCAATGTATTTAACATTTCATTCACCCACCAAACTTAATATTAACATGAAAATATACAACAGAAAATACTCGCAGCATTTTCCGAGCATTACGCATTCAAAACGTACAGAAAAACTATTGCTTGAAAAGATAAGGCACGTTTTGTTCACACAATCGTTGGTACGTTTAAAAGCGCAACAAAACATGAAATATGGGGACACATTCATCATGAGATAGCAAGTAAATGAAACGCCGGAAGTACAAGTATATAGGCGTACTAAATGGACGCATGTTACACTGAATATTTACTGAAATGTATAAATATATTTTGTGTAGGTACGTAAAAGCTGTTGTGGTGGCATGGACTTTTAGGTATTACTATAATATAACTATGCATTCATGGATGTAGGCAGCGCAAGACTGATCGTTGTGGAGATGCGTGGGGGAGGCTTTTGTCCAGCAGTGGACGTCTACAAGCTGACACAATACAAAAATATTGATTCTAAGTATTTACCGTAAATTTAATGGAATAGTACATATTGAATGTATAAGTAATATGTAACTTTATTATGTACATTTTGGTAAAGTACATTATTAGGTAAGTACCTAATGATAATAATAGGTTTTTACAAGCAGTAAATTTTTAGATGTTATACTTTCTATAGGGTCGGTTAACTTGTTAAAGACAAAATTTAAATAAATTAACAGAATAAAAAGACATTTCCTTCTCGACAACTTAAATCCAAGATCTTTCAAAACATTTTAGTAAAACATAAAACGAAGCTAGCATAAAATACATCAAAGTAAATCGCGACAGTGTAAAACGTATCAGTGTTACAGCTTAATAGAACTAGAGTAGTGATATCAACATAAGCTCTCTAAGGAAGCGGCTTACTAAAACCAATATGAAAATATACAGGCGTGTATTTCATCAAGTAAAGAAATTAAGGAAGAAAACGGAAGAGAGGGATATCACAAAGGACTTACATAGACCAAATAAAGCAGGGAATAGAAGTTATGTGGTGCTCAAACGGGCGGCAGAAAACAGGGCAGAGTGCGGCGTAGACTCTACCGACAAGAGCGATGCTCTTAAAAATGACGATGAAAGATATCGAGAAGAATGAGAATGAAAAAAGACCAAGTCAAGAGTATCCTAAAACGACGCGCTTGTGTGAAGCGACGAATATGGACGAAATGAAAGAAGTGTGTTTAGATCGTAGCAAGTGGGGCGAAGTGGTCTCTGCCTACATCGATGGGAGAGAGACGTGACAGTTATGTATGTAAGTAACCATTCCCATAAGAATGGGAATCGTATCTCCACCTATTTGAAAGCCTGTAGCTTCAACGTCATTAACTATCACTCTATCTCTCTCTTTCTTTTCACTCAGCCCCTCACTGCTGAGGATCGTAATTCCGTTTGATGCGGTCAACTAGTTGTCTCCATCGGTTCCATTTTGAAGTCTGATGGAGTGCGTTGCTGATGACTTTGAGTATCAAGTAGCGTCTTTTTTATTTATTAAGAACAACAACAGCTTAGGGCCAAAACATAAATTCACGACACGACGTGACACGACGTGACACGACGTCGAGCGTCGTAAAAAGATAGAACACGACACGACGCGAGATGACACGACGCGACGCGACACGACGCGACACGCGATGTGAAAATCCATAGTGAAAATCCACGACGTCGTGTCGCTTCGTGTCGCGTCGCGTCGTGTCGTGTCGCGTCGTGTCGTGAATTTATGTTTTAGCCCTTACATAATAAAAAGTTTGCAAGGTACGAGACTCGTCAATCCATTGTCAAACAATAGTTATTATCCTAAAACAGTTTCCTCATTTATGTTCGTCCTTCTTACCACCCGTATTTTCAAACAAATTCGTGTTAAGTGAATCGTAAGTCTTCGTTAATTAATTACAGTTTACACTTAATGATCATTCCGCTTTTACGCTTAGCTGTGTTTGATCCACGAGGGCTTGGTGATCCAAAAGTGTTTTCGATAATGGAACATCGCATTTAATTGGATTTTCAAATTGATTATCCTTTCAAATCGACATTTTGGAGGTCAATTATTTTCTCGATTAGGTGAGAAATTGAGTATTTTATTTTATCAATGAATTGAATATTTTTGTGCTCTTTGTTTTTTAAAAGCTTTAATTAAAAAAAAAACCTCAGGTATGACATATTTCTTGTGCTGTATTGACTGTTGAGGATAGAATATATAAGGAGGTGCCATACCGTCTGGATCTGCGTGCCTGGTCTTGCGCAAAATGGCTACCTTTTTGTATGGAATTTCTTATCGTTTGACAGGTCATCTACCCAGAAAACTATGAAAAACTTGCGCCAACCTTGGCACGCTGTCATAAACTCATTCGTATATTATGAAAAAAAATGTGGCACCTCCTTATATATTCTATACTCAAAGGTACAAATACACTACAACTGGAAACCCGGCCTTAGCCTGGCATATGGTTTAGATTTTTCTTATCATAAAACTACATCACCACAATCAAAACAAACAAGATACCATTTACAAAAAATCACCAGACAATCCTTTTAACGCAGCCCATTACAGTTTTTATTCCAAAGTATCAAGCAATCAGGATAATGCCACATTAGTGTGCGCAGTTTGTGTGTTACCAACTAAATGTTCACATTGACCTGGATTCGGATCTGTTGAAAAAATAATCGGTTTCCTAATACGTACCTGGTTTTCTCTAAGTTTTGGATATTGTCTAGTCTAGATCTTTAAAGGTGCGTACAGACCATGTAACATGTTATTTAACTTGTGTTTTATAACACGTCCACACTATGTAACCTTGTTATTCAACATTGCAACATAAAATAATACTGTACACATTAGAATAACAATGCAATATAACAATGTTATATAACCATTGTCGTTTGTCGTTCTTCAGTACAATCCACGCGATTAAAGTTATGGTTAAGGAGGAAACAGTTGCTCAGTCGGGTACAGTGACTCACCATCGTTTTGTAAAGAAGGAAAAGAGATACATTCATCTCTTTTGCACTTTTCGGAAGCTTTTGGCATGCCCACGCGCAAGTGCAAAAGAGATGAACGTATCACTTTTCCTTCTTTACAAAACTATGGTGAGTCACTGTACCTAACTGAGCAACTGTTTCCTCCTTAATCCTATATAACATTGTTGTACATATCAATAACATGTTACTATACCATGTTTTATAACATTCAGTGTCCACATTATGTAAAACATGTTATATAACAATGTTAAATAACATGTTATGTTACATGGTCTGTACGCACCTTTACGCTAGGGCCCAAGTCTGTTAATTTACAATACTTATTCTCAGTTGTGTGTCTGTTGACTGTCAATGGCATTGTTTGACACATTTGGTCGCAATCAGTGTAAGCCAATGTTTAGCAGAATAACAATGTGTCAAAAAATGCCGTTGAGACTCAATAGTCACAGAACTGTGACTATTTTAAATTAGCAGACTTGGGCACCTGGTTTTCTCTATGTCTCGGATTTTGTATAGATCTTTTACGCTACTGTACCACAGATTACTTAATAGTTACTACACTGTACTATACCCTTCTGAGTGAAACAAAATCACTTTTTTTGAGTCCATTTTCAAAATTGCATTATATTATTTGGTTATAGAAAAAAAGTGATCAAAAATCCAACATTTAGAAAAATGGGTTTTCATTATGTTCTTTATGTAGGACAAATTTACTTTACTACTATGCAATTTGTGATAGCCAACAGCCACCACTCACATATTTTGAAGTTACCATTTTAAAAATCGGTAGCATATTACTTTAAATTCGTATGTCCTGTCTGTAGGACAAATGTAGGCAGGATAATAGTTATCCTTACAAAAACCAGAGGTAGAGGCACCCCCAGTAATCTCCGCTAATCTGTACAAAAAGTGTAAATACGTTTCAGGTGTGTTCTTGTTTACGTTCCCCCTTTGTGTTACGAGAGCAGATTCGGAATAATGAATAGTTTTTGTATGTCATTTACGAGGGACATAAAGCGTTGGAGAAACATTGGAGAGTCGTATGCTCCGTAGTTGGCAGCTGTAGACTAAATTGATGATGATGAGGGATATAGAGTTAATATAAATAGTACAGAATATGAATGAATGTTCTGTAGAGATCCTTGGAGAATTTTGTCCAGGGGGCTTAGCATGGCGTGCCGCGACAATTATCTCACGCATGCTGTCCTTATCACATTTAAAACTATAGACAGAGACGTAAGCGTGACAAACGCATGACAACGTCTTCTCACGGAGTGCCATGCTAAGCTAGCTGCTTGCAACAGTGGAACAATAAAGATAAGATGGACGCATAAGTATCTGCGGTTGCAGCACGATGTGCTATAGAAAAAGAAAAATACCAACAAAACAATGCTAAAGGTCTATTTACACAGATCCGGGCCGTGCCCGGGACGTGTCCGGGCCGTGGCTTGTCAGGAGGGAAAACAATACGTCGTCATGACAACTTGTCTGAACGAATCCATAGAAAATGTATGGAATTATATTTTTTCCGTGACACGTCCCGGACTCGGCCCGGACACGTTGTCATGACGACGTATTGTTTTCCCTCCTGTCGGGTCGTGACCCGGACACGTCCCGGGCACTGCCCGTATCTGTGTAGATCGACCTTAACCGCTACTTACAGCGTGATTTCTTATACTTAATATTAAGTATAAGTATTAAGTATTATACTTAAAATTAAAATGACGATAAAGAAATAAAATGTAAGTAGAATCTGATATCTATAAAAAAACACAAACAGCAAAAAATACACGCAAAATTCCAACTCATAAAAGTAAAATAGGTCGAGCAAACATTTTCAAATCAGTTCCAATAAAAAACACTCAAAACAAACCGTACATTCAAATAGCAACAATTCAAACAGAAAATCTCTTGTGACTAACGATTTATTAGATAAGTTACCGAGGCAACACTCCCTATTTCCCTGTTATGAAAAACAAATGACCTAGAGGGTGATTCTGATCGCTTTGCTTACTGCTTTTAGTGGAAACTCTTCGCGATTCGTTGAGGCGTATGTGTTATTCTGATGTTTACATCTTACAAGTTGCAATCTTACAAAGTTTCATTAAAAAATTTCTGTGGTGTTTGCATAAAAGAGTAACAAACACCCTCACATCCATCTATCTATGTATAACACATACATCATCGTCACAAACATTTACATGTATAATATGACGACATTGACATTTATAATATGAGGACATCGACATTTATAATATGAGGACATTGACATTTAGAGTATAAGGATGATTATTTTGGTATTTTGTTACCAGACCAATCGATCGATCATCGATCAACGGTCGTTGGTAGAACGGATTAATCGACGTCGATTGATAGTTTCTTCTATGAGATAAAACTACCAGACCAGTCGATTTACGACGATCGCTTGGTCAGGTTACACTTATAAGGTTATCTTTGTTGACCTCCAAGCGTGTTCAGGGGGCTTAGCACGGCGTGTCGCGACAATTATCTCACGTATGCTGTCCTTATCACATTTAATACTATAGACAGAGACGTAAGCGTGACAAACGCATGACAACGTCTTGTCACGGAGTGCCATGCTAAGCTAGCAGAATTAGGGTTCTAGATGTCCCATGTGCAATCCTGTATAGCAAGGTGCTGGCGTGACTTGTGAATTTATTATGACTCAGTCTCCTCGTGTACCTGATAACGTCTTCAAGGTTATTTTAATATGCTCAAATAAAATTGTATGTCGGAGTTTGTTATGTTCTTGACTACACATATGAAGGTAGTCTTAAAGACGTTGATATTAGTGTTTTTTTTAGTAGCCTATTGTGTCCCACTCCCCTTGTCTCCGCCGCATTCTTCCATGCCTCCCTATCTCCGGCCGCCTCTGGCCAGTTTGCCAAGTATGCATCGTCAGATCAGATCAGATCAGATCATTGCGCCATTTTACTTATCATCATCTTACTTACCATTAATATTTTATTACATTACGAAGATGTTTACACTACACTTCTAATTGTTGTGAGCAGAAGGAGGTAGTTTGTACAACACAATGTATACTTAGCCGTCTGTGGCCCAATGCTGGACAAATACCTGTCTCCTCTTTCTCCATGATTCTCTATTCAGACATTCATAAAGGTGTCCAGCTCATTCCACTACCGTTTCCTTGGACTGCAACGAGGTTTTTGGCTGTTGGTTGCTGTAGGGTTTTTGTACAAATAATAGGCTTTGGGAAATTTTATGTGATTCTATAGTTTCAGGTAGGTAATGTTCAGTCATGTTTTCATGTAATTTCGTGACAATGAGGAAGGAATATAAGGAGTGGCCCCATTTTTATTTCATATACAAATGGGTTTATGACAGCGTGCCAAGATGGCGCAAGTTTTTCATAGTTTTCTTGGTAGATGACCTGTCAAACGATAAGAAATTGCATGCAAAAAGGTAGCCATTTTGCGCCAGACCAGGCACGCAGATCCAGACGGTATTTCACCTCCTTATATATTCTATACTCAAAGTTTCGTGATTTGTTCAGAAAATCTCAATTGCTTCAAACAGGTTTTTTGTGTGTAAGAGAAATACGTACGCATAAAAAAGAAATGAATCAAGGAAGTTCCAATGTTTAGCATCTAACTGTTCCAATTTGTGATGTAGCCGAGATAGCGATTCGCGCATGTAATACGGATTGCCCTAATTCGGTGCCATGGCGTGTTTTACTCGACAAATTAAATCCGAGCCAGCAGATTGCGTTTTACATCCAGCGATATGATTGTGCACGTTAACATAACATTTTATTTCACTGTTTAGTATACAAATCGAAGGTTTAAAGTCTTAGCATGTTTGCATACTAGAATTTAGCTTTTAAAGTTAGTAGTTTGTGAGTAATAAAGTTTGCATTTTATTTCTTCGTAGTTTTAGTGAATAATTTAGAATAAATATGAATGTGGTTTAGGTATTCTTGAATTGGTTGAGTTAAAGTAAATTGAAAGCTTTGGAATATGTTACCATTTTAACCAGTTACCATTTTTAAAATAAGATAGGTAAGTGCATCTCATTCCAACCTTTTATCTGTTGACTCTTTATTCTAAATTAATCTTTTTTATCGGTAGATTTTATAAACACGTAGCAGTTTCCCACAGAGAAAAATCTAGCAAGAAACTCTGTTAGATTGCTCTGCCCTATAATTTTCATTGCGCACAGTAAACACAATAAATACCTCAAATAAACGTCATTCTAACAATGCCACAGTCACAGCTACTCCTCTATACAATCACCGAGTTATGTTCAGGACAAATTGCACTAATTTTGTCCCCGGGTGAGCTCCCGCACCATTACGTCACATTGCGTTTGTGGTGTACACGTATTTGTCAGGGTACCAAATTTATTCCGTGATGAATGATAAGCTTGATTCATTGAGGTTTGGTCGCATAAGACTCCTTGCTGAGATTTCAGGCGAGCAATGCGAGTAAGTCTGAATAAGCGAGATTTTGTATTTGAGGGGGAATTGGTTCTATAAAGCAGTTTGTTTATGTCGTAACTTAAATATTGATGTAATAATTAGTCTGACGAAAGCATTATCCCAGGAACAAGTAATTAATGCTATCTTTTAAACCAAAATTTCACTAAGTATATCGTAAGTAAAACTCTTCTGGTATTTAAGTGCACTTAAAAACAACACTAAACTCAAGTTCGAGCTACGTACCGTTACATCAAACATGAAGAAACGTTAATAATCCTTAAAATAAATTTAGCATTTTTCATTTTATACACGCACAGTCTGAAAACGCCCTAAAACGATTCATTTATCTACCTATATATTATTGGATTCATATAGTAACAATATTCACGTCTCAACAATACGATTTTCCACATGTTTACACTCATTACTGGCTATTGGTGATGGCATCGCCGCCAATCACTGTAACCATTCAGTTTGTCAAAATTATCGCAATTGGTTACCCCAAATACGCATTAAATATCCCAATTTTATAGTCTTGTCACGGATTTATTTGGTAGATTTGTTTGATGTGTGATGCAGTGCTCAACAAATCTATGGATTGGGTTCAGTGTTTAGAAACCCAATTGACCTAAAATCAATTCACAAGATAGAAGGCAGGGTGTTAGCTTTCTATGCATTTTATGCCCGCAGCTCCGCAGTCCAGAAGGAAGAGAAGAAGACCCTGACGGACGTTCCTAGAACAGGTGAAGGAAAAAGCGGGTGTCATTTCTTATCAAGATGTTAAAAAGAAGGCAGAGAATAGGGAGGGATGAAAGAGGCTCCACCGACAAGATCTTAGCTCTTAAATAAGAAGAAGAAGCTCCGCAGTCACTATTGCGACACTGTCACTATTGAGACAGTAGTCGACTAGCCTTTTAATTATTTACTCAATTAATACCATAGAGGCAACCACTCAACTGTTATGTTACCAAATTTTTTCCGAACACCCGGTATCATTATTATTTTCAAACTAATATCATTGATTTAGTATATTTACGTAGTTGGGTTTTGACAGTTGTTTTAAAAGAATGCATTTATAAGGCGACTGATGAATGTCGATGAAGCCAAAGAAGTGTGTTTAGATCGTAGAAAGTGGAGCGAAGTGGTATCTACCTACCACGATGGGAGAGGTGACTGACAGACATGTGTATGTATGTTTTAAAGAAAGAAACTGACTTGTGCAAGTTTTTACTAGTAAATATCCTATTAATATAATAAATGTCAACGTTTGTGCCGATGGATGGATGTTTGTTACTCTTTAACGTAAAAACTCCCGAACGGAATTTGATGAAACTTGGCAATATGGTTGTGTGAAGTTATACATCAGAATAACACGTAGGCTAAATTATTTTAAGATATTTCGTAAATTTTCCAAAATATGACAATAATGCGTACGAAGTCGCGGACAGCCTCTAGTATTATCTAAAGGAATATACAGTGCTTACATTTCAGAACACATTGAAGTGAACTTAACATGTAGGTGTAATATCAGAATGTGCAGCGGAAATTACGCCTGCCTCCGGCCAAACGTGATATGTCGACTACAACTATAAGCGTTACATTGTAAGCGTGAAGCATCTTTGTTCGGATCGAGTTTTATTTGCATAAACTTAAATCTTAGAAAGAAGGGGTTTATAAGTACAATAAGAGGCGATATTTACAGCCGTTTCCTATATTCAAAGTCGGATAGCTATCCGAGACCGGTAGTACTTAATGCTATGTACACAACAAAGCCGCCGGCATGCCGCCGGGCTAGGCCGGCGGCTTTCCGTCATACGAATGGCAGCTGTCAAAAAAGCCGGCGGCTTTGGTGTGTAGATACATGAAAAGGTAAAAGTCACGTAGCTGTCACTTTTCATTTATCCTTCAGAAAAATCCCATACATTTTTTGACAGCGGTAAGTTTAAAGGGACGAAAAATTCTAAGACATATAACTATTTATGTCTCCAGAAGAGGAAAACCAGAGAAAGATAGAATATTGGACGGGCGTTTGTTTAGTAACTAGTTTTTTTTTTCGACGATATTTTTTTGCAGCGTTTGTTTTCTCAGTCATGGTTCAAATGCTTCAATCTAAGAAAGAAGGTATTTATCAGGATGATAAAGAATGCACATCAATCTTCGGAAAGAGTTAATCGATTAATTTCAACTTCGTTTAACGATATCTGTGTTGCATATCTACACAAAACAATTGTTTTGTCAGTCTTGGTTCAAATGCGAGAGAGTAAGTAGAGAGTGCAACAACAAAGTATTTAGTTCTAAATTCAAATTCCAATGAACAATTGATATAATAATTAATATACATGGACATTAGCATTCGTTTGTATTCGGAAATGTATATTCCACGAGGTGGAAATATACTTTTTACAAATGTTTTACAACATTCACTAGAGCCTGTCATCAAATCATTACTCCTAAAACATGGTGGCTCTCAATTCACACACACACACACACACAACATGGTATGTAAAAGCTTAGCGAGAATTATAATAATTTGAGGGACTTTTGATATATAAGTAACTCAATGACATTATAAATACGAAACTAGATAATCATAATTTAGTTTCTGACGTTTAATATCCCTCCATTTTCTATTAAAATGAAATACTACGAATTCTAAAAGGATATGCAATATGCATAATCTGATATATTACTTTAAGTATTCGATTTCATCCACAGTGGTAGACGACATTAAAAAAAACAGGCCAAGTGCGAGTCGGACTTGCACGCGAAGGGTTCCGTACCAAAAAAGGAAAGACGGACAGACGAACAAATGGACAGACAGACAGCCGAGCCTTAATAATAGCCTACGACCTGTAACGTCATTCGAACTACAGTACGAAACTCCCTGTTGAGTTTCATCCTTTGGGTACGGAACCCTAAAAAGTACCATTAAATAATTTTTCGACCATGGTAATAAAACAAATGTTTCTATTACTTCAAACAGTAATGATATACTGGTATCGCGTGTGTGTTCTTCATTTCACAGGATCATTGCTGCAACTACGTTAAATGTACCTCATTTACCCTAGAGAGGGAAAACCTAGGGAATTTGTGTACTTACGAAAAAACTTGAGACTTAGTATCAAAGCGTGCTCGTATAATAAAGTATCGAGTAAGCATTTGTGAAGAAAAAAAGAAAACTGATAACGCGTAAGAGATAACTTGAATCTTAGTATGTAAGTGTGTTCATATTAGTAAGGCTTCGAGTTAACTTTTGAACGTTTTTAGGAGTAGAAAAAAGAAAATTGTTTCTCCGTGTTCATAGTTCTTAGGCATTTACATGAAAATATCAGAGCTTACTACCTTCACTTGTTTTTTAGTTTACCTAGAATTTGTTTTTAGTACAAGGTGTTCTAGCCATTATAAAATCGTCCTTAAATTGTTTAATCTTTGCGTATATTACGGTAAAGACATACTAGTCCTTCGTACGCAACATATGCAACGCATTACGCGACCTAATATTATTTCCATAGAGCAGATGTCTTAATGCATTACTTACATGGGACTAGTCTCTCAGTTGGACAGGCTGGCCTGTCTCTACCTTTATTGTACTTTGGTGGTCCAATAAATTAAATAAACAATTTATGTCGTGTATCCGAAATCTTCCCTTTCTCTTGTTCTGTCAATCAGATGTGATAACGTGTGTCTACGGTGAATAAACCTGAATTAATTAATTTCAGTGTTTTAATTATCTCCAAAACATAACACAATAAAATAACCCAATAATTTTTTTTTGATGTACTCAGTGTCACTGTCACTCTTACAGTAAATACGAAACTAGCGACACCTCTCAAGCTAAGATCCATTAAGCCGTTTAGGCTGTAGAGCGTGGCGAATAATAATAATACATACAAACATACACAGGTCCATACTCTCGAAAAACATAACCCTTCTTCTGGCGCAGTCGGGTAAAAATAACCTAATATGTATCAACCCTAGCACACCTACCCACATATAATTCTCCAGCTCCCATCCACATTACAGTGCGGTAATGCCACGCAGTGTGTCATTTGTCATTCATTTAGGCAGGCAGGCGGTTACGAGTATCATTTGTTTTTCGTAACCGACGCGCGCCGTAGAATCAATTAAGTTTACATGTTCCGATTTATCAAACGCAATTATGGGCTAATTTTGTATTTAAATGAGTCTGCTTGCTTCATGTGTGTTGTGAAATTGCATGAAATATTGGCCGTATTTTAAGTATGAAACATTTTGTTTATACCAAAATACCAAGTCAACCGTAACCAATATTCAAAGACAGATAGCTATCCGAGATCGGCAGTACTTAACTGTCACGTTGCTGTCAATTTTGATAGCAAGAATCCCTTAGATTTTTTGACACCGGTAGGTTTATAGGGACGATAAATTCTAAGATGGTTATCTATGTATATCTATAACTGACGTGTATGTTTGAGGCAATTAATGAATTTGGATGAAGCGAAATAAATGTTTTTGGATTGTAGCAAGTGGAGCGAAGTGGTTTCTACATATCAGTCACGCCTTTCTCCCATTGAGGCCTACCTTAATGGGTAATGGGTATGTATAGCAAAGCGTTTTTGAGTTTTTCTAAAGTTTAAGAATGAGCGTACAGAAAGTGTAGTAGAATTAAACTTTCTGTGAGCTCTAAACTAAACCAATCTCGTTATCAGAATTGGTGCTACATTCATTTCATTTTGTCCCTCAAAAAATAACGATCAGAATTTCCATACAAATTGAATCAGATTGTAGTTGGTAATAAATCACACGGATTGTCGGTCGCAGTGTACCAACGTTCCAACTGTAATGCAGTTATTTATCAAGTTAGCCAACTTAACAAGTCAACTACGACTGGAAGTTCGATAGCATCTTCGAGGCACGTTTCGTTGAACATACCGTCTGGTAGACTATTTATTTAATATTTCCTATTTAAAGGCGATTAAAATTTTAGGAAATACTATACATCTGAATATGTTATTAAAAATACTACACACTAATAAATAAAATATAACCACTAAACTAAACTTAACCTAACTAACACTAATCCGGGAATAATCCGCCCCTGGTCTCTCCTGGTGCAAACGTGCCCATCACACCAGCTGCGTTTCCACGCTGGATAGCAATAGACAACCCTGCAGCAGAAAAGACCCGGCGCGGGGATCATAGGTCCTCTCCCTCAGTCTACCAGCTAGCTCTTTGGTAAACATTTTGGCTTCCTTACCAAATCACCCGGTCGTTTCCTCTTATATTTATTTATTGAGTAAACATATTTACAATATCTAAATAAGTACATGCATATCCGTCACGCTCACGCCTCTCTCTGTCTCTCATCAGCGTAGACAGAGATCACTTCCCACCACTTGCTAAGATCCAAACACACTTCTTTCGCCTCATCCACATTCATCAGTCGCCTCAAACAAGGAAAAATATTTAGGATACTACTATACTTGAGTACTTGAGTTAACATTGTATTTTCAGAATTGCGCCTCGAAAAAAGCATTCAATGTTATTTCAATACAGCTATTTAGTTTAACAGAATTGTAAACCTGTTAATGAAGGCAACTGATGAATGTGGATGACGCTAAAGAAGTGTGTTTGGATCGTAGCAAGTGTAGCGAAATGGGCATGATGACTAAAAAATATTTTTAATCCATTACATAGATTATTTTAAAATATTCGACACGTATTTTTTCTTAAACTAAAAATGACAAAGATACACTGGGTTGAAGTTGCTCGTGACGTCACGCCTCAGTACGATTTTAACCTAGGAGTGATGTCAATACCCCCCACTCCGTAACTTTGATGCTCTGTATCTTTGTATTTATTTATGTATTTGATCAGGTAAAAAATGTGTTTCAAATATTTTTTAATAGCCTAAAAGACGGATTAATTATTTTTTGAATTTTTGAATGTAGGTAGTCATCATCCCCATTGTCTCTGTTTACCCCGATGGGAAAGGTGCGTGACAGACCACTTCCCTCCACTTCCTTCAATTCATACACACTTCTGTAAATAATATACATAAATAAAATATTTCTCCTATATTTGTATTAGCAGTGTGTACAGTTTAACTAGTCTCAGTGCAATAGACTTGAAGCCCGCGACAACTGCAATAATCTAGACAGGCGTTGGAGCTAAATTCGGAAGGTGTTAATAGGATCCGAAGTTTATGACGGATTTCATGTTCTTGGTTTAGTTTACTATTTGCTTCGTAAATTAGTGTTAAGGGCCTTTAGGATTTGAGCTGTCAAACTGGTTGAAGGATCAATCTAACGATTGGTCAGCGAGTTTTGTAAGCGTTAAAATAAAGCAGAGTGGCGAAGACTCCGCCGAAAAGAGCGACGCTCTTGGAATGATGAAACTGATACCGCAGCGGCTGTTGAAACAAAATTGTATAAAAGTCCATTTTTTATGAATAAGGGGGAGTAGTTAAATTTATTGATAGTAATAAATAAGTAAATGATATTTGTCTGTCTCAATGGGAAAAAAGCGTGTTACAATCATCGTCATCATCATATCAGCTTATGGACGTCCACTGCTGGACAAAAGCCTCCCAAGGATCTCCACAACGACTGATCCTGCGCTGCCCACATCCAACGGCTTCCAACGACTTTAACCAAGTCGTCAGTACACCTTGTTGGAGGCCTACACTTACACTGCTACACTGCGCTTCACTAGATTATAGTTACTTATAATGTTTGTATTGGATGAACGCGGCATAAATGCTAGGTATATTATTAGAGTAAATATATAAACGTAGGGTAGTGGTAAATATAATATTGTATCATTTAGCTAATCTAGCCGCATGCCAGAAGACTTATGGGCTAAAACAGCTACCCAATGGCTACCAACTGCCAAACGGCGTGGCGGCAGACCACGGAAAAGGTGGCGGGATGAGCTGGACACCTTCTTAAGTAGCTGGGCGGTGGAAGCTCGAGACAGAAGGTCATGGCGGAAGAGGAGAGAGGCCTTTGCCCAGCAGTGGGACACAAATGGCTAAATTAGTTTAGTTTAGTTTAGCTAGCAAATATTATTTAAAAATCTTGTATTTCTTACTCATAAAGCTATTAAGCAGAAGATTTACGGCCGCTCCCAATATTTTATCGATCTCTGGTTTTGCCCTTTGATAGAAGTAGTTATCTGTCTTAGAATTTTTCGTCGCTATAAACCTACCGGTGTCAAAAATCTATGGTATTCTTCTGAAGGATAGATCAGAAGTGACAGCTACATGACATCCGTGACATGCCGATCTCAGACAGTTATCTGTCTTTGGATATTGGGAACGGCCGTTAGTTAATAACAATATAGCGGTGTTTAGATCTTTTAAAAGTTATAGGTATCATTTCTTTATATTCAAGATTTAATCTACAAAAGATTTATTCTCTCTAATAAAATGAATATGGCATTATTGCGCCGAATTTACATGCATATAAGTAACTTCAGACGCAAGGTTATTTCCTTTGAAAATTCCTTGTAGTCAAATAAAGCCACAGTTGACCTACTCTAAGTTTTGTATAAAAGTATTTGGTAGGTAAATTGTGTGATAGCAGTTAAATAGACGGCAGAGGAGACTCCACAGAAAATAGTTCTTCAATATAATGATGAAAGTGTGTGAAAAGTATTAAATACTTAATTAAAACTGCTTCAGACATTTAAATGTTAAATGAACTTATAAATAAATGAAGTTAAATGAGTGTAAATAATGCTTTAATAATAAATGCTCAATATCTAAACATCTAAACCAAAAGAGAGGGTTATTTGGGTATATGTAGCTAATCCTATTATTTACTATTTCCTATCTAAATATATATTAAAATGTCAATTTTTGTACCGATGATGGAAGGATGGATGTAGGAACGGATATTAATATGTTTGCTACTCTGTCACTCAAAAAAACTTATCAATATTGTAGCTTGTACATCAGATTATATGTATAGATGATTTTACTTTGCAGTTATAGTTTTATGATTTTGAAATTAATCCCCTAATTATCCCATATTTATAAATGTCTTTAGTTTTCCATAAAGTTACAGTAGAGGTACTAGGGGCACAGAAAGCACTGAGACAGTCCTTTTCCACTAAGCTAAGCGTAGAAATGGTTTGCGTATTGCAATTTAGTGTTCCTGCTTGTTTCGGCTTGCTGTTTTGGTCAGGTTTTATTCAATTTACGAGAGAAACTATTTTGTTTGTTCTTCTTAAAGTTTTTTGGTTTGAATTTAGCTTTTGTCTTAAGTATTTGCTAAAGTTACCTTTTCAATCGTTCTTTTCTTTATTAATTGGTCTGTTTTACCTTATATAACTCAGATTCATTTAAAAACCGAATTATTAAGATACTTAAAATCACTGTCAAATCACCCAACAGTTTTTCTTTACTAGCTATTTAGATCCCACTGATGGGCAAAGGCCTTTCCGCGACGTTCCCTGCTAGAAGGAACAGTACAATCCGACGAAATAACAATCTATAGATTTTTTTTATTAGTCATTAAGATACCACTGCTGGGCAAAGGCCTCCCCCGCGACTTTCCATTTAACACGGTCTCCGGTAGTGACCCGCCATTCCCGTGAAAATGTATCCAGATCGTCTCTCCATCTTTTTCGAGGTCTACTTCGACGTATTATAGATACCAGGAGTAGGATTTTTAAAAATTTAAATTAGGTAGTGAAAAGTAGGACGAATGCTCCTGCTTCTCACTCTCTAAATTTTTGATTGGGTTTAAAATTTGTATTCGACATACATACATACATATGCGTCACGCCTCTCTCCCGTTGGGGTAGGCAGAGACCACTTCCTTCCACTTGCTACGATCCAAACACACCTCTTTCGCACCTTTTTGTATTCGAATGTGGTTCAAATTATACCTACGTCATTTCACGGAGGTATTTTGAATACGGGTTCCAACATCAGACGTCAATCCGTGAAGATATCCCAACCATCTAAAAGCCCGTATTGTTTCTTCCTACATCCTTGTTGATCTCGATAATTCTCTTACTCTAAACTTGGCTGAACTCGGCTTAAGGAGGCGAAAATCTTAAATTCTTACGACTGCGGTCGCGAACTGCCACTTAGCGGATAGCTGATAGTGTTGTGTGTTGTTAGGTTTTTTGTAACTATTACTGTACTAGGTTATCCCACTACACTAATTAATTAAAGGCCCGTTTCACCACTGAGACCCAGAACACACGGTGAAACGCAACTGCAACGCAACTGAAACTGCTTGTTACTTTTGAGTTGCATCGAAGTTTCTGCTATAGACTTCCTTAGAAAACAACAGACGACGCAACTAGTTCGAAACGTTTCGTTTCAGTTTTCAAAGTTTCAGTTTCGTTGCAGTTGCGTTTCACCGTGTGTTTTGACACTTACAGATAAAATTTAACTGACACATGTCTAAAACGTTATGTTTTATGAAAGGAACATAGGTTTATTTATCATAGGTATGTCGCCGTCTAAAACATCATATTTTATGAAATGGACATAGGTTTATCTGTTAGTTAAATTTTGTCTGTTAGTTGTGAAATAGGCCCTTTAAATTTTAAATCTGTGAATAAAGGTGACTAATGAATGTGGATGAAGTGGAAGAAGTATGTTTGAATCGTAGTAAGTGGAAGGAAGTGGTCGCTGCCTACCCCGATGGAAAAGAAGCGTGATAAATTATTTTTTTATATAAAGTTATCTTGTATAAAGTAGATATCTATAAATTACGACTGCATTCCTTCTTTATACGCTTTTTGAGTTGTCACTGTGTTTATCTCACTATATCTTTATTTACTACAAACTAGGTCTGGATTCAAGATAGGTGTGGCATACATTTGGCTCGCCGTCTTGGCAGCGGTGTCATGTAATATTTCTAACATTTGGACCGTGACTGTAAAGTTTTTCATATCTTTTTGTCACCTGATATTGTTTTTAGGTTAGAAAACAGCAGGTACCTCGGTAGTAAAATTTTCAAAGCGTCAAACTAAAAAAATGGCGTGAAATATTAAAAGTTAGGTCTTAACCTTATTGCTGTGATATACAGAGACGTTTGATTTGAGTCTGAATGTCTATGTATAATACTTTATTGTATGTGCTTAAGTAGGTATAATATAGTTCGAGTAAGTTTTACTTCACTTGACACGGGCAGAATCCACAAAGACAATTGTCATTTTTATAAAGAAAAAAAAACATTAATTCCTACAAAACATACATAATAACACTAACTAATTATGATGTTTACCTTAATTTTTTAATCATTATGTTAAAAAAAGCCTACAAGTACTTTCAAATGTTATTTTTATTCCCATCACTACTTGATCCGAAACGCCCGAAAACTATTTTTGCGTTGTTACATAAAAGTTTTTCGAAAGTTTCGGGGGCATTGCCGTAACATGTTGGGGTAACTGGCAAAATATGTCCACTGTATTACATTTAAGGATTTCTACTAAAGCCGTAAGAACTTAGAAATTTTTAGCCGAAGTTTGGAGTTCCCGAAATGGATTATAGAATGGGTCTTTTCTCTTTTGCCGGTCATGAACTTTGACTGTTGGGTTGAAATGTTGAATCTCCAGATGTAATAGAATAAGTTTAAGTTCCTAACTGTAGTTTGGCGTTTTCAAAATTATTTTAAGTTAAGCTTTAGGGGTTAAGTTTTGATAATCAACTTAATGAGTTGTTTTCTTAGAACATTTTTGAGGTAAGAGGCACGAGTACCTAAATATTTGATTTTCTAGGTGAGTGAAACTTTGGTATTAATTGGTCTTACTATTAAGCTCTTATGAATTTAGTTTATTATTTTACTGAACATGTTATTGCATTTACAAGGTACCTATTTTAAACTGCCCGTAGGTAGGTATTACAAAGTTCAATTTCATAAAAAATCTGGCAAAAACTTTACACCATCCTTCATCCTACAAAACGTAAACAAACAAGATGGCATCCCCCAAAAAAATAAACAAAAGACACTTTTTTACCGATCAAGTTTATGATAACATAAACGCATACGAAGTTTACGGCACGCGATATCGTCACGGTTTTACTCGATCGTAAACCGATGTAAGGAAGTAGGTGAAACAATCAATATAGGTAGGATATCGATGGCTTACGTAAACGATCTGACGACTGTGTTTTTGCAATTTGTCGGATTAACATGTTGTGATATTTTCACAGTTTTTGAACAAACTTTAAATGTAAATATGTAGCTGAAAGTTCTAACCTATCATATTAAGAAATAAGATAGGTAGATATTAATATTACACAATAAACATAATTATTCGTCACGCTTCTCCCCAGTGGGGTAGGTAGGTATCTTCCTTTCTTCTTCTTCCTTCCTTTTCCTGTCAGATTAACATTTTGAGATATAATGAGTGATAATAGGCATGATGATAAAAACATTTGAGTCTATCACACGTATTTTTTCTAGAACTAAAAATGACAAAGACACACTGGGTTAAAGTTCCTCGTGACGTCACGCCTATGTAAACTTTTTACCTATTGTATGACGTCAATACCCCCCACTCCATAACTTTGATGCTCTGTATCTTTATATTTATGTATTTGATCAGGTAAAAATGTGTTTCCAATATTTTTAATAGCCTAAAAGACGGACTAACTAATTATAATGCCATTTTTTAAATGTAGCCATCATCCCTATTGTGTTATGCCGCTGACACCTCGATGTTATGTTTGATTTTTTAAAGGAACCGACTGTATATAAGTGGCGACGTAAAGTCAAATTTTGCAACTAATATAAAATATCGTCACTTGTAGGAGGTAATATTAAAAGATATTCGACGTCAGATTCTGTTATATTATTGAGGTCACGAATACTTTACTAACATCTCGAGTATGTATAAGAAATCTCGGATATTCCTTTAGAGTATTTTTCTTGAGAATTTATCTTTCCCATATTTTCTTTAAGTACGCTTTCGTGTGTGATATCAGCGTGGGCGTTGTTATATTTAAGATTTCAATTTATTTTTTTTAGATTCATAAATGGTATCAATTCATAAACTTAATGCTTTTATTACTTTTAGAAATAATAATATCTTCGCAAACATTATAAAATTACAACCATTATAAGTAGATATTATTTTCAATTATGGGTGTTGAATTCTTAGTTTTGTTTTGCGGTTTTTTGGTCCTGTTCTGTTCCTTTAAGGGCTCCAACACATAAACACGACACGACGGTCGTACAACGACGCGGCGTCATGGAAATCTACGACACATATCAGTAGAATGTTAATAAAATTTATTTTACTGTGATTTAGCGTATTTTATTGTGACTGAGTATTTTACTGTGACTTTTTAATATGATTTTATTCAGATTAACTTTTTAAAAAGATTCTACCGATATGTGTCGTAGATGTCCACGACGCGACGTCGTGTCGTGTTTATGTGTTGGAACCCTTACTACCCTCAAGTGATAATTTTATTTTCTTTTGCTGTCTTTTTTACTTCCTTGTACTCATTCTCTCCTTCATATATTAAAAATCAGCTTCACAATCTACTTTTTCATTCATAATTCTTACTTTTTCTTGAATAAAGCACCCAAGAGGAACAATCGCAAAACATCGTAACCTAACATTTGTATCCGTCAACACAACAGTCTCTGTGATATGTAAATGCTTGTCCATTGAACTGTGAGATCTAGGCTGGCTGGCTGCGACGATGATTCTCATACATTTTGATGATTGTCTATTGCACTGGAAAGGTCATACAATGCTGGTCATGTGTGGCAAATAGGATTGAGAATTCAAGCAGATTCTTTTCTTTCTTTAGTTTTCTCAGTTATTCGTTTTGGAATTAGATACATTCCTACATACATATCCGTCACGCCTCTCTCCCAACGGGGCAAGCAATGAGATGAAATGAAAAATCATGAAAATGAAATGAAAAATCATTTAATCCTGTAGGTTTTGACAACGCTTAGGACGGGTCATTTTTTAAAGTTAATGCTAGATTCACAAGAATGCAGTTTTCCCTAGAAAAGAACCTAGCAAGAAACTCTGCAGGGTTGCTCTTTTCAGTTTAATGGTGCAGTGACCACTTCTCTCCACTTGCTACACCAATCAGGACCATCCAATGCTTTAACTTAAAATACCTACACATTTGCTTCAGTAACTTTGATAATGATGATATCTTTAAAAAAATCTGATATCCAACATGATTTTTATACCTCTAGATTGTATAGTTTAGTTTTTTTTATATAAGTATATAAGAATACACAAACAAAAGGTAAGATCAAGAAATATTCATTTGATGCAATCTCAAGCAACTCATTCTATTTATATGCAAAGCAAGCAATGTATATGCAACGTTTATCGGTCCGTGTACTGTTATATCAGAATGAATGTTTTGAGTACATCAGCTTGCAAATTGCAGACACATAGTCCACAGTTCATGTTTGCGATTCTGACCGCATACTCAGCCTTGCAATGGTTTAGGGATTGACAAACGTTTGAAATGAATATGCGAAGCTGTATGGATGCTTTGTTTTAAGTCTTCGTGATCTGTAGAAAAAAGGTGGAACAGGTGAAGGTCGCGGGAAGCCGTTGGATGCGGCTAGCGCAGGGTCGGTCGTTGTGGAGATCCTTTTGTCCAGCAGTGGACGTCCATAAGCTGACACAACATTGGACTACATTAAGGCGCGTATTCATAGGTGAGTTAGTCCCAGAACACACGGTAAAACGCAACTGCAACGTAACTGAAACGAAACGTTTCAAACTAGTTGCGTCGTGTGTGGTTTTCTCAGGAAGTCTATAGCAGAAACTTCGATGCAACTCAAAAGTAACTAGCAGTTTCAGTTGCGTTGCAGTTGTGTCTCATCGTGTGTTTTGGCGCTAACTGTAACCATTGCATGCACAAAAAAATGATAGGTATGTGTGGTTTGCTAGCCCACGATAAACGTGACACGAGCGGCTCGCAGCGAGCCGACGATTGTCGGTTTTTACCGCGAATCAAGTGGTAAGTGTCCGATTCACCATCTATAGATAAAATTAACAGACAGGTAAACCTATGTCTATTTCATAAAACATGACGTTTTAGACAGAGACAGGTATAAAATATCTGAAACACCCCTAAATGTAACAATACACACCTTGAACCACATAAAACCACAAATAAATAGTTACTTCGTATAGGTCGCGCCACGTAAAAAGAACTCTGGCCGATAACTGCGAATAAGACGATTTTTGAGTCTGACGTGTAACATTTGTTCTTAAATACCATCGCGCACAAAAGTGTTTAATTACAGTCATGGTTGTACGCACAACGGAAAGAAAAATATTATTAGTAGGGTGGAAAATAAATTTAAAAAAATATTGGAAAAGACCAATAGGCATTTTACACTGAAGCCAAAGAGTTTTATTTACGTATATTTCATTTAATATGTTTTTCAGTCTATAAGTCAACATAGGTACGTAACTGCGTGCAAAAGACTCTTTCAAGAATGAGACGATAAATAGCCCTTGTAGTTTCGTACGTAAGTGTACCCATGCGCGAACACATCCCTTTCAATTGTTTCCAGAGTTCATTTACGTGGCACGACCTATAACAGATACGTCTAGAATCTCATTATTGTATCAGTTCGGTAACAGTAGCTCACTAATAAATCGAACTATGTATATGTTACAGTCAAAACTCATATCCAGTCAAAACCACTTTTAACAGCTAAAATCAGTCAAAACAACTTTTGACTGATTTTGTCAGTCAAAAAGGGTTTTGACTGGTGCGGTCGGTCAGTCAAAACCACTTTTGACTGCTATAACCACCAGTCAATATCCATAAAAAGGTGGTAAAAATTACGAGGAAAATCATCACAGTAATGTCATACAATGTTTTTTTACGTGATTTGTACTTATACAATCGACTCCACACAAAAGGGTCAATCATCTGATCGGTTTGATATAAAAAAAACCGTTTAAAAATAGCTAAATTGCAATTCGGATTTTGAATGTAAGGAACATAGATACGTCTTGGCTTAATACACCACCTACCAAATACCCTGTATATTATAATTTTTACGTGGAAATTATTTAATAACGTGATTTTTCTCGTAATTTTCATCACCATTTCTTTTTAAGAATATTGACTGGTTGTTATCGCTGTCAAAAGTGGTTTTGACTTACCGCACCAGTCAAAACCCTTTTTGACTGCCAATGAGTTTTGACAGTAACATATATAAGTAGTTCTATATAAGGTTATTATGATGTTTTAAAAATGGTCTAATTTCCTAAATTATTTCAGTCAGTTTCTAAACTTGAATGAAACGGATATGGAATATTCCATCTAGGTAGAATCCATTAATGCTAGAGTTCCGGTTTGAGTGTTTGAGAATAGTTCCCGATTCCATATTCAGGACACGTCATATTTATGCCGCTCTAAAATGGAACTCTGGCGGATCCAAAAAAAAAGGATTATAATATCGCTCTCGCAAAGCACGCCGCAGACTAGGAATTGAATATTTTCGCAGAGAATTATGGTCTTTTCTGGAAGAGTAATATCCTGCTAATATTATAGGTAAGTATCAAAGTTTTTTCTGAAAGACAGATAGATAGATGGATGGGTAGATGGACAAATGGATGAGTGAGTAAATAGATAGATGGGTGGATAGATGGATGGATAGATGCATGGGTAGATGGATGGATAGATAGATGGATAGTGGATGGATCATCATCATCATGTCAGCTTATGGACATCCACTGCTGGACAAAAGTCTCCCCCAAGGATCTCCACAACGACCGGTCTTGCGCTGCCCACATCCAACGGTTTCCAGCGACTTTAACCAAGTGGATGGATAGATGGATGGATAGTTGATGGATAGATGGATGGATATATGGATAGATTGATGAATGGGTAGATGGATGTACGAATAGATGGATGGTAGGACAGACGGATAGATGAGTTGATGGACGGATGGACGGATGTGAAGTTGTTTGTTACGCTTTCATGCAAAAACCACTGTACGGATTTTATTGAAACTTCTCAATGTTATTGTTTGTACATAAGAATAAAACCTACTGCGTAAATTTTCCCATATTATTATATATGACGATAAATGCTTACAAAATCGCAAGTAGCTTCTAGTTAACAATGACGGAGGTAGTTATATCTAGGAATAAAAGAGCTAGCTGGTAGACTGAGGGAGAGGACCTGTTATCCCCGCGCCGGGTCTTTTCTGCTGCAGCGGTTGTCTATCGCTATCCAGCGTGGAAACGCAGCTGGGGTGATGGGCACGTTAGCACCAGGGAAGACCAGGGGCGGATTATTCCCGGATTAGTGTTAGTTAGGTTAAGTTTAGTTTAGTTTAGTGGTTATATTTTATTTTTTAGAGTGTAGTATTTTTAATAACATCTAGAAATTGTACATCCTTGTTATTCCTCTTTCCCTGTTTTGCATATGAAACATTTTTAGGTCCCAACCGATCCGATCCCTCTATGTTAAGTATAGTTCTATAGATATTTATATATTTACGTATTTATCATACATAATATGAAGGACGAACGGAAATCTGATATTTTGTTTTCTTGGAAACAACGATATTATTTTTCCAAACCATTGGAAGTGTATGATAAGATTTGAGGTCTAATGTTTATTGGCAAATATGTTTTGTGACAGAATGAGTGTATTAAAAAAGAAATCTGAGTTGTTGTATTTCAAGTGTTGAGTTTGTTTTTGTGTTATTTTATTTTAAAATAGATTATGTTCTACTGTTTTTAGGGTATATGTACTTCATTACAAAGTTAATGTAGGACATCTACGCACTTGCAGCGAGCAGTAGTTTAATTTGGCCTTCAATGCGAGTAAACTACATGATAGAGTAAAATTTTTTTTAAAAAATATGCCATTATCAAAGATTAGAGTAAAAGTAGTAACTAGTATTTTGTAACATTATAGTAGTTAAAACATAAGGATTCAACGAAATTTTAACAAAGACATAATTTTCTAAAGTTTATACTTTAATCCTGTAGAAATATCAATCGTATAACCAATGAAATAAAGTCTGAACTGATAAGACAAAGCGCCAGTCGATTAGCACAGCACACACATTCAAGTTTTCAAGTATCGAATACTCTTTGAAATGTAGACTCAAACGGTAGTCACGGCGTGTATTTACATATGAAACACCACACTGAATAAATCATAGCTGAACTACGATTTAAGGGTTTGCTGTGTCGAAACTAGTGCTATAGCATCTGATTTTGATCATATTTACGGTATTACCAAAAAAAACCGATTGTAATGAAAAGGGGGGTCTGCTAGCGAGAAAGAGTAAGAGAGAGCAAGAGGGAGTGACAGAGAGCAAGAGAGAGTGAGAAAGAGCAAAAGCGAGTGAGAGAGAGTAAGAGAGAGCTGGAGAGCGAGGGCAAGCGAAATAGAGCGAAGGAAAGCGACAGTACGAGAGAAAGCGAGGGAGACCGAGAATAGTTGTATGTGAAATACAGTTTTTTATCATTAGCTTATTTCTTAATGCACGGCAAAATAACACGTATGACTAGACTCATATGTCATTCTGAATCTCACGATAAAAATTCGTGGAAAATACTCGACAAGTGAGAACGAGATGGTCTTATTCGTTTAAAGTATGGGCTTCATGCAATCTGCAAACCTCATGGCACTAGTTTCGACTTAATATCTTCTTAAAGTATATTTCTTGTATTTGTACCAAGTATTTGAAGGATTTTTAAAGCTTACGAAGTATTAAGAGGCGACTATAGATTACAACATTTCCTCGAGAATTTCGGTGTAATGTAACGTTCGTGCGATTGCTCCGCGTTATGTTACAGTTTTCATTTTTACTAACCGCGCATCGCCCGTCGTCGTACAAAAAGGCTTGACGATATGTTACACCAATACGCTCGTTGGTTTTTAAAAATAGGCTTTAGTAAAGAGCTGAGCGTGTTCGATGATTTGTTCGTAGAAGGATGATTACAATAATACATAGAGCGGCTCGTTGTTCTGTTTCAAGTAAATGTTGTAGCATATAACCTTTAGGTTTAGATTCGAAGTTATTACCAATAATATGTATTTCAAAATATGGTTTCGAAGTATTTGTAAATTGCATGTAAATTTGTATACTGAATAAACATTTTTATGGTAAACTTTGAAATCGTATTTCAAACTGTTGCTTATTTTATTTTGTTATTTTATGAAAATGCAACGAATGCTCGATAGAAAGAGGATCAGAAACTGCAATATTTGTATTGAAGAGATGAATTTAAAAAAGAATGTTTGCTACTGGATAAAAAATTTCATAAAAATAAATCAGTACTGAAGATTGCTTAGTAATTGATTTAGATAAAAAGAAGTCACTAAAAACTTTAAAATAGAATAAACCCCGAGACGACTTCAAAAGAATTTGTATAAACTGAAAACTACAAATGCATTCACAAATTCATAAATAGAAAAATTGACGATTGTCGTTTGTTGTGTTGTTGTTGTTGTCGTTCTTTTAATAGGTACTTTAGCAATGAGCCATTACAAGATAAAAACTTAACGGTAACTTTTCTATGTTTAATCAGGATCTATAAAGCCTGTCTCTTCAAATGCAGGTCTCTCTTTCTCTATTTATATTGGGATTCGGTTATGAGCGCGCAGTAAAACACAATATTAATTGGATTAAATAATTAATTTATTGTTTTTTTAGTCACTAAGAAAGTATATTTTTGGTAGTATGAAAACAGACCCGAGAGAAGAATAATAGACACAGACCATAGAGTTAAACATTATATAACAGGAAGTTACCGAACTCATGCTAAATAGATTGAATATACAAAATACTTTTATTTAACTTCCATGTTTAACTTATTTATTATTGATTAATTTTTGTGTTAAATTAACAGTTTCTGCAATATTTATGTTTAATTAATATGTCCACAATAATAACGTTAACATTGTAATAGGTATTATCACTATGCATGCATCTATCATTTTATAGACTCAACGAAGACAAAACAGAACATGCAAATGGCACTCAGCAATTCATAGCTGCAACTCAATACATTCCTATTGTCACGACACGACTCAAATCACGCGTATAATACTGCTCTCAGCAAGAAAATCAGTTTAGGATGTGTTCTGAATCAAATATCGACTTCTATTGTTTTTTTTCCTCGCTATTTGTGTAGTATTGTACCCTATTGTACCTATATTGTGCCTATATCGAGTATTCGTAGTTCGTAGTTCGAATTTGATTTCGTCATGCGTTGTGTAGTTTTGGGATATCGTTTTTGTTTGTCAAAGTTGATATTTTTGGTTGTTCTTCAATATTTGTGTGGTTAAAGGTTAAAATGTACATAGATTTATTTTTACAATAATATTGTATTTATTTATGGTGAAATTATGTATTTTTATTTATTGGGTTGTAAATAAAACATCTATACTCCAGTATAATGATAGTTTACAAAATTAATGTTTTAAGAGCAGAGTGGTGCAGACTTCACCATCAAGAGCTACGCTTTTAAATATGATGACGATGTTTTGTTAATTCTCGTTTTATAATTAGGTATTTTTACTGTGATCTTTTGGTCAATAAAATACTAATTTGAGTGGAACAGTCGAATGAAGATGAATTCTTTCTATATCGCTTATATTTTGAAGAAATGAGGTGCCTTTGTATAAAGCTTGTTGTAGCTTCAACTGTATGCAAACTTTTCTTTGTCCTAATTTATAAAACAACAAAAACTTGTTCTTTGTTTGCATTTCACAATTCAACCGTAAAAACACAAACTTGAATAACAAATTGAGACTAACAAGAGAGCACTGAATCCGCGATACAGTCGAAGCCAAATAATTTATTTCGATTCAATGCAAAGTCGATGACAAAATTTCCCAAGCGCAACTTTCGTAGGAAGCGTTTATTTCTCAAACGATACATACTCTCTTGATAGCTGAACAGGTGGGTCCACATAAAGCGAGCAGCCTCGCGAGGCAACCGTTTGGCCAATTTAAAGAGGCCCCTAAGAACTAGCCAACTTAATAGGATAGCGAGGTCTTTCCTGAGCGACCAAACATCTGCTTCGCGAAGCTGCTCGTTCTGTGTGAATCCACCTAACAGAGAGAAGTTACGCCAGCAATTGTGAAGTTTTAACAAAGGGGACAAAACGGAGTTGGCCGGGAAACTAAAAGCGTGAATCCTTCGAAAAGTTGTGCATTATCATAATGTTAGGAGCGGTTTGTGTGATACAGGACGAGTGGTCATGAATGAAAAGTTGGAATAGAAGATGTGATACCGTAGATTAAGTTAGAATTTAAAGTTGTGTTGAATAAGGGGGAAAGTAAAAACAGTTGACTGTCGTCGAGGCAGTTTTAATCCGACTAAATACAATTCAATGTTGATAGTATGAAAACTATTTCTTTGACGGAGGGAGGTTCATATAAAAATTTGGATTTGAGTTATGGTTTACAATAATTTTGTATTAGGAGTACCATCCAATTGTTGTGACGATTTTTGATTATCTCTTTGAACGTTTTGTCCTATTGTTGAGTGCCAAAATATAAACAAAACGAATATATTTTTATAATTAATGCCTGTCAAATTAATAATTATAATTTTCATACCGGCCTTGATATGTAGGTAGGTATTTATTCGAATTATAGAAGAGTGGAATTACACCCTCCGGCCTCCATATATGTATATCTACTTAAGAATAATGAAAACTAGAAATGCGTAGTCATGTACGATTTTGCATATGTTAGATAAAATAGTGACATCCTTTATAAGATAGCTAAATCCATAAGCAGTGCCTTTGTTTAATCTGGGTTTGAATAACTGGGTCAAAACGAAAGGAATGTATGAGGATATGAGAATGTTCATAGTTTAATGTTTTGCTTAGGTCAGTGTTATTTAAATGCGATATAGCCAGGGGCCCAAGTCTGTTTTTGACACATTTGGTATTCTGCTAAACAATGGCTTACACTGATTGCGACCAAATGTGATAAAAAATGACATTGACACTCTCATTGCCACTCTGCCGATACACAACTGTGAAAATTGAAAATTAGCAGACTTGGGCCCCAGATTAACGACAGGAAGTCGTCTGTACTCGTCATATCTATAAAATGACATGAAATATTATGGAATGTGTGTTATTCTGATTGAAGGTTACACCCAGGAGAGTAGCCAGCTTTGGGCTCAGGGTGGGGCAGCAGTCAACCTATCCCCCGGGGGAGGGCGGGGGCCCTCCGATATTTTGTACCTTGAGCCGTTAATCTCAAACTTGTTAATCTCTTAATTTGAGAGGTTTATATTTTCAGGTACAGAAAATAAACATTCACACACAGGACAGATTTTATAGTTTTATTTATGAGAGCCTGGGCCCAGGGTGGGGCAAGTGCCCCAGCTTGCCCCAGTGTGGCTACGCCCATGGTTACACCTTATTGTAAACTTTCGTTTTAATTGATTCATGGGGTTTGCTTTAAAAAGTACAAATATCCTCACATCTCAGCCATCGGCAATAAACATCGACATTTATAAAATGAGTAGGATAGGATTTCATATAATGACTTCATTTATTCAGTTTAGGTCTATAAAACTTCGATTTATTCATTTACAATAATTGATGCCACTATTTATGATATTTCATAATTTATATCACTACCTATTGGTAATAATTATTTCCTATACAAATCAAGAGTTATTTAAATAAGCACAATTTTACAATCAGCAAACCGTTTTCCTCATAATTGTCCGCATGCAATTTATTTTGAGCCGCAACCAATTAGGTACAGTGAGCATCATAAGATTACACATTCAGATTTTCAAAAGTACAATAACACCATTATTCAATGATGAACCGCTTAGCAAAAATACTCCAGAGTTAAATGAACATACAATAAGGTTCAAACTAAGGAAAATAAGTAAGGTTTTAAGTTTAATAATGGTGTATAATTGCTTTTGAAAATCTGAATTTGTTCATCGACTTATGGTGCTGACCGTACCTACCTCATGAGAAGTTTTATTAATTAATATGTGTTTGTAAATCCCGGTTTAATACGAAGCAGTAAGGAATTTACTATATGACGCTCAATTAACTGTTTGCTTTGACTTGCAAAATTTTATGATGTTTTTACCCTATACCTTTATTTGCGTTGGATTTTTTGTTAGTCATAAGTGGTTTTGTAAAGTGATCGTGTGTAAGTTTCAACTGTGTCTTTATTCTATTGTTTTTTCCATATTTGTGCAAGAAATGAGTGAAGCAATATTTGTGCTCGTAACTTTCTTTGTTTTAAGTGCAGCTAAAAGTAAGTTTGAAGATCTTATTTTGTTTTTGAGGCAAAATTTTGGTTCATATTAGCCGATATATTTTTCCTTAATTTTATAACCTATTTTTTTGCTTTATATCTATTTACTTAGTCTTTTTTATTTATATCTTGTAACCATAAATTGGAAAACTTTTATTTATATTAAAATAATACTATACATGGCTAAAGTCGCTGGAAACCGTTGGAAGTCGTTGGATGTGGGCAGCGCAAGACCGGTCGTTGTGGAGATCCTTGGAAGGCTTTTGTCCAGCAGTGGACGTCCATAAGCTGACATGATGATACATGTGAATATGTTATTAAAAATACTATACTCTAATAAATAAAATATAACCACTAAACTAAACTAAACTTAACCTTAACTAATACTAATCCGGGAATAACCCGCTCCTGGTCTCTCCCGGTGCAAACGTGCCCATCACCCCAGCTGTGTTTCCACGCTGGAAAGCGATGGACAACCGCTGCAGCAGAAAAGACCCGGCGAGTGGATCAAAGGTCCTCTCCCTCAGTCTATCCTTAGTCTTTTGGATCTTGATCATTGCGTAAAGGTATTTTATTTATTGTTTCAGTGCAAAATGCAACTTTAGCAAGCAAAACCACTTCATCACTGTTAGTATATCCTGGGCCTACAGCTTCATCTGCAAATATGAATACTTCTAAATCTTCAACTTTATTATCTACTGTAAAACCATTTGCATTAACAACAGTACCTACAAGTATTAATTCATCAGAGTCTGTACCAATGGTATCAAATGTTACTAGTATAAAATCAACAAAGTCTGTTTCAATATCATCAAATGTTACTAGTATAAAATCAACAACATCAACAGCTATTACTAGTGCAAAATCGACAGGCTCTGCACCAATATTGACAACTGTTAAACAAATTAATTTCACAACTGCGTCTTCTATTAATGCTACTCAATCTACTGTAAGAAGTACTTCTATTCAGTCTTCTTTATCTACGTCACACAATTCAACTACAACTATGCCATTTACGAATTCAACTTTAAGAAGACCACGTAAGTTAATTTTTACTATGACATTAATTATTTGGCTTATAAGATTTTCGCCTTAATAACATAACATCATTGTTTTCTTGGTACATATCTGTACATATTTATTTTTGTTTCGCCCTTACTATTTTTTGGTCTTAAATTGTACCAACCACTTCTCTGCTTCTGTTCTCTTGTCATAAACTCATGTAGATTAGAAAACCTTTATAAATATTATTTTTTTGTATTTCAGAACCTATAACTTTAAAAATTGCACCAGATGTGAGTGAATATGGAGGTGAATCAACAAAACATTACAGCCTCACATGTTACGCTATTGGATCAAATCTACCTAAAATTCTACCTTATAAACTGTGTTGGTTTCAACAAGGTAGGTTAACATTTATTAGTTTATTAATAAGTAGATTGTAGTGTAAAGACGTCAATGTCTTATTCATAGTTTGACTGCAGCATATTATTACTGACTGCAACATGTGATGCGTATTGCTTGTTAAGCAATATTACTTTTATTTGAATATAGTTATAAGTATCACTTCTTGTTTGTACCTTTTACGAACAATACATACATCATGTTCCAAATAACTGTCTTTCTTTGACTCTGTCGCCTACGTCCCTCCTAACATAGTATGGCGACCCTTACCAGTCTTACTGGAATCTTATTTGTGAAGATAAAATTATGAAGAATTATGAAATCCGAAGAATGAAGATTAAACCAATAATAAATTGAAGAACAAGTCACGGCGATGCGCGATGAAAAAAAAAAAAATAAATAAAACTGAATAAAGAAGATGATGACATCCCTTATGAAGAGGACGGTCCCATGGCGTAAAATTATTAAGAAGATAAAATAAGTAAGAAAAGGTTGTAGCAGCTGGGCGCACGCAGTTATCTCAACCCTTGTAGATGGAAGTTTTTAAATGCTGGGTGCCGGGAGTTTGTAGAACGGGTCCGATGTGGAGCAGCTGGGTTGACGGGAGTCGAACCCATGACCAAGACAAGATTCTCCACTGAGCCACGAGTACCGGCCTAGGCGCAACGTTGGCTCTACGATGACGTCTTACGTGACCTACTTACGGGTCAACGGTACTGTAATGCTGCTGTAATGTGAGTCGTATCTTTACTTTTAATTAATTCTTTTTGAATATTTTATATTTTGTTAGGATTATAATGGTGTTTTTACAGAATAATTAAATAATAATGTTTTTAAGATGAGATAATGTCAGAACGGTTACAGAATGTGTATGATAAGTTAAATTATATCAGGGAATATTTAGTTAAAATTGGTCCCGAAAGACGTAAAAAAGAGATTGCTTATACAAAAAGAAATGAAGCCGAAAGCGAATATAATAAACTAGAGAATATTGTGACTGAGTTGAACCAAGAAGTAGAGGAAACACGACCAAGTTCTGAATTTGTTGCACATTATAAATATTTAATAAGTGAAATACAGAGTAATTATAAGAAAATTAAAACGTTATTGTCTCATTTAGATTCAAGTTCTCAGACAGATAACGACATGGCTAAACCTTTCGATATCCGTACGGCCATTTCCCTTTTGCCTGTGTTGAATGGCCAGGAGCAGGTCACTGAGCAGTTGATAGACGGAATTGTCCTTTACAATTCTCTTATATCCGCAGATACTCAAAGTCAACTTATAGATTTTGTTTTAAAGACTCGTTTATCATCTAGTGCAAAACTGAGACTTAAAAGTAGTTATAAAAGTGTGACTAGTTTGGTAGACGATATAAGGAAATTTTTATTGCCTAAAGAATCAACTGAGGCCCTACAAACGCAGATTTTTAGAGCGAATCAGGGACGTAGATCGATAGAAGCTTTTGGGACAGAGCTAGAAGAACTTTTTGTTAAGTTAACTTTAGCGCAATCAGAGGGAGACAGCGCAAAGCACGATGTGCTGCGCCCTCTTAATGAAAAAACTGCGATAAAACGGTTCGCAGACGGTCTAACAGACTCCAGGTTAAGTACGATTATAGCTGCCCGTCAATTCTCATCACTTCCAGAAGCCATTAGAACTGCTATGGACGAACATACCATGTTCTCTCGGCAACAGGAACACGTGATGCAATTTAGACCGGCCGCTAGCAGTCGCGGTGCACAAAGCAACAGTCGCGGTGCACATAGTTATAGTCGCGGTGCACAAAGTTTCAATCGCGGTTTTCGTGGCCACACAATTCAAAGCAGGTCAAATTACCAAAATAACAATAGTAAAGTAAATGGTTATAACAGAGGTTATCGGCCTCCTGCTGGTGGTAATTGGAGCCACCGAGGCAGCAGCGGGCGCGGTCAGCAGACGCGCGGGCGCGGGGCGGCCCAGCCCGGTCGCGTACACCACTCTGCCCGTGAACACGTCACGTCTTCAGAAAACTTACGCAATGTAACTGAAGACAATGAGTTTTTTCGTGCCTAAACAGAATTCGCACTCAATATTTTCGTACGACAATTTTTTTAAAATTTGTTGTTATTTACGAAATAATGAGAAGCTAAATTTGTTGGTAGATAGTGGAGCAAGTTTATGTGTTTTGAAATATGAGCGACTTGCACTCAATGAACGTTTACTTAGTTTAATAAGAGACGAACATATTTCAATAAAAGGAATAAGCGGTAATTTAGAATCAGTAGGCTACATTTATTTAGATATTATTATAGAAGGGGTAGTTTTTAAACAAAAGTTTTATGTTTTTAAGGATTTGGCTTGTGCCACAGACGGGATACTTGGCCAAGATTTCTTTAAGAAGTACAACGCAGTGCTGAATTATAAAAATGGTACCATGAGTTTAGAGAACCAGGACCATTCGATTTGTGTAAGCATTAGTAATGCGAAAGTGTCTATTCCACCGCGTTGCGAACTTATCAAGTACATACCTACGACGCACAGTGGTGATTGCGTCATTTTAGCAAATGAAATAAGTAAAGGTGTGTACACAGCAGGAGCAATTGCAAAACCAAACGATGGTTTTATACCTGTTAAATTTTTAAATACTAATGATAATATAGTTAATGTAAATATTTCAGATTTAAATATACAAAAGATAGACTGCTTTGATGTATATACATTTGATGAAGAAAATGTAACTTCAGATAGGGTTAGAAGTTTATTTAAGTTACTAGATTTACCTTCTTATCTTAACAAAGAGGAACAGGTAAGCATAGAAAATGTATGTGCAAAGTATGCCGACGTTTTCCATATGCCAGGAGATACACTTTCAACTAGCAATTTATATGAGCATTCTATTAAATTAAAAGACAATGTAGCGCCAGTGTACTCCAAGCCTTATCGTTTGCCAAATGCATTGAAAGGCGAAGTACAAAAACAAATTGCTGATATGCTTAAAAATGATATCATAGAAGAGACCACTTCAGAATGGTCAAGTCCAGTGTTGTTGGTGCCTAAAAAATGTGATAGGTCTGGTGAGAAAAAGTGGAGATTAGTAGTAGACTATCGTCACCTCAACAACAGAATACAGGACGATAAGTTTCCTTTGCCCAACATTACTGATATATTGGACTCACTAGCAAACAATATTTACTTTTCTAAGTTAGATCTTTCTCAAGGTTATTACCAGTTGTCTTTAGAAAGCGAATCAAGAAAGTATACTGCGTTCTCTACTGACAAGCAGTATCAAATGAAGAGATGTCCTATGGGATTGAAAACCTCTCCCAGCGCATTCTCACGTTTAATATCAATCGCTTTGACGGGTCTGAACTACCAATCATGTTTAGTATATTTAGATGATTGTATCGTAGTAGGTAGCTGTCTTGAAACACATAATAGGAACCTAATCAAGGTTTTGGAAAGATTTCGGAAGGTGAACCTAAAATTAAATCCATTAAAATGCGAATTTTTACGCAAGGAAATTATATATTTAGGCCACAAGATAACATCCGAAGGAATCTTTCCCGATCCATCAAAGGTGGATTGCTTGAAAAACTATCCAATTCCACAGAATGCTGATGACGTCAAGCGTTTTGTCGCATTCGCTAACTACTATAGGCGATTTATACCTAAATTCGCAGAAATCGCTTATCCACTTAACGCGTTAGCTAAGAAAAACGTATCTTTTTGTTGGACGCAAGACTGTCAACAAGCATACGAAAAGCTAAAAAGTTTACTTTCCAGTCCCAATGTACTAGATTATCCAGATTTTTCGGATAAGAATACTTTTATTGTACAAACAGATGCGTCAAGACTAGGTCTAGGTGCTGTTTTGTCTAACAGTAACGGAAAAGTAGTCGCTTACGCTAGCCGAAGTTTGAAACCCGCTGAAACGCGATATCCTGTGACGGAACTTGAGCTATTGGCTATTGTGTGGGCTGTGCGACACTTTCGACCATATTTATATGGAAAGAAGTTTCAAATTAAAACTGACCATAGACCTCTTATTTATTTATTCAACATGACCGATCCTTCAAGCAGACTAACTAAATTTAGATTATATTTAGAGGAATTTGATTTTGAAATTAGTTATGTACCAGGACGGCACAACGCAGCTGCAGATGCATTGAGCCGTATCCCTTTAAGCTCTAAGGATTTAAAAGATATGCATGAGCATGTTGTATCGGTCATGACTCGAGCTCAAGCTCGTAGGTTAGCAAATAACAGTGATGACACAGACTCGACCAATGAGGTCCCTACTGCTTCAAGGCCTGATCAACCTAAAGTTGTGGAGATACTCAAACGACCCGACGATAGTGTAGAATTACTTTTATTGCCAAATAGGTCAATTAGGAGACAGATAGAAGTTTTAAATAAAATAACTAGTGATAATTGTTCTTGTATTTATGTGCCTGAAAAATTGGCCATTTACATAATATCTCGATCGCTTCCGACCGTAAGTGTGTTAGCGAGAGAATTACAGAGTTTTTGCGAGAAAATCAAATTAAATGAGCTTGTTATGATAAAAGAAAAGCGTTACGAGGAATATATTAATCATTTATTGAGTGAAATAAGAAAAATAAATGGCAAAGTACCTAAAATACTTGTTCTAAAGGATGTAATAAGAGTATTTGAGAAAGATATGAAAACTGTAATATTAAATGACTTTCACCTTTTGCCTACCAGTGGACACGCGGGGGTAAACAGGATGATAAATAATATTAAACAACATTATTATTGGCCAGGAATGACAAGTGACGTCACAAATTACGTTAAGAAATGTAAACATTGTCAAATACAAAAACACTCTAATAGACACACTAGAGAACCAATGGTTATAACAACCACTCCTAGAAGTGCATTTGAGAGAGTTAGTTTAGATTTAATGGGGCCCTTAGACGTAGATAATCATAACTTTAAGTATATTTTAACTTTACAATGTAATTTAACTAAGTACGTAGAAGCATACCCTTTACAGAAGAAGGATACTATTTCAGTTGCTAATTTATTTGTGAATAATTTTATTTTAAGATACGGTATTCCTAAAGAGATCCTGACAGACCAGGGTACTGAGTTTATGTCGTCAGTAATGACTGAAACATGTGATTTACTTAAAATCACTAAACTCAATTCTACAGCGTACCACCATGAAACCCTAGGAGCTTTAGAAAATACTCATAAGAACTTAGGAGCCTTTCTTAGAATACAGTGTAGCAACAATTCAAGTGATTGGAGCACTTGGTTACCTTTTTGGTGTTTCTCTTATAACACCACAGTTCATACTCAGACACAATACACTCCATTTGAATTAGTATTTGGTAAGAAATGTAACCTTCCAAGTAATTTACAAAATTGTTATATTGAGCCATTGTATAATCCAGAATCATACCCACTTCAATTAAAATATAGATTGGAAAAAGCACAAGAGGATGCTAGAAAAAATCTGATACAAGAAAAGAAATGTAGAAAGTTGAAATATGATGTAAAAGTTAATTCAGTAGATTACAAAAAAGATGATTTAATTTTAATTAAGAATCAAGTAGGTAATAAGTTAAATAGTATTTATTTAGGTCCTTATCAAGTAATAGAAGTGTTAGAGCCTAATGTTAAAATTATCAAAGATGGTAAAGAATATACAATTCATAAAAATAATACTAAATTGTTTATAGAATAAGAAATTAAGTAAATAGTACCTCAAGTTTTTTAATTTGGAAAATTTATATTATAAAAAAAAAATGTAATAATAAGTAACACGCAATACATTTTTTTTTCTCCAGAACCCCTGGAATGTAGTGTAAAGACGTCAATGTCTTATTCATAGTTTGACTGCAGCATATTATTACTGACTGCAACATGTGATGCGTATTGCTTGTTAAGCAATATTACTTTTATTTGAATATAGTTATAAGTATCACTTCTTGTTTGTACCTTTTACGAACAATACATACATCATGTTCCAAATAACTGTCTTTCTTTGACTCTGTCGCCTACGTCCCTCCTAACATAGTAAGATTGTCTATGGTACAAAAAAAAATGCGATTGCAGATTTCTTGCAACGATCCGCGATGTATGCGCCAAATACGCCATTTTGCAAATTTTTTACAGTCAACAGATAACTGGTTATTATCTGTCACGTCTGCTTTCGTTCCACTTGCAAACTAGCCTTTACTATGTAAATAGAATAGAAACGCTTTATTCGGTAGATATCACATCAGGTACAATGGTAGGGTACATAGGGTACAATGTGGTGTATTGTATATACGTAATATGTCAAACAAAGTTATGTCTTTGAGTTTATTACATTTGGTATGATTGACATGTACTATGTTTGGGTTCAGCTCAAACAATTGAATATCGAAGGCATTCTCACAATGAAAACTAATTGACAATGTACCGTAATTTGCTAACTCCGAAAAATTGTTCCAAAAATGGTGACAGTTCTTAATTGTGAAAGATAACTGATGAATGTGGATGAAGCGAGAGAAGTGTGTTAGGATCGTAGCAAGTGGACCCTACTTACGCAGATGGGACAGAGGCATGGTATTATACCTAATGTATATTCGTTTTCAGGCGACGCAGGCAAAACTATTCAAATTAAATGTAAAGTTAATGACACTTCAGTGACGTTTGATAAACATTTAGCTGCAGTACATCATAGCACTGGTGCCAAAATATATTGTGGATTAATCTTCAACAAACTCAATCCCACATATTATTCATTTCTGTATTCGAAGTATATTGATTTAATAGCCCCGCCAGTTGAAAATTGTAAGTATTTTTTAAATGAATATTATTTTGCCTTATACTATTTTCAAATAATCTGAGAAGGATGGCGAGGATTACTTGGTCTCAGAAGAAGCATAATGACAAAGTTCTGAACATAATCGTCAAAAAGCGTTATTTGTTAAAAACCATGGAAAACAAAAGAGGAACATATTTCCTGTACAATCAATAATAGTATCTTTATATCACAATAAGGCATGACGGTCTTTTGAGAAACAACATTGAAGAATATGTTGCCGGGAACAGAAGAAGAGGAAGTGAAGGAGTAAGTTAACGTCATGCCATGCCGTATCAAGAAGTCAAAGCATTAGCGGATGGCCATTAGGGCTTATCCTTAATGGCGGACTCTCTACCGACGGAGTCTAACTCTTAAATATAAAAAAGATACTCTATCATATCATATCTTAAATCCTTAATTGATTTCTTCTATTTTTTCAGCTTCATCACAATTGATAATAGCGCTATCAACATTTGCACTTTGCTTGTTCTTATCGGGAGTTCTCGCTGGATTCATGTACAGAAGATGTCGTCAATTACGAAAAGTTACATCACCGCCTATACCAGAGGTGATTATTAGCTTTTTAAATGGCAACTATCATTGTAGATTTTGCCAATGTAAAGTTAAGTGAAGCGTACAATAATTACATAGTTTAATTAGAAGCTGCCCGCGACTTCTTACGCATTTATGTACGCAATATCTTTAAAATGTCATGATATCTTATGGAGAGGATTAGTTGGACGGAGAAGAAGAGTAATGAGGAGGTATTAAGTATGGTTGGTGAGAAGCGCTCCTTGTTGAGAACAATAGGGAATAGAAGAGGAAAGATGATAGGGCACTTGATACGACACGACGATTTTTTAAAGAACATCATTGAAGGAAAGATTGAGGGTAAGAGAGGAAGAGGAAGACCAAGACGTACTTACTTCACTCAAGTGAAAGAGAGGATTGTGTCGTATCAGGAATTGAATATACTGGCAGAGGAAAGGCAAAGATGGCGTTTACTCCACCGACAAGAGCCTGGCTCTTAAATAAATGATGATGATGATATCTTAAAATTGTGTAGCCTATGCGTGATTCTGATATATAAGCTAAAATATTGCTTAATTTCATCAAAATATGTTCAGTAGTTTTTGCGTGAAAGAGTAACAAACGTTCTCACCTACATCCATCCATCTATCGGCATGAACATTGATATTTATAATATTAGTAGAATATAAGTACATACCTACATATTAAAGACATAAACACCCAGACATAAGAAAAAATATATCTGTACATCACAATAATGTTTTTTCTCTAGAGAGAATCGTCAATTTTTGTAAACTATCTGTAGAAATCGGATTAATATTTACGACTACAAAAGCATTTTGTTCGTCTTCTGGCGCGTAATGCATTTTTAAATTTGAACGAATACTAATCGATCTTTTGTTTTCAGGAGCCATCAGTAACATCTCAAGACAACACTTACACATACGTACCTCTTCAAACGGTGACGTTTTACGAGGCAAAAGCTTTGGCAGCAGCTAATAAGAAGTATAAAATGAAAAATGCTGAACCGCCTCCTTTGCCTGCTCGACCTAAGAAACATATTAGTTGATTTAGAACGAAGATTAATAGTTACATAAGGATTATGTTAGGAAACAGTTTATTTATTTAAAAAGCAAAATAAAATAATTATAAAAAAGTTTATAAAAAATGGTGCAATTTCTTTGTCGTATTTTTGATACCTTTTGTGGGAAAAGCTGTTCAAGAATAGATTTGACTGGCCATTTGGTTGGTAGCAGGTATAATCCTGCTTGCCATGTCGCAGGTCATGGGTTCGATTCCCTCTAGACACAAATGTTGCTGTGATGTACGTACAGATATGTTTGTCTTAACTCTGTATGTTTGTGTGCATAATATACATGATACTTATAGTTTTTTAAAATTAAAAAATAATTTATTCGTAGGTAACATTAAATTTACACTTGAATTCGTCACAAAGTAAAAATTATAAAAAAATAATAATGATTGATTAAAAGAACCAAAAAAAAAAAAGAGAAAGAAACATTAAAGAGGGAAAGCTATGCTAACTTTGGAAGGCAGATTCCCCAGAGAAGAAGCCAGCAAGAAACTCTAGAGGTTGCTCTTTTTAAAAATATTGTTTACAATCATGTGTTTACAAAAGAACAACTTATATATTACGATCGTGTGGAGCTAGAGCATTTACACACCATGCCCTATTGTCATTGTCATATGGTATGCTTTACTTTACTTGCTACACCCAGAATCCAAAATGATAGTTGCCATTAGTAACAGCGTAGATTACCTACGTCTCATATAATATATTAACTGTAGTAACCTCCTCATAGCCCGTGGCTACTGAATATTTTATTGGTAAAATGGATCATGATTCACAGTTTTTGTGACAGGTCGACGGCGATATCTTAGACGTTAGGGAAAATATCGAATTACAAATAGTATCTACTATTTTCGGCCTTGTCCAGAGAACTGTTACATAAATAAGTATGTCCTTTTCATGAGTACACTAAACCGACGTGCATGTATGAGGCGACTGATGAATATGGATGAAGCGAAGGAAGTGTGTTTGGATGGTAGCATGTGGCAGGAGTCTCTGCCTATCCCGATGTGAGAGAGACGCGACAGATATGTATGTAAATATCCTTGTCTTTCGTATTGACATCTTAAATAGTTAGAGTGGGATGCAACCCATTTGAAAATTTGAATTTCATGCCAGAAAAAATATTTAATGATGTCTCAACACCAAAGCCGCCGGCCCGGTGGCATAACAGGCCGGCGGCTTTTGACAGCGCAGTTGTCATTCGTATGAGGTAAAGTCACCGGCATGATGGATTATACCGCTGGCCTTGCTCGGCGGCTTTGGTGTGTAGACACCATAAGTCGTTTATTTTATTTTGGTGGGATGGCCTACTGAACGTTTTAAAATAAATATGTCCGATTTAGGTATCAAATGAAAGTAAGTACGATGATGTTGATGGTGTTGTGGTGATGATGTTTTTTTTTGTTTTTTTTTTGAGTCCACTATGATTTGTACATTATCGGTTGGGGGTCGTAAAAACTGTATATGTAAGTTTTTTATATTCATAAAAGTACAAAGATATGAAACAGTATTATATCATAATAATCTCCGATATCACAATATACAATACCTATTTAGGCAACCTGTACAACTAACTTCAAGGACTATTAGTCTCAACCAGGTCCTGAATAAACACAATAGTCTTCAGTCAATAGACGGTTATAGTTAATTATTCCATCCAATTATCTTGGATGGGACGGTGAACGAATATTAATCTACACTACGGGTAACCTCGACCTTAGACTATAGTATAGCTAAATACAATCGATGAATGTGACGATAGAGATTTGAACACTTTATATTATTAACGCTTTTTAGGGTTCCGTACCCGAAGGATGAAAACGGGACCCTATTACTGAGACTCGGCTGTCCGTCAGTCTGTCTTTCCGGCTGTCACTAGGCTGTACCTCATGAACCGTTATAGCTAGAGCGTTGAAATTTTCACAGATGATGTATTACCATTGCCGCTATAACAACAAATACTAAAAATAGAATAATAATAATAATAATTAAGGGAGGCTCCAATACAACAAACATGACGAGTCCGACTCGCACTTGGCCGGTTTTGCAGATTGCTGCTATAGACTAACGGCCGTTTTCAATATTCAACCTATCTTTGGTTTTTGCCCTAAAGGAGTACTAATGTGAAATAATCTAGGTATAGGTTTTGGAAGAGTTATCTAAAGGTCATTCCCAATCTTCAAAGACATATAGCTATCCGAGATTGGCAGTACTTAACTGTCACGTAGCTGTCACTTTTGATTTATCCTTCAGAAGAATCCCATAGAATTTTTGACACCACCGGAAGGTTTATAGAGTCGAAAAATTCAAAGATAGATAACTAACATTATTTTGGTCCACTTGTCATGTCAATTAAAATTTATAATAAACTGCCTAAAAATATAAGAGACGAAACCAAAGATACAAAGTTCATTAATCTCCTTAAAAAACTGTTAATCACCAAATGTTACTACACAATAAGAGAATATTTAGAAGATAAAAATATTAAATAACGATTAAGATTAAAGTTACCTAAATATAAAAAATACATATACCTAAATTTATAAACATAGTTCAAAATAAGATTCTATTTTAAAGTTAAGAACATAATACCTAATATACTATAAAAAACATTATTAATGTTAAGACTTAAATGTTATAAATTTTCAACTTTGATCTCATTAGTGTACCTATACCTGGTGCTGGAATACTTTTATTATAAACTACTTTGTAATACCTATGGTGTGCTAATAAACATTTTGAATTTTTTGAATTTTTGAACTATTTCTACCTCTAGTTGGGCAAAACCAGACATAGATATAATATTGGGAACTTCGATTTTTGGATCAGAAAATAGTTTGTACATTTGCTAACAATTCTCTGTAGAACAATCCTAGCCATACGATACAAGTGTCTTGATCCCCACTCCAACTGTATAATCTTGCTACTTCCTTATTTAGGTCATCTCCACAGATATGCTCTGTTTACTCTAAACCCGCACTGGATGATAAACATATATGTTTATGACGTCATCTTATGTTGTTATGTGTTGCTATGACACTTATGTTAAACTGTGCCTGGTGAGTTCGCTCGGTTGGTAGTTACCCTGTTAGCAAAGTCCTGGTTCAATTCCCTTTAGAGACAAATAAGAAAGTAAGTAAGTAAATATTTATTTCCAGTCCAATTAAAGTATATAAAAACAAAACAAAATTAAATATTATAAATATTAAATTAAAATAAAATAACAAAATTAAACACAAAACAAAATAAAAAGGAACTGAAAATTTAGAATCTTAAAACTGAGAATGAGAAAATGAGAAGATAGGTATGGACTGGAAAATGGTCTCAACTCAGCATAGTGTCATAACACTGGTTGCCCAGAGACATGACGCTGATTTTCAGTGGAGCCAGAGAAGGGAGAAAGAGAGAAACTAAGAATGATGGGATAGGATGAAAAAAATAAAATAAATAAATGTTGTAATAAACATAAACAAAATTTGTACTGTGATTTTTACGTGAAAGAGGTACAAACATCCTACCATCCATCTATTGATACAAACATTTATATTTATAATATTAGTAGGAAACAGGATTTAATCAATCCTCGATAACGTTTCCTTGTGTATCTTGTATCATACATCTATAGCATAATGTAAGCGTTAGTACATCCATATTCAATATTTCCACAGAGTAATTACGATACAGACTGTAATATATATTTCATATACATACCTACAGTGCTACAAGGATCTTTTGACACGTAGCGGAAATCGAAACTAACGATATCATCTTGCAAATTGTCATTATTTTGAGTTATTTATTCACCACCCACGCCCTCCTGACAATGTCACTCGAGTGCAAATAGATCCTTGTAGCACTGTACTTATTATTTATATTATTATTCATTTATTCAATACAAATCGAATCAAATAATCTTTATATCGTAGAATTATTTAAAAACACCTGAAATATGGTCACTTCCTTTCTAAAGCTTATGCTAGATTTGCAAGGTTGCAATTTTCCCTAGATTATTTATTTGAACAGATTTGAATTGGGCAAAGGCAAAAATGCCTTTTCTGTGTTTTTTTTTTCAAAGTGGTCTTTATCTACCCCGATTGGAAAGAGACGTGTAATAATAATGCATGTGAACTGCCTTATCTGCAAGCAAATGTTATTCTATGTCCATCTCCATCGCCCGCTGTCGGCATCCTAAAATGGCTGACGTATTGGCCGACGATTTGCTATGATTGCGGCTGCCCCGGATATTTTGTTTGGCGTATGTCCAATCGAGAATTTTTCGGGTCACCCACTTGCCATGCGTTATTTAAAATCGATGTTTTACGCTTTATTAGGTATGTTTTGGTTTGTTTTGTGTGTTGGGAATTGAGCTGTCAGTTTAAATAGTTGTATATGTGTGTAGAGAATTGATATCAGTAGGTACTAAAATGTGCTTAACCATTCTTTAGTGGAGTCATTTCTCAATTAACAGACTTTCTAAGTGCTTCGCGTTAAATTATTTATTTCTTTATTTGTCGTAACACTTAAATTTCAATTTAAGCAATAACTTTATATTAAGTACATCTAAGTAGTGTTCTAAGTATTGCTTGTATCTCTTTGTGTGCAATAAAGTATTTCTATATATCTACATACATACATGCATATCTGTCACGCGTCTCTTCCATCGCGATAGACAGAGACCACTTTTCTCCACTTGCTACGATCCAAACACACTTTCGCTTCATCCAGATTCATCAGTCGCCTCGTACTTGCACGTCTGTTTAAGATAGTCGTGACTTGGCCTTTCTTCAATTATAAATCAATCGATAAATAAATAAATAACTTTAAAAATATTTGCAACAAACACAAAACAGAAAGCCTTGGATTACTGTCGATTGGTTTCCCTCAATTTAACTTTTGGCAGCAACTTTCTATAAAGCACCTCTGTCAACAAGGTAGATTAACTTTTCGAGAGTTTGATCAGCAAAATACCTCTAGTATAGGGTATTAAGATGACCGGCCATCGTACTTAAGTTAAACCACGTATCGAGGTAACATAGTATCATCATATCCGCTTATGGACGTCTACTGCTGGATAGAAGCCTCCCCCAAGGATCTCCACAACGACCGGTCTTGGGCTGCCCACATTAATCGGCTTCCCGCTATTTTAGCCAAGTCGTCAGTCCACTTTGTAGGAGGCCTTCCCACACTGCGATGTCCGATGCGTGTTAACATAGTATATGTAGTTCAAAATGTTTAAACTTAGCGTAGAACTTTTGTTTAACAACATTGCCTATCTACTTATCTTACTACAACATTAGTCGTCGATAACCTGTCGCCAGAGGAATTCGAGTTGATTTCAGTGGCAGTAATTTTAATGAACAACATGCTGCCCGTCTGTAGCGCACTAGTTGGCAATGTTGCGCGCTGTTGTGCAACGTTGCCGTACATGTTAAGCGTCACGTTGTTGCTTGTCATTTGTTTCCATGTAGATACTAGGTTTCAAGCTACATCCACAGGTATCCTCTGAAAATCGTTTGATCTGTGCATTCATGGGGTAGGCAAGAAGATAAGAATTATTTCTTGTTTCTCACTTTTTAGATCGCTGGTTTTGGATCGCTGGTGATCGCTGGCTTGGTTTAAGCTGGCTTTTTAATTTTCAGAACTTATTTCTTTTCAAGAAATTTGTTACGATTCATGGGCAGTTTTCTTCTCTTGATTTTTCATGATAGAGTGAAAATTCCCCGAACGTTTATAGTAGAGGCACATGCTAAATGTTTAATATCCATTGGGTATCCGGAAACTTATCAATAAGGACTTAACCCAGACTTAAATATTGGGTAGATTACGAAAGTACACGTACTAATTCTTAATTTGATGTGGCAGGTGAAATTTGGTTTCTAACTCCAGTTTTATTTTTGTGGTAAATAAAGATTTGAATATGCATGATTGCTACAACAGATCCGGGCCGTGCCCGGGACGTGTCCGGGCCGTGTCCGGGCCGTGGCCCGTCAGGAGGAAAAACAATACGTCGTCGCGACAACGTGTTTGAACGAATCCATAGAAAACGTATGGAATTATATTTTTTCTCTGACATGTTTTGGACACGGCCCGGACACGTTGTCATGACGACGTATTGTTTTCCCTCCTGATGGGTCACGTCACGGATGATAGACCTTTATAAAAACTAAGTACGTACCTACTGGCGGTTCCTTGCAATATAATTTGTATTTATCGTTATTATTAAAAAAAAAAAAAACTTACTCAATATCTGAGTCAAAATGAGCCTATTCGTAATTTAAATGTATAAAGCAATCTTGTAAAGTCAGTGGTTTTTACGTAAAAGAGTTACAACAAACATCTATCCATTATTACAAATATATAAGGAGGAGCCATACCGTCTGGATCTGCGTGCCTGGTCTGACGCAAAATGGCTACCTTTTTGTATGGTATTTCTAATCGTTTACCGTTATCTACCAAGAAAACTATGAAAAACTTGGCGCAACCTTGGCACGCTGTCATAAACTCATTTGTATATGAAAAAAAAAATGGGGCCACTCCTTATATTCCTTCCTCATTGATTAATACAAAAATCAATGCTTATATTAATACTTAGGTATAATCGGTACTCAAAATTAAAATTAGCAATCATACACGATAATTAGAAAAGCAAAAAATACTCATTTCGACACATTTCCCAAACAGGAAATTACGTAGAAAATCATGGAATTTCCCACACATAAGCGTTTAAATAACCCATGGGATTTACGTAATGAAATGTAAAGACATTTGGCTCAATTATCCGAGCCCAATGAGTTGTGTACAAAAAGTTTTCCTTCACTTCTGTTCTCCATTAACACTTTGGGTTCTAAAGGAGCTTTATATAGGTTGAATAGCATTTTTCGAGAAATATAAAAGGGTAACAAAAGAAACCGAAATTCAGCGTAAATACTTTTATACTAAAGAACTTTTTTTAAGGATTATAGGCCGAAAAATATGAAAGCTTTTCATGTAAATTGTTCATATTTCGAACCATCCGGAGTATCCTAAGCCGACGTGCATTGCATGTATGAGGCGACTGCTGGATGTGGATGAAGCGAAAGAAGTATGTTGGTGGAATCGGAAGTGGTCTCTGCCTACCCCAATGGTAATGAGGCGTGTGTGATATACAGACCGACTTTTAATTATTGAACGATAGAAAAGGATATGCATGTATTTGTGATAACAAACAACTTTTATTTGGAGATGCTAAAGCACCAAGTTATACAGGGTGTAACAGAAAGGGTATATAAAGCCAAAACACAGCGACAGACCTCATGAAACTGAACAACTTTCCCCAAGGAACATGGGTCGTAACTCGAAAAAAATTTTTGGATCGCCCATACTTACTCGATCAGCTGATCGGACATTTTGTATGTGGAGGCGAATTTTTTTTTCGAGTTACGACCCATGTTCCTTTGAAAAAGTTGTTCAGTTTCATGAGGACTATCGCTGTGTTTCGGCTTTATATACCCTTTCTGTTACACCCTGTATATACGTAGATGTACTAAAGGCTGTTCGCGACTTCGTACGCATTTATCGTCATATCCTGAAAAAAAAACATGCTATCTTGAAATTATATAGTCTATGTGTTATTCTGATATATCAGCAACAATATTGCCAAGTTTTATCAAAATCTGTTTAGTAGTTCTTGCGTGAAAAAGTAACAAACATCCATCGATCCAACGACACAAACATTGACATTTATAATATTTATAGGAAGTAGAATGTATGTATGGATGCGAAACCGCGTAGGCGTCCTCACAACCAATGTGCAAAAACCTTTCTGTCCTCTGATTGGCTGAACGCAAAAACTTTTCCATTAGGAATTTGGATTAGGTATTCACAAACGAAGCGATTTACAAAACAAAAGTTTGTGTCAGTAACTTCTGTGACAAGGTTAACACGGGACTCAATGTGGGTATTTCAATTAGTTCTATTCTGCGTGTGTGCTACTAATCTCTTTATTACTCATATTATAAATTATTAATATCTATGTTTGTTGGATAGATTGATGGATGAACTGATAGATGGACTGATGGACAGGCGGACGGACGGACCGACGGATGGACGAACCGACGGATGGACAGACCGACGGTCGGACCGATGGACCATCGTACTTAGTTACTCTTAGTTTTAAATGAAATGAAAATCATTTAATCTTGTAGGTTTTGACAACACTTAAGACGGGTCATTTTTAACCCCCGACGCCAAAAGAGGGGTGTTATAAGTTTGACGTCGATGTCTGTCTGTGTGTCTGTCTGTCTGTCTGTCTGTGGCACTGTAGCTCCTAAACGCGTGGACGGATTTGGACACGGTTTTTTTTAAATTAAAGCTGGTATTCCTGGGAGTGTTCTTAGGTATATAATATAGAAATCGGTTCAGCCATTTCAAGGTCATCAGGTCTTTTGTCGGCTGTGGTAGGGTTGTAGATCCAATATAACAGCAGATATGTCGAGTTTGGATTCATTTTGATCAGTGTATAATTTTTAATATAATGCAATGGTGACAACTGATGAGGAGCTGATGATGGAGTCAGAATTTCCAGCATTCCATCCATTGTTGAAAAATTAACAGCAGATATATCGTGTTTGGATTCGTTTTGATCAGTGTTTAATTCTTAATATAATGCAATAGTGACAACAGGCGAGGAGCTGATGATGGAGCACGAATTTCCAGCACTCCATCAATTCTTGAAAAATGTAACAGCAGATATGCCGTGTTTGGATTAATTTTGATCAGTGTTTAATTCTTTGTATAATGCAATGTCGACAACAGGAGGAGCTTATTATAATTATTATAATAAAGGTTTAAAAACTTTGAAATAAAAATTAAATTAAAAATTTAAATAAACCCCCGACTATAAAAAGTAACAAATAAAATAAATAGTATTTTGTCAACTGAACATCGCTTAATATTTCATACAAATTGATAACTTTCATACAAACAAAGTTGACAAAATACTATTTATTTTATTTGTTACTTTTTATAGTCGGGGGTTTATTTAAATTTTTAATTTAATTTTTTTTAAAGTTAATGCTAGATTCGCAAGAGTGCAGTTTTCCCCAGAGAAGAACCTAGCAAGAAACTCTGTAGGGTTTCTTGCTTTTTTGTTTTTAATTTAAGTTTTACAAATCTAAGGCATACACAGAAACATATAATAAAATTAATATTTCAAAACAGCTATCAATAAATAAATAATAAAAATTTGACCTCGCAATATCCAGGAAAAAGTAGGGCAAGTAAATGGGAAACAGAGAAGTGAAAGGCTTAGTTTGATGGGTTCCGCATGACATGACCGGCCATCACAGCAGCACCTTCACACAGGTCTCAACGCATGTGCCAGACATCAGCCAAGCCATCATTACAGATTTCACAGATTTACAGACGCAAAAAGAACAGATAATGAAACTTTACAAAATTGTAGCTTGCACATCAGTATAACACATAGACGACTCATATTATTATTATTACGTTTTTTTTCATGGTTTTCGTCCAAGATACGAAAATAAATACGTACTTAATTGCTGGCAGTCTCTACATCTAGTAAAATTACAGCCTTTTATATTATTATCAGCTTTCATATAAAAAAGACAGGATAAAAATTAAAATAAAAAAATTCCTTGCCGTTCCTTCTATGTTTCACCTTGCAAAATTACAAAAGGGAAATGCTATGCAGTGTTTTGCAATGCGAAGCCTCTACTCTGAGTTTATTTAAACTTACTTTGAAAAATGTTAAGGCGCGTTATCATAAGCGAGCTGTAACCGTAACAAAATTCAAAAATAATTTATTCGCAGGTAACATTAAATTTACACTTGAATTCGTTACAAAGAAATTTTTTTAGACTTAAAAAAAGACAATAATGAACTGTTTCATGCACTGTAACCAAAGACGAAGTACTTTCGTAGCAGGTTCGCGAACTATTATCGAACAACGTACGTACACCCTATGTTTTTTGGTTACAATGCACGCAATGGTTACGGTTACAGCTTGCTTATAATTACCCAGCTTAAAAAGACTGTGTATTTTTTAGTTGTTGACAACACCAAAATTTTTAGTAACTTTATGTTTTATATGGGGCACCACTTTTACTTACTTTCACTCGTATGCTGTCTACACACCAAAGCCGCCGGCTTCCATTCGTATGACGTAAAGCCGCCGACCTACCCCGGCAGCGGCTTTGGTGTGTAGATACCATTATAATATCTCTTTCTTATTTCTTCTTAGAATAAACCACAATTAGTTAAATAAATATTATCCGCTCTACAACGAATGAACTAGTTTTAAATAAATTACAGTTTTTCACTATAATTCAGAACTTTCTATTACTAAACCAACCAGACCTTACACCATGCTACCAAAAGTAGTAATAGTCAAACCTTACTTCTATAGTCATAGTTATAGTTAACTATATAGTCACAGTTGACTATGCGACCTAAAGCAGGGGCACAGAACAATTTAAAATTTAATCCTTTACGTACTCAGTAGCTGACTTTCCTAGAACATGTATATTGTAAAAAGCTTTCACAGATATGCCCGTCCATTAGCCGTTAGTACAGAAACACTAAAAGCTAAATAGAAAAAAGTAAAGCGCTTTTGTGCTCAGCTTGAATAGCATCGATTTTGTGACTTTACAAAATATAACTCATATTTAGATTGGGATAAGAGATGGATTAATATTTTTTAGTTCATCATCATCATTATATCAGCTTATGGACGTCCACTGCTGGACAAAAGCCTCCCCCAAGGATCTCCACAACGACCGGTCTTGCGCTGCCCACATCCAACGGTTTCCAGCGACTTTAACCAAGTCGTCAGTCCACCTTGTTGGAGGCCTTCCCACACTGCGTCGTCCGGTGCGTGGTCGCCACTCGAGAACCTTTCTGCCCCATCGTCCATCGGTTCTACGAGCAATGTGCCCCGCCCACTGCCACTTAAGGTTTGCGATTCTTCGAGCTATGTCAGTGACCTTGGTTCTTCTGCGGATCTCATCATTTCTGATGTGGTCACGCAGAGAAACTCCAAGCATAGCTCTCTCCATCGCCCTTTGGTCTTTTTTAGGTCAATTTAATATAATTAATAATAAAATAGTTCTTGTATGTTATACATACATATAGGTACAAGAGGCTGCCCGCGTCTTCGTACACATTTATCCTCATAGGTATCTTTGAAAAAATCATGTTATCTTAAAATTATATAGCCTATTTGCTATTCTGATATATAAGCTACAATATTGCTTAATTTCATCAAAATCTTTTCAGTAGTTTTTGCCTGAAAGAGTTACAAACATCCATCGGCACAAACATTGACATTTATAATAAATATAGTAATCGGGGTAGACAGAGGCCATTTCCCTCCACTTGCTACGATATAACCATACTTCTGTCGCTTCATCCACATTCATCATTTGCATCATACATGCACGTCGGCTTAGGATAATCTTAAATTGGCCTTTCTTTACCTAGTCTCCGATTTGATCGAGATAGGTACGTTCACCTTGGCCTTTCCCTTCCAACATGTCCATACACTTTCGCCTTGAACCCCTAATCGTGTAACTTCTAATATGTAAGTCGTTAAAAAATCATAATTTGAAATGCGAAAAAGAACCTACTAATAGCTAAATACTTATTAAAAATTCAATAAAACGAGGTGAGAGCTGAAAAAGACGGTTTAATCCGTGTAATTTTAAGATTTTCTAAAAATAAAAATTTATAAGTGATTGAAACCTTCCGATGAATAGATATCAAAAATAAGATTTAATTATAGGATTTCCTTTATAATATAATTGAATAACTCACTGAATTACACCGTAAAACCTGATTAATTTTGCCGCGAGTGATAAAAATTTTCTCTGACTTTTATGAGCAGGAACCTACAAATTAAATTCTCTCTTCAATTATTATCTTCTCTATTAAAATTCGTGAGGTGTTTTTAATATTTTTGCAGTATCGAGTTATCTAGGATGTTTTGAATTTTTTGCAAGTTTTTTTAATACTAAGCACATAATAAAGTCAAAGTCAAGTCAAAGTCAATAATATATTTATTTCATAGGCACAAAAAATGCTCTTGAAACCGTTACATTATTATGTAGGTAATTTTTTTAAAGCTAGTGCTAGACAGATGCAATTAAACTGTCGCGTCCCACTGCTGGGCAAAAGAAAGGAAGTATATTCAGCTCCATCCTATATTAGAACGTAACTTATTAGTTTATCAAATAATAATTACTACTACTAACTTTAATACAATATTTATCTGAATTTATCGACTTTTTTTGCATTAGGCGAAAAGTATCTTTGACATTAAGTATAGACGCACCGGACATCTTTCCGGCATAAAACGGCTGCTATTTTGTTTGCCGGATAGATGTCCGGTGCGTGTACACACGTCCAAAGCCATGCACGACCGCATAACGGACAACGGACCGTTGTCCGGTGAAAAAACGGACGTCTACAAGCGCTCTTATAAAGCAATTGTAATAAGAAAAGGCACGATGACATAAAAAAAAATAGTCCATCACATAGATTATTTTAAAATATTTGAAACGCATTTTTTCTTTTTTCTCTTAAACTAAAAATGACAATGATACACTGGGTTAAAGTTACTCGTGACGTCACGCCTAGGTACGATTTTTACTTAGGACTACGAGTGACGTCAATCAAAAGCACCTCTGTATCTTTGTATTTATTTATGTATTTGATCAGTTAAAAAATGTGTTTCAAATATTTTTTTTAAAAGCCTAAAAGACGGACTAATTATTTTTTGATTTTTTTAATGTAGTCATCATCTGTATTGTATGTTAATGAAAAATACAGTCTTCATTTAAATGTTTGCTATGACAATGCAGTCAGAATATTGCATTACATGCAGTCCATGGAACTCAGGCTTTGAATGCAGTTCTTACTGTAAGCCAAGTAATGAAATGCAAATATTTGGTGCACTGGTGTGGAAAATTCCTTTTCTATTAAATTGCACATGATAGCATATGCACCTACATATTTCCTATTGCAATTTACATACCTAATAGGGATGTAGTATCTACCTAAACTGATGGGAAAGAGGCGTGATTGAAATGTATGAGTGTTTGAAGCGAAAATAATTATAAATTGTTTTAGGTGTACGGCCATGAATGATTCGACTGATGAGTGTGGGTGAAGCGAAAGATAAATGTATATTTGGATCGTAGCAAGTGGAAGGAAGTGGTCTCTGCCTACCCCAATGGGAGAGAGGCGTGACTGATATTTATGTATGTATCTTTCAAGCCTCTCTTCAGGTATTTTATAGTGTGCGGTACTTTTAACATAGGTAGGTACTTACGTCTTCTTGGATATTGTGAAAACTGTCAATATATTCCTAAGTCAATTCCAATGTCAAAAAAATGACAATATATTGAGAAACCTGTCAATATTATATCAATTGCGAGTAAATTATGAATTTCAATAACTTTAACGGTTGTGTTTTTTAACAAAAGGCGAACGCAGCGTTTGCATTGCCCACGGCGGTTTTTTCTGTAGACACATAATTATGTGGGGTTTCCCTTTTATGGGGGTCTAAAATAGCTTGAACTGCCTTGAAAAAGGAACGTACGGCCATGCCACTTTTTTACCTTGCTCGAATTGGCCCGAACTGTGCCCACAGATAAAAACAATGTTGCAAATAAAGAGCCTTCTTTTTTTTTTTTTTCATGTGGAAATCCGTTATGGATACCCTTCGTCTCGGAGAAAGACGAAGGGTTATGTCGGACTCGCACCGACTAAAACCCCATGGTGTTTCTTCTCTTCGCCAAGTGACAGGGACACGGGAAAGCTTCTGCATACGTCCGCGAACCCTGTCGGCGCAAATAAATACTACAACAAAGTAACTTAATTGTATCCAAGACACCATTTTACTGGCAATTTCAGACACAGCACACATAAACGATGTTTTATAAATATAAAACACAGGTATTAGACCCTTAACATTCACATAAAATGTTTTATTCTGCGTGTTAAATAAAAATGCGATCCGTTTTATATTTTTACAGCGTCTTAAATTCCGTTCGGCCAATATCTAATTTTATACCTGACCTGGTTTAAGGTAAGGATTTGAGGATTTACGCCCCGATGTTGTTGCTTAATTTCGAAGGAAAGTGTTTGATTAAAGAAGGAGATTAGGGTCTTTATATCTAGATTTTTTTGGTATTTCTTTAAGTTTTTTTTTTATTAACCGCGTTGAAATATTTCGATCGATTTACACATTTTAAAACTGATTCTACTAATATTAAAAATGTCAATGTTGTTGCCGATGGATGTTTTTGTGGATGTTTGTACTCTTTCAAACAAAAACCACTGAACAGATTTTAATGAAACTTTGCAATATTGTAGCTTACACATCAGAATAACTTAGACGCTATTTTATTTTGAGGTATCATGTTAATTTTCCGAAATATGACGATAAATGCGAACGAAGTCGTGGGCAGCCTCTAGAGCTGACATAATACAGTCGTACTATGGACACCCTTTTCCTCGTTATTCTAAAAGCTTGCTATTTGACAGACTGAGGGACAGATTCACCACATACCTACAGATAAAATTTAACTGACAGATCTTTTATACCTGTCACTGTCTAATTTCATGTTTTATGAAATAGACTAGTGTTGCAGAACAATCGATAGTTAAAACAATCGATTGTTAAACGTCATTCATTCATTCATTCATCGTTGTAAAAACATGTACCTTTCGATTGTGTTTTTTTTTTTTGTGCTTTTTTATTTGTTTTTGTGATTTTTGTGATAGTATCGATAGTATTGCTGTTAACCGATACTATTGCAGCGAAAGCACAATCGATAGGGTACATGTTTTTACAACGATGAATGAATGAATGACGTTTAACAATCGATTGTTTTAACTATCGATTGTTCTGCAACGCTAAAATACACATAGCTTTATCTGACAGTTAACCTTTATCTGTAAGTGGTAAAACCGGCACTAAGTATAATCTTAGCATGGCGTGCCGCGACAATTATCTCACGCATGCTGTCCTTATCACATTTAAAACTATAGACAGAGACGTAAGCGTGACAAACGCATGACAACGTCTTCTCACGGAGTGCCATGCTAAGCTAGCAGCACTCAAATCAGCATAGTATACATTGGTATCTACACACCAAAGCCGCCGTCTTTTTTGACAGCTGCCATTCGTATGACGTAAAGCCGCCGGCCTAGCCCAGCGGCATGCCGGCGGGTTTGGTGTGTAGATAGCATAGACTAAAGCATTCCACTTCCTAAATAGATACGTAGGTAAAAATCAGCATACATTGGTATCTACACACCAAAGCCGCCGGCTTTTTTGACAGCTGCCATTAGTATGACGTAAAGCCGCCGGCGGCTTTGGTGTGTAGATAGCATAGGCCATTAAACATCCTTAAAAGAGTAGACTAAAGCATTCCACTTCCTAAATAGATACGTAGGTAAAAACCAGCATACATTGGTATCTACACACCAAAGCCGCCGTCTTTTTTGACAGCTGCCATTAGTATGACTTAAAATGCCGGCGGCTTTGGTGTGTAGATAGCATAGGCCATTAAACATCCTTAAAAGAGTAGACTAAAGCATTCCACTTCCTAAATAGATACGTAGGTAAAAATCAGCATACATTGGTATCTACACACCAAAGCCGCCGTCTTTTTTGACAGCTGCCATTAGTATGACGTAAAATGCCGGCGGCTTTGGTGTGTAGATAGCATAGGCCATTAAACATCCTTAATAGAGTAGACTAAAGCATTCCACTTCCTAAATAGATACGTAGGTAAAAATCAGCATACATTGGTATCTACACACCAAAGCCGCCGGCTTTTTTGACAGCTGCCATTAGTATTACGTAAAGCCGCCGGCGGCTTTGGTGTGTAGATAGCATAGGCCATTAAACATCCTTAAAAGAGTACACTAAAGCATTCTACTAAATAGATACGTAGATAAAAATTGTGCTAATTCCTGTTGAATTTCCTCACTGGTAACGAATGCGGTGCACGTTAGACACACGTTAAGTGCGGGAATGGCTCTTATAACCCGCTTCTCTCTATGTTTTCTAGGGTTGGCGCTTAAGTCTTTTATATTTTAAAAACATTTTTCGATCTTCATTTTTCTTCTTTCATTTTTCGGTATAAAAATGTGAATTATCAATTTCATGCTGCCAGCGTCTTTGTAGGCATTTATCATCGTATCTTGAAAAATGTATATGCTATCTCAAATTAATATACCTAGTTTATGTGCTGTTCTGATGCATAAGCTATAAATAAGCTACAATATTGCCAAGTTTAATTAAAATCTGTTCGGTTGTTTTTACGTGAAATAACAAACAAACAACACCATCCATTAATTGACATTTATAATATTAAGTAGCATGGCAATGGATTGAAAGTATATTCCCTTGGGATTTCTCTTAGAAAGTTTTTATAAAAAAAAATATCTCTATCACTGCCTCTAGTTCAAAATTTCATCAATTTTCAATCTTCAGAAAACGAAAATTATGAAGTGAAATAAAAATCTCCCGTGAAAATTAAGAGCAAAGACCTCTTCATTTTTATTTTTAAATTATCGTTTAAAAGGTATAATATTACATATTTCAAAAGATTTTAATTAAGAAACTTCACAAAGACTTGCTCATTAAAAATTTTGGGTATGTAGGTAGGTAGCCACTAATTAACAAAATATTATTTTCGGTTCTTCTCGAGTAGACAGCCTTTGTTTCGGTATATTGTTTTTTAATTTCCAATATATATTCGATATATTTCTTAGAAGCAGAAAATTGCTGGTCCATCCAGTCCTGCTCTACGCCAGGAGACATTCTTCGCTGAATGAGTCGAGCTCGTCTCACCTTCATCTAGGTTTGCCGCAAATGTAGTTTCCCGTTTTTAACATACCAAAAGTGCCTGGCGGCATAACACACCGGGCAAGACCAGTGGTTTAAATAATCAGGCCAACGGCTTTATGTCATACGAATGGCAGCCGTCAAAAGCCGCGCACTAACCCGGCAGGATATGCCGCCGCCGGGGCGTCTTTGGTGTGTAGACACCATTAGGAAGCCGATCGGTGGATGTTTTAGCCCATCGTTCATCAGACATGTGACCATAAGCGATAGAAATCCTGCTAATTTCTTTAAAACCTTACGAATGAATCTTTTCTTAACATTTCACGTAGGTATCTAGTTAATAGATTTTTTAAAGAAACTTTTTTCGACCAACCCTAGCGGTAGTTGCATACGCTGTGGCGACGCCAAGGGTCCTCCAGTTTGCGGGAGGGCCTTGTAATTTGGGTCAGCAGAGGCGAAAGTCTGTCCGCAAATATACTTTGATTAGATATAATACAGACAAACTACCAGTTTATTACGTGGTGAATTTTAATGGGTAGTTTATGTTAATTTATTCATGCTGGGTTTAGTTGTGATTATTTTTCTTTGTTGTACGTATCTCGAACAAATCGGGGACTTGTTAAAGAAAGGCAAAGTCAAGAGCACCCTATACCGACGTGTGTGCATGTATGAGGCGACTGATGAATGAGGATGGAGCGAAAGAAGTGTCTTTGGGAAGTGGTCCTGTCTTCCCCGATGGGAAAGTGAAGTGTCAGGTATCTTATATGCGAAATGGAAAAAAACTTATCAGGTAAACATTTTTTTAAAATACGAGTCTTAAAAATGTACTTTCAAATCCATTCCCTTAATTCTAGCCTTTGCATTTCATTTAGGGATATAAAAATATCTACTTCCTTGCCTTTAAAACTCAGTTAGTATTCACCAACCACTCACTTGTACTACGAAACATTTCTTCCTAAAAGAATTCGGGAAAAAGTCGAAAAGAACCTTCTTTATGCAAAAGAGTCCCTAGGAAGCAACAAAGAATTGTGATCTTTGAAGTGTATCGTATACCGTCCGTTAGCATCGCAAAATAAAAACTTGAGCGCGAATGAAAAAGATGGCAAAGATAACTTTGTCAAAGGTGTTCCAATTGCACGCGCTTAGAATCCTCTGGAAAAGCACTCAGCCTTTCTAAAGGAAGTGCCCATCTTTTTTAGTTTGGGCCAGCGCTATTTTATACACTTAAGAGCTAAAAGGTTTGAAAAATGTGACGCATTTTACGGTGTATTTTGTAAAATAGCTTTTTGATTATATTGTTTTTACAGTAAAGTTTCTTCAAAAGTGAAAATAAAATGAAAAACGAATATCGGTAGTAATCCTGATAGAAATATGTGGAGAAGCATGGTAGAGGCTTTTGCTCAGCAATGGGACGAAATACCTTCGGTTGTGGGTTCGAACCCCACTTTTTTTGCTGTGATGTTTTTCATGAGTCCAGCTAGTCCAGCTATCTATTAAGTACCACACTCATGTCTAGCTAGGTGTTTGTATCTACAGGTTGTAACAGAAAGGGGTATCGCTGTGTTTCGGCATTATACCCCCTTTCTGTTACACCCAGTAGATGTACAATGTGTATGCATGTAACAAAACATAATTATAATGAATTGCACTTTATTTGACCTTGGCAGAATCCATAGTGGTAAGTAGCTATTAAAAAATGAAACAAAAGTATTTTTTTACGATTTATTATTTCGTTTTATTCTTTTTAATTTTGATACTTGTCATAAGATTTCGTAACGGTAAGATAACGTGTTATCTCATAAACTTCCAACATATTTATGATAATTTTATGAAAATGTTTATAATTTATACAAAAACTTATAAGTTTTCACAATGATAATGTTTCTATACATAACTTAAGAGACAAAATTGTTACATCACGTAATTTAACAATGAAAAAAGCAGATACATAATTTAATATCTTCGATGCATTTTTTAAATAATTAAATAAGGAATTAAAGTATATCTTAATATTGATTTTAATGATCTATTATTATGATGACGCATAAAAATTTAATAAGATAACATTTTTAAAAGACAATAATGACAGTGAAATAAAATTACGCGTACCTACCTATTAAATAGATTACGATTGTGACAAAGTTTTTGGACAATCAGAATATGTGGAGAAAGAGAGGTTAAAGGTCTATCTACACGTCGTCATGACAACGGATTCGGTTGTCATGACGACGAATTCGGTTGTCATGACGACGAATTCGGTTGTCATGACGACGAATGGTTTACCCTCCTGACGGGCCACGGCCCGGATATCTGTAGACAGATCATGTTCCATTTGAGAACGTTAGGTTAGGTTTCTAGTCATATCTTCTTCTCGGCTATACAGCTCGTAAAACGGTAGTACCTCCTTAGTTTTAGATTTAAAAAAAAACGTCTAAAGGTGTAAGTACCAATTTTGAAAACAATATTTTTCATTTTCGTTTTCATTATTCATTGAAAATTGTAAAATATAAATATTTTTTTACGCATTAACAGCTTTTTGATGATACAAGCGGTTTCCGACGGACACAAATTATTAAAGGCCAAAACACACCGGATGCGTATGCGTAGACGATGCGTACCTCTGATTTGTAATGTATGTAACTGTCACCGCTTGCGTAACGTAGATCTAGACGCAAGCGGTGACAGTTCCATACATGACACGCATACGTCTACGCATACGTAACGCATACGCATCCCGTGTGTTTTGGCCTTAAAAGTGTCTCCGTCAGACACGGAATAGAATTATTAAAAGAAGTTTGTATCCAACAGTGGACGTCCTTCGCCTGATGATGATAAAAAGTAGTGCAAAGCAAACTGATTTCAAAAAACTCTTTGTCACATCGAGTATTCCCATATTACAATTATACAGTCTTTAAGATCCTAATTTATTTACAATAACGTCATTTAGAATGACTAGAATTTAACAAAGATGTAAGTATGATGTGGTCACATTAACTTGACGTATCTTTTGAACCAACAGGAGTGTTTGGAGAGGCATAGGAGAGGTTTTTTCCCAGCAGTGGGACGAAATAGGCAAAAAAAAAAATCTTTTGAAACTGCTGGTAGTGACTCAGCCTGTAATGTCATACGTTTAATTCCCATAAGAGACAAATATTGCTGTGATGCATAGAGATGTTTGTCTTAAGCTGCGTCCAGTCCACGCTACACGAGCCTCGAACGAGCACGCTACGAGCATTTTGCTCGTGCTCGGTTGTGTTCCACTAGTTGTCGGGTTTTTAACGAACACAAAGGGATTTGAGGAAAGTGCTCGTTGTAGGTTCGTCGGTTCGTGTAGCGAGGACGCAGCTTGTGTAGCGAGGACGCAGCTTTGAGTCTCGGTGTCTGTATTTATTGTAAATTAAGTATATAAGTAGAATACATATTTTAAGTAAGCTTTACTTCACTTGGCATTGGCAGAATCCAGGTTGTAGCCATTACCTGCCATAGTGACGTCATCAAGCTAAGCGTCAAGTTACTGCGACCACGTTAAAACTTCTGTTTCAAGTTTTTAAATAATTTGCAAGTTTTTATTTCATGTAAGTTTCGCGACACATCGGCGCCGAAAGTTCAGCGGCTGGAGTAAATGTACGTCATTTCGGCTGACGTGTCATAGGTGACTTGAAACACATAGCGAGTGTATTTAACCGAACGTTCGGCGCCGTACGTAACGCAGATGTGTCGCGACCCTAATTAACAGTCAAAACAAAAACAAATTCAGAAGAAGATTTTCACAGCACTAGACACATTCATTAAATTCCCGCTTGACATTTTACACTAATTCACTTTTAACCAACCATTCAAAATGGGAAATGAGTATTTACAAGATAAAGGAAAACCATTAGACTATACAGTTTGGATATTTAATTACTTACATGAATAAACCTTAAGGCTACGCGTCCACTGGATCGGAATCGCAGCGTACGCAGCGAAAGGATTTGTTGTTTTGTATGATATCTATGCAGCCGAAGATAGATCACAGTGGCGTGCAATAGAAGAGGCCTATGTCCAGCAGTGGACTGCAATAGGCTGATGATGATAATATCTATAGTATTGCGTGCACTATACATTTCTGTACCATAGAAATCAATACAAAGTAACAAGTCTTTCCGCTGCGATTCCGATACAGTGGACGCGTAGCTTAAAACATTACCTGTATATGTTCCGGCAAACTTCTTGAGCTTTAATTGACGTGATGGGTAAAGTTTGTGCTCCATTTCATACTTATTAGCGAGCTGTAACTATAACCGAACAGATACAGTAATGAGGTCCTAGTGTCTACGCGTGTTACAGTTACCCTAGCTTGTAGGCTCAGATAGGTTTTGTGGTACCCAGAATCAACGCTAGACTGCGTAATTACCGACCTTTACATGTAAAGATTTATAGATCCAAATTGGGTCACCACAGCTTGCTCCCTAGGATTTGCCGCAACTACAATCATCTAACCACAGTACCAACTCACTAGACATATTTAATATGTCGTTCTTCAAATTCAAAAAATATTTATTGAATTTCAAACTCAATGCCGATTAAGCGTTTCCTCTATAACAACATACTTTTGTAATTTAAGCGATAACTGACAATATTTCTTACGCATGCTGTGTTCACCTATAATTGGATCTACATCTCTGCTTTACCATAATTGTACGATAATTATCTATAATCTAAGTTGTAAATCTGTTGGTGAACCAATAAATAAATAAATAAATAAAATACGCGGCAAAAACCTACAATCGCCATCTCGCTGTAAGCCGCTCGTGTCGCGTTCGTCTCAGGCTCGCGAACAACACACATTGTTTTTTGTTACAGTGCATGAAACTGTTATATTTACAGCTCGCTAAATACGCGCCTTTATTTAATGCTATCTACACACCAAAGCCGCCGGCTTGCGGCCAGGCTAGGTTAGCGGCTTTACGTCGTACGAATGGCAGCTGTCAAAAAAGCCGGCGGCTTTGGTCTGTATATACCATTAGCGTAGCCAATGACGTTGCTCAAGATGTTTGCCGTCACTTGTATTACCCTAATAACATTACAAATTACAGTTTCATTTTCCGATATTCACAACTATGTTTAGTCTAGTGATACTGCACTTAGTGTCACTGTCACTGCACATCACTTTACACATAATTGTAAATATCTTCCATTTCTCATACGTTCATTTCTGACATCGCCGCTTGGGGGACCCTTGATTTTTGGGAGAAATGTTGAGGGGGTGAAGCAGGGGGGTTTAGGGACCCATTCCCTGGCCCCGATTGTCCCGTTTGAGCTTGAACATCTGGTAAATTACTAGTACCTATAAACGTTGCGTTTTTAGGTAACGTCATGCAATTAGATGCGTTGCAGCCTTGGTTCTGAGATTGGTAACTGAACCCCACTTTTCTTGGTAACGTCGTACATTGACCTCTGTTAACCGGAGGACTTGATTTCTGTGTCATATTCGACATTTGTATCCCAGTGTGACATACGTTTGGACAATTTGTGTTTGTGAAGTGTGGAACTCTATTCGTCATTGCAATTATTGCGTTTTTGTCCTGATGATCAATGTCCACAATCGTACTAGAACTTTGCGAATGTCCAACGAAATAATGAGGATGTTTAGAAGAGACACTATCGAATGTCGAATTGTGGTTTCGTTTTTGCTGCTGCTGTAACGCTTTAACTTGCAACCTAGTCTTATCTCTTTGATAATAAACTCCAGCAAAGATTAGAACGTTCAGAATGAGTAAAGAACATCCAATAGCAATAGTGACACTCAACGCCGTCGAATAAGCTGTATACCCTGCCACTTCTAAATTAGCTACGTCATTTGTTTGAGTGTTGTTTAAATTCTGATTTTGTGTCACAGCAGAACCGGGTCTAGCGGAAATCACGCTGATACAAGTAGTCACGTACGTATCCATAGTTGTAGATGGCATGTCTAAAGTGACGTTATAAGATTTGCGATACAGTTCGAGCGTGGGGTCGTAATAGTTGACCCTCGTAAGCGGGTCGGGGCGGACCAACCCGTCGTACAATTCTGGGTCGTTGTGGTTTCTAAAAAGGTTGTGTTTCGCAACTACATCCTTCATGCCTGCTCTGTGGATTTCCGGGATCAGCCGAAGCCATACGGATAGTTGGTGGGCCCGGTAGTGGTTTTTCATGCGCGGCTTCATTCCTGAAATGAGTTTTTGCATGTAGATTCCGATGCGGATTGAATTGTGAAGTTATCGGTTAAGTTATCGATATGCCGGATTTGTTTTACGATTTATCTATAAATCGTAGTAGTTTTTAAAAAGATATCTTTTGAAATGAAACATGTTGTCGTGATTGGGTGATTTGAGTATTAGACTGGCAAACAACAACTAATATTATTCTTACAAACATAAACAGCCTTGCATTTCTTTTCGTTTAAAATTGCTGTTAAAACTGTATAACATGACTAAATACAAATTAACGAATGTAATTAGAAAACTATTATGTGAACAGACATTCCTTAAAAAGTTACCTTATACTTACAATATGGAGTGATTTTAATGGAAAGGGATTGCGTTCCTTTATTACCCGACTTCAAAAAAAGGAGGAGGTTTTCTTAGAACGTAAACAAAAGACAACTTACCAATTTCTAAATACTTTTGATGCAAAGTATCGTATTCATCCCACACGATGCTTTTGAATCGATTCCTTTCTCTCGATATTGGCAGTATGGACTCTTGTTTCTGGACGTCGTTGGGGTTCCTAATAAAAAAAATTAAAAATAAATACAGGGTGTAACAGAAATTGTGGAACAAGCCGAAACACAGTGACAATCATCGTGATTGTGATTATTTTTCCCCTAGGAACGTAAATCGAAATATTATGTTTTTTTTAACTTTCCATAGAAATTGTTACATAGCAATATATCTATATTTTACTGTGTTTTTCATATCAAAATGAAATTCTGAACTTATTGGTTGCCTTTGGGGTATTTTCCTGTCATGTGTGTCTTGATCCGCTTGAGGATATGGTTCCCAAAACATTCCATACATGTTTTTTCCTGTTATACAGGCAACACGCGTGTGGTCAGAATCGTTGCTAATCGCCCGCACATGGACCAGATTCGTATGCGGATCTTAACACACATGACAGGATAAGGGCCCTTATTCAGGCCACACACGCTAGGTAATGCGACAAGCATTATTAAGAATAATGAAATTCTTAATTAAAAATTAGTTCAAAAAAATATTTTTTTTCGTAGAATGTGTTCTACATCACTAACACTATACCTGGTTAAAAGGAAAGTGATACTTTTCCTAACACCCTGTATAAACCTACCGCTGTCAAAAAATGTATGGGATTCTTCTGAAGGATAAATCAAAAGTGACATCTACGTGACAGTTAAGTATGGCCGGTCTCGGATAGCTATGACTTAAATTATAGAGAACGGGTGTAAGTTAACATTGTAATACACTAACACCACTCAGCTGTCGTGTACAAGTGCTATACGGGGTGTTAGGAAAAGTATCACTTTCCTTTTAACCAGGTATAGTGTTGTTGATGTAGAACACAATCAATGAAAAAAAATTTTTTTTGAACTCATTTTTAATAAAGAATTTCATTATTAATAGCGCACTCTAACGCAAAGGTTATAATCATTATATCATAAAAATGAGTTAATTTTTTTTTTCATGGACTGTGTTCCACATCACTAACACTATACCTGGTTAAAAGGAAAGTGATACTTTTCCTAACACTCTGTATAACATTTGACATGATAAAGCTGCAACAGACAACTACGTCTGCAACAATAGTGACGTGAATTCACATCAAACGTCATAGTACGTCTCACAGTTCGCTCGTAATAGCGTGGTGTGGTTGGCAGTGACTTGCTTGCCATGCCGCAGGACGTGGGTTTGATTCCCTTTAGAGGTGGAGGTATATGTTATTGTGTACGGAGATGTTTGTCTTGAGTATGGTTGTTTGTGTATGTATTTATAGTAAACTATTTAATTATAGTACGATATAAAATATAAATAATAATAGTAAGCTTTACTTCACTTGACAATGGCAGAATCCACAATGGTAGTTGCCATTTTAAAAAAGTATGAATAATGAAAATTCATTTAATTCTGTAAAAAAAAATGACCCGTCATAAGTGTTGTAAAACCTATAAGGTTTGACAACACTCAAGACGAATCTTTTTTTAAAGTTAATGCTTGATTCGCAAGAGTGCAGTTTTCCCCAGCGAAGAACCTAGCAAGAAACTCTGTAGGGTTGCTCTTTTCAATCAAATAATAGTCTCAAATAAGTACCTTAATTAATACGTACTAGGTTAATATCAACACGCTACTATTTGTATGTGGTATGAACTAATCATCAAGCTAACATAATATATTCTAATTAGTGAAAACCTTTTTTCAATAAAAACTCCTTACATCTCTCAAGAAAAAAAAAACATTGTCAAAAACAATCGCCGGTAAATCCGAAACGATATTCGTCCACGATAATCCTGCTTTATCGGCTGTTCCGTTTCGAAACAAAATGTTGGTATCGTTATTTTTCGCGAGTCACTGAATGTGAAAATGTCTGAGCAGTCGCTAACGGCCGCCTTCCTGTTACGCTTTGTTTGATTCCGTGAAAGTTATTGTTAGTACCTATAGCTTTGTAGGTAAGCCATTTGTTTTTGCAGACATACAATTTGAAGATTTATATTTAATTTTTACATATTTTTATCGTCTTCATCATCATTTAGCTGCCCACTGCTGAGCATAGGCCTTTATAATATTTCTCGAACGCGATTGGTTCATTGGTTTCGAATCCAATTTATTGTTGTGTGTATTACCAATGTGTTTAAACAAGATTTAGTTAGAATAATTAGTTTGCACAATTCGAGCGGGAAATTCTTTATTAATCGTTTTTGTCACACCGCTAATAATAAAAATGTAAGTACACATTGTTGTTGAACAAATATTTTAAGAAGATAAAACAATTTTTAAATGGAACATTTTCTCTTACAAATTACATCAGTTTCTTCGACTTTTTTCAAATACTTTAGAAACAGCTGCTGTTTGAGCTTAGGTTAGAAGTGTAAGAGCTGTTAGAGCTTGACTGTAAGAATAAACATCCTGTATAATTCTTATATTCCAAGAACAATCAGAATATGGTAACATTGGAAACGGCTGCTTTCCTGTTAAAGTTACGCCTTGTTTACTTCAGTGGAAATTATTACTCGAAACAACTTTACTTTGCAACTGTTATGCTATGTCAAATTATGTTCAATGTTATATTGAATCTTATTTCGTTGAAGTTAGGGTGCCTTTATTTAGATATCTTTTTGGGTGACTGAAAATGTTGTTTTGTTTTCTTACTTGGAAAGTTTTTATTGTAATTTAATTAGGGTTAGAATTGATTTGCTGGTTTTTGTATTGTTTCTTGATTAATATATTTTTCTTGAGAATTTTCTTGAGTAAAAACATACTTATGTATTCACATAATCGTAAAAGTCATATTTAGGTGATAATTCAGATATCGCCTTTTCTGTGGCTGAAAAAAAGTAAAGTATTTTAAGGCGTATTCATTGGCGAGCTGTAACTGTAACGGAACAGATATAGTAACGAAGTGCTAGTTTAACAATCGATAGTTTTACTGTCGATTGTTAAACGTCAAAAACATGTACCCTATCGATAGTATTGTATATTCAATATTGGAGTGCAATACTATCGATAGTATCGATATTATCGATAGTTCATTGATCGGCAGCGATCGAAACTATCGATAGTATTGCTGTTAACCGATACTATCGAAAGAGCTATCGATAATATCGATAGTATCGATTGTCCTATCGATAGGGTACATGTTTTTCGACCTATCGATAGGCTATCGATATTGGCCTATCGAGCGGCAATACTAGTGTGTACGCGTGTTACAGTTACCCTTTGATAAGTGGCAAAAACCGACAATCATCGGCTCGATGCGAGCCGCTCGTGTCGCGTTCGTCGCAAGCTCGCGAACCACGTACACACTATGTTTTTTTAACCCCCGACGCCAAAAGAGGGGTGTTATAAGTTTGACGTCGATGTCTGTCTATGTGTGTGTCTGTGTGTATGTCTGTCTGTGGCACTGTAGCTCCTAAACGCGTGGACGGATTTGGATGCGGTTTTTTTTTAATTTAAAGCTGGTATTTCTGGGAGTGTTCTTAGATATAAAATATGCAAATCGGTTCAGCCATTTCAAGGTCATCAGCTCTTTTGTCAGCTGTGGTAGGATTGTAGATCCAATATAACAGCAGATATGTCATGTTTGGAGTCGTTTTAATCAGTGTTTAATTCTTACTATAATGCAATGGTGGCAACAGATGAGGAGCTGATGATGGAGTCAGAATTTCCAGCACTCCATCCATTCTTGAAAAATGTAACAGCAGATATGTCGTGTTTGGAGTCGTTTTAATCAGTGTTTAATTCTTACTATAAAGCAATGGTGGCAACAGATGAGGAGCTGATGATGGAGTCAGAATTTCCAGCACTCCATCCATTCTTGAAAAATTTAACAGCAGATATATCGTGTTTGGAGTCGTTTTGATCAGCGTTTAATTCTTAATATAATGCAATGGTGGCAACAGATGAGGAGCTGATGATGGAGCCTGAATTTCCAGCATTCGATTTATTCTTGAAAAATTTAACAGCAGATATGTCGTGTTTGGATTCGTTTTAATCAGTGTTTAATTCTTAATATAATGCAATGCTGACACCAGGAGGAGCATATGATAAAAGTTTAAAAACTTCGAAATAAAAATTAAATTAAAAATTTAAAAAACCCCCGACTATAAAAAGTAACAAATAAGTAATATTTAACTTTCATACAAACTTCATTTTGTCGGGGGACCGTTAAGTAGTTTGGTGGGTACGCGAATATAACTATCATAAATAATAATCATAATGTGATAAAAAAAATTAAAAATACCTTTGAAATGTTTTAAATGAATCGATATAAGTATAATTTAATATATTCGTAACAAAAATAAAATGCGGTCCCCCGACGTAATGAAGTTTGTATGAAAGTTAAATATTACTTATTTGTTACTTTTTATAGTCGGGGTTTTTTTTAATTTTTAGTTTAATTTTTGGTTATGAACAATGCATGCAACGGTTACGATTTCAGCTCGCCACAAAATTCCACAAAAAAACTTATTTCTTTCATATATTGGTATCTACACACCAAAGCCGCCGGCTTTTTTGACAGCTGCCATTCGTATGATTTAAAGTCGCTGGCCTAGCCCGGCAGCATGTCGACGGCTTTGGTGTGTAGATAGCATAATAGCGTTAAAAACTCTCAGATGACGTTAAAAAATAAACCATATCACAAAGAAATAGAGCTAAGAATCTCAAACAATATCAAAGTTGAATTCTTCTAAGCGTGGAATTGTTCTTTTTTCTAGACAGCAACTGTCAAAGTGGTATTAAGAGCTTTATTGTCCACAACAAAAGAGATTCCTTTACGGATTTATTTATTTACGTCACTGAGGTTTTATTAGTGTTTTTGTTTGGTTAGTTTCTGCGTACTTTTTTGTATTTATTTATTGTATAAATCTTTATTTATATTTAGTTATAAAACTTCGATGATTTGGGTATTTATATTGAGTTCTTAATCTAATTTCGAATAACAAATAGCGTCATTTTCATTCAACATCTTGCCCTTTTTTATGACGACTTTTATTGCCTATACTGTCAATGTCAAGTAAAGTTTACTGTAATTATACTTGGTGAAACAGAAAGGGGGTATAATGCCGAAACACAGCGAAAGTCCTCATGAAACTGAACAACTTTCCCCAAGGAACATGGGTCGTAACTTGAAAAAAAAAATTGCTTCCATATACAAAATGTCCGATTAGCTGATCGAGTATGTATGGGCGATCTAAAAATTTTTTCGAGTTACGACCCATGTTCCTTGGAGAAAGTTGTTCAGTTTCATGAGGACTATCGCTGTGTTTCGGCATTATACCCAATTTCTGTTACACCCTGTATAGTTTTCTATAAGCACATACATGCTATACACAAACAGCCAGACTTAAGACAAACATCTCTGTACTGTAAAAAACTATAACTTACCCAGTTCGAACAAAATTTGCGACGTATAAAATGAAGGCCTCAGACAGTGCCACCTCGGATTTAGTATAGTTCTTTGGGAAGTGTCCAAGACCGTCCACTAGTGGGGCTCCAAACAGATAGGGCAGTTCCTCGCCATGCACGGAGCCCATTCGCTTAAAATGTAAAATGAAGTTAGATAAATTGTTGGAAAAGGAAGATGGAAGCAGTGGGTTTTAGGTCGTGATCACATGGGGCTACTCTAATCAAGAACTAAAATTACTAACGACTTTCTTGAGCGTCAACACCATACGTTTCCGTAGATGTTTGCACACGACTATGTTTACTTACTGGTTAGTGGCTAGTGTTGTTTGAGTAGCCCCATGTGCAGACGGTCTAACAGGCTAATAATAATTTTAAAATGTGTTTATTCGACTGCAGTACAGAAGCTATATTGATGTAGGTAACAGAAACTCATTATCATCATCATTTTAGTCTATAAATTCCCACTGCTGAGCTTAGACTTCTCCTCTTCTCTAGCGTGACCGGTTCATTGTCACCTGCATCCAATAAGACCTCGATTTCACTAAGTCGTCGATCCATCTGGCAAGTGGCCGTGCCACGCTGCACTTGGTGCATGGTCTCTACTGCAGAACTTTATTGCTCGACTGGGTGTAACAGAGAGGGGGAATAAAGCCGAAACACACCGATAGTCCTCATGAAACTGAACAACTTTCCCCAAGGAACATCGATCGTAACGTAACTCGAAAAAAAAAATTCGCCTCCTCATACAAAATGTCCGATTAGCTGATCGAGTAATTATGGGCGATCCAAAAAATTTTTTGTGTTCCTTGGGGAAAATTGTTCAATTTCATGGGCACTATCGCTGTGTTTCGGCTTTATACCTCCTTTCTGTTACATCCTGTATAAGACTCACCTGCGGATAATCCCCATCCTTAGTCTGGTAATCGAACACATAGAAGTAAGTCTTTGGCCCAGCATCTGGTGTAGTTTTGGCCACACTTAGAAAGTCCCCTGTTTGTACCAAAGGGGCTACGTATTGAGCGTCTGAGATGGCTAATACTGCTGCGTCTCGAGTGTTGATCGGGTGCTGCAATAATAGACTTGTAAGCGAAAGAACAAGGCGAGAGTGGACGGAAATGTTGGGAAGGGAATGCCATGGTAAATTTATATCTATCAAATCGAGGAGTTGTTAAAGAAAGGCCAAGTTATGAGTACTCTAACTAAACCGACTAGGCGACTTATAAATGGGGATGAAGCGAAGGGAAAACCGACGTCCATGTATAAGCCGACTCATAAATGTGGATAACGCGAATGAATTGTATTTGGATTGTAGCAAGTGGAGGACAAGTAATATCAGCCTACCCTTATTGGAAAGATATGTGTGTGTGTACCTATAAAATATCAGAATAACACATAGGCTATATTATTGTAAAATATTGCGTAAATTTTCCAAGACGATAAATGCGTAGGACGAAGTACCGGGCAACCTCTGGCCATTTAACTACAGTTTGTTTTAGGGCTCATTAGAGTATTTGAGCTCTAAATACTTAAATAGGTACAATAAAATTAAGCGTATTTCTCTTTCGAGTTCGATAACCTTTGGCGTGTCAGGTACGCCTTGTAATACGTACTTAACAACCAATACCATTACTTAGTACAACCTACTTCTTAAGTACGCTAAAATCACTCGCCAAAACACAAAAGTAACTTAGCAATAATCAAGTTGAGACAAACTTAGCAAGTCTGTGTACTGCGATTGGGTCTTAGCTAAACTTATTCGATGACTATAACACGTATGGAGTAGAAGTTCGAAACAAAAGGAATTTGGCAGTATTTGGCAACGTCGCGGCTTGAAGCTGCCAAGTGCCAAGTCATCAGGAGACCGGGTGTGAGTATAACCTTATATTAGAAGCAGGAAGACTTAGAAAATTGAACTTCGAACTAGTTTTCAAGATTTTATCGTTATCTCTAAATTATTTCGGCTGACTGTGACAATTGTTCGTTATTTTGTTGAGACTTTAACGTAAAGTCTTAAAGACAGAAATAGTTCTATTTTCATTGTAATTTCAGATATTGAGTACGTATCGGCTATAAACAAGATTATGTATATAGAAATACAAGAAGAAGAATATACTAAAGAAAGAAGAATATACTTATATTCTTTTTGACGCCATTACAGATACAGCAAGCCTATCGTTTCCCACAGCTGGGCAATAGCCTTCCATCCTTCTTTGATTCTGTTTGTGATTTGCATCTTTGCCTACGTCTGTGATGTCGTTTCCCATTTTTCAGAAGCGTCTTAACATTTCCATCCACTTTCGCTTTTATATATATTTCGTCTATAGGTACCCTATCATACAATGTAAGTACTTAAAATCATTTGAGAAAAGATTTTTTTCATTTCAGTTTCAATGACTGGAAGTTGTTTCTGCCTACTCCAATGGGAAAGAGGCATGATAAGTATGTATGTTGTACCTAAACTTATTACCTAAACTTTAGTTGAAGTATATAGGGTGACTTTAAATTAGTGAACGATAGAAAACGATATGCATGTACTGGTGATAACAAACAACTTTTGCTATTTGACCAAGGTCGAAATCATTTAAAAAATTTTGAACTCGCAATACAAAATGCATCAGCTGATAGTATGGGGGACCAATTTTTTTTTATAATTTCGAACTTGGTGCCATAGTTAAAGTTGTTTGTTATCACGAGTACATGCATATCCTTTTCTATTGTTCACTAATTTAAAGTCACCTAATATAATCAATTCCTGTACATGGTTGTTAACTGTTCCAAATGAATAAAAAAAAATGTGTGTAAGTCTTTGTATGCTGTTGTTAATTGGCTGTTGTGTTTTATTTTAGGTAGTTTAAAAGGTTTTTGTAAGCTGTTGGTTCTCCAATAAATCTTTAATATAAAAAAAATGAATCGCAAAATGTGTTGGTAAGCGTATAACTCAACAACGCCTGGACCAATTTTATCAATTCTTTTTTTGAAATGTTCATTGAAGTCCAAGGATGGTTTTTACGGTGAAAAAAAATCGAATAGTTGTTGCTAGGCCTTTTTTAAGGCGGAATAAAGTTCGCCGGGACAGCTAGTAAATAAATAAAATAAAGCACTCACTTGAACAGTTCTCTCCCAATCCGTGTATTCGTTGACTATTGTAAAGAAAATCTCGCTCAAATGATATGTGTAAGCATTTCTGACGTAGGTCCTGAAACAAACATGGATATTACTCACTTGTAATATGACAGGCGGGATTATGAACGTACGATTTGAGTGTCATATTGAACCTTATCGTGTTTTTATTAAGATTTAGGGTGTGCAAAATCGACAATGGTTTATCTAAAAAGTTTTTACTTATTTTTAGAAAATCTGTTGATTTTTCTTAATATTTGTTTTCGAATAGGTTGGGACGATGAAGGTGCCAGTGCTCTTATTCAAAAATTAAATATGATTGCATTTTTTTACATCAAACGTGAAAGCGGTTTGACAACTGATGCATAAATGCAAGTAGCAAATGTAATTAAGGCTCTTAGGATAAAAAAACTAAATTTAAAAATAATGCTATCAGAGATATTGGAGAAGCTACAAACTTTCCGATAACAGCAATTACCAATTCCTTATACAAACATGGTCCTTACCTTATAATTTTATCCCTTCTTTCACCTTCAAAACCATTCTGGATATCTTGAGCCGAAAATTTCCATAGCGCCTCACTAGTCACTACTCCAAAAAGAAGATCGTATTTATTCTGCCCGCCTCTTATTCCAAAGATTCTATCTCCAGTTCGCTTATCAGCTTTGATGTTATTGACCCCTGACACACTAGTAAATCCTTGCAAATCATTCGGTATAAAAAAGGTAAGCAGTTCTTTAGCGTAATCAGTTTTTACGACAACGCCGTCCACTGACGGACCGAACGCTGTTAAATAATTCGGCGTTTGTATATCAGTGATTACAAGTTCTTCGAGAGGTACTTCTCGAAGGCAATCGACTATCAACTCGTGGTCTTTAACAAGGTCTTCGGGTAATGTACAATTGGCTTGTTTAGCCAGTTGGACGGAATAGCTGACCGGATCTTCTACTAAAGCCCAAGAGCTCAACGCTGAGCCGGATAAGAGTATCGCTCGATGAAATAACCCTGAAAATTGAATCTTTGTTAGTTCTATAGTTGGATGTAAGTATTTTTTCCGTTAGATGTGGGCAGCGCAAGACCGGTCGTTGTAGAGATCCTTGGGGGAGGCTTTTGTCCAGCAGTGGACGTCCATATGCTGACATGATGATGATGAAGTGTTTTAGTGCCCGTTTTACTACCTATAGATAAAATTTATCTGACAGATTAACCTATTTCTATGGCATAAAAGATGACGTTTTACAAAGAGACAGGTATTAAATATCTGTCAGATAAATTTTATCTGTGAATGATGAAACAAGCACATAATCTTTCATTTTGCTTATATTTTTGCATATATCATTACACGACTACGGCAAAGCCAAAAGGAAGGGTAAAGTTTTTGTTAAATAACACACCATAGGTTTTGTACAGATGTTTTTGAAATTATGAAGTAACCTATGAACCGTGAATAGGACACGGCAATGCTGCGCAGTTACTTCATAAACTTGTAAAAACCACGTCAAAACTATCAATCGTTTCTTTTAAATACATTTTTTACCTCATCAAATACATAAATAAATACAAAGGTACAGAGCATCAAAGTTACGGAGTGGGGGGTATTGACGTCACTCCTAGGTAAAAATCGGACTGCGGGGTGACGTCACGAGGAACTTTAACCCAGTGTATCTTTTATCTATTTTAAGAGAAAAAAAAGAAGAAATACGTGTCGAATATTTGAAAATTATGTATGTGATGGACTAAAACAATTTTTTTTTGTCATTATGCCTATTGGATGTAGTGCTTAACAGCTCCTTAGTATTGCGCATAAGTTTATTTACATTTAAGAATAAGACAAATTCAGCTCAGTATTGACACATGGAACCATAATATCAGAAAGTTATCTAATAAAACAACATTATAGAAATTGCCTATACAAAATAATAATTCGATAAAGCCATTTAGATCCATCAAAAAGATTTCTTAGATAATAAAATTCGTGACTCGATTCTGTTATTGGGCAATTATAATAATTGACAAAGGTATAACCAAAATTGACTTAACAACGATATCCACTTTAGGGACTATCTGTTTCTCTTGTATAAAAGATATTTTACTCTAAGGCCATTTATTCTTAGGTCATATTTTCCATTTATCATAAATTTCTAAAGATTTTTGTCGTTAGTTCCAGTGATGGAATGAACATTTTGTACAAAGCTATTCATATTTGTACCAGTTTAATATTGTATATATCCGATAAAAAATGGACTTATGCATGACGAAAACCAAGACTTATTATGAGGGCTACGATTTTTTTTCTTTCGTTTTATGCGTCTAATTATTAAATGTAAAAATGTATTTAAAATATTTTTTAATACCCTAAAAGACGGACTAATTATTTTTTCAAATTTTGAATGTATGTTACAAGAAATGTTACAAAGAGTCGTTTGTACTTACCAGGCATAACAGTAGGAGAAATCATAAGAAAATTGATGCAAGCAGCGCCAGACCCGTGACCAAGTAACGTCACGTTTGTAGCATCACCACCAAACAATGCTATGTTTTGTTGCACCCAATGTAAGGCTGCGATTTGATCCATAAGCCCGTAGTTCGCCACACGAGCCTTCAAATGCGGTATCGGATTTGCATTTAGGAAACCTGTGGATAAATTAGTTGATTAAAGTCGGTTCAGTCGGTCGGGTTATGATTGACGGTTATGCTCGAACAGTTGAACTGTGCAAGCATAACTGAACGTGTGGACCAAAATTTTGCTTGCGCAGGCAAAAAAATATATCATACGCACGTTCAGTTATGCTTGCACAGTTCAACTGTTCAAGCATAACCGTCAGGCATAACCAAGAGTGTGTGGTCCGTTTAAGACAGCGTGCCAAGGCTGCGCCGAGTTTTCTTATAGTTTTCTTGGTAGATGTCCTGTCAAACGATATGAGAACCTTACGAAAAGTAGCCATTTTGCGTCAGACTAGGCACGCAGATCCAGACGGTATATCTTAACCATAAATTTGACATATCAGTGTGGATGACGGCCTAATCACTCTTGTATGAGAGTAATTTCGCGCCCCTGTAGTAGGGCTGATAAGGAAGGAATAAAAATAAACAATGGGGATTATGACTACCTTCGAAAATTCAAAAAATAATTAGTCCGTCTTTTAGGCTATTAAAAAATATTTAAAACACGTTTTTTGCCTGATCAAATACATAAATAAATACAAAGATACAGAGCATCAAAGTTACGCAGTGGGGGGTATTGACGTCACTCCTACGTAAAAATCGTACTAAGGCGTGACGTCATGAGCAACTTTAACCCAGTGTATCTGGGTCATTTTTAGTTTAAGAGAAATAAGAAAAAATACGTGTTAAATATTTTAAAATAATCTATGTGAAGGACTAAAAAATTTTTTTTGTCATCATGCCTATTAAGGTTATTTTTCTTTTAATATTAAATCTCTTTACTTAAAACTCTTTAAAGCTGATACAAAATAAATCTGCTTCCGATATCGAACTCCGTACTATTGTTTCTGACATTCCCCATTTTTTACAATCAACCCGCGGTAATAAAGGAAAAGAACTGGGTAGAATTTAATAAGAAAATCAATTACGTAGCCACGAATCGACCGAAAGGAAAAAAAAGAGGGTTAATATACAATTTCAAGAAGCTAACCTTTGTTTCTTTAGAAGGTATTATGTATCTTTACACGGAATTTCAAATAGAAATATCAGTAGCAAAAAGAAACATCATGAATGGAATTCAAAATAAAGGTTTTTATTAAAATAATCAAATTATAAACGTAAGAAAACGCGATTATTGTACACTCGTATAGACTCATGTGCAAAAGCGCTTTAACAGTTAAGTACCCATGTCTACTAATTTGAAATAGCCAGTTTTTTAATTTAAAATAAATTATTATCAGTTAATTTAAAATAATCAGTTTTGTGTTGGCAGAGCGTCAATCTTATTTTTTGATACATTTGTTAAATTGGGCTTACACTGATTGAAGACTGGTTGCGACCAAATGTGTCAAAAAATGACATTGACACTCTGCCAACGCACAACTGAGACTATTGTAATTAGGAGACTTGGACCCCAGTTATCTAATACTAAGAAATAAGGTTTGTTTGTACGTAGCTTTAGTATTATACTTAGTAGACAAGGCTGTGTACTCAGTCTATCAAATCATTATTAATGTTACCTATATAGCCAATTTCGGATCTCGTAAACATTTCTCAGAAGTACCTCTCGTTCTCAACATCGTTCAAATAGACTGAGGTAATATTTGCAAACTAAACGGTAAATCAAATAGGTATGTCGATACTGTGCTTAAGTTCAGAGAATTTGTGCTAAATTTTGTTTACCGGAACAGTTTGAATTAGGTAGGAATTGGATAGTACATCATAGTGGTGTAAATTGGCAGAAAATCTAAACTAACTTTGATGTAAGAATTTGGATTGTGTGTAAGTACAGTTGGGTAGTGTAGTATGTAATGTTTGAGTGCAGTTTTGTAGTATAGAGTGAAGTTTAGTTTAGCGTATAGGTTAAAAGTTATGCTGGGTAAATCTATAGAAGATAAGCTACATAAAACAGTCCAGCTAAGATGACTTATATTTAGTCACTTTTAACTACACCAATAAGTCAAATCCATAGTAATTTTATCGCCTCGGTATGTCAAAGTGATAGATCAGTTATGTTAAAGTTAAAGTCAGTGTCAAAGTGACTTTTTTTAATTGACAACTCTAATTGTGGATTCATCAAAGTGGTAACAGAACCACCAACTTGACATTACGGGTTAGATAAGTGATAAAAATATATTATAAACCATCTTAGCCAGGCAGATAAATATGTATATTAACTATAAGCAACCTGGGTACTTAAGTGATCAGAAAAAAATATCTTTGCCTGGTAGTGTAGGTAGATATAATAATAACTTACCTAAAACTCCAAGCCTATAGTTAATAGTGATGACCACAACGCCAGCGTAACTCGCCAACACGGCGCCGTCATATACATTCCCGGAATTCCACTCGAATGACTCTCCATGGATGAACACCACAACTGGGTACTTAGCTTGGAGAGTTGGACCCACTGAAACAAAAGAATAAATTATTTTTTTGCATCCTACTTAGATTATAGACTGACTCAGCGAAATATGTTTTGCCTTCGAGGCAATAAGGGTCACGACATACCTGTGTAACGTACCTACTTTTCGCGCGGAACATTCCGCGGCTGGAGTAAATATATGCGACGTAATTTCGACTGATGTGTCATATCGGTGACTAGAAAAACACTTTGCGAGCGTATTGAATCGAACGTTTCGCGCGATACGTTACGCAGGTATGAGCGCACACTAAATGAGCAGTTTTTTTAATGTTTGGATCGTAGCAAGTGGACGGAATTGAAGTATCAATAAGTCAAAACATTGGCAGAAGATATGCCTAAATGACGGGATGCTCCACCGACAAGAGTCTAATACCAGTTTTCACAAACTAACTCCTAACGTAAGTAACCCTCATGATCAAGGGATCTACTGCTAAGGCTGCTAAGGAGCAGTTGTATGGCTAAGGGGAACCTTACGTAATGGTATCTATCTACACACCAAAGCCGTCGGCTTTTTTGACAGCTGCCATTCGTATGACATAAAGCCGCCGGGCTAGGCCGGTGGCATGCCGGCGGCTTTGGTGTGTAGATAGCATTAGGGATCAAATAGTAAAAACGGTTATAAGTTTTAAACAAGTATAATGATTAATGGATTTCTAGTTAGATTTAAAAAGAGAACGATGAGAACTGGCAACCGTAATAAGATCTCTATTTAAAAAAAAAAGAGTATTTATTTAATTAAACAAAAGCCAGTGTTGGCCAGTATACCTTTTGTTTACTTATCTTTATTGCGCGTGACAGATTCCTACACGCTAGATAAAGTTCGCCTTTGGATGCAATCCAACCGAAATGAAATATGTTTTTCTCATTGAATAACAAGTTTGTTAAAAGTACCATTTTGTTTTAGGTTTATTTTTTGTAGGTATTTGTTACCAAAAATTTTGAGTTTCAATGACTGTTAATGACTCAAAACTCAAAACTGAGAATATTGTAAATTAGCAGACTTGGGCTCTTGTATCTTTTTTTTTACCTATTTCGTCCCACTGCTGGGCAAAAGCCTCTCCCATGCCTCTCCAAACACTCCTGTTATTGAATGAAATGAAAATGAAATGAAATGAAAAGTGTTTTATTCAAAAATAGGCAAAATTCATTACACTTTTTTAATCTAAAACTACTGCCGGTTCACTACCTGTATAGCCGAGAGGAAGAAGACGGCAAGAAACCTTCGGCACAGGGCCCTACGTTATGTGCAATATATCTTTTTTTTAAATCGAGACTCTTATATACAATTACATGTTGATTTAACTTGTTATCACAGTAATTTACATGAATATCACAGTACGAGTAGTTTGTTTTACATAATTTTTTAACTCTGCAGCATCCAAAATAAACCAAAAGATGTTAATAGGCACTTAAAAAGTAAAAAGCTTAGCTTGATAAAAACCGCATAACATGACCAGCCACCACAGCATTAGCATTGCATCCCACCAATCTCCCTGAACGAGCGATGGTCGTCACTCTATCGTTTATTGGGCCTACCTCGGCGACGTTGGCCGTCTGGCACCCAATTTGTGGCTTGTATCTTGACGTAAATTGGAAAAGACGACAAAATAGTAAACCCAATTAACGACTAAAAAGTTTCCAATGAATCTAAAAACAGAGCACTCAAATTCACGAAAACTTTAAAATAAATGATTTTATTACTATTCCGTTAAATTCCAACTGACAAGCGAATGGAAATAAAACAAAAGCTTGTAGCAGAAAGCTGATAAAACGAAACTGAAATGTTCATTAAAACAAAACTCGCAGTTCCCGATCCCGACGTAAAATAGTTAAACAATTTCCAAAAACGTTAATTTATTTTGAAAATGTTTGAAAGTGATACCGCTATTGTTTACAATGAAATTGTTTATTTATAGTCATGTAAATGAATGAGAGTTATGGTCTGTCTACACACATCCGGGCCGTATCCGGGACGTGTCAGGGAAAAAATATCATTCCATACATTTTCTATGGATTCGTTCACACACGTTGTCATGACGACGTGTGTGAACGAATTTTTTCCCTCCTGACGGACCACGGCCCGGACACGTCCCGGACACGGCCCGGATCTGGGTAGATAGACCTTTAAGGTAGAGATAGACTAGTCCCACGTACGCAACGTATGCAATGCATTATGACATATACTTTAAGGAAATAGGCCGACTTGTGCATTGAAATCTCCCATAGAGATGGCCTACCTAAGGAACACGAGCACTCGGTGGTTGGTGTCTATGGCTATGGAAAGAGAAGCAAACGTGGCGAACGGCTCATTCAATATGCTTATGAATATAATCTAAAAATTGTCAACACAATGTTCAAGTCTAAAGCCAAAACTAGATGGACATGGATATCTCCAGACAAAAAAACAAAAAATGAGATTGACTATATTATGACAACAAAACCGAACCTGTTTACGAACTACAAAGTTCTAACTTCATTCCCATTCGGATCGGATCATAGATTGCTTAGAGCCACATTTCAATTAAAACTAACGAGCAAAGGAAGATACAATTTTGTAAATAAACCAAAACAACTAAAAACGCAAGAGGAACAAGAACTCTATCTCGACAGTTTAAAAGGTTATGTACCAAATCTCATATCGACACAGAATCAATTCAATGCTGAAGAGTATAATCAGAAAATTACCAAATCTATTCTAGAAAGTTCAAAAAGAATAAAACCGACACCGTCGCGCAACAAAATTCTATCAGAAAAAGCTCTAGAGCTAATGAAAGCAAGGACCCAACTACAGAATAAACAAAAATTAAATAAGACTGACAGAGACAACTTGAAGGAATTATACAAAAATACTAACAAAGAAATAAGAAGATGCTACAATAATCACAGAATGAATACTATCCAAAAACACATAGAAAAATCTAGATCCACAAAAAAGGCATACAAAGAACTAGTCAGAACGAAGACATGGATTCCATCGCTACAGCCGGGCTCTACCAGAAGCAAGTCTCGTACAGAAGTCATACATGCAGCTACAGAGTTCTACACTAAATTGTACAGCAAGCAGGAATCGTCGAAACAATCCTTTACTACGAGTCAACACATAGAAACTTCTCTTACTCCTGAGTTTACAGAGCCTGAAATATTGAAACAAATACAGAAGTTGAAATCTGAAAAAAGCCCTGGTCCCGATGGAATCTCAAACGAATACATCAAGTTAGCGAGTACTCTACTACTGACTCCAATCAATCTTCTATTTAATAAAATATTACATGATGAATTAGTACCGCGAGTTTGGACAGAATCTGAAATCATCTTACTTTATAAAAAAAGGTGACCCGGCTGATATAGGTAACTACCGTCCAATAAGCCTCATGCCTTGCCTTTACAAACTATTCGCATCCTGCTTGTTAGACAGAATATCCAAAACAATCGATGCACACCAACCGATCGAACAAGCTGGTTTCAGGAGCGGTTTCAGTACAACGGATCATATTCAGGTTGTTGATCAGGTGATTGAGAAGTACCTCGAGTTCCGCAGACCCCTGTATATAGCTTTTATAGACTATAAAAAAGCTTTTGATTCGATTTCTCACGCTAGCATCTGGGAAGCATTAAGGTCACAAAATATAGAAGAAAAATACATAAATATTCTTATAAACATATATACTAACAGCACTAGCAGAGTTAAACTAGATAGAATAGGAGAGAAGATAAACATCAACAGAGGCGTGAGACAAGGTGACCCAATATCTCCAAAACTGTTCATAGCTGTTCTACAATATATAATGAAGAATTTACCATGGTCAAATCAAGGTATCAACGTAAACGGTAAACTACTAAACCACCTTAGGTTCGCCGATGATATAATTCTGTTCTCCGAATCCCCACGAAAACTGAGCAAAATGATTAACGAACTCCAACAAGCCAGTATAGAGGTTGGTCTAGAAATGAATCTCGACAAAACAAAACTCATGACAAACCACCAAATTACATCTATCTCTGTAAATAATATCCCCCTTGAGTTCGTTGAAAAATATGTTTACCTAGGAAAACAGATCTCATTTAAGAAAGAAAGAGGCACCGAAGAATTAGATAGAAGAATATCGATCACCTGGAGGAAGTACTGGGCTCATAAAGAAATATTCAAGTCACAGTTATCGCTACCTTTAAAGAAGACAGTTATGGACACCGAAATCCTACCGTGTCTCACCTACGGATGTCAAACCTGGACGTTTGATCTCATAACGAGAAATAAAATCCAAACGACCCAAAGGAGAATGGAAAGAAGCTGCCTTGGTATAAAACTAAAAGACAAAGTTAAGAATTCAATTATTCGAGAGAAGACGAAAGTAAAAGACGCACTTGCTTTCTGTCTCCAGAGGAAATGGAAATGGGCTGGCCATGTGGCCAGGTACAGCGACGATAGGTGGACACTGAGGACAATAAAGTGGAGTGGACCTAAAGGTGCTAGAGCGAGAGGTCGGCCCTGCGCTAGATGGGCAGATGAAATAGTAGCGTTGGCAGGACGAGGTTGGATGGAGATAGCCACAAACAAAACCAAATGGAACTATTTGGAGGAGGCTTTTACCCGGAAGGGGTCTATACAAACATAGATAGGTACCTAATTCGCAATGTTTATAATTATCTACAAAAAAAAAAAAAAGAACAATAATTAGAATTTATAATTTAATAATTCATAGTTTACACATGAAAATCAATTTATAATTTATGTTTGCATGGAATAAATAAAGCTTTATTATTATTATTATTATTATATTAAGGAAATACTCGTAATGACATTTGGTAGTCTGTGTTTGTGATTAGAAGCACACTTGCGATACACCGCGTTGCATAAGACAAGAGTGTTTCGTTAAAATTGTGACGTTATGATGTCAAGACAACAGGGCTAGCGGCCTTCATTTGTCAAAACTGTCATCGAAAATGTTTACCGGGCAGGGGCGGCTTTGCTGTGTAGACACCATTAGGTTACTCGAAGTTTATTCCTGTCGGCTATACAGGTAGTGAAAAGGTAGTACTAGTAGTTTTAATGCCAAAACGCACCGGATGCGTATACGTTGCGTATGCGTAGACGTATGCGTACCTCTGAGTTGTAATGTAATGGAACTGTCACCGCTTGCGTAACGTAAACGTACACGTCGACGTGATGCGTAGCCCGGTGTCACATCGGTTTACACCGTAACTACGCACGTGGCTACGCCGTGCTTACGTCTACGTTACGCATACGCATCCGGTGTGTTTCAGCCTTTAGATTAAAAAATTATACCAAAAGAATTTGAATTATTTTGTATGGCATCATCATCATCATTAATTTAAGAGTTAGACTCTTGTCGGTGGAGCGTTCGCCATCTAGGCCTATCCTCTGCCAGTGCTTTAACTTCTTGATACGATATGACGTTAACTTTCTCTTTCACTTGAGTGAAGTAAGTACGTCGCGGCCTTCCTCTGCCTCTCTTTCCCTCAACCTTTCCTTCAATAATGTTTCTTAAGAAACCGTCATGTCGTATCAAGTGTCCTATATATAGCACCGTACTATAATTTATGTTCACTTTCTTAATAGGTAAGTAATAATAAAAAAACTCCACTGTCATGAGACGTAAGCCTCATTATGAAGAAAGTTTCATTAATAATCTCATGTAACATTACAAAAGCGCTTACGAACAAAGCAGCAAGTTTTGCTACACTAAAGAGCACTCCAAAACTTACCTACTTAGCCGAAAGTCATAAAGCAAAGAGGTGAGTAAAACATGACGTGTCATAACTATGATATAAGCTGTGTTACAGGTAAATAAGGTGGCTTAACGACTGGAGGAAAGTGTCGAAATTAATTTACAGAAGCTTCCTCGGACTAACTACGCATTTATAGTCATCGTTATCAGCCCATATATGTCCCCACCGAGAGGCACGAGCCTACTCTCATACAGAGAGTGATTAGGTCGTAATCCACCACGCTGGCCAAGTGCGGGTTGGCGGATTTCACATACACCTTCGAATTTCTTCTCTGGTGTATGCAGGTTTCCTCACGATGTTTTCCTTCACCGTTAGCACGTGGTAATCGAGTAAATTGATCCGTACATGAGAAATAAACTCAGAGGTACGTGCCCGCACCAGGATTCGAACCCGCACCCTCTGAGTTCGAGGCAAGCGTTCTACCAACTGGGCTACCACCGCTTTACATAGTCATATCTTGTAAAATTTAAATTATATCTTAAAATTATATAGACCATTGTTTCCTTCTGATGTGCAAGCTATAATATTCTAAAGTTTCATTACAATCTGTTTAGAAGTCTTTGTGTGAAAGAGTATCCTCACATCCTTTCATCCATCGTTCGTCACAAACATTAACATTTTATAACCTGCAGTTTTTGCTTACTTTCATATCAAACGTCATACCGCAACCACATCGCAACCACAGATTAATGAGGTCCCGTTTCGAATAGGTTCAGTGTCATAAAAGTTGCAAAATAAAATTCCTCAAATAATAACATTAAAATTGTTTCTGAGCTACCAAAACTATCTTTTAAATAACAGAAAAATCAAAATAATTTCTCAGATAATAAAATTAAAATTGATTATGTCATTTTATATTATAACTATCTTTTAAAATCATAACAGACTCAAAATGAAACATTTGAAATAAGAACAGAACGCAGCGAAGTAATATATAAATAGACCTCGAACCGACATTGTAAGCAACACGAAAGATTTCATAGCGAAGACTTCCGTCGAAGACGTAATCAAAGTAATTAAAGGAACATTCCTTTGCTTTTAGTCGGTCGCTTTGAAAATACATCCAGAATTGTCAACTTGAGAGCAACAATCATAATTGGAAAGATATTTTTGCCGTAATAAAATACTGCGAAAAGGATCACCGTCTATATTATTTAACCAAGCCAGGAGTGTTCTAGACCTACGTGATTATGAGGCGATTGTAAAATTTAGATGAAGCGGAAGAAGTGTCTTGGGACCGTAATAAGTGGAGCAAAGTGGTCTCTGCCTACCTTAATAGGAGAGAGAATCTCTTAATACATACATACAATATCTGTCGTATATTATTTGGTTGTTTAATAAAAACATAATATTCTAGCTTTCTTATTCATAATCTTCTTTCGACATTATCGACTTAACTGTTTTCTCATGATTAAATACACATGTAAAATTGTTGACAGAAGACGGGTAAAACGGCGATTAGGTACTCAACTGACAACTGTCATGCCTGTCACGGATGAATGAAACACAAATATCAAAATAATGATCACGATTGCGTAATAATAATAATATTGCTGTTGAGAGTGAAAGTGTATCGAAAAATGTTTTGTTATTTACCCTTATATTTGTACAGCGCTCCTGTCCAACAGAGCAATACTAAAATAAACTACTATGAAATTAATAATACAAGACATAAAACAACATTTGTTAAAACTTTTAAACCACTTAAACCTTTAAAAGAGAGTTTGAAAAGTTTTTATTCAGTTCCCAATCGATAAGTTTCATTCAGGAAATGAAATGTCCACTGCATAAGTCTTTTTCATGGGCGAAAATTTTAATCACGCTTCACAATGGTGTAATCTGGATAGTTTTGTCGTGGGACGATAGTTTTCTTTGTGTTTCTATAACAATAGACACTCAACCCTACTCAAACAGCTGTGACAATGCTTCGTGGTGAGTAGTAAGAGATCTTGGATGACTTTGCTGATCGTTATCTGGTTTTGTTCCCTTTAAGTTTGTTGTCACTTTAACCTGTCGATGTGATTTCGATTTGGTGAAGGTGAAGATGCTTTTTTGTTTATGTACAGGTGAGATTTATATAGAGGTAGGTGTATAGATATAAAGAGGAATTGTACAGAGAAGTTTTCACTGATTAAAGAACGAAAATTTATTTGATACTTCTGATTGTTTACTTTTTCATTTCTTGATTTCACTAGCGGATAGCTCCATTGAAAAATCAGGCTGAAATATGTGTAATTCTCACAATAACATGAATTACTATTTTAAATGTATTACTTTTGAGTTAACTATACTTTATCTGTTACGAAATATACATAATTTAGTACACTTCTCTCATGTCTGTCCCACCGGGTTAAGCAGAGACAAAAAATATAATAAATTAAACATTTCAACTATTTTACATTAAGTCGGTAACAAACAAACTCAGAAAAGCATGCGTTACGAAATATTAAAAGCATCCAACCATTAAAAACGTTTAAACTGAAACACCAGATGTTTCGTAATAATAATCGCAAACACTCATAACAAATATTTAAGCTTGCCTTTAAATTTCATAGTTACAATCGCAAAGAAATATGAAATGAAACATGTTTACATTTTTCTTTTGAAACGCTCGCGTTATTGCGTTCTAGTTTTGCATACTAACACGAATTTGTGGGACAAAGCCATTGAGAGTTGATGAAAGAAAACTGTTAGCTTCTGTGTTTGAAAATCGTAAAAAAATAATTGGAATTCAAATTTTATTGCACAAATTTTAAAATTTAAACTAAATATAGGTTGTTTCTTGTTTAATAACTGATGCAATAATATAAAAAAATATATATACGGTCGAATTGAGAAACCTCCTCCTTTTTTTGAAGTCGGTTTAAAACCATTTACCAATATTTCCCAATATTCTATCTATGGGATTGTTGTGAAAGATCAGAAGTGACAGCTAAGTGACAAATAAGTACTGCCGATCTCGGATAGCTATCTGTCTTAAAATATTGGGGACGGCCGTTAAAGAATAATAGAAGAAAAGGAGAAAATCATAATTTAATTTCTGCTTCTGATGATGTTATATAAAAACGACGAAATCGACTCAAACTTACATGTATTGTAAAAATAAGACAGTCCCAAAATTGTGTAATAAGTCCCAGAACATTCTTCAAACAAATACATAAATATCGGAGAGCAAAACACAAATCTATCAGACATAATAGAAAATGATATACGCGAAACAAATTGTTTGTATAACAATACGCTAGGGGATCACACGACTTATATAAAAGATCAGTGAACTGAATACAGGCAGGGTGTGGAAACTGCCTTTTCAGTTTTGCAGCTTTATAAGTTGAATAGTTTGTAGATATTGTGACAAAAGAAAAGCAATTATCACTTCTACATAAAGCCATATTATTAATAATGGATCGATGTGAGCATATTTGATATGCTTCTCGCTAAAACCACAAAATAGATTTTAATGAAACATATATTGTAGCTTGCACATCAGAATAACACGTGCTATATTATTTTACTGCATATTGTAGCCAACGTTTGTCATGGCAAGCGTCAAATTAATAGGTACCATTCGAAAATTAAAATAAGGGATATAATCTTATGCCCCCTTATTACAAAACGAATTTTAAAGATAGTTCGACTTTAGTTTGTTTCGTTTGACGTTTTGTCCATAGCCGAAACGTCAAAATAAATGAACTAACGCCGGACTATATTTAAAACTCGTTTTGTAATAAGGGGGATGGTGTTTACACACCAAAGCCGGCCAAAGGCGGCTTACGTCATTTTCAAACATTTTCGAACAAATGAAGGCCGCAGATCTTACAAGCGGCTTTGGTGTGTAAGCATCATTAAGTGATAATAAAAAAAGATAAGTGATAAAAATAACAGCTACCCAATGGCTACCAACTGTCAAACGGTGTCGCGGCAGACCACGGAAAAGGTGGCGGGACGAGCTGGACAACTTTTTAAGTAGCTGGGCGGAGGAAGCTCGAGACAGAAAGTCATGGCGGATGAGGAGGGAGGTCTTTGCCCAGCAGTGGGACACAAGTGGCAAAATTAGGTTAGATTAGATTAGATAAATATATATATTAAGTACCTAGCACAATAAGCCTTGAAAGAAAAGATGTTATATTGGAAGTAAAATAAGAAGTTAACAGTCAGAGACACGTTTGTGATTGATGATGCAAGCAAACCCAATCACGAAACGAGATAACGTTACAATGGTGCGACGCAAATTGTGGAAATTGATAGATGCTTTTAAATTTTTCCCGATAAAACTCTTTCATAACAATTGTAATAAAATGGCATGGATATATTGCTGATCGTTTTTTATTTAGTATTTTTTAAAACTTTATCCTGCTTTTATTATAATGTCAATGTTTGTGTTTGTGTATTGGATGGATAAAATATGAGGGTGTTTGTTACTCTTTCACGCAAAAAATACTTACTCTTTTCGGTGGACCATCTGTCATCTTAGATTACTTCAAAATTCTAGGCCAAAGTCTAAATATCAATAAAATTGATTTTTGCTTGTGTGATTACAAAATTATTCTCATCGTCATTATGCTTTACGAAAAACTCGTCATCTTTTAATGCGCACGCGTTTTTTGAAAAAATATTTTATTATTGTAGAAGTACACAGAGTCGCCATAAATTTTCGTGAAATACAGAACTACAAATACATTTTCACGGATATATAAATAAAAGTGATGATTACGTTTAACGGTCGTCATTCAAATTTCTGGAAATTTTCTGAAGCTTCTCCCTTAAATTAAAAGAATTTTACAATAAGGCCGTGGCCCCAGTAGGCAAACTGTTAGCGGCCGACTGAGTAAGCCGCAAATTTGTGGCGAACTGAAAAAGTTAGCTGCAAACTCAAATCAATGAAATCATCGGTTTTGGTGGGAGTCGGCCGCTGTCTGAGATAGTCAGCTCGCGTAACGCTGCAAACTGCGTACAGTGAGCGAAAACTAGCTGACTGTGGATACTCCATTTCAAATATATGGAAGGGCGTACTAAATCGATACGCCGCAAACTAGTCAACCGCTAATAGTTTACCTACTGGGGCCACGGCCTAATGAAATAACTTACCTTGCACAGGCGAATATATATTCATATACAAGCAATCTTCGCTCTGGTTCTTCAATTTCGGCAGCAACCTTCTCAAATACTCCAATCTGCCTTTAGGCATCCTTTCTAGAGCTAAAGTCTCGTTTGTAATATCTGGTAGCCTTTGAGGACATACCGGACCCATTTCGTCCACTGTTTTGATTTCTTCCCAAGGCGCTGGGGCTCTTGTTGGCGCGAATCTGGGACAAAACAAGTTTTTGAGGCAATTTAAGGTCTGTCTTATTCGAAATTTTAAGCCTACCCAAAAACACACAATTGTATAACCCGACTAAATATAAAAAGTTGACAATCGTTGACAAGTAGTCTTGTAAAAAGTTGGGTTATAAATACAGATGTTAGGAGGTTATAACACTAAATTGGAAAAGATGTAGAATGTTGAATAATGAAATGGTAATGTAGGCGGGTCCAGGTTTTTTATAATTTTCTCGATCAGATCACATAATATGTGGAATCAGAAAATTTCATGTGAGGATTTAAAAGAAACAATGCCTCATAGTATTTGAAATGTAGGTTATAAAATTTACAACGCCAAAGTCTCAAGAATGTAAAACAGGAAACCCGACCACGATGTATTAGACTTTATCCAAACCAAGCATCTGCCAAACTAGTGAAAAATTCACTTTTGCCTCGTCGCGTTTCGTTGTAAGAATCTGTCTTATCTATTGAAATTGTGACCCAGCTGCGCACTGAATAAACAACCTGACAGAGCATAAAATGGAATAAAACATACCGGTTAGATCCTGTGGGCGGGGTCGCGTATGGAACGCCTAGGTACGCTTCCACTGGCTTCAAATATTTATGCTGATCCATCGGCAGGATCACGCCTTGAAGCTTGCCGTATCTCGTAGCAATTACTCTAGTCCTTAACATAGAGTTCCTATTACCCGTGAAACTGTTACCGCACGTGTTCTGACTCAGTAACAGCACTAAAATTAAAACTAATTTCACTTTTTCCCTCGCGGCTATTCTTAAAAGTAATTTATTTTTCAAATTTAAAATTTTTGTTTGGATTCTGTGTTCCGTTTCTACATTGAGGCAGTACTGTTTTATTGAGTTACAGAGGTGTAGTGGCAGTCTATCGATGGCCATTTTCAGTGAATATCACCTTTGCGGACCCATTTCTCTATTCGGTCTCTTTTATATTTTGTTCCAATTCCATCGGATCTGTTTCTATGCCATTTCTTGTGTTTTTGTTTTGTACTTTTAGCGTAGCGTTGTTGCTTTCGTATTTACAGCCATTTTATATCTGTAACAATAAAAAATTTGGATTAGTTAAAAACAACAGCATTTTCATATCTCAAATAAGATTTTCGAAAGCAATAAAATCTTTTTGCAAGATTTCTTCAAAATTCCGCTACCGTTCCATCTAAAATTATCTCGAAAAAAAATTGCAACGTTTTTAGGCCAAGATTTCACCAACGTTGATGTAATATTTCGGTCGCGGAGTGGGATTACTTAAAAATTCTTGTCTGATCCGTTGTCTAACTAAGCAGAAAGTGTTTTGTTCTGTGAAAAAGAGATAAAAACCTTTTCCGAGGTCGGCAAACAAGGTCGCCGAACCTCACCGAACCTCGCCGTTGAAATTTTGCTCTTTACTCACTCTTCCACCCTTTTTAGTCGTGTAATAAGCAAAATGTTTTAACTCTCTGTGCTAATCTCGTATTACGCTTAAACATCACGTTATATTAAACAAGATTAAGCATTGCTCAGGTTTACATTTTCAAGATACGAACGTTTTATGTGAGATTTTGCTTATTTGATACGTAAGCAATGTTGAGCTTAGCGGCTTTTTGATGTTAGGCAACTCATGTTATTATTCTATTACACTGTTTTTCGAATTTATTTTTTTACTTTTATAAAATGGATAGACAGACACATTTTTATTATTGTATAGTATTGGCTGAGACAATGCATGGTCCTTTAATTGAGCAGTTACACGTGAATCCATGGCCTAGCACATATTTGTATTTTTTTTAAAACTAACATTAGGAATGAGGTTTTTGTATTACTAACACTAATATAGATTATTGGTCCGAAATAAAATATATTATTATTAATTAATTATCATTATTTTTACCTATTTAAACCTATACCTAACCTTAACAGTCCTGTACTATCATCTATTATTTTCTTTTTTAATGATACCTACTTACCTTTACTTAAGTTAGTAACTATTTAGTAACCTGTGCCTATACGATCTTACATTTATAATGCTATCTACACACCAAAGCCGCCGGCATGCTGCCGTGCTAGGCCGGCAGCTTTACTTCAAACGAATGGCAGCTGTCAAAAAAGCCGGCGGCTTTGGTGTGTAGATACCATAAAGAAAACACTAACAACGACTCAAATGGCTATTGCTTATGACCTGTGAATACAAAAACCTGGTTGTTCATATTTGCAGTATTCCAATATTTAAATATTCATCAATTTATACCAGCTAAGCGCTGATGATTCGAGCCGAGAATTTCAACCGTACTAGTACCGGATAAGCCTCCGACCCTCACCGCTCGTTAACTTGAATTAATTATGGGAAAAAATTGTAAACCTTTTATTTGCTGTGTGAATATTGAATTTCGCAAACACTGGAATGGAAAAGGGCAAACGAAGAATGATTATACTTTTTGTGGAATTTTTTTATAATTCTTTTTTTCACTTTGTAATGAGGAACGCGTGTAGGATTTATAAACAGGCTTTTGGAATTGTATTATACATACATACATATCCGTCACGTCGCTCTCCCATTGGGGTAGGCAGAGACCACTTCCTTCTGCTACGATCCAAACACACCTCTTTCGCTTCATCCACACTCATCAGACGCCAATCAATTGTATTATGAACTTACTTATATTTTGAGTTATTTTTGTGATAGATGTGTCTTAAATGGTTTTGTCAGTTGTTTTTTTAAGAGTATATTCTTCAATTGTTTTTCAACTATTTTCCAAAAGCAATTCTCCGATTTGATCGAGATATTTTCGCATTGGCCTTCCTTCTCAACATTTCCATCCACTTTCACCTTGTATCTCTTTCGTCAATCTCCTTTTGCTCTTTCTTTCTACATGCCCAAACCATTTAAGCATCCCTTTCTCATTCTCTGGGATCCATCATCGTCTTTGCATACTTTCTAAAGTAAGACCAAGTTAATTCGAAAACGTACCCATTATTTAGGTTACAAAGATTTCAGTTAAGTTTTTCACCCATTATGTAATCCGACGACAATAGTCTTTTCCTCCTAAATATGCTTTTTATCAAAAGAAACGTTATACCTCATCATATTTTTGCTTCCAAGAAAAACTATTTCATTCCACCAACGCCGTACATCAAATACATCATCAAATAAATCGATTCAAGATAATCTAACGCCGACTGCTATCTCTTTCATATACCTTTAGTTGAAAAAGGAGATCCTTCAGGCGTTTAAAGATGACAAATGGCTCACTCGATATTCGTTGGGAATACTTGTAATAAATCAATAAAGGCACCATTATGGTAAAGAGGGATATTGATGGCAAAATAAAGCGTTTCCTACATTAAAACGGAAGATGCATTGACTTGTAATGTTATTGTTATTATGACGTGATGATAAAATTTAGGTCAACAAGTGTAGATAGCAAGATAGTTAAAATAATTTCAAATTGATATCCACTCAGTTCAATGCCTCGCTCGTTTAAGGTAAATAAATATTGGGGGACATTTCACACACGGTCACCTGACCCCAAACTAGGCAAATCCTGTACTATGGGTATCAAGGACTGATAACCATAAGTACATATGATAACCGCGACCCGTGCGTTTGAGGCAGACTCACTACCGACTACGCTAACTGGCCTGTCAAAGAGATAGATCAAAGATCACTGTCAAACCATTCAACTGTTTTGTCAACTATATCATTTTCATTTTTTATCTCTATCTTTCACCTTGCACAATTGAGCGTTAAATAAAGACAGCAAATATTACCCGTTATGTTTTTAAAATCTACCACGGAACATAAAATTTTGAAAAACCTATTTAAAGCCTAAAAATAAACTCTCTTTCTACAAAATAAAGTTAAAACATAAAAATCCTTTTCTCAAAGACTCTACCTTCGAACTTTCATAGAATATTATCTTCGTTCCAACGGAATATTGAACGACGTCACGATTCGCTCATAAATCGTTCCATGCTGGGACATAATAATAGCATCCTGTACCAAAACTATGAGAAACTTGAGTGTATTAAAATTTCTGGAAGTTTCAGTTTAACTATGCATAATATATTGTTACCTCTTTCGAGTGCTACATTATGCTTTAAGAAAATAATATCATTTACGAGTAGGTGCTCCCACACTGTAAGTTATAAAATGTTTCTAAACATTTTTGTATACAACAGTTTATTTTAAGTATACTGATCTCTCTATATCACCGTCAAAAACTATAACGACACCTGGGGCCCAAGTCTGCTAATTTACAATATTCTCAGTTGTGTGTCGGCAGAGTTACAATGACAGTGTCCATGTCATTTTTTGACACATTTGGTCGCAATCAGTGCAAACCATTGTCACTGATATGTCAAACTTATGAATATGAATTATCATCTGGATTTGCGTGCCTGGTCTGGCGCAAAATGTCTACTTTAGGTTTAAAGATATTTATTTCTCATTAAAAACAAATAATGTCACTTACATGAGAAAAAGGAATTACATACGTAGTAGTTTGATTATTCGTCGTGTCCATCCGCACAGGTGGAAAAGGTTAACAAAACATTACACTGAACCAGCACTTATAATACGAGTACTTTACTACTACGTACTACATACTTACGGTACTTTTCGTAGGGATATCATATTGTCCGACAGGACATGTACCAAGAAAACTATGAGAAAACTTGGCGCAGTCTTGGCACGCTGTCATTAACTAATTTGTATACGTATAGATAAATGGGGCCACTTCAGTCTATATTCTTTCCTCATTGGTCATTGTTTAGCAGAATACCAGATGTATCAAAAAATGCCATTGACACTGCCAATGGCATTTTTTGATATTGACACACAACTAAGGCTATTTTAAATTAGCAGTCTTGGGCCCCTAATCTAGGGTCATTGATTTCTGTAACGATGCGGAGTTCGTCATCTTGCACCCACAAAACTCGCACCAGAGCAAAGCAAAGCAAGGTAAAAGCCTGGGTGCGAGTTTTTTGGGTGCGAGATGACGAATAACTCATGATGCGACACAATCCACGCAAAGCTGTGAGACGTATCTACTTAGGTATTTCAAGTATTTAATTTCGCGAGGTCTTTAACAATGAACATTTTATTTCAAGATACAATTGAGGGACATCTGGCCCTAAAGTTTTTACGGCATCGCTGTAAAATTATTTAGAGCACTACGAAATTAACTGGAAGAATTTTGTCATCAACGTTAGGGCATTTCGTTTATTTAGCAAATGATCGTCATACAGTTTATTTGTTGGTATTTAAAGAAAAAAGCTGGACTGACGACTTGGTTAAAGTCGCTGGAAGCCGTTGGATGTGGGCAGCGCAAGACCGGTCGTTGTGGAGATCTTTTTGTCCAGCAGTGGACGTCCATAAGCTGACATGATGATGATGATAAAAGAAAGAAGCTCTTTCAAAAGTTATTCTGAATATTAATTCAATTTTATCTCAGATTTCAGCAAGCCATCTTATTCAAATTCAAAATGGCGTCTTTTGAGAATTTCTATTTTTTTTCAAGTTCAAAATTTCTTGTATCACTAGCAGTTTACGTTTCCATTTCTCATACTTATAAATCAATTTATTCCATACCTACCAACCTTGTAACAATAACCCTAAAGTCCAACAAAACCTACCAAGTGCGATATATCAAGCAAAATATTCATCAATTCCAATCCTTCATCCCTCGTTAGGTCTGACCCTAAAAACGCAGACAGACTAAATCCATCGGCATTTTTACCAACAAATCCAGACGAACGAAAAACGTGATCACGTGAAAAATATTTTATAAAAAATGTTGGGTTATACTTATTACGTAAAAGTTAACTAGGATCCTCATTTGTATCATTGTTTATATAAATGAAGTCTCAAATAAAGTCTTGTGTAGATTACAGGAGAGTGCTTTTAGGATCTTTCTGCGTGGCTATGAAGAGGTGTTTCACATTTGAAGTTTTTTTTTCCTTTTCAGAAATTTTTGTGTACGTTTCTACTGATATGTTCCAGGTCTAGGTACAGTCAGCATCATAAGTCGATGAACACATTCAAATTTTCAAAAGTAATATACACAAGTACTGGACGTAAAACCTTACTTGTTTTCTTCATTTTGAACCATATTGGATGGTCATTATACCCTAGAGTATCTTTTGCTACGCGATTTTGTCTAATAACGGTGTCATTTTACTTTTGAAAATCTGAATGTGTTCATCGACATATGATGCTGACCGTACCTACCTTACCTTTTTTGTATACTACAGACTGCCCGCGATTTCGTATGCATTGATCATTAATTTCTTGGAAAACTGACACAATGTCTTAAAATTATACAGGGTGTAACAGAAAGGGTAAGTATATAAAGCCGAAACGCAGCGATAGTCCTCATGAAACTGAACAACTTTCCCCAAGGAACATGGGTCGTAGCTAAAAAAAAAAAAAATTTCGCCTCCCCATACAAAATGCCCGATCAGCTGATCGAGTAAGTATGGGCGATCCAAATTTTTTTTCGAGTTACGACCCATGTTCCTTGGGGAAAGTTGTTCAGTTTCATGACTACGTGTGTTTCGGCTTTATATACCCTTTCTGTTACACCCTGTATACAAGCTACGATGTTGTAAAGTTTCACTAAAATGTTTCGGTGGTTTTTTCGAAAGTGTAATAAACATCCTCAAATCTGTCTATAGGCACAACCGTTTCCATTTGCATTATAGATTTGTTATTGACATCATTTTATGAACATCATTGTTATCAAAATTAAGTACTTAACTTTAAAGTTCTTATATTGAAAACTAAATTGAATCAAAGTTTGAAAAGTTCAATAAAGCTTATTACTTCAAATCGTTGCTTAGTTCGCAACAATTTATTTTAATATGAAACGAAAATTATTAAATAAGTACCAAAACTTTGAATAGTCTCTATGAGTATACTTTATAGGTTTCTGAAGTACTTCCTCAAGTGAATTGCTAATTAAATTCATCGTAAAAACACTTCCGTTTTCCTGTTTGAAATAATAAGTGTTTCATTTCAGTTATTTGATTCGAGAAATGGCAAGGAAACATTGTCTTTTTAATTTATATAAAGTTATTGGGAACAACAACATTGTTGACAAAATATGGCACCTTTTTACCCGACTGCATCAGAAGGAGGGTTATGTTTTTTTGAGAGTATGTTTGTATGTATGGTGTCGTTAGATTTGTATTTGCTGTAAGAGTGACACTGGGTACATCAAAATTAAACAAAATAGAGGTACTTAGTATTTTTTAAACACACAAAAAAAAAAAAAACACTTGTAAAAATTAAAAAAAAAAAAACAGTCTGCCTCATAATTGTGGAGTAACAAGTGGAGAAAAGTGGGCTTTGCATACCTCGATGGGAAAGAGACGTTACAGATATGTTAAAAATGTAGACTACCTATTTAAGGAAGAAGCTATATTAATAAATGTATAGAGATAGAAATATTCAAACTACATATACTATCAAAAATAATGGGAAGATTAAAAAACTAAAACACGCTTTAGCTAGCACTAAACATACTCCATCATCAGATCAGTTCGGAAGTACCATATTATTGTATTGTCAGAAATCAAAGCGTGTGCAAAATAACATCGTATTCGAAGACCGGGATGTGAGTCAAATTAAGATTTCAAGATTTGTTTACATACATAGTTAGTTACAAGTGAAGCTAATATAAAGCGTGTAAAAAGAAAAGAAAAAGCAATCAGCAATCATTCTAAAAAGCTTAACAACCTAAAAAAATTCATTCCAAAATTAGTCATAATAGCACTGCAACGTTTATTGCGAATCCTTCCTAGCATGTCTTATAATAAAAGTCGTATTAAATTTTACGACCGCGACTTGCTGGGTACTCGCTGAAAGTCGTAAGCGTGTATATTTTAATCTATGTACTTTGCTTTAAATGGCTGACGTCATTTGAATATAAGAGATTTTTATTTTGAATAGATTTAGGTAGTAACAGAAGTGTTGAATTTCTATTTTTTTTAATAGAGAATACCTAAAAGAAGATAATTCTTTATTCAGTACCAATCACACTGATCTAATCTAGCCATTTGTGTTCCACTACTGGGCAAAGGCCTCTCTCCTTATTGGCCATGACTTTCTGTCTCGAGCTTTCCCTGCCCAGGTACTAAAGAAGGTGTCCAATCCAATCACACAAAAGTATTTAAATTGTACATGGTGATTACCACTAGATGGCCTTGATTGAAGTTTAATGACATTATTTATAAAACGTCACCGTCTTTTATTGATTCTTGACAATAATAGAGTCAGCTAGAGTGCAAGGCTAAGGCCGCACAGATGGGCGGCATGCTGAGCGCCTAGAGCCTAGAGAGTGAGTCACCTAGTGAGTAGCTAAGTAAAACGAACGTTCTGGAATTAACGCGGCAGGCCACACTAGGGCCGCACTAGGCGTCAAGCGTGCAATGCGGCTTAACGCAATACATTCCAGAACGTCCAAGCCGCCTGTCTGTGCGGCCTTAGCTTTAAGGAAGCTTGAAGTTAGAAACAGAGTGATCCCACATACGCAAAATACGCAATGAATTTTAACATCTGCTCTTAGAAATAATTAGGATCAGAATAACACTTGGTACACGCAATGCTGTCACACTTAGCGTGTTTTAAGTAGGTATTATTATTATTTTTTATTTTTTTTATTTTAGGTATGTTTGTAATCATAATATTTATATGGAGCAAGGCTGGTAATTTACTATATACTCAGCAATATAGCCTTTTTAGTGATAACTCAATCTAAACTTTGTGTTTAAAGAAATAATATTAATATTTGAAATTTTTTCAAATTAAGATTGTGTCATAATATTGACACCATAATATTATTGTTTACATGTCACCACTTCAAAATAAGTCATCAAATAGTAAATACGTATATTTATCTAATTCAATCCTTTGCCTTTTATTGCCAATATCCTTGTATTTCAACATTTACAATATACTCAGCAATGTATCGGCAGAGTGTCACTAAGAATATCAATGTCATTTTTGACCAATTTGGTAGCAATCAGTGTCAACCATTGTTTAGCAGAATACCAAATGTCTTAAAAAATGCCATTGACACTCTGCCAACACAACTAAGGCTATTTCAAATTAACAGACTTGGGCCCTAGATGTCCTAATGGGTTCCGAACGTGGAATCAGTCTCTAGCTTAAATGAATCGTTCATTGCATTAACATAGGTAGTAACTTACAAAATGACTTTTTCTTTCAGCTGATTTCAATTTTCTAAGCACTCCAACGCCTTCGTAATTGAATTTCCCTTTTTTACGATGATTTAATGGCATTCAGGAGAAGCTATCGTAATGAAATCATAAAGATAACATTCTGATTTTTCTTGAATTCACTACTCAAGCAACAATAGGGATGATGACTACATTCAAAAATTCAAAAAATAATAAGTCCGTCTTCTAGGCTATTAAAAAAATATTTGAAACACATTTTTTACCTGATCCAATACGTACATAAATTAATACAAAGATACAAAGCATCAAAGTTAAGGAGTGGTGGGTAATTGACGTCACTCCTAGGTAAAAATCTTACTTAGGCATAACGTCACGAGCAACTTTAATCCAGTGTATCTTTGTCATTTTTAGTTTAAGAGAAAAAAGAAAAAAATACGTGTCGAATATTTTAAAATAATCTATGTGATGTCATCCTCACATCAAAACATATTCTCGAACATTGACTTTTAAAACATTAGTAGGAAGTAAGATTATTGCATTCTGTAAAACCCTAGATACAAACAAAGACACGTATTATAAAATAAGTAATTAATTGTAATTTATCATTAATATAATTAAATACAGGTAAAAATACAACACAGGCATGAATGAGGTGACTGATGAGTGTGTAGATGAGGCGAAACAAGTATGTTCACAAGTGGGTTTATCTAATAAGAAACACTGATACATATTCACTTTAGTGTATTTTGATATCATCAGCCACCGTAACAACAATTATTATTATTAATAATAATAATTCTTTATTTCCAAAAAGCTTTTACATATTTGTGGACGGGTCATCCCAGTAAGTACATAGTACTTGTGTCGGGAGATCCCGCTCTTCCCTTATCATTAAGTAATTGAGTGATAGAAAAAGTTTATTACACGTTAATACCTACAATTAATTAATGTACCTATTATTACAGTTTAGGTTTACAATTTAAGATATTATGACAATTTTAATTTTATTTTATTTCTAATGTAAGTAAGTAAGATGATCGTCTTGCATGTTATGTTTTTGCTTGTTTTTGATGTGTGTAATGTGTGTGTGTGATGTGTTTTGAGGTTCCTATAGTAGTAGATTGCCTATCTAAATCTTGCTAGCAGACCTTCAGTTTCTTCATAGGATAGGGTTTTCAACCACTTTTTTACGGTTTTTTTACAACAATAACTTTGCATCGGATAGATGTTAAGTATTCTATTTACTTTATTATAAATGTAGGCGGACTGACAAGTGTGTTGACGTTGAGCGAATTTCGTACGTGCTAACACAGCGGGGGCTACTATATCTTTTCGCCTTTTGTTTAGTTTAGTCTGATCATATGGCAGTGATTTATGAGTTTATTAATTAATCACACAACAATCAAAACAAACTCTCGCCGTCTCCATTTTCTTCCTCTCTCCCTCTCTTCTCCCTTCCTCCGCCATCGTCCATCTTCCGAACGTCACACCGGAACCGCAGAATGGCAGTATATTCTACTAATTAGTCAATAGATGGCGCTGTCAGTATTTTTAGTTATCCAACACAAAAAGGTTGGTTGGTCTTTAAATAGCGTTTTAAGTAATGATTTATTAGATTTATACAAAAATGCTAACACAAGTGTGTTTGGATCGTAACAAGTGGAAGGAGTTCGTCTCTGCCTACCCCGATGAGAGAGAAGCGCGTTGGATATGTATGTTTATAACAAATAGTCTAAAGTCTTTATTTTTGTTTATAGTAGGTTAAGTGACAGTCCTGCCTTCTTGCTTTCATTTCTCTCTCTGCGTGGTCTCTGCAGGAAGAAATTTCTTATAGAAATATGCTGTACCTTTTGTATAATTTCTCTTTTTTTTCTGTCTCTATGTACTTATCTTACAATAAACTGTTAAATAAATAAATATATAATATAATAAATAAATAAAACTGTTATATAAATAAATAAAGTCCAAAGCCCTACGAAAATACTTCCTATAACAAAAGACAACTTCTTCTAAAAAGCACGTCTGACAGAGCAGAAACAAAGGACGATAAACTAATATGAGCCATGGAGAAAATATCGGAAAGAAATAAAAACTCGTTCGAAACCCTTTAGCGTTTCTCGAGCCACGTGTACGAGGTACGTTGCTTCCCCGCCTATGATGTCCTTATATTGGGGCTAGGGAAACTGCGTAGTGGATTCAGAGACTTTTTGCGATTGCTTTTTGTTTTGTATTAAAAAGTTTATTGCAAAATCATTTTAGTTAAAAGTTCACATTGTGAATAATATTGTTTTTGTACTTTTTTTTTATATTATTGTATATATATATATTGTATTTGTATTTTTTTTGAAAATATTTTTGTGAAATTATTTCACATACTCATTTATATAATTATACTCACAGTAATTTTTATCTCTATTTGGATATCGAACCCACAACCTGCGGTAGGGCAAAGGTCACTACCAAACTGGCCAGTCTTATTCTGAGTTAAGAGATACAATATTCAAAAGTGTCATTAAAATTTTGTTGTCTTGGCAGAGGTGGCTCAAGGTAGACATTGAGAATGAGGAGGGAGGCCTTTGCCCAGCAGTGGGACATTGATGGCTTGTTAAGATTAAGATAAAAGGGACACCTGGACCAGAAAAGTACCTAAATTTTTAACCACTCAAACGCCCGTGGCAACCGCGGGACCATCAGTAATCCAATATTCTTCTGCTCCCCGCGATTCTCAAAGCCCCACTATAACGAAGATATATGGGTAATTGAATCGATCTACGGTGCCCTAATGCGAATGATATACGGCCGCAATTCCGTATAACGTCTCACTCAGTGTAAGCCGTGTTTTAGAATTAAAATGACGCAACTTAAAACTTATAATTTATGAGTAATTTTAAACAAAAAGAAAACTTATTTTACGTGGATGTCAATTTCTCTCGTTTTTAATTATCTTACTAATTTATAAATGATAAATTTTATTTAATTGTAGTATTTTATTTAATTGTAGTCTACACATAGGCCTATCATTTTAACAACGATATTAAATAATCACTCTCGTATGAGAGTAGGCTCGTGCCCCTGTAGTGGGGACTTTAAATAGCTGATGATAATTAAATAATCATTTGCACACTAGAAATTGATTTACATTAAACAAAAAAAAAAATTAAACACAGGTATTTCATAATTTATTTACTTATCTATATATTTTTGTAATCAGTATTGACGACGATTTTTAGGTAATTTTTTTGCATAAACCGGATAAAACAAAAATCTTGAGTTACGTCACTTTATATCTAAAGGTGCGATATGTCATAAAACCTTGTTCAAGTTGTTAGCAAATTACGGAGGTGTTTCTGTATTAGGATGTTGTTTGGTCGATAAATTTTGATGTCGCGTATCACGGTGAAAGGCTTTGTGAAGTTTAAGGGCCGTTTTTTTTGGGAAAAGCAATGTAATACGTTAATCTTAGATACATGATACTTGTTAATAAATGAGGTGGAAGAGTTTGGAAGATTAATGTCGTCAAAAAAAATGAGATTTTGAAAAAAAAAATACTAATAAATCTATCATGAATTATAAAATAAAAAAAAAACATAAGTTACGTAAAGTCTGTCCAAAAAGAGTAGAAATTAAAAAGTGGTAACACTGTTAGTGTTGTCTCGTTTTTTTTAGATTGATTCGAAAGGGACGACGCTACTCTTTGTTGCCACTTTTTAATTTCTTCTCTTTTTGGACAGACTGTAGATAAAATTTTAGTTAAGTAGATCCTTATCTTATCTAAATGTTTGTGTCCCACTGCTGGGTAAAGGCCTCTCACACTAATAAGGTAGATAGGTAAAGAATTTTTTTTGTAAGGAAGGGAAGCAGTCTCTGCCTACCCGAATGGGAGAGAAGCTTGACCGATATAGATATGTATGTGTTTTTTGTAAAGGTCAAAACGTTAGCAAAGTTATTGATGCATTTAAGTGACTTATAAAATCAGTATATTACAGAAAAGCGAACTTTATTCCAAAGACATAAGATATGTGCAGCACAGAGCCATAAATCTAGGAACTAACTCTCTAAACTTTAGGTCTTACTGAAGTTCGAAATAAAGATTTTACTGAAGATTCAGCAAACCAATTCCATTACTTCTAGTTTCGTAATAACTTTAAAAAGTTTCGTAATCCTCATCCTAATAATATTATAAATGTCAATGTTTATGCCGATGGATGGGTGGGTGGACGGATGTTTGATACTTCGTCACGCAAAAAGCACTGAACAGATTTTATTGAAATTTTTCGTTCCTACAAACTTACCGCTGTCAAAAAATGTATGGGATTCTTCTGAAAGATAAATGAAAAGTTACAGCTATGTGACAGTTAAATAGGTACTGCCGCTCTCGGATAGCTATCTGCTTTGATTATTGGGAACCGCCGTAAACCGACGTATATGTTTGAGGTGACTGATGAATGTGGATTACGTCGTGAAATAAAAGTGTTTAGATCGTAGCAAGTGGAAAGAAGTGGTCTCGTGAGTGGTCAGAGTAGATTCTGTCGCGAGGGAGCTGTGACCTACGTTGATTATTCTACAATTTTACAAGCATTGGGTTGAAAGAAATATTTTCATTTGTTGTATATCACACGCACAGCACACCTTTCTAATTTTAGCTCAACAAAATAACTGCGAGAAAAAGGTTTTTGTTTTTCCTAATCCAACCAATATTTCAAGAGCAAATTTGTGGAATTTCAAGATCATATTAAAGTCTATCTACACAGATCCGGGCCGTGCCCGGGACGTGTCCGGGCCGTGGCCCGTCAGGAGGGAAAACACAAACAATACGTCGTCATGACAACGTGTGTGAACGAATCCATAGAAAATGTATGGAATGATACTTTTGCCCAGACACGTTGTCATGACGACGTATTGTTTTCCCTCTTGACGGGCCACAATCCTGACACGTCCTGGGCACGGCCCGGAACTGTCTAATAGACCTTTAATCTCTTAAACCTAAAAAAAACAAAAGACAGCGTAAACTCTGAGAAAGACTACAAAAATGCTTCACATAGCCACCAAGGGTATTGTGGTAAGGAATGAGCGGTAGGAAATGACTGGCTGGGCAAAGCGCCAGGCTGCATACAAACGGGCCATAAAATCTACCGACGTAATTATTACATGAGCACAAATGCGTTTGGGGATACCTACACTGTTTCTACGTATGTTAACCTCGTTTGTTGACCATATCGTTTGTTAGATTAAACATTGTTAGTTTGATAAATAATTTTATATTGTTTATACTTATTATTAAAAGACACATTTATTTTAATGACGCGGTGAGACTGAATTACCATTCTGTAATAATTTAATGACTCTTTGGATAATTCTATCATTTTGTCTTTCATCAATGTCAACCAATGGCCAAATAATAAGTAGGTATCTACTTACATACATAGATTCATACATATCTGTCACGCTTCTTTCTCATCGTGGTAGGCAGATATTACTTCCTTCCACTTAAACACACCTCTTTCGCTTCATCAAATTAACCAGCCACCTCATACGTGCACGTCGGTTTAGAGTACTCTTGACTTGGCCTTTCTTTAACAAGTCCTCGATTTGAACGAGATAACTACGTTCTGTGGTCCTTCCAATTTTCTTGATAGAGTCTTAAAAATACATCTTAGTAAGAATCCACAAGTTTTTTACACAACATACAGCACAATTTCTCCCGTGAGCCTGATTCAGCAGTTCTCTTTAATATCGGGGTGAAAAAAAACTTGAACATCGCACTGAAATCTGCGAAGTAATGCCCCTCAACAGCAGAAACGGGTCAAGTTAGAAATAGGGTTGTTGTGTAAAAGTTTGCCGAAAGTAAATCAAGTGTATCAAGAGCTAAGCTGGAAATGTCTTTGTTTACCTTTTTACGTACTTGTGAAATGGTTTTGTGTGCTAAAATGGCGTCTACATACCAAAGCCACTGGGTAAATTTTTCGGCCTTCATTTTGGAACAAATAAAGGCCGCCGGTTCGGTGGCTTTGGTGTGAAGACGACATAAGATTACATACATACATATCCGTCACGCCTCTCTTCTCTCTTGCTTCCACGTGGAAGGAAGTGGTCTCTGCCCACCCCAATAGGAGAGATGCGACATAAGATTTTGGTATATTATAGCTATATTCTGATCAAAATAAATACAGACAAAGTGAAGAAGAAAGAGACGACGATACAAGTTACTATTTAGTTACCTGTGACGCACGGTATTGCTACTTTTTGATTTCTACACTTTTTTGCCAGACTGTAAGTGCAAATTAAGACTTCTTTTCAAAAACCAATCAGTGTAATTCAAGGTCAAACTTACGCCAGTATCAAAAACCGCCATAACAAGAACCCAGAGTACATAACAGCATCTCAGCTGGTAATAATCCATTCGTGGCTCGAGTAATGATGGCTATAAGAGAATTTATAGAGAGCCAGCCCTACCGCTAACGCACTTTTATTACCCCAACCTCATTTTTAAGCAGACTTAGCGCGTTTTAGCGAATGAAATTTTTATAATCCATCCATTTCCCTACGTTTATGGTGGGAAGTGCTTTCAATAGTAATGGTACGGCAATAATTTTGGACGCAATTAGCGGGAATGTTTAGAATCTTGGTTACGATCTGAAATAATACACGTTAGGTATATTGTTTATCAATATTAGCTACCTATAATAACTGTTTATAATAATTGTAAAACTTTATTTGAAAAGAGCAAGCCAACAGAGTTTCTTGCTAGGTTCTTCTCTGGGAGAAACTTCAACTTGCGAATCTAGCTCTAGGTTTGAAAAAATGTACTTATATAATAATAATTAATAATAATTCAAGAACATTCTTTGTGCCTATGAAATAAATATATTTTTGATTTTGACAGTTAGTAGGTACTAACTGTCAAAATCAAAAATATATCGAGTGTGTATGTACCTATAGGTATAGGTACATACATACTCGTACACACCTATATGTAAAGCCACTTTTCTATTCGTGGTAGGTAGATATCACTTCCTTCCACTTGTTATGATCCAAACACACCTCTTTCACTTCATACGAGAGCACATTCATCAGTTGCGCCTCATACATGCACATCGGTTTAGGATACTCTTGACTTTGCCTTTCAGCAAGTTCCTGATAAGCATAGGGAAGTCTTTCACTCTATAATAACTGATGATCTACCGAATTAATAAAAATAAATAATGAGAACCAAAAACATCTTTGCTCTATATAGGTATACAAAATCTTCGCTCTTTCCTTTCTCATCTACGTGAAGCTAATGTTTTATATCAAGTTTCATAAAATTAAGTTTCAAAGCTAATGTATCTCTACTTCATTGTCTCCTCTTTGTACTATCTCACTAACTTTATCATGTGACGTGACAAACATGTCGACTTGAAAGGCCGTTATTAGAACAAAAACGGGTATCAACGTGAGATAGCTTATTATGTACCTAGTCGTAGTTTTAATTAGGTAACCTTATATTGTATGCAGTGATTATGACATAATATGCTGAGCGGAGTCCTTTTCCTAGTTCTATTTCTTCTTTTGTTTGCCTATATGGGCTTGTACATTTGTACCATCGGGTTAATCAACATTAAAATGTTATAAAAACGCGCTAATCATGATTAAGCTGTCAAACTTAAATACTCCTTCACGGCCAATTAGGTTGCTTAATCAAAATTAGCTAGCGTTCAATATGGCGGAATGTCATCAGAAAATTGCACAGAATTATGTGACAGACTGTGACAGACAGACAGAAGGAAGGAATATCGATTGACACTGACAGACAGGATAAATTTTTAGGGCATTTTTAAATCTAGTAAAAAATATAAAAAGAGACATCAAGATTGCATTTTCTACGGTATTTGTAGAGCGCTATCTCTCTTTAATTTTTCTGTATGTGTCAGAAAAACAACACAGCAAAAAATTATAAACGGAATTAGTTATACATCATCTCAAATAGTGTGGTACAAGAGTGATCTTAACACAATTAGCGAGATAATTCGTTTTAAGTAATTTTATTTATGATAAATGTAAAATGGTACAAGTGGCACTTAGTATGTAAGTTAACATTGTAAGTAAGTAATAAGTAAGTAAGTAGTTTATTTTCTAAAAACAGTACATTACACTGTGTTCGAAAATTTTATCAAAATAAAGTTATAAAATATAACAATTAAACAAAATATTTAAGTCTAAAGGAGATCATCATTAGGTACTTAATAATAACAATAAAAGAACAATTACAAATAATGAGATCAAAACAGTTGCATACTTACAAAACTTTGAAAAACCTAAAATTATTGTGATTTGTGTTTTGATTATTGTTTTACTAGAAGCTGCCCATGACTTCTTACGCAATTATTGTCATAATTATTTCGGCAAACTAACATCATCATAACTAGAGATGCGGCGAATATGGGTTTTGCCGAATAACGAATACCGAATACTATTCGGTTTGAAACCCTACCGAACCGAATAGTTCGGCCGAACTATTCGGTTGTACTTTCACACTAATTTTGATACAACAAATGGGTAAAGTTTATAAAGAAAAGCACCTTTGACTGTCACTAGATAGAGCAGAATGTCTAAGCTTCTAAATTCAATCTTTAAGTGTCACTTATTAACTTATCTTTATTTTATCATCTCCTAATAACTCTTGTAATACTTACCTAGATGTGAAAATGAGGATATAAGATTGACTGCTCCTTGGTTTTAAATAATTTAATATGAGGTTAATATCTTGTTTTATCAAGCAAATTATTACTAAACAAAAAAACGAATAAATGGTCATTTTAACCGAATATTCGGCCGAATACGAATATTCGGTTGAGGTGCCGAATATGCCGAATACCGAATAGTAAACGAATATTCGGCGCATCTCTAATCATAACATACCCGCTATAGGGACACGAGTCTTCTCTCATAGAGAGTGATTAGGTCGCAATCCATCACGCTGACTTGCAATGCAAACTTCCATAGTTACTTAAAATTATATTATATAATGCAAGCTACAATATTGTAAGGTTTAGCGCCAAAACACACGGTGAAACGCAATTGCAACGCAACTGAAACTGCTAGTTACTTTTGAGTAGCATCGCAGTTTCTGCTTTAAACAACTATAGTACTATACTATAGGCAACTGAAACGAAACGTTTCAAACTAGTTGCGTCGTGTGTGGTTTTCTAAGGAAGTCTATAGCAGAAACTGCGATGCAACTCAAAAGTAACTAGCAGCTTCAGTTGCGTTGCATTTGCTTTTCACCGTGTAGTCTGAGTCTTAGTCAAAACCAGTAGTTTTTGCGTGAAAAACTAACAAACATCCTCACAACCAACCAAAGTCTTAAACATTGACATTTATAGTAGTTTTAGGATAGATGATTAAAACCGATTTTCCCATTCATACTCGCAAACGTATCATAAATAAAATGATCCACTTTCGTTTCTCGCAATAAAGACGCTGTCATAAAACTTTTTAAGGCCGAAATATTTATCTTCTATTTACGTTATAAAAACGCGTTGTAGACATAAAAACGTATCAGTCATGTCTACCGCTTGTGGCTAAATGTATTGCTTTTATCTGTGGACTGGACTTGTTTGTCTAATATGTGTGTGTTGTGTTCCAAATAGTGTTGTCTCAAAACATTGATTTATGTGTTTTTGTGGGTTTTTCGTTGACCATCTTCGACTTTAAAACTTTAATTTTGCTTTTTTGAAATGCCATAATCATCATCATCATTCATTTTAGAGCCAGGCTCTTGTCGGTTGAGTAAACGCCATCTTTGCCTTTCTTCTGCCAGCAACCTCACTTCCTGATACGACACGACGTTAATTTTCTCTTTCACTTGAGTGAAGTAAGTACGAAGTTGAGTAATGCCATAACAGTCGTAACATTTTTTTACTTTTCTAAACTTAAACTTGAATTTGGATTGAATTAATTAGTAGTTACTTGTATATTAATTAGTAGTTACTTGTATATTTTGATTTTAACCTAAAATTAATATTTTTTACTTAAATAAATAATTTAATATTTTGTGTCTTTTGAGTCCAAATCACTGTTTTAAGCAAGATCCAAACACAGACAGTAAAACTTCATTGCTATTTAAAATCTTTATAAAATTCGACGTTAAAAATCCAATTTAAAACTTTTAAAAGATACGAGCTCAGCTAAATCCTGAAGTATATTTTAAAACCTCGAGGGCATTGAAAAGTGTGCACCCAAGACCACATGATATCAATTTCCGCGCCCAACGAACGCAATTTCGAATGAAAAACCTCTACCGCCTTTACTACTTAATTTATAGCTTAATTTATCAAGAACAGCGGGGAGAAAGAATAAGTAAACAACAAATTTGGCCCGATTTCTCAGCCTTTTTCAGTAGACAGTTCTTTATAGCTTATTTTAGATAGGTAGCCGGAGAAAATTACGAGAGACCCACGGAATGCTTTTACTTAAAACTAAAATGGGTTGAGTGGGAGGAAATATGACGTAAGTATCTTATGGAAGGTATTTTAGTGTTTTTGGAGGTAAAAATGCGACTTGAATGCTTTTTGGTAGAGGCATGTCTATTTTCAGAAAGTTAAATAAAATGCTCTGCTATAAAATTTTAGTGTTATTCGTCGTTTGACAAATAGAAGTGAAATTTTTGGTTCACACATCGATCGCAAACATTTATTCAAAACACTTTTCAAATAATTTTTTCGCGATTTTGTCGTTGAATAAAAAATATTTTTGTTGCCAAAAACGTTTTAAAGAACATCTAAATTTACAAATGACTTTAACCAGATTTCGTTTTCACTGATATTTGCCTCATACTAAATTTAATTAATTTTCAATAATATGTACGTTACGTTACTATAAATTATTGAAGTAGGTATAAACTTTAGTTCCACATTTAATAAAGCTAGGTCATGCTTAGTGACCTGAAATAATCCAAACATTATCGAGATTGAATAGTTTACATAATTTATTGAGGTTGGTCGAAATAATTCACGTAATCCAAAAACTGTTTTTGCGAAACGTTTCCCTGCCTATGCGCATATTGCTACCTACAATAGATTTGTGAACATCTGTAATATAAAATCAGCTACAGTCAATCAAGCTAGAATATTAATCATAAAATACCTTTCAAATCTAAATTATGACAAAACTGAGGCCCTTCTTCCCTTTTAAACTTTAAACTTTATTTACTATCACACCATTGAGTAACTCTTCTTTCTTTTCCTTTTCTTAGACATTATGGAAAATTAAAATTTAATTGGTTAAAAAATATATTGTTTATAATTTAGGTAAACCAAATTGCACAAATTCTGTAAACTAACTGTAATCTGGTTCCCCAAGATACAGGCTCTGCCTAGTTTGGGGACCTCTGTTAATTTAGTTTAAGGCTGGATCTACTTAGGACTAATTTAAGTAATTGTGTACCTATACCGTGTAACTCAATGTGTGTACGTTTGTATTTCCTATTTCGGATAAATAAACAATATTTTCATTTTTCATTTTCAATCCAGTACAAATAATTATACTTGATACGAGTACTTCGAAAATCATTTAGCTTTTCATTTAGTTGATGAATTTTGTATCAGGTAAACTTTGGTTAAAATATTAATAATTTTATTGCTAGCTATCAAAGGATAATACATTTTATTATATACATGAGAATCAATGTAGTCGTCATTATTCCTACTACTCCATACTAGTATTATAAATGCGAATAAATATGTGACATTTCGGTCCTTTACAGCAAAGCGGAGCGACAAAATCACGTGTTTTATAATAGAAGGTAGTTGAAGAGATATACAGTGACCCAGGCAAGTGACATGTGCTACTCTTTGCCTGATTTTTAAACCCCCACTTCCCTAAAAAGGAAGGTAGAACCTAAAGCTTTCCTAAAATCCGAATTTAACGAGCGTAAAGACGCTGGCAAAAGCTAAAAATGCCAAAAAAACGTTATTTATTTCATATCAAACGTCAAACCTCGAAGTCAAATTAACTCATAATAATGTATGGGCGTTTTCAGATTGTCGTTTTATACGCGCGTATACCCTCGTTTCTTTTAACGCATGTACGCGCGTCTTTTGCTCGTACGAGCGTTGACGCGCTTCTAAGCTATACGAGCTTATTGATAGTGACACGGCACCACCGCCACCGGTTTGCACGTATAAGCTTGTATTCGCGCGTCTGGTTTTTCAAAGCGCATATGTACGAGCGTATACAGAAAACGAACGTATACGCCAGTATGAAACGCTAGGTGTAAAAAACCGCATCCAAATCCATCCACGCGTTTAGGAGCTACAGTACCAAAGACAGACACACAGACATCGACGTCAAACTTATAACACCCCTCTTTTGGCGTCGGGGGTGAAAAACGACCTTTACCGATAAACATAAAAGAAGTAACCAAGCAAGTATATCAAGCAAATTGATATTTTATATAACAAATAGATCGTAAATTATTACCGCCTACACAAACAATAAAGGTATACTTACATTGTGGTACATAATTCACTTTGACAAGTTAATAAAACCATAGGTGGTAGAGGTTTGGGCTAAGTGAAATTTGTCCTGTAATATTGTGTTACTTTACAAAGGTTGTAACCTATTGTATATATTTATTTTATTTTATTTCATTTCATTTATTTATTTAATCAGGTTTGCCAACAGGTTAACACACCTTACATTCTATACAGAACACTATAATAATAAGAACGTGCTAACCAATGATTTTTTATAGGTATAGATATGTTAAATGCGCGCACATTTTGAAAACTGTAAATAGACCTATTTAAGACAACTTGTAGCTAGTCTCAGTTAGTCTGAAGACATTTGGAGTATGATTTGAAGTGCTGTCATTAATGTCATTGTAATCATTATTCGGCACAGATTTAAACGCCAATCACTATAAAGGTAACATATCTATACCTATAAAAAATCATTGGTGCTAACCCAATAATAGGCAAACACAACTTGCTTATAAAACTGTAAGGATGTAATCTAATTGTAGGTATACTGTAAATAAAAACCTATTTTGTTACAACATTATAAGAGAAGAGATATTTTTACCTTTAGGTACTATCATACCTATCATTCTACTAATAATATCTAAATGTCATGTCAAAGTTTGTTAAATCGATAGAAATATGTTTGTTGCTCTAAATCCGCTAAACAGATTTGAATAAAACTTTACAGTATTGTAACTTCGAAATCAGAATAACACATACATAGACCACATACAAGATAATTGATAAAGATGCGGACGAAGTCGCGGCTAGATTTTAGTACCTACTTATAAAAATTAATGTATGTGTCAAATGGATGGATAGGTGGATGAAGGATTTTTCTAAATCTAATTGAATTTATTTACTCTTTCACTCAAAAACTACTGAACTGTTGTACGATATAAGTACCTAAGTAGTTTATAAAACCAAATATAATCTCTAAGTAACCTTTCACCTTTCAAGAGCCCTTAAAAGTAAGTGGTCCAACTTAAATAATTGGTATATAATTATTTTCTTAGAAAGAATTGCTGCTAGAGCCACGCCATCAAAACTCGATTTCACTTTACTTGATAACATCTCTCGTTTCTAGTTTGTATGCTTAATCAGAAACGCAAAAGTTTACTTTTTATTACAGTGGATTAATTTTTTTTTTATTTTTTTTCCGCGTATTAGTTTGCGCATAAGGAAATGTTGTTGTTTATAAAGTTCTCGAATCGACGACTTGTTCCTCATTGGCAGCCATCTCTCAAAAAAACTTGCACAATAATTTAAAATAAAATAGCCTTTATGTAATCGTAATGTATAGGATACAATTTTCTAAATTTTCATAGAAAGTTCATTAGTATTGCGTGAAAGATTAACAAACGTCCTCAGCTCACATCCATCCATCAGAATAACATACACTATACTTATTCCTTAACATATCTTGAAAAGTTTACACAATACGCGACAATAAATGCGTACGAAACAAGCACCCACTAGAACTCCAATATTTACGCGGCAAATATACTACGCAAAGATAGCCAAACAACAAAGAAACCTACCAAACTTTATTTCCCTACTTTTGAAACTTCTAACCAAATAACCAAGACTTTCTTATCGTCATTCAGTTCTCGATTCCATTGTTATAAGGAAGATTCGATGGTATCAGTTGGAGAGAAGCCAACGAGGCTCTATCGACCTCGTTCCTTAAGAACTTCATTGCATTTACCTAATGAGTGGCGGTCAAGATTTGCGTGCTTGGAATGATAAGACTCATTGCGGTATTATTTGTACGTTTAGTTAGGTTCATTTATTTGACGTTACGCGGGGTAATGTTTTATTCTTGTGATGACTAATAAATTACAGTAATCCGCATGCCTAGCCTATATTTGTCAATTTATAATAGTTCATCTAAGGGCCAAAACATAAATTCACGACACGACACGACGTCGTGCGTCGTAGAACGATACGACGCGACACGACACGACGCAACATCCAACGTGAAAATCCACGACGTCGTCGTGTCGCGTCGTGTCGTGAATTTATGTTTTAGCCCTAAGTGATATTAAGTAAGAAACTTTGCGTACTCTCATAAATGAAATAAATATTCATTAATTTCAAAGTTTTTTTCATTTGACGTTCAAACTATTGCTTGAAGGATGCATAAAAATCGTTAAAGACAATTCTTATCTTATATCTAGCCTTATCTTGTGTCCCACTGCTAGGCACAGGCCTCTCTCCTCCGTCTCCAGGATTTTCTATTCTGAGCTCAGGAAGACAATTATCCTTTATTTATATTTATGACCTTCATTATATAACATCATATCTGTATTTAAAAAACAATACATTCTAATTATGATAGAAATAAAGATAGCTACGAAGTAAATATCTATTTTTAATCTAGTAGATTAAACACACTCAAAACAGCATTAAATTAAACCAGAAATCTATAAAAATAAACACAACACCAGCGAACCATTAATTTGGTTTCCGTAACCGCAACTACGGTCATGATACCGCGATGATGCTTCGATCGCAACTAGTTACGATCCATTCGTTGGTTGCGTTTAAGGCATATTTGCAATATTGAGGTAGCTGAACAACGAAGGTTGTTCCGTTGAAATTATTATTGGGAGATTAGAAGTGTTGTTTGTACTTGTGCTTGGTGTTTAAACTTTTAACTATCGTCCTCATCGTTTTAGCCTATAGCTGCCCACTGCTGAGCATAACCTCTTCAATTATTCTCAATTAAAATTTAAATATCATTTGAATATGGGTTTATACTTAGAATTGTTTAGGTATGTAGCTAAATTAAAAAAAAAAAACAATTATTAGTTGGTTTTCAAGTCAAGAATTTAAAATTAAAAAATATTATATTAATTTATAGAAAGGAACCTGTGTTCTTTTCCGAGCCTTGATAACTTCACATTATCTAAAAAGAAAGACTTTTGAAATAAAATCAGGAAATCAATTATTATAACAATAGCTAATTTAATTAATTGCTCAATGAACATAATTGCTAATTGCGCAACAAAATTTCCCCCAAATTAAAATATTCTTTTTGTTTCCATAAAATTCCGAAGTCCGTGAAAGAAACAAATCGGATTATACATTTTCTGATGAAGAACAACTTGCAATACTTAACTTGAATCTTGTGTTATATACGCGCTGATGCAAATTGAGTTTCTAGTTCTTGCGCGTCGTACATCTGTATCGACGCAGGGAGAGACTTTTGTTAAAAGTTTTCCGTATTAACATAAAAAAGTTGGACTTGGCAAATTGTACCGGTCAACTCGTTCTGAACGAATTCAAAAGGCTGTAAAATAAAAGTTTTCTTTGAACGATTCAATCATTAAAGAAACAGATAACTTAATTTGACTTGAAGTTTTTACGCTCGGGGAATTGGGTCGCTTATGTATTGTAACTTTACGGGCTTAGCTGTTGAATTTTTTGCAACGCTAATTTTAGTAACTAGCAGTTAATACAAGGTCAGTTATGTAGCGTGGTTTGATATTTGAAATTAAAACCTTATGGTGTCTAGTGGCTACACACCAATGCCACCGGCCCGGCCGGCGGCTTATGTCATTTTCGATAACATTTAGATACAATTAGCCGTCTAAAATATGAAGCTATAGAGCGGTTTTGAACCTTTCATTCTATCTTTATTATTTAAAAAATAAAATTGAAATATTTCAATTGCTATGTATAAGTATTTGCATATGTTTTCTTCTTAACAGACAGAAAGTCGCTTATTTAACAAGACTACATCTGTTTTACAAAAACGTAAAATAAGATGTTTCTAACGCTAGAAGTACCACGTCGGTGGCGCAAACGGGCCACCGTCCACAGCCACCGGTGGCTGTCGCACGCTACCGCTACAATGTCAGAAGCGAAAGTTTCAAGCGAGCATGCGAGTGAGCGAGCGAGAACTATTGTAGCGAGTGGCCGCCACCGGCTACACGTTTGCGGCGCCGCCATACAATTCATATGAAAAAGCTTGTTAGGTCGCCGTCGCTGGCCACCAGTGGCTGTGGTCGGTGGCCCGTGATGACAAACAACTTTTAATATGAGGCCATGTACGAATTAATAAAAAAAAAATTGTTGCCCCTTATAGCTGATAGCTGAGCATTTTGTATGGGGACTTGAATTTTTTTTGGATGATTTCGACCTTGGTCCCATAGTAAAAGTTGTTTGTTATCATGTGTACATGCATATCCTTTTCTATCGTTCACTAATTTAAAGTCACCCTATATAAAAGTCACACGTAACTTTTACCTTGCATCGACACAGGCTCACTCCTAATGGATTTTCCTGAGCCCCAACTGGCATCACGTGACAACACGACTTCGTGCCTCACGCTTTTTAATAATACTTTCAACCTAGCGCATATAAGCGGAAAATTATTTCTAGGGTTCCGTACAGTTTGCCCAAAAAAGTAGAAATTGAAATGTGGCAACACAGTAGCGTCGTCCCTTTCGAATCTATCTAACAAAAACGAGACGACACTACAGTGTTACCACTTTTTAATTTCTACTCTTTTAAGGAGCTGTTTCATCTTCTACAGATAAAATGTATCTAACAGATATTTTATACCTGTCTCTGTCTAAAACGTCATGTTTTATGAAATGGACATAGGTTTATCTGTCAGTCAAATTTTATCAGTTATGCGTAAAACAGGCCCTTCAACAGAATGATTTCACATATAAATAAAATCAGTGTTCATTATGCACTCTGCGGATTCGGTTGTTTTACTTACCTTCCGAAACTACCATTTATCAGTATTATCAGTTATATCTATCTCTTATATCAACGTAATTGATTATATTGATATAAGAGATTTATAAATAATTATATTGAATATATTATTATTATTATCAGCACACCGCACAATGTATAAAACGTGAGTAGTTAGAATATAATATTTTCATTACCTATTTTGTAATTGTGTGTGTGATTGGCTTAGCATGCACTCCGTGACAAGACGATGTCATGCGTTTGTCACGCTTACGTCTCTGTCTATAGTTTTAAATCTGATAAGGACAGCATGACGTGAGATAATTGTCGCGGCACGCCGTGCTAAGCCCCCAGAACTTAAAAAAATATACAGGTGTAACAGAAAGGGGGTATAAAACCGAAAAAAAATTTCGCCTCCAAACCTCCAGACTACAAAATGTCCGATCAGCTGATCGAGTAAGTATGGGCGATCCAATATTTTTTTTCGAATTACGACCTATGTTCCTTGGGGAAAGTTGTTCAGTTTCATTAGGAATATCGCTGTGTTTCGGCTTTATACACCCCTTTTCTGTTACACTCAAAATAATGTACCACTATTGAAATGGCTTCTCCGCAAGTGATCAGAGTTATTTTCGTAGACTGCCTACAAGTGGATAGTTTATGGAATTCTCACTTTGATAAATCAATTAAATGAAATATGTGACAAAGTGTAAATAGAAGAACTTAGTAATGCTGTAGAATTTGAAAAAAAAAATAATACGAGTTAGAGTGTTAATCACATTAATGAACTCTGAATTCAATGAAGTTCTAGTTGATGCCTGTTGTGATATTGAGAAAATGTTTATTCATATTATGGACTCTGATTTCGATGAAGCTCTAGTTGGAACCTGTTGTGATATTGAGAAAACGTTTATTCATATTATGTGATAAATAAAAGTTTGATACTATCAATACTGATTTGTTTTACTCTTTTACCAACTATTTGATTATAATATGTTGCATACCAAAAAATGGTATAAATACAACAAAACAACTACTTACAATCAAAGTACAACAAAAACAAACAACTACAAAACTCAATAAAATATTAATCAGTATCGCATGATGAAAACAAGAGTTAACACACATAAAATTTTATTAGAAACATTACATTTACTTAAACCGAAATTCAGAAAAGCCTTATTAGAAGTTTGTACAGAAAAATAAATAAACTTTATTCGTGAGTGTGTATTTATGATATTTGTTGCTATTGTTAACATAATAAATTATGCGAAACCCTTTCCGCGAGTCCGACTTGCCGGGATATTTTGGTAGGGAACCCTTTGTGTGTGAGTCAGAGTCGCACTTGGCCGGTTTTCCTTTTTCAAAAAATATACACACGAATGTAAGGCTACTAATATTGTAATACTACGGCAAGGTAACATAAGCTATTTATGATAAACATATAATTACGTGGTATTCGTATAATTTATGTACAATGCTGTGCTTGTGTAATGTAATTGAAAATGCTTTAAGCGTTTCTTGTTCTAGACAAGGGCGATTGATTTTCTCGGAATTTTTTAAAGAAAATTGCTTACACGAGGAAAATAAAAAGGTACAACGTATAACAATGAGGATTTTATAAATTAAAAGATAAACTTTTATTCCGGGAATTAATAAAAATGTAAATTGCTATGTAGCAGGGTTTGAATTTGTTGAAACTTTTTGTAAATTTTGTTGTTCAATAAAGTTTAATTAATGTTACAATTCTTGTTTTGGCAATTCCATTTAAAAAAAAAATAGGTAAAAAAAATCGAAAACACGTGGATCATAAAACGAACAACGATAAATTTCAATTGGAACGATGAAAATAGCAAAAATAAACTGTAAGTAATAGCTACATAAAATATCCAAATTGTTCGTAAAGAAAGGAAATCAGAACGGAAACTAATACGAGTTCATTGAACCGTCTAGTAATAAGTTCTAGAACGTTCTCTTTGATTTAGCATCGTCAACCATCGCGCTACAGTAGCCAGAGAATGAATTAGGGAAGGGAATTGAAGTCAATGCGAACGTATCTCGATCTAATCAGAGACTTGTTAAGGTCATCTACACAGATCTGGGCCGTGCCCGGGACGTGTCCGAGCCGTGGCCCGTCAGGAGGGAAAACAATACGTCGTCATGACAACGTGTGTGAACGAATCCATAGGAAATGTATGGAATGATATTTTTTCCCTGACACGTCCCAGACACGGCCCGGACACATTGTCATGAAGACGTATTGTTTTCCCTCCTGACGGGCCACGGCCCGGACACGTCCCGGGCACGGCCCGGATCTGTGTAGATAGACCTTTAAGGTAAGACTAAGTCAAGAGTACACTAAACCTACGTGCATGTATGAGGTGACTGAAGAAAGTAGATGAAGCGAAAGATGTTTGTTTGTATTGTGATAAGTGGAGGGAAGTGATCTCTGCTAACTCCATTTGGAATGAGGAGTGACAGATATGTATGTTTAAATCAATGAACTTATTCAATTACATTCAACCCGAGTACCAAATTAGATCTAAGTAATTCAGTTTTATATCAATGGTTTTATTTCTTTCCCTACTTTGGGTTGGAAAAGTTTTTCGTGATAAAACTAAAGTATACTGTTTGGGAGAGTAGGTAAGGTAGAAAATTAAGGTAATAGAACTGCTTACATTACAATGAATAAGTCAGACGATTGTTTAGAGAAAATTAGTAAAAGTTCTACAAAACAGAGTGACCTTAAATTAGTGAACGATAGAAAAGGATATGCATGTACTCATGATAACAGACAACTTTTACTATGGGACCAAGATCGAAATCATAAAAAAATTGGTACCCACACTATCAGCTGGTGCGTTTTGAATGGGGAATTCAATTTTTTTTTAATGATTTCGACCTTGGTCTCATAGTAAAAGTTGTTTGTTATCACGAGTACATGCATATGCTTTTCTATCGTTCACTGATTTGAAGTCACCCTATATATACGAATATGCAAAGGAAAGGTCCGACATTGAGACTGACGCAGCGGTGACATCGTTAAAAACTAATATATTAGCTAGCAATAATGTTTTGTTTATTATATTATAACAAAGTAGGCATAGACACTTTCTTCCACTTGTTACCATACAGACATACTTCCTTCGCTTCATCCACTTTCATCAATCGCCTTATACCTGCACATCGGTTTAGAATAGGTATTTTGACTTATGGTCTTTCTTTCACAAGTGTTCGATCCCATTTGATTTAAAAATGAGTTAACTCACTGAGTAACTAACAAATAAATTCCCATCACTAAAACTTAGTGTAATTTAGTGAGTCGGAAAATGAGTCTTTGTCCCAGACAGGAGATTAGACTCGGAAAGGCTTATTCTTAAATAAGACTTATTTTGGAACCTAGAAAATGAGCTTGTTTCCTTCAACCACGAAATTATCAAAGCTTCACTGCTCCTTCGCTGTTTAGACGATTTCTTTGAGGATAATTAGAAATGAAATCGGCTTAATTTAGAAGAAATTTTCGAAGTAAAAGTCGAGTTTTTTCTTGGAATAAAGTTTGTGGTTATTGAAGATTTCATTTTTGCCGTGTTTTGTTTTTCAAATGATTCTCTATTTGAAACTTTCTTGTTTTTTGTTTTTATACAAAATGTTTTTAGTATAAACTAAAAAAGGTAAAAATCAAAAGCTCTAATTTGTCTTCGAAACTAAAAAAATTGCCATAAGAATTATTGGTCCCAATATCCCGTTTTTAATCTTTCTTTAGATAAACAAAAAGGGCCAAAACATAAATTAACGACACGACGCGATACGACACGACGCGACGCGATACGACACGACGTGACGCGACGCGACACGACGTCGCATCATGAAAATCGTCGTGTCGTGTCGCGTCGTGTCGTGAATTTATGTTTTAGCCCTAAGTAGCCTAATTATTTACTTTATTATGTATAGATATGTAGAATATAAGCACATGATGATGAAAGCACTGCCCATTCATCTATCCGCAAAAATTTTGGCAACTTGCAACTGAAAAATGTATTAAACAAAAACTAGTATAATATCCATACAACTGTGCTGGCACGAACCGAATTATGGATCCCATTAACCGTAACAATGGGGCCGCCACAAAATGGCGTCTCTTTTATTAAAACAAAAGATATTTTAATTACTGGCGACAACCGGCCGATGCAAAAGTTTGACGGGGGGGTAATGAAAACCTATAGCTTTTTGATTTAGTATCCATTTTAATGCACCATAATTCAAACGTTTTATGGGTTACTGAACAATTACTGATTTTTTTATAATCAGAGTACGTGTGTGAATCTGTTAAAAAGGTGTCTCGTGAGATCAATTTTGAAATTCTGATGCTTTCATGAAATGTTGATGGTTTCAGAACCAAGACGTTAGTTATGTTATGTGTGATTTTTTTAATGCTATCATCAAGTTGCAAAAGAAGAAGACAGTTAGTTAGCTTCATAAAGTTACCCTGTCTCAGTGCCTCAGTGCTTGTTTTAAGCACAATAATTGTGCTTAAAATTATTAATTATTAAAATTATTTTGAAGAAAACTTATATTAAAAGCTCTAACTCTAATTAACTGGCTTAAGGTTCAAATTATTTTTCCTTTAGTTTGGAAATAGTACATTCATTACCTTAGGCAACTAATGTATCCAATATTTACTATTTCAAATATCAAATCACAACAGAGTTATTGTTTTGTTTTATCCTACTAAATTATAAATGTCAATGTTTATGCCGATATGGATGTTCGTTACTCTTTCACGCAAAAACTACTGAATAGATTTTGATGAAATTTGGCAATATTGTAGTTTTATATTAGAATAACACATAGGCTTTATTAATTTGAGTTTTTTTTTTCTAGCCTATGTTGACCCATTGCTGCAAAAGCCTCTCCCATTGGTTCTCCACACTTTTCTGTTGGTGGCGGTTTTCCACCAATCTTCCCTAAATGTGTTCAAATTTGAGATATCATTTTTTTTTCTATAATATGACAATAAATTCGTACGAAGTCGCGGGCGGCTTCTAGTTATACAATATTTTTTTCCAATGATGCTTCAACAAAAATCTTTATTACGAGAAAGCGAAGATTTCAGAGAATTCAATAACAGTCGCAAAAACACTCAACCTTTTAAGACAGAAACAAAGGCGGGCGATATAAATATTCAATAAACATCACATAGTATTAGTGGTTTTTGGATACGACGCGGAAAAACGCTGCGGTGCGCGGTTGAGCGGTTTTCATGAAGAATAAAGAGGTAGTTTTTTTTTTATTTATTATACCTTGTAATATAAGCTACTTTAATATGTATTTAGCAGTTAAGTACTAAGCTGAGTTGGTTTGCCGAATGATATAGGTAAATGTTAGACAATTTTATACATGGATTTATCGTGATTTTAATAAGAACATTTTTTAAAATAATCAGACGGGTTTATGTCATCAAAATATTTCAAAGTTAGAACATTTTTAAATCACTTTTTAAATACAGTCTTGCCTATTTCCCATCGGGGCAGGCAGACACCTACGTGTCGAATATTTTAAAAATAAACTATTTGATGGACTAAAAAAATTTTTCTTTGTCATCATGCCCATTGTAAAGCCAAAATCTTATGCTAATTATTTAACTTAACCCGTCCAAAGTTATCTCCATCACAATTATGCCACCACGATTTGCAGTGTAGTGTTTAAACAACCAAGTTTTGGGCTAAGACGATAACAATACGCGAAACACAAAACTTGGAGCAACGCCAGCGCTTTTACTTGTACTATGAATATGATATACATAAATAAGGGAGATATACATGGTGTAACTTATAGTGCAACGCTAGAATTATTGTGAAAATGAGGCCGAAACAAAATGTTATATCTATAAGGATACATACATATCCGTCACGCCTAAAAATGGCCAAATCAAGAGTACCCTACACCGACGGGCATGTATGAGGCGACTGATGAGTGTGGATGAAGCGAAAGAGGTGTGTTTGGATCGAAGCAAGTGGAAGGAAGTGGTCTCTCCCTACCCCAATGGGGAGAGGCGTGACGGATATCTATAAGGATGATTGTAATTAAAAATACCTAAGTACCTATAGAAGTAAGTATACAAAAGAGAAGCCTCTCCTCTTTCCTTTGCGGTGCCCTATAACAGGGTCCATAATCCTTTACAATATAATTAGCTGCAAGCTGTTATATTATGCAAAGTTTTTATAGAGCAATAAACCATTGAGTATTACATACATACATACATATTTTCCACGCCTCTCTCCCATTGGGGTAGACAAAGACCACTTCCTTCCACTTGCTTCGATCCAAACACACCTCTTTCGCTACATCCACACTCATCAGTCGCCTCATACATGCCCGTCGGTTGAGGGTACTCTTGATTTGGCCTTTCTTGAGTAAGTCCCCGATTTGAGTATTAATCGAATCTAATCTAGTTACTTGTGTCCCACTGCTGGGCAAAAACCTCTCTCCTCTTCCGCCATGACTGTCTGTCTCGAGTTTCCTCTGCCCAGGTTCTCAAATACATAGACTGCCAAAAACATTAATCTAAGCTTCATTTTGAAGGAAGTAGCTGCTTATGAAGTTATAGACATATCCAGAAAATACATATAATATTTTTTTCACCATAAAAACATTTTTACATACATACATATCCGTCACGCTTCTCTCCCATTGGGGTAGGCAGAGACCACTTCCTTCCACTTGCTTCGAACAAACAAAACAATTTTGGATAATAATATACCCTTTTAAGCGTGTAGGCTTTCCATATCGACGCCCCCACCGAATAATCCCGTAAAGACTCCTTACGGGGTTTTCACTTTTTTGTCAAAAATGCGCTCTGGAGGTCCTAATACACCTTGTGAATTTTTTTCAGATTTTTCCTAGTGTAAATTAAAAAGATATTTTTTTATACGCGATTATTCGAAAACACTACCCAATCAATGATTGACACGAATAAACCCATATTACACTTTTACGTAAATACATTAGCGCAGCGCAAACGGTAAAAGCATAATACGGTTTTATTCGCGGGAAAAAAAGATGAGCCATCGAACTGTAAAAGTTATTGCGTTATTATTCGGGGGACAAATTAAATAAAGGAAATATCGTAATATGTTATTACAATGTTATTCGCGGTTGCGTTATATTATAGTAAAATCGTAAAGACTGATTACGGTATTATACGCGGGAAAATATACAAAACTTAAATCTGCAAAGACTGATAACGGTACTACTCGTGTGCAAAAATATTAACTAGTAGTCAGTAAAAGCTATTACTTAATGATTTTTCCATTTTTTTTAACTGTAATGTAGCATTACTGTTATTAATTTACCAAATTGTAGTTTGTAAACTTTTATTACAATCTTCTTTTAGTATATTTTATAGATAGTAAATTACACAAATGGTCACTACTTACAACAGTTATGTTAAATATTTTGTAAATCTATTTTAAAATACGAAATATTTGGTGCGATTATCCTATTTTGTACAAGCACAGTAGGTACAAGTAAATTACGACCTTGAACCTAGAGCAAGCCCCGCCCACTTTCTTTTTTTTGCCATCTAGACCAAAAAATCATATGAATTTAACAGTTATCTAAAATTATTAAATTGAAAAAGTTCATGTTTAAGTAAAGCTTTAAAGACGCATCTTTCATTTAATTGCTAAATTGATTAAATAAAAAAAACCCTGAACAAAAACATGTCATAATTTCATTACACTCCTCATCCAGATACCCACCCTGAGTTTTCTGAGATACTTTAGTACACTTTCCTACGGTAAATGTTCAGGTTTTTTGTACCTGAATATCAAGTTACACTATTACAATTAATAATTAATAAATAAACATTAATAATTCATAGCGCAATATATAAAGAATCGCACTTAAAATTTTGTCAAACGAAAAACTTCATTCTCTTCCACGAAAACTGCAATCAACATTATAATGTGTTCCCAACCCTCTTTCTACTTTTGCCCACGCCCACGTCTCCCGCGCCCCTCTTATCTGCCGAAACAATTTACCGAGAAAGACTACGCGCAGCCACAGTAAAAAATATTTCCGATTTAAGTTCTGAAAATCACTTTTGCCACAGGTTCGTACACATTACATTCCATTGCATTTCTAAGTAAGCTCATGATCAAATTAATTTTATTTTAGATAAAATTATAGCTTGTATGTGGGTGTTTTCATGTTATACCTATTAGGATCATTGCACTCTTAGTTTCGAAATAAATCGAGAAATTCTTCCTAAATTTCATTCCTTTCCAATTCATTCCATTCCCTCCAATTTTTTGGCAGAGGCAGTTTTGGAAGTTAATGAAATAGTTTTACGGGTAGTAGGTAAAGTAGTAATATAAAACACTAATAAAGATCATGTTTTCGGTATTAACTAACGTTTTTTGTAAAAATAACATTATTTATAAAACGTTACCTACCTTAATAACTATTGTTGTGCCTAATTTTTTTTATTAAGCAACTACATACTTTTTCAACTTATGTTATTCAAACAATACCAACCTATCTAGGTACCTATTTACTTAACGAAATTCAGATTGAAATGTTAATGGTTGGCCTTATTGTTATTTTTTATACTCTTACAGACCGCAAATTAATATGAAAAAAAATTCTGACAGTACATTTTGCTTAGATTTTGACACGAGTATTTTTTAGAGTTTATGTGTGTGCGGATCTTGAGTACGTGATAGATAAGAGAAGTCAGCGAGCGTGAAAATATTCCTGCATCGATATACATACATATATATATATATATATATCGATGCAGATAGCTTAACACGTCCGCACATAACATCGCGCGGCCAGCGTCTTGCAACGTAGCTCCAAGTCATCACTATATCCAGTTGCCTAGAGTCATATCACCATGTAACTCCAAATATAAGATGTACAATTTCGCCGCGCCGTTATAATTGTCACCTATTATGCGGGTCGCCACAATGTGAGTTTCTAGTTTAGGTGTTTATACTTTTAGAAGTCCAAAATTACCTTCCAAACAACATCATTACACTCTCACGATATTTCATTACATTCCATTGCCTCATTACACTCCAAGGATTTCCTCGAAAACTATTAAAAAAAAAATACGTCCAAACTAGTATACTACCATCTAGACGGTATACGCATCTTTTTAGCATACCGATTGTCGGAACCGATATAAAAATTTTTTTTTCGTGGAATGGTCTAAATTTGCACGAAACGGTGGAATCAGCCATATTATTTTAAGATATTGATTGTGTTTATTTTTCAAGATATGACGATAAATGCGTACGAAGTCGCGGGCAGCCTCTCTCTCTCTCTCTCTCTCTCTCTCTCTAGTATAGAATAATAAAATATTATGTAAAATATCAAAAGAAATGTAAAAGGAGGTTGCAAGACTTGCAAGTTTGTAAAGTTAGATGAAGTTAGATGATAGTACCTAATTACCTACCCAGTTCTCTACCAAGTTCAGCATCTCTGTGTTAGCCTAAATGATATCCTTCTGAATTCCCAGCAGCGTTCCCAGCTTTAAAACCTTCCTCGTAACTTTTCTTCTGCTCCGACTGTTCTCCTAAGAAAATGTCGTCCAACACGTCATTGAAATCTGTTTCGGTAGCCATTTATAGTTACTGGCATGTTACTGCTGATGTTAATATTCACAGAATGTTTATTTTATTCAGTCGTTTTACAGTCATTATGTTTTTTGTAGGTTAGACTTGTGATTGACCAACCAATTCTTGGTAATATGGCGGTCCTTTGATTTCGCCAATGTCCGGTGGTGTAAGCTAAGTAAATCAAAAGTAAGCTAAGTAAAATTAAATCGAAAAAACTCAATCGACTTGTGATTGTTTACATGTGGCTGTGCTGTGACATGACATTGACTTGAGTTTTTTTTTTGTTATTCGACCATTCTGGACAGGCAAGGTTCAAAAATCATGCAGCCTGCTCTTTTCGGTTGCAAAAAATCAAAAAATAAATATTTTATTTAGCCCAATGAGTTACTAAAATATCAAAAACTTAGAATAGATATATTCAAAGGCTCACTAAAAGTTGGATTTAGTGGTTCAAATGATGATTGATTAGATTTAAGTGATTAACTTTTGTATTTGTGGCCTACTTATCTTTCTATAATAAATTTCAATAATCTTACTTTAATAATGTTTTTTTTATCTAACCATCCTTTGAATTTTTATCACTGGGCAAGATCATCTTTTCTTACGTAACTCATATACATACCTACATAATATAACATACATACACATAACTTATACCATAATTCTTATAGTTTTTGTTTCACGTTCAAAGAAAATCTATTCTACGAATAATCTTGTAATTAATAATTACCGAAAATAAATAAACAACTATTTGCCTCGAAGACTACCGCAACTAACTATTACGTTACAGCAGTTGACATACTTTTTACCTCGAATAGTACGGTAATGAAATATTACGGATCAATTAAAATGCAAAAAATACCCGAATAAACCCGTAAAGATCATTGCTGTAGCAATTTTTGGTTGTTATTTTCGGTATTATCTTATTTGCTTAATAGCTCATAATCTATTTATAATTACGGGACTTTAATGAATTATAACGATTGTAAAAAAAATCAGCTTTAATATAATATATAAAGTTTTTTTGTACTTTAAACATTAGAAGAGTTATTAACGTTTTTCGGTTTTTTGGCTCTCCTGTAAAATTTGATTTTTTCGATTACGGGATTATTCGCGGGGGACGTCGATATATTCGAAATTATATAAATAGTTAATGATTTCGATTAGTATAAAAATATCACTCAACTTATGATACACCTTATAAATAAAAGGTATCAGTAACACCCTGTATAAGAGCAGGAAAGTCTTCCGTAGCGTGTTTTGTTTTGATGAAAACAAATAGCTTACATACAAACCATATTGTACCGAAATAGACCGTAGGAAACCACTAGAGGGTCGGAATAGATGTTATTTCACAAGTCATTTGAGATGACATAATATATTGCTAGGAAAAACGTGTCGCATACACCTGAATATGTATATGTGTGTGTAATCTAAAGCTTCGGATCAATTTCTTTTAGACCCAGAACACACGGTGAAACGCAACTGCAACGTAACTGAAACTGCTAGTTACCTACTTTTGAGTTTCATCGCAGTTTCTGCTTAGAAAACCACACACGATGAAACTACTCGTTGTGTGAAACGGTTCGTTTCAGTTGCGTCATGTGCGGTTTTCTAAGGAAGTCTACAGCAGAAATTTCGATGCAACTCAAAAGTAAGTAGCAGTTTCAGTTACGTTGCAGTTGCGTTTCACCGTGTGTTTTGGCGCTTATATAGCGACACTACTAAGGCGTTGTGTTCACAAGTGAGAGAATCGCAGCGATATTACTTACATAAAAATATTATCAACATTATAAGAAATTAAAGTCTAAAATATCACAGACGGCGAAAATAATTTTCCCCTCGCAAAAGTTGGTGTCCCCGGAGACGCGAAAGTTTTTAATTAACGAAAAGTGGCGAAATCTTTATAAGTTATTCTGTAATTTGAAATTACAATCGCACCGACGATTTCCTTTGATAATTCAATAACGTCATTTCTTTAAACGGTTACTTCCGGGAGGGGAACGCGACAGCAAAATTTACCATTATTTTTATCTGGTACACTCGAGAGCACGTCAACCTTTACAGTTTGGACTTTGCCCTATTCGAAGTTGAACGGAGAAAATGAGTGACAGAGATGAATAAATGTATGTCTGTTTCGCGTCAAGTGTTTCGTGCTGCACTGCCGTTTTTGTGCGTGTGTGTATTAATAGCAATCGATGGACTGAATGACTGAATGTGTGTGTAACTGTCTGGTTTATAATATTGTTTATGTAGCACTTTTGCGCTTACTTTAGTTTTGAATACGTAAGATTGGTAACAAAATGATACCTTTGCAAAAATTTTAATATAGCATCAAATCATGACATAATTTACTTGAATTAAGACTTGAAATTTAAAAAAAAAGCCAAGATTACGCTTAGAGCCATAGCAGACGGCGATTTCAAAAATCGCGGTAGCGGTGCTTTTTCCGCGATTCGACCGCGCAGCCCAAAGCTCACGGCGCGCGGTAGACGCGTGTTTACGTCGCGGTAGAACCACAGGCAACGCACGTTTTGAAGTGCGCGATAACGACACAAGCATATAGGAGCGGAATAGAAGCAGGAGGGGCGGCGAACAAATATATTGTTATGATGCGTAATCTTAACAATTTTTTTATTTTTTACAATGATTTTGCGTAAACTAGTAATAAAGACTATAATTACTAAATATTTAGTATGACTAAATTAATTACACCAAGAGCACATTGATCTTAGATTTTATTTGTTAGTTTGAAAAACCTGATATTTCCCCATAAAATGTATGACTTTTATTAAAGTTGAGTAAGCTACGATAAAATGTATACAGTATTAAGGTTCCAAAGCTGCGGTCAAATTGCATTAAAATCGCAGAAACTGCTCCCTTACCGCGCGTTTTGAAAACGCCGTCTGCTATGTCTCTAAGGCTAAGAACTCACGAAGCGGTTTTCAACCGCGCCCGCACGTGGTTGCGTGCCCGCAGCCTTTTGCGCCGTTGAAAACCGCTCCGTGAGCTCTTAGCATTAATCTCAAATAATTTATAGGACAGGAAATCTTCTCACATTGATAAATTTTAATGAACTTTTGAGCTATAGTAGACGGCGTTTTTAAAACGCGCTTTAGCGGAGTGTTTTCCGCGATTCTATTCGCGGTAAACCCGCGCTTAAAACGTGGTTGACGTGCGTGTTGAAGCGATACAAACATAGGAGCGGAGTAGGAGGAGTAGGGACGACGATACGCATACATTTTTTTTTCAATGCTTGCAAGGTTGCGGTTGAATCGCGGAAACCGCTCCGCTACCGCGAGTTTTGAAAACGTCGTCAAAAAGCACGTCCACACTGACCAAGCATTTGCCTCGCGAGGCAGCCGCGCATGCCATCTGACTGATGATGCTATGACTCATCTGACAGCGCACGCCCTGAGCGCCGTTCGGGTGCATGACGGCTCGCCCGCTCGGCCCTGAACACGTCCACACTGACCTAACATCTGGCTTGCGAGTCTGCCGCGCGAGCCCGTGCGGTCTATCTGGATGCAGCTCGATATGATTCTTTACCTACATGGCGAATTACTTGACCGTAATCTACCTGCTTGCATAGTTTGGACCCTGGGTAAAATGTAAAAATAAAAGAGAAATGTATGCTAATTATTTATTTAATCATAATAAACAAAATAATAATAAAAAATCAGTCTTAAAATTTTAAAATATATTTTAAAAAGCACAATTATTTATAATAATAAACAAAATAATAAAAAAAATCAGTCTTCCAATATTAAAATATAATTTAAAAATCAAATATAATAAAATCAAGAAACAAAAACACGAACTTCGAAAAAAAAAATTAAACATGACAAACGGATATATATAGTATTTTTCGAAGTTGAAATAACAAGCACAGAGAAGCTAGGTAAGTTTCGCGTAAGAAGATTTGAAGAGACCAACCAAACAAAAAGAAATATTGCTAAAAATAAACGAAACTTCGAAGATTGAAAAACTACGTGCGGTTTTTAGGGTTCAATACCCAAAGGGTGGAAACGAGACTACTAAGGCTCGGCTACCCATCTTTCGTGTGTCTGTCTGTCCGTCGTGTCTGTCCGTCTGTCCGTCCGTCCGTCCGTCCGTCCGTCCGTCCGTCCGTCCGTCCGTCCGTCCGTCCGTCCGTCCGTCCGTCCGTCCGTCCGTCCGTCCGTCCGTCCGTCCGTCCGTCCGCCCGTCCGCCCGTCCGCCCGTCCGCCCGTCCGCCCGTCCGCCCGTCCGCCCGTCCGCCCGTCCGCCCGTCCGCCCGTCCGCCCGTCCGCCCGTCCGCCCGTCCGCCCGTCCGCCCGTCCGCCCGTCCGCCCGTCCGCCCGTCCGCCCGTCCGCCCGTCCGCCCGTCCGCCCGTCCGTCCGTCCGTCCGTCCGTCCGTCCGTCCGTCCGTCCGTCCGTCCGTCCGTCCGTCCGTCCGTCCGTCCGTCTGTCCGTCTGTCCGTCTGTCCGTCTGTCCGTCTGTCCGTCTGTCCGTCTGTCCGTTTGTCCGTCTGTCCGTCCGTCTGTCCGTCTGTCTGTCCGTCTGTCTGTCCGTCTGTCTGTCCGTCTGTCTGTCCGTCTGTCTGTCCGTCTCTCTGTCCGTCTGTTCATCACCTCATAAATTGTTATAGCGATTACAAATGATGTATACCTAACTGTTGCCGCTATAACGACAAATACTCAAAATCGAATAATAATAATAATTGCTGATGTGGTAAAGACAGCTGCCAAGCTAAAGTGGGATTGGGCCGGTCACGTCTGCCGCATGCCAAACGATCTCTGGGCAATCACAACAACCCAATGGCAACCAAACGCCAAAAGACCTCGCGGCAGACCACGGAAAAGGTGGCGAGATGAGCTGGACACCTTCACGAACGACTGGGCAGAGGCGGCACAGGATAGAAAGTCGTGGAGAAGGAGGAGAGAGGCCTTTGCCCAGCAGTGGGACAACAACGGCTAGATAAGATAAGAATAATAATTAAGTAGGGCTCCCATAAAACGTAATTCCGATCACAATTTTAATACCAGGGTGCAGGTTAGTTGGTTTTGGAACATGTTTTTAAAATATAGGTGTTACTGAAAAAGTTATTATATCATAGGCAATTTAAAAACCTCATAAATGTATACTACACGTGAATCGAAGCGAAGTGAAAAAACTGAACGTAACAAATTCAACCTTAAACTACGTAACGCACATATTACTTCAGAAATATTAAGCATCGTAGGCATGCCAAGATGCGCGATGCTTAAAAACATTTCAGGAGTAATATGTGCGTTACATAGTGGAGTTAAGGTTTAAATTTTTATGTTCATTTTTTTTCGCTTTGCTTCGATTCGTGGGTAGTATATATTTTAATGCTTTCTAAATTCCCTATGATATAAACAAAAACAATTTTTACCTTCATTTTGAAACGTCTTCCAGATCAAACTAGCTTGCATCCTGATATTAAAATTGTAGTCGGAAATACCTAAAAGCGTATACCATGACCCAAAAAGAACTCAAATTTATCAAGTGAAGCACAGGAATAGTTCAACATTTAAGCTAACAAGCGGATAATGTGATGTGAATGATTCATAGATTAAATGCTGTATTTGGCTAGTATTTGGTGGGACCGCCAATAGCAAATTAAAAAAGAAAAGCATCCAACACAGCATTCAACCTATTCCTTATACCAGTCACCATATTCCAGCACCCTTCTGACCCCCGCTGATTTTCCCAGGTCATTAGGACGTGTTCCCTTAATGTTTCCCTATTCCTGACTTCACTTGAGTCCCAATCGAGAATCATGCGTCCCCATAAATTCTCGATTGGGTTTAAATCTGGGCTCTTTGAAGACCACTGTATCAACTGTAGGTCCAGTTGATTTTGGATCCACTGCTGGACACCAACAAAGCTATGGACACTACTATTATCGGGCACTGTAGGCAAAAAAACATCCCGCAATATTTCAATATATTGCGGGCCTTTTAGATGACCCCCGATCTCCACAAGTTCCCCCGCTCCCATGGAACTCATCCACCCCTAGAAACCCAAGCTTATTCGTCCGCTCGACCGATTGGGTATGGTATTTTTTTCTAAAAACCGCTCATTATCGAATCAATAAAACATAGTCTTTCCATCTTCGCATGTTTGGAACGTTTTCTCATAAACGAAAATGACAATATTGTTTTCCCAATCAAAATTCAAATATTCTAAAATATTCAAAAATTCAAATATCTAATGCGAAACCTATCCTAGCTTCTTTGTGTGCCGCACTTAATAAAATTTTCTTCGCTGGCCTCCGGCACTTGAGACCTACGTCTTTTAGGCGCCTCCGGACAGTCCATCGAGATATCTGAAACAAATAATACCAAATTAATAGAAAACAGAACTAAACGATAATATAGGTGTTAGGAAAAGTATCAATTTCCTTTTAACCAGGTGTAGTGTTAGTGATATAGAACACATTCCACGAAAAAAACAATTTTTTTGAACTCATTTTTAATTACGAATTTCATTATTAATCGCGCGATTCGCGCGCTCTAACGCAAAGGTCATTCAACTCTCGGTGAGTAAGTATGTCGGGAGCGCTCGCCGGCCGTAGTGAGCGAGAGAGAGAAAGCGAGCGCGCCGCGCGCCCGTCCTACTTACTCGCCGAGAGTTGAATGACCGTTGCGTTAGAGCGCGCTATTAAAAATGAAATATTTGATTAAAAATGAGTTAAAAAAAAATGTTTTTTCGTGTTATGTGTTCTACATCACTAACACTATATCTGGTTAAAAGGAAAGTGACATCTTTTCCCTAACATCCTGTATAATCGAAGAAATGCTATAATATGTAGGTATTTTACGTAACTATAGTAGATAAGTATCTATGTAGTTTCTGTTTATTTATTAACTTCAGGAAACTTAGATCCATATTGATACCTATATAAAATCAAATCTTCAAATCAATCAAATTCAAATCAAATTCAATTCAAATCAAATCCAAATTCAATTCAAATTCAATTCAAATTTAAATTTAAATTCAAATTAAAATTCAAATTAAAATTCAAATTCAAAAATTCAAATCAAATTTAATTCAAACTAATCTTCCTATCAAATCTTCAAATCTTTGAATACTTTAAAGAAAATAAAAGATAAAAACTTTTTTTGAATGAGGGCACCATTAGTTTATTCGTTCGAAGGACAACATCTATTTATTTCTCTTTTCATGAGTAAAACAATTTAAGACTGCCAATTTGTAGCACAGAATTTTAAGATAATAATTATTATTATTATTGTTAGGAAAACAGACAAAGTTATGATACCTAACAATAATATAATGGCCTCTAATAAATCACCCCGTGCAGTGAGTTTTCTTTGTTAAGAAAATATAACTAAATGGCATCTGACATATTTGTATGGAGTCTAGTATAGTAAAAAAAACGGTATCAATTAGGCTAAACATCCCCTATTCGAGTTAGTATGGAAAAAAAGTTGGCGGCTACTGATGAAAATTACGTCAATCGATAGAGAAAAATATATAAATCGATAGTATTTTGGATAGTTGTCAAAAGTGATATACTTTCCGAAATATAGGACTTTGAAATATTAGGACTAATAAGACTATATTCTTAATACTTTGAAAAGTTTTGTTCGGTCGGTATAAACCGCGTCTTAGTTTTATAGCAATATCCTTCAAACACTTAAAGCTAAATTTATCAAAATAAATAACTTACATTGAAGTCTGCACAGGATACTCTTGTTGGCAAAAAAGGGTTGTCTACGTAAGCGGCAACCAGCTGTGCATCTTGTTGGGCTGTGGTGGCTCTCTCATACAGTGCTCTGTGATGAGCCTGAATCGAACCAGCTTCTTCCCATCGCCTCAACCAAAAATATATGGTTGGTCTCTAAAAATACGAAAATAGAATCAATGAGAGTTTTAAGTCTAAAATCGCCTGTAAAAATTAATATAATACATAATAAAATAATCAATCCGATCTTAATATCTACCTATCTATTATAATATGCAGTCAAAAGTGTTTTATATCACAAGTGTAGATTATCGAAAATAAACCCGATTCACACAAGGTTTATTTATACTTAAAGTAATAAAATAATAGTAAGTAGATATCTATTAGAGCCAGATATACATATTATAAAGCCACGCGCGCTCGATATACCGCGACGAACTATCGAACAATGCTCGACCGTGTTCTACCGCGACTTTTGTTTAAAATTTAAACTCGGAACGCGGCTGCCCCGCGTGGCGCGGCGCATCTCAATTGCGTGCGGCTGCCGCGCGAGCCAATGTTCGATAGTTCGCACCGTTGGTATCGAAACGCAGCTATTCTAGCTGTCCCCACGATTTTATGGGCCGGCGCCATCTGACGGAGCGCAGCGCAGAGCATTTTTTTCTTCATATTATTATAGACATTACTTTCATTAGAATAATATTGAAAATCAGTTGACACAACAAATGAGCATCGACGCATCGAAGACATCGAAGCAACTACCTGCGAATGTTGTGTCAACTGATTTTGAATGTTATTCTAATAAGAACAATGTTGAAAATAATATGACAAACAAAAATGCTCTGCGTTGCACTCCGTCAGGTGAGAGCCGGCGCAATAGGCAATGAATGAGCAGATTTCTAATTTTAGTGATAAAAAGTATTAGTGATAAAAAGATAAAATGCTACCTCCCTATTAATTTTCAGGCAAATCGATTCAGCCGTTCTTGAGTTATAAAATGTGTAACTAACCCGGGTGCCTTTTATGTATAGGTAGGTAGTTAGGTATAGATATAGTATACTGAGGGCAAAAGTTTATTAGTTCGTTTCCTACTAATGTTAGCCTAAAGAGAAACAATAAAACTCCCACCTTAACCTATTCTATGCAAATCAGTAAAATAAACTACTACCTACATTCAGGAATTAAATATTAGATAATTTGTTTACATAATTTTAGGGTTTTTGACTTCAAGAAACAATTCAACTTAAGGTTAATCGACTGTTTTGATAAAAAGGATCTCATAATAATTGGAATATGAATAAATTTTTAAGGCCGCGGACACGAAGTCAGCGTTCGTCGGGGCGGCGACTGCGGCGCGGGTAGCGGCGTGTTTTGTATGGAAATATGGAACTGGCCGCGGACGCCGATTTCGTTACCGCGGCCTTATGGTCGTATTTTTATTTATAAAAGTAATAAACTAAAAAAAAATGGTTGTCTGTGTAGTCGGTTTACGGACGATAGTTTGACGTGACAACATCAAACATTAAGGTCATAGCTCATTATATCAACCCGGCACCCACTCCGCACCGCCTCATCTCGTGCGGTTAGTATTCTTTATATCGACGCCTCCCAAGAAAAACGTTCTATGTGAAATTTTCGAGGTTTTCAGGACGGCCTCGCAAAGATTGCAAGTTTGAACTTTGTCTCATAAGTCGGACATGCTTCACATGCCAAAGCCAAAACTTAGCAATTAAATTAATGTTGATACAAACTACATAATAGCTTAAAAACATGTTTATTAAATCTTTTAATTTAAAAATTAGTGGGTCATATATGCTCATGTGTCATTATTCTAGGAAAACTGACAAAAATATGTGCGTCACATATTTACATGTGACTTTTTTCTACGAAAATCTCTAGAAAAAATACAGTTACATATGATCATGTGACATTGTTTTACGATAAACCCTTTAAAAAAAGCGTCACATTTAATTGTGGAACGTTGTTTTACGAATAGTTGGGTGTATTGCATGCTAGATCATTAAATACATATTAAATTGATATTTTTTAAGTCTTTACTTTTTGTTGTACGTTGTAGTTAGTAAAATTATAAAATTTTTGAATATATCAATATAATCCGACGTAGTTATAGTCTCAATTTTGCTATAGCTACTTTAATACTTGCATTAAAGTTTATATTATGACTCAGTAGATACCTAAGCATTCTCTTATAATTATTTAAAAGTTCAAAAAGAAAACCAAATTAATCAGATACACTGATTTAGTTACAAAGAGTTGGGGAGAACTATTTTGTTAATTTTAGTTAATACTTAGGTACTTAGTTAAATCTGTAACTTCTATACGTATCTACTTACTCAACTTCAGACAAACCTTGTTATATAAATACAAAAATAAAAAATAATTATGACTTAATTTGAGTAAACATACCTAAACAGAACTTTTTTTAAATATTCAAATCGACAAAATGTTCACAAAATATTCTTATAGAGTTACCACTTTAATCAAGACTTTTAGAAAAATATCCTTATTCACCTGAAAAATATTTTGGTTAATGACTTATGACGTAAAAAGTGACATTTCGTGAAACAACGGTCGATGTGATCTTGAAACGCCGCCCGCGCCACTAAATTGCGAGACATGAGGACGGCGTAAAACGTTGCATGTACAAAACGGTCTTTATTCCATGTACCTACTATCACATAGAACGTTATTCGATTTCAGTATCTTGGCTATTAGAAGTCATAGAAAAATAAAAATTTGTTCTTCTTAAAGCTTGCTACGTAAGCAGAATTCCCATGCAATAAAAACGATTTCGTTCTATGGTAATATAGAACGTTTTTCTTAGGAGGCGTCGATATGAACTTGTATGGATATGCGCTCACTACATCAACTTTATAACGTCATCGATCCGTTGACGTTATAAAGTTGATGTAGCATATCCAAACAAGTTCATATAAAAAATACTAACCTCACGACTTGAGGCGGTGCGGAGTGGGTGCCGGGTTGATATAATGAGCTATGGCCTTGACTCACAGTAGTTTTATCAACAGATAATACATAGAAGGAGTGGAAGGAACCGAAACAGGGCAGTGATGTCATCTTATTAGTGCATGCAACCCATAGTATCAACTTAACTGTTGCAGATAATTGTAAATTAATTAAAAATGAATGATTACTAAACAATTTAAAAGTTCTGATCAAATTTGAAAATAATTTTAGGTGACATATATAAAACTTCAAATAATTGCACTTTATCCTGAAGTAAATAAGTGTCAAGATGCAAAAATTAAGACGCATCCCGCTTAACCACCACCGCCACAGATTACGTAAATAAAAGCAGCGAAGGCGATGTGGCCTAAGAATATCCGAATGCTTCCGAAATAAAATAGCAGGTTATGATGCTTAAATAAAATGTAGTATTACTTACTATGATAAACTAAAATTGCAATTTATCCGGATTTCATACAAGATAGATAGTTTTGACAATTAAAACATAAAAGCTGCTACTGGACGGATAGCCGTTTCATTACTACCTACATTTTACAAAACGCTTAAAACGCCCCTCGTAAAAAAAACTTACCAAGGGCGAGTCAGACTCACCCACGAAAAAAAAAATCGTTTGTTATGTGTATTTAAAAAGCCCACCTTAAATATCAATTGATTTTAATTTTAGTATTTAGTTTAAAAGGCGATATCTACATATTTAATAATATAATAGGAGTCGTGTTAGTTACACATTTAATGTCTCAAGAACAGCTGAACCGATTTGTCTGAAAATTGATAGGGAGGTAGCTAAGAACTAGGGGAAGGTAATAAAATACTTTTTATATCCGAATTTCAAAATAAACATTCTGCGCATTTATTGCATCTAAGGCCGAATAAAATTCGAGGGGTCAGCTAGTGTAAATAGTTATTCTGCTAATATTTCAAGTGTTTGGAGGGGTCAGAAATGAGAAGTGTCCGAAAGAGGGAGGGGGACAAAAGGGGGAGAGGTGCTGTCCAGATGCTTTCACCTTCCTTCACCACCCCCACCCCCTTTCTTAGATACTGATTTCTAAATCTAACCCGTGAGAGGTTGATCAAGCATTTAGAAACAAGGTGTCGACTTGTGAGAGGGAAAATTCATTTTAAAAAAAAGTCTAAAAATACTCCGTTTAGACCAAAACAAATCTAAACAATCATAGATCTTGAAAAAAAATACGCTTGCAAATCCCTACAGATTCTTTTTGATCAAGCACCCACATTTAGTATAATTCTATTAAGTAGGATAGCAATTAAATACATTCTATTCATAAATTATGCTTCAAAAAAAGAACTTACCGATATTCCCGTTTGTTCTGCAATTTCACTCACACTGTAGTCACTTTCCCTCAAAGTTATAATATTCTGCCACTGAATTTGATTGAGTTGAGACGCCGTTTTTTTAAAATCAAATATTCAAACAAAAAAAATGCGTATGCGCCGGCTACGTTGTCATTTTGCTACTAATTATCAAGCAGGTGAATGACAGGACTGAACATGACGCGGGGGGTGCTTGTCATTTACTATTTTAGCCAATCATTTTACACGCATTACGGAAACGTAAAACGATTGGCTAAAATTTTATTTGCGGAATTTTGACCAATGAACAAGTGGTGTGCTTTCTTTCTAGCACGCGTACTTACCGTAGTTATAGTTATATATACTGTAAAGGATGACGTGCTCTCGAGCGTACTCATTTAGTTCGTTAAATAAATCATAGATGGCGTTAGGTGTACTTTGAAACACGGTATTAAGATTTGTACGGGTGTTTTATAATTATGTACGTTAGCATTGATTACTGTACGGCTACTACGAGAGTCTATTATTACCCAAGATTATTTTAATAAACAATACATTGGCACTTAGGAAAGTACCTATTCAACTTTCTATTTTACCGCTGTCTTGTCTGTACATAACAGCTCCTATCCATATACTTCTGGATCTTATAGATCAAGATCTTCTGCGTAAGAAGATGATATACCTATTTTCAAAAAGTTTTGGACAAAATATGTGGTATTCACTTTAGTCACTCTTGTTTTCCTGACTAAAATACAACGATAGTGCGAAGTATCGCGTTGCGTAACTACTTGGTGCAATTTTTCAACAGACTTTTCTATAAATAATAAAAGAAGTGGTTTCAGTACAACTCGTGTTTAATAAAGTAATTAAATTGATACAGAGGGTAAAAGATAAATTTTAAATTAAATTCAGTTGTCCAATTTAACAATTTACTCTCGATTAAAAAACCAATAGTCACTCTCGACACACACACTTTTTCTCCCACTATGTTGCCACTTCAATTAATATTTTTACCTAATTTAAATGACTGGCTATTCACTATTTGAGCTTTGAATATTACAGAGTGGCAACACAGTGTGAAAAACGATTTTAAATAATCGAATAATCAAGAGCGACAACATTTCTTTTTTTTTCATATCATCATTTTATTACTTATCAAAAATATTATTTTCACCACAAAGAACACCATATAAAGGAAATCAAACAGGAAAGCTTATAAAGAAATATATTAATATGGAAAACAGGTTTTCGTATCGTATGGAAAGATCAAATAGAATACAAATGAGGTTAAAATCAATGACTCCTGACAAAAACACGTTTTCTTGATATTTTTTCATCTTAAATCGTACAACCATGAAAAATTACTTATGTATCTATCTAATCTTTTTACCACACATTAAAAAACGAGTTTTATTTATAGTCCTAGAATAAACTCAGATAAATGACGTTTCGGCTAAAGACAGAATGTCAAAAAATGAAGTTAGTCCTAGGACTATCTTTAAAACTCGATTTGTAATAAGGGGGTTTATGTTTAGTTTTACTGTCAATATATCAGGGGTCCAAGTCTGCTAATTTTAAATTACCTCAGCGGCAGAGAAGCAATGGCATTTTTTGACACTTTTTTGATTGGCTTACACTGATTGCGACCAAAGTGTTAAAAAACACAACTTAGGCTATTTTAAATAAGCAGACTTGGGCCCCAAGAGTAAACTAGTTGCGTTGTGTGTGGTTTTCTAAAGAAGTCTATTAGCAGAAACTTTGATGCAACTTATAAGTAACTAGCAGTTTCAGTTACGTTGCAGTTGCGTTTCACCGTGTGTTCTGGTTCTAGGGGTGAAATTTATAATTTCTGGTATACTAGCTGAGTTGGTGACCTAGAAATTTAATGGTATCATCGCTACCTTTAAACTGACTACGAATGACTACGTACAAGTACCTATACGCGTAGTAGGCATGTTCCCACCAGTAAGCTTCAGTTTTCGTTTTCGTGTTCAGATTGTGTTTCACCTTTTAGTTCGTTTTGCGTCAAACGCTGTGCCCTACAGTTTGACACATTTTGAGGCGTGCGCTATAGTATGCGCTATGGTTATTCGGACATCTTTCAAATGCAAACGCAAAATGTGAGACATACATTCGTACGCATTTTCACAGCTCGACGACATGCGATTCTCTTGCTCATCGAGACGCAGATTTCGAATGTTAATTTACTCCTAAATAGTTTGAGCTATAATTAATCTTCTTGCTGTCAACGGGTGAACATTACAAGACATTCATTGTATATGGTTAAATAATCTATTTACTTTGAAGTTACTCGTGCGTTAACTAAATTGAATAGTTAGGTTAGGTGTAGGTGTTATATATGTGATTTCAAAATTTTACAATTTAGATCATGTTTGTGGTTTTCAGGGTTTTCACCTGTACGCCGTCAAAGTAATTGTCAACTGTGATCTATGATCATGAAATTAACTGATGTGACTACCTATTAAAATTACCAACACTGTAATGTAACTACCTACTTATAGTATAAATGACAATATTTGTACCGATATGGAGGGATGCTTGTTACTCTTTCATGCAAAAACTACTGAACAGATTTGATGAAATTTGGCAATATTTTAGCTTGAATACTATTATTCATCTAGTAATAATACAGCCTATCTATATAGGCTATATTATTTTACGATATCATGATTTTTTCCAAGATATGACGATAAAGTCGAAGTTACGGGAAGCCTGTAGTCGGGTGGATCTTCAAGAGGTCGAAAATTTATGTCTCGCCCTATCATTCATAATTGTAAAAGAAATTCAAAACTTTTTATAGTTATTCTACTACCTAAATAAATGAAGTAAAAAGTTATCAAAACCGTTCAGTGATTGAATAGCAGAAAAACAAGCTATTAGAAAAAAACGCTAGAAAACCACGATATTTTAGGTGTCGCCTTTACATGATTTTCGATATTTTATATCATAGTGAAAATATTATTAATAATAGAGTAATCCTGTCTAGGAATATATTATTTATCGTTAAACAGGCAAGATATTTTAAAGAAAATAAATTTAAAAAGTAGGTGGTAAGTTAATTAAAAATTAGTTCAAACAATGTTCAAAAAATATTCGTCATTATTGGCAACACGTTTACTTAGCATGATTAAAAAAAAACGGAAAGCACCCGAAGCGTCACGTCTAACTTAAAAGTCGCAGCCCCCTCGTACCTAAGTCGAACACCACTCGTCATAGTGAACGGACGCAAATTTTTCCAATGATAATTAATTGAATATCGTTCTCCAAAGATATTCATGCCACGTCGTCATTGGTTTCTTTTGCTGTATTTTAAATATAATGCATGGTAAACTCTTTATTTATTTACCATGGCGAACTTATTAGGGAAACAGATAACGTGTAATGTTTGTTTCATAATTTAATAACCTATTTTGCCAATAGCAGCGATTTTTCCAAAATTCGTCATTGTTAGTAACATCATTATTGCCAACATTGTGTCTGACGACGATGACATCTGTAACCAATAATGATTATTTGTGTAGAAAACAATGACGTTTGTTACCAATAATGATTATTTGTATAGAAAACGACTGATGGCAATAAATTATTTTGATGTACGATTATCATTAAAAAGCATGTTTCTCATATACAGGGCATGCTACATCATTTGCAAATGTTGAACCGGCAGAAAAATGGCAGCCCGCACTCCTGGAGGCTCCCATTCTTCATGATGCTATTCCAGCTGCCTTAACTTAAAAAACGAAATAATCTGCCGGGCGCGCCAGCATCTGAAGCAGCTGCCTGCCCATGTGGCCTTAACACTCTTCCGTAGTTGCCTATATGTCCCAACACTGGTGTATAATATGAGAACGTCTCCGACTTGGTTTTTATGAAATGTCTAAAATCGGCGAAGACTTCAAGGTGACATTGGAGACGATTCTCAATGTAAAACTTAATGAGGCTCAATGACAGCAGACTTCGTTATCATCCGCTACGGCAGATTGGGTGTTAGAAGAATGCAGGATATCAATATATCGGCGTTTTAACCTCCTCCCACGAGGTTAACGGTTGAGTCGCTTAAAAACTTCATGTCCAAGGTGGCAATCTTCTTATTAGTTATATACGGCGGAGGCTTTAAATGTTTGGGCAACTGTGTGTCTTGAGCAGCCAAGGGACAAAGGTGTCCAGCGCTCTTGGCACGATCACATGTACAAAGCAAGCAGCCGGATTCTAATGAAGCGGCTGTGGGTAGGAATCTGGCTATGCTTGAGGCGGCATCAAGCCCAGGGTCTGGCCGTATTTGGGCGCTGTAATCAACGAGCTCATTGAGGATAGTAATTTATCTGCGGTTGGATTGTCACGTTTGTGGTACGATTGCGGACTCTTTGGGACATCAAGGGTTGAGTTGTGTCAAGTCAGCTAGACGATTTCCTCGTCACTATAAAATATGCTTAACGAGGTTGAGCGGCGACCCCGGAACCGCCAAGCCTAAATCACACAAATGGCAAGAGGATTGATTGATTAATCCTCATCTCTCGGGAAAGGGGACGCTGTCTAGTTTAGGATGCAACTTGCATAAGTACCTTCGCCATGTCCCACCTGCCTTGTACATGTAGGGCAGCTAGTGCAGCAGCAGAAGGAGCTGCCATACAAAAGCATGCTAAATATGCTCCCTTCCAAGACGAGGTAAGTACCTCTTTGTTCCCGTCGTAGTGGAGGAAAGCGGGACTTGGTGTACGGAAGCTAAGAGTTTTATGCGTGAACTAGGGAAGCGCCTAAAAAACAATAGTCGGGACCCTTGCGTAGAATTTTACTGCGCAATGGTCCCGACTAACCTTTTTTCCTCGCTATTCAGTGTGGGAATGCTGCTAGTGTCATAGCCACTTTTGCATCAGGTGCGATTCAGGGTGGGCTTTTGACCTAGCCGTCTTAGCTAATTTATAATGGATTGCATGTTAACGGTAATTAAGTTGTAGTTAAAAGAAAAATAAAAAAGTATTCGAGAATAAATATTTACATCAATAATATAACTCAAACGTCACTGTCGGTAACATTCCGTCATTACATTCGTCACTGTCGGCAACATCCGTCATTATCAGCAACACTCAAATTTTTATATTTGCCAATATTTTCTAAAATATTAAATTCTTTAACGTGTCTTTAATATAATATAGCATATAATTCATGTGTTTATAGATTTAGCTTAAAATAAACGCCATTCTCGGGGTAAAATGTGATTTTTTTTTTTTGTATGAGGAGAATAATCTTGAGTAGATTCACCCAGTCATATTGTATTTTAATCAATTTTATCAACGTTAAAGTTATAGAATTACCACATATTTGACGTACCGAAAAAAAAACGGAAGAGAGGGAGACCACGAAGAACTTACATAGATCAAATGAAAGAGGGGATAGAAGTTGTGTCGTACCAGGTGCTCAAAAGGACGGCAGAAAATAGAACAGAGTGGCGTAGACTCCACCGACAAGAGCGATGCTCTTAAATTTAATGATGATGGTTGACTTACCAGAGAAATAAAAAGTGATAAAACAAAAGTCCCCATAGCAAGGCTCTAGAGAAATTCCACCTTAACTCCGGAAACAAAACACGATTCGTCATGTCACACGACAAGATAAAGGACAGAAAGTAATTCTTAAACTACACTCATACTGCAGTTACCTTTGTGAAGCAACAGAATTTGATACGAAAAGTTAAAAAGAAAAAGGTGTTTTTGTATTTTGTAGGCAATAAAGAAAATACATATTTGTATTTTTTTAACAATAATTTTGTATTTAAATAAATTCATTTAAAATACATAAAGTAATAAGAATTTATTGATACATCTTGGAAAACTTATACAATATCCTTTTATAATACGTGTTACGAGTATTCATACCTTTATGTACTTATGTGTTAATTTGATATGTAAGCTACATCATTATAGTTTCATTAAAAATATGATTCGTATTCTTTCACTTGAAAGAGTAACAAACATCCTCTCAACCATCCATTGGCACAAAAAAATATATCATTAACAATATTTTAAAAAATACCGGCCAAGTGCGAGTCAGTCTCGCGCAGGAAGGGTTCCGTACCATTCACTATTCATATCGAGCAAAAAAAGCAAAAAATCACGTTTGTTGTATGGAATGCCCCCTTAATTATTATTATTATTCTATTTTTAGTATTTTTTGTTATAACGGCAACGGTAATACATACTTTGTGAAAATTGCAACGCTCTAGCTATAACGGTTCATGAGATACAGCCTGGTGACAGACGGACAGACAGACGGACAGCCAAGTCTCAGTAATAGGGTCCCGTTTTCACTCTATGGGTCATCATGACATTTAAGAGTTAGACTCTTATCGGTGGAGCATTCGCCATTTAGGCCTATCCTCTGCCAGTGCCTTGAGTTCTTGATACAACATGACGTTAACTTTCTCCTTCACTTGAGTGAAGTAGGTACCCTTTGGGTACGGAATCCAAAAATGGCCAATTTAATGTTACAACAACGATGTAGAAACACCGAAAGAGAAACAAGCTACAGTCTGTATTAAAACTATTATTATAAGACAAGGAGAACAATGTACTTATGGAGTCTCTTTGCAGTATGTTTCAGGTAATCCCGACATTTTCTTGACGTAAAACGTTTGTTACCCGCAGTAGAGTAGATTAGAGTGTGTTCTTGGAGAAAATGTGGAAGTAGGAACTTTGTAGACGTGTTAAAAGGTTGTCGTGGTGATATTTGTAGTAAGTATCAAAATTTATTTAAAGAAAAATTATGTACACATTCAGATTTTCAAAAGTAATATACACCACCATTAGACATAAAAGCATACTTATTTTTCTTATTTTTAATTTTTTTGGATGTTCATTTCACTCTAGTGTATTTTTGCTAAGCGATTTTTGTCTAATAATTTTTGATTTTTGTTAATCGACTTATGATGCTGATCGTACCTTTCAAAAAAAAAATATGATCCATGTAAGTTATCATCTCCCAATTTAAACTATTGAATTAGAATACAAACATAAAGGACTACCTACACAGATCCGGGTAATGCCCGGGACGTGGCCGGGCCGTGGCTCATCAGGAGGAACAACAATACGTCGTCATGACACGTCCCGGGCACGGCCCGGATCTGTGTAGATAGACCTTAATAGGGTTACTTCAAATGGTTCAGACATTGTGTATTCATCATCATTTAATTTAAGAGTTAGACTCTTGTCGATGGAGTGTTCGCCATCTAGGCCTATCTTCTACCAGTGCTTTAACTTCTTGATACGACATGACGTTAACTTTCTCTTTTACTTGAGCGAAGTAAGTATGTCGCTGCCTTTCTCTGCCTCTCTTCCCCTCAACCTTTCCTTCAATAATGTTTCTCAAGAAACCGTCATGTCGTATCAAGTGCCCTATTATCTTTCCTCTTCTATGTATTGCGTTTCAAAATGTCGTGTATGGGCTTGGGGTCCAGTTTAATAAAGAATATTTTTTATACAGATGTTGTCGATACCGATAAGATCTTAACCGAATTTGATGATCCGTATTCGCCACGAGTAAAACACTTCATAATAAATTTACAGCGCTAAGTCTCTGATAAACAAACAGAATCGACACAAAACCTATTAGATCAAGCTCTTCCAGTTTTTCGAAAATACTATTTAATTCTTCATTTATCATTATTATTTATTTTAAATGAAACTCATAAAAAGCCTTCAGGAAGTGGGCTGAATTCTTAATTTAGTCTTAGCTTCTAAAACAAATAAGCTAAACTGCACGCATGAATAACTCAAAAAAAAATACACTCTGACCTTTGAAATCAAAGGCAAATATGTATATAATAGTATATAATAAACCGGTTACAGACTCAGAAACAAGACTCGTAACAACAAACAAGAACATTACACAGCCCTCAAGTCTATTAGAAGTGTTACTAAGCGCCTCATATATTGTATAACCGGTAATTATGACAAGCAACTTCAGTTTGGGTTTAGTAATTATAAGTTTGCAGAGAAGGTATTGCGTTAAGTTTATATTAATTTGCATTTTGACAATGTTCGCGTGTACAATGCTACAAGCTTTGAGTATAGAATATATAAGGAGGTGCCATACCGTCTGGATCTGCGTGCCTGGTCTGGCACAAAATAGCTACCTTTTTGTATGGTATTTCTTATCGTTTGACTGGTCATCTACCAAGAAAACTATGAAAAATTTGGCGCAACTTGGCATGCTATCATAAACTCATTTGTATATGAAAAAAAATGGGGCCACTCCTTATATTCCTTCCTCATTGGCTACAAGGATCTATTGGCACTTGAGTGACATTGCCAGGAGGGTGTGGGTGGTGAATAAGTAACTCAAAATAATTACAATTTACAAGATGATATCGTTAGTTCCGATTTCCACCACGCGCCAAAAGATCCTTGTAGCACTGTAGAAACCACGTTACATCATTGAATTTCGGATCGCGAGCTCCAGTGGTAAATTATTTTGTATAAAGTTATTCACACTGATATGACAGCTCTCTTATAAAAAAATTCGCCCGATAAAAACCCGACACGACACGTGAAAATCTTGCCTTATTTGCAGTATAGGTAGCTTGATTGTGGTGCTTCTAAACGTTCATAATAAGGGAAATTCTGAGCTATTTTCATTTCAAAACGCTAATGGAGTATTTTGATTTTATAAAGCTGTCTACAGAACCTAATCAACTAAGCGTGATAGTAGCAGATGCTCATAGCTTGTAGCTACGTAGCGTCGTAGCTCCGTAGCTCGTAGCGTCGTAGCTCGTAGCGTTGTCATAGCATATACTTTAGCTTCGTAGCTCATAGTGCTTGTAAAAGGTGTAAGTGATCGATCAGAATTGGAGAGCAGTTCCAACTGAAGATTTGTAAAGAAAATAAACCTTTATTTTAAAAAAAAGGTAGATATACTTCTGATGAAACTGTTGAGAGATAACTTAGGGAGTTCTGCAGACTAAAAAATACGCGTCTATCCGACGGTAGTAATAAAATATTATAGTAAACCAAGAAAAAAAGTGTAGATTATTGAGTAAAGTTCTAAAATAAAAACTCCTTCTTACAAATACGAAACGACTATAAAATATGGAAATCTAGAATGCTAGAATCTCGAAATGATCGCTCATAAACCACTGAACAGCGTCTATAAAAGTATATCCTATCGAAAAGCTATAAAATTGAACAACATTTTCAAGGCGGTAACAATGTGAACTAAGTAAGTGGATGTAGAAAGAAGTTTAGACAACGTCAAGTAAGTAGCAGTGACTTATTTGTCGTAGATTGTTGAGTCGAGAACTAAAATAAAAATTATTTCTTACAAAATATGAAGTATGGTATATGTACTTAAGTTTAATTTTAGTTTGTCTGATGCTTCTAATGAAAAAGGGTCTGAATATAATAATCATGTAAAATTATACTTTACAGTATCTACACACCAAAGCCGCCGGCTTGTTTGACAACTGTCATTTGTAAGACGTAAAGCCGCCGACCTAGCCAGGCGGCATGCCGGCGGCTTTGGTGTGTAGGCAGCATTAGATTTAGGCAAATAAAAGTTAAAATTAATAAATTCTTAACTCTATTTGAACGTGTTATACTAGTAGTATGCTTACACAATTAACTAAGTAAATAATAAAAAATACCAGAAATATATTTCATGGTTATATCAAAAATTCAAAGGAAGGAAATATTTACGAAAATTCCTAATTTTAATCTTAGTTAGATATACATAACGATTTAAAAACGAAAACATTTTTCTCCAAAAAGATTTTAATCCAAAAGTAAAAAACTAACATTCCAGTTTTTAAAATCGAAGCATGTTAAACACTTCAATGTTGCTAACAAAATAAAATCAATCGCAATATTTCATTGGAATTCAATGAACACCACACATGGCCATATAATTTCAAAGGGAAAGAAAGCAATAGGAAAACTTCAAAGGTTGTTCTCAATGCTCTTTGAGGCCTGAATATATTGCAATCGTACATTGAGATATAGAACTTGATTGTGGGCAATATTAACTGAAAGAACTGTCCCTAGAGTCGTTTTTTCATTAATTTAAGATCATAGTCACACTCAACTGTATAACCAAATTTATAAAATATGAACGTTTTTAAGGTCATTATTTTATTTGTTTATTTAGATTCGTCAGTGAGTAAGAGCTCCCACACAAAAATACGACACGACGACGTCGCGCCGTGCAACGATGCGACGATACATGAAACTTAAGGTTCATGTATAAAGACTCAAAATAATAAGTCAATGCACATTATTTTAAGGCAACCACAATAAGTTTTGATAGAGTATCTAAGGATAACTTTCTTAAGCGTGCCACACACGTTAGGTTACGCCTGACTGTTTTGCTTGAACAGTTGAACTGTGCAAGCATAACTGAACGTGTGTACGGTATATTTTTTGCCTGCGCAAGCAAAATTAAGGTACACACGTTCAGTTATACTTGCACAGTTCAACTGTTTAAGCATAACCGTCAGGCATAACCTAGCGTGTGTGGCCTGCTTTACTTTTTTCTTCTTACTTCTCTTCTTTCTTACATACATAAATACATATCCGTCATGCCTCTCCCCATTGGGGCCGCCCCTATATCATCTACTATTTATTTATTTATTTTACAGTTTATTGTAAGATGATAGTACATAGAGACAGAAAAAAGAGAAGTTAAACAAAAGGTACAGCATATTTCTAAAATATTTTTTTTCCTGCAGACCCCACAGAGAGAGAAATGAAAACAAGAAGGCAGGTAAGTCATTTAACCTACAATAAACAACTACTATTTTATTTCTTAGTCTCTTTTAATGCTTTAATTTTCATATCATCGGCATTGATTTGAATTGAGCCAGGATACGTTCACAAGAAACCATAATTCATCACTTCAAAGCTAGAACTCGTACAAAAATAATGTAGCAAACATTCCGTTATAACAAAATCATAGCGTACCCCGTAGCAGTTTTACAACAGGCAATTTAGAAGTTCGGCAAGTATGTAAGTACACAAATGTGTCCAAGTACTTAAAACTTGGATGTAGGAAGAGAACGGTATGCGTTATTAAGTTTAAATTATTTTACGATCATTTTAAAGGGCTAAGTTTTGCGGTATGTCGGCTTGTGTAGCTTTAGTTTCATAGATATTTTATAGTTGCTTTAAAACTGTAAGGCTTTTAGCGTTATGAGTTTGAATCTCTATAACATGATGTAAGATACTTCTAGGTAGGCTACCTACATAATAAGATATACCCACGTATGTACCTACTTATATGACAATTATTTGTATGTATGTAATAATTAAAACTTAATTTAGAGTACACAAACAAAAACATCCCTGAAAAGTCTTAATACGTTGTTTCAAACAGAATATCAAATTACCAGTCACATGAGAGTAATTTCAAAGTCATGTAGTAAAGTAGGTATTTTGTGCCTTTGAGTAAAACGAACCCATCTTTTTACCCGACTACGGCAAAGCCAAAAGGAAGGGTAATGTTTTTGGCAGTCTATGTATGTATGTATGTTTGTATGTATGTATGTATGTATGTTCCACCGTAGCGTCTAAACTACTGAACCGATTTTAATGAATGAGGTGTCAAAAGATTCGTAATAATACGGCGGGTGACATAGGATACCTAGTTTTGCAATAAGTTCAATACTTTGCCCACTAGTGGGCAAAAAGTCACGAAGAAAAAAATAAAAGTTTGTAAATGGTGTTGTGTGGGGTATCAAATTCAAGAGCTCAGCGAGCACATTCCAAAAATATATATATCACTAGGTTTAGCGCACGGATTTGCCTGTAAAATAATGGACAAGAAGTCACGACGAAAAATATTAAATTTTACAAAGGATAATGTGTGGGATATCAAATGAAAGGGCTCAGCGAGTACATTCCAAATATTATATATATCACTAGGTTTAGCACGCGGTTTTACTTGTAAATATGTCTTTGAACGTCTTGTCTTTTCTATCATAATTACTTCGAAACTACTGATTACTTACCTACAGCTTGCCAAATCAGGCCTTTTCAGAATTATGTTGACTGTTTTGGCTAGTTTTAAGCTAAATTATCTACAACTTGTACTACTATGGAATCAACTTTGTTGGCATTCAAACATTTTCGGTCCCTCAATAGGTACATTTTGCCCACGTAACGTGTACGAAAAAGCAAACATTTTTAGACTCTGACAAAGATCCCATATTCAAAGTTGTTTATTATCATGAGTTCAAGCAGTGATTTTAATTTGTAAAGCGTGTCTTAAAAGGGAAGTTTGAAATAAACTACAAGACTTCTTGAACTCACATTCATACTACGAACAAAGTGTATAGGAAAGTTTGGGAGGCGCAGCCCCCCGCCAAAATTAAGCAAAAAACACTTCTTGAATTCTACTAGATAAAGTTGTCACTGTGTGGGGGGGTTTGGGGGGCGTAGCCCCCGCCAAAAGAAACGAAACACTTCTTGAACTCTACTATGGATAAAGTAGTCACAGTGTAGAAGGGTTTGGGGGGCGCAGACCCTCGCCAAAATGAAACAAAACCTTCGTGAACTATACTGAACAAAGTTGTCACTGTGTGGGGGGGGTTTGGGGGGCGCAGCCCCCCGCCAAAATAAACGAAACACTGCTTGAACTCTACTATGGATAAAGTAGTCACAGTGTAGGAGGGTTGGGAGGCGCAGCCCCCCGCCAAAATTAAACAAAACACTTCTTGAATTCTTCTAGACAAAGCTATCACTGTATGGGGGGGTTTGGGAGGCGTAGCCCCCCGCCAAAACACACGAAACACATCTTGAACACTACTATGGATAAAGAAGTAACTGTGTAGGGGGGTTTGGGGGGCGCAGTCCCTCGTCAAAATGAAACAAAACCTTCTTGAACTATACTGGACAAAGTTGTCACTGTGTGGGGGGCTTAGGGGGGGCGCAGCCCCCCGCCAAAATAAACAAAACACTTCTTGAATTCTACTAGATAAAGTTGTCATTGTGTAAGGCGGTTTGGGGTGCGCAGCCCCCCGCCAAAAGACACGAAACACTTCTTGAACTCTACTATGGATAAAGAAGTAACTGTGTAGGGGGGTTTGGGGGGCGCAGACCCTCGTCAAAATGAAACAAAACCTTCTTGAACTATACTGGACAAAGTTGTCACTGTGTGGGGGGGTTAGGGGGGGCGCAGCTCCCCGCCAAAATAAACAAAACACTTCTTGAACTCTACTGTGGACAAAGAAGTCATTGTGTCAGTTTGGGGGGACGCAGCCCCCCGCTGCAATAAGGAAATAGATACTTTTTACATATACTCGTACTATGGACAGATTATTATCAGTGTGAGATTATCAGGCTTCGGGGGCGCAGCGCCCCGTCAAAATAAAGTAAAAGGCATCTTTGATCCACACTCATACCTATCCAAACGGATTACGCTACTTACTTTGGACCAGGAAAGCGTTGAGCATCTGCTCGAAAGTAGGTACCTACCTATCTAGGTACTTTTTGTGTAGTTTTTTTAGTGTTATGTACTCTATCAAAAAATTTGCAATATTTTAGGATTGTTACCCTATACTTATAATATATCTCGTTGCATTTTGTCCACTTTGAAAAGTAACTGTGGTGTAGATGACTATGAAGTCGCGGTTGCCCGCTAGTACAATATGTTGAGATGAAAAGATAGATTGAAAGTGTAACTTGGAGTTTGAATAGTTGTCATGTATGTGTTTGTATGAGTTCTGTAGTATGTACGTAGATATCACTGGTTTAACCAAAAAGTGTGAAATAAAAAATAAGTTCTAAAAACTAAAACCCGCCTACGGAAAACCTGCGATCTTAAAAGTAAGAAACAAGAAATAATTCTTGTCTTCTTAACTAGGTACCCCATAAATGCACAGACGTAGCGATTTTCAGAGGAAAGCCGTGGTCGTATGCCTCCATATAACTATAAATGGCTGCCTGCAAGCAATTGATACCTACCTTATTACAAAGGCACGTTAAGCAGGTTCCGACATTGCACGGTTATTTATTAATATCAAGGCACAGAGGCATACGACCACGGCTTTCCTCTGAAAATCGCTACGTCTGTGCATTTATGGGGTACCTAGTTAAGAAGACAAGAATTATTTCTTGTTTCTTACTTTTAAGATCGCAGGTTTTCCGTAGGCGGGTTTTAGTTTTTAGAACTTATTTTTTTTAAAGGAACACGTCAAAAGTGCTCGTCACGAACTCAATATCCGAGGATAGATACCTAAAGAGTCCTAAGCCCAAGGATTTTAGAGGAAAACGGACACCACAACAAAAACTAAGGGAAGGCACTTACTCTGCAAAAATTAAATATACATATGGTATTTAATACAGTCGATTTCTGCGTTGATCGCGTTCTGAAAATATACCTACGTATGAATTCAATTAAACATTTAGGTAGTGTTTTTATGCTCTATCTATTGCCAAGGTGCTATTTTATCTCTTTTTTAGCACTTTTCCTACACGATGGTCAACATTTGTCTCAAGATTTGATAGACAGTAGGTAGCTGCTGAGCAAATGTTTCGACATTTGTCTTTAGTTTTACCTGTGAGGTCCATTTTACTCTAAAACCTAACCGAAACCTAAGTTTTCGCGTCACAAATCTTCTTAACCTCCATCCAAATCCCTGCGGACGACAATGGACACAAGAAAAAGGCGGGACCCAAAGTTTTGTCGTGTCATCTCATTTCGACGTTTCTTCATAAGTTCTACTTATGTACGTAACTGTTTCAAAAATTCTGTCTGTGTACGTGTAGGAGGTTTTCATGTTTCATAAACCTAATAATTTTTATTCCATGAAGTTGCTGACATAGTTAACCGATTTTGTCAAAAATATTTTATGATGAAAGTGATAATTGGCAATATTGTCGTGTATCTAGATTTAAATGATTCTTTGTCACAGAATTTAGGCTTATTTTGGCCGCTTTGCTTGGATCTATATGTCTTTTAATAAAAATATTAAAAATATCATATCGTAACAGTCTTGTACCGCACCGTGAATAAAAGAATCTATGTATTTTCGTTATGTCGAAGAAACAAAACAACGCAAAACTTCTAACAATATAGCTTTTTATACCTCATCTAAAATTTCTTATAAACTTAACCAATTCACGTCGTGCGTGCCTCAAAGGGGTGCGTGTTAAAACACACTAGCGTCATAGTTATTATTCCAATGTTAACCGTAATTTGCCAGTCAACCTGGCCGGTTTAGGCAGCGTAATGGAAAATGAGCACCTATGCTTTTAATCTTTTAGTACACGCCTTAGGAAATAGTTTTATAAACTGCCAAAAGAAATTTGATGGTGGGTAAACACGATACTGTATGTGGTCAAGCGTAGTGATGATTCTGAAGCATTTCAACTATGTTTGGACATACTGATGAATGTGGATGAAGTGACAGAAGTATGTTTGGACCGTAGAAAGCAGAGTGAAGTGATCTCTGCTTATCTATTGTACAGTCAGCATCATAAGTCGATGAACACATTCAAATTTTCAAAAGTAATATACACAATTATTAGACGTAAAACCTTACTTATTTTCTTTATTTTGAACCTTATTGGATGGTCATTAAACCCTAGAGTATTTTTGCTAAGTGATTTCGTTTAATAATGGTGTATTTTACTTTTTAAAATCTGAATGTGTTCATCGACTTATGATTCTGACTGTACCAGCTGTTTATTTCATTTCTATTGTTTCAGTTGTTTAAATACATACATATCCGTCCCGCGTCTCTTCCATCGTGGTAAGCAAAGCTCTTTATACTATGGATATACTAATGAATGTGGATGAAGCGAAAGAAGTGTGTTTAGATCGTAGCAAGTGGAGCGAAGTGGTTTCTGCCTACCCCGATGGGAGAGAGGCGTGACTAATATGTATGTATTTAAACAACAAGGTACAATAGGTAAGCAGAGACCACTTCCCTCCGCTTGCTACGGTCCAAACACACTTCTTTCGCTTTATCAACATTCATCAGTATACTCGTATAGCACAAATAAGTATACGTTTACAGTAATGTATATCACAGATAATGTAATCTAATCTCGAGGGATGACGCGAATGAGTACCAAAATTACCTTGAAGCAAATGAATTTCCCTGCAGGGCACAATCTTGTTATAATTAATCTGAGATAAGCTACTCGACGCAATGGCTCCTAGTTTACACTTTTGAGGTAGGTGTGGGGTTGTTTATTTAGGGACAAATTTTGTGAATTTAAATAATTTTGAGGCAGGATAAGTTTAAAGTTTTAACGAAGTTTGAGATTGTCTGAGTAAATACAAAATAATATATATTATCTTCTAAACTTTGTATTTACTCAGACATAGGCTGTATAGTAAAGCGAATGAATTGCTGATCTGGGGGTCATATCTGCTAATTTAAAATAGCCTCAGTTGTGTGGCAGAGTTTCAATGGCATTTTTTTATACATTTGGTATTCTGCTAAACAATGGCTCACACTGCGACCAAATCTGTTAGAAATACCATTGACACTCTGCCAACATGCAACTGAGGTTATTGTAAATTAGCAGACTTGGGCCCCAGGTTTTTCATTCTTTATTCAGTCGTATAGCACTGTTAGCGTATTTTACATATATAAAACATCAAACCAAAAAGTACATAAGACAATTCTTCATAAAGAGGCTTTAAGAGCAATGTACGGTCAAAGTTTCTTGCTGAGATTTTTCTCTGAGGAAAACTCATACCGTGAGTCTGTATATAAACTGACGAAGTAAAAATAATTTGAGTTTGAAAAGATCAAACCTAACCGTTTATACTACCTATGTAGAATGTCTTAGTATTCTGTTGAATCTAAATATCCATTGTAATATAGACTAGGAACCACGTGACTGCCCATGGGTATCGTAAACTCGACTAACTAAGAGAATCAAATCAACACTCGACTAGCTGTGTCTCTGTGGTCAGTTTGACACCTCACTCCGGCTTTCTCGGCTTGAAACTGTAGAAATTTCACCTTAATAAAGACTTATTTGGCTATGGAAACCTTGCAAGGCCTATGCAGTTAATTTATTTAGTAATAAGAACAAAAAGTTATTAAGCTAAACCGAATTGGATTACGGCCCAATCACTCTCGTATGAGAGTAGGTTTGTGTCCCTGTAGTGGAGACGTAAAAGGGTAGTCTAGATTTTGTAAATAAGTGAACTTTTTCTACGTTTTTCAAGTAAACTATCATGACTTCTATAGTTTGATTACGATTTACAGAGTGTAGACAAAATTCAGTAGAATGCGTTAGAGTTCATTTTTACTAGACATGGTAGCAACATAGTATTTTGTGATACTTAACGTATATTTAGAACTATATTACATAATTAGAAAATAGCTTAATAATGGGGGGAGGCCTTTGCCCAGCAGTGGGACACAAAAGGCTACAAAAAAAAAACTTTTTAATCAGGTAAGTGTGTTAAAACTATTTGTGTTTATTCTATACTAGAGGCTGCCCGCGACTTCGTACGCATTTATCATCATATCTTCAAAAAAATACGAAATATCTACAAATAATATAGCCTATGTGTTATTCTGATGTCCAAGCTAAGTTATTGTAAAATTTCATTAAAATCTGTTCAGTGGTTTTTACGTGATGAAGTAACAAACATCCATCTATCCATCCATCGGCACAAACATTGACATTTATATTTTTTTTTTTTAATTTTTTTTTTTTAAATAGGACAAGCCTAACTACACGGTTCTCAATAGTAATGATGTCTACTTCAAAAGTAGTAAGATCCCACAGTCACACAAGTAGAAATCGATTTGGTATATGATTGATCGGGTCGAATGCTGACCCTTGCCTTTAAGTAAGCGTCACCATTCATATTATATGAAATGGTTCTACCAGTTCAAACTCTCGGTATTTGCAAGCAGCCTGTGTCACTATATTTAATTTTAAATTAGTTTAGTTTTAAAGAGGCGTGACAGAATATCTATTTACGATTTAAAAAGATTGGCGTAAGAAATTCTGTTTTCTTTTGTTTCGTTACCGTCGAGCTTGTATGAGGCGATTGTTGAATGTAGATAAAGCGAAAGAAGTGTGTTTGGATCGTAGCAAGTGGAAGTGGTTTCTGCCTACTCCAATGGGAGAGAGCTGTGACAGATATGTGGGTACGCTGTATGTATGTTTTGTTCTCTTTTAAACTCAAAATAATAACAAAAGTATTGAGTAAATTTAAACAAAATCTAGTCTCGAAATAGTGGCTGGAATCTAAGATTAGCTTTATTTGAAAAAAAACCGGCCAAGTGCAAGTCAGACTCGCGCAGGAAGGATTCCGTACCATTCACTATTGATATCCAGCAAAAAAGTCATGTTTGTTGTATGGGGGCACCCCATAATCATTATTATTATTATATTTGTAGTATTTATTGTTATAGCGGCAATGGTAATTAATCATCTTTGAAAATTTCAACGCTCTAGCTATAACGGTTCATGAGATACAGCCTGGTGACAGACGGACGGATACACAGACGGACAGTCAAGTCTCAGTAATAGGGTCCCGTGGCTACGGAACCCTAAAAAAGAAAATTGTCGTATTTCAAATCCTACGTATAGGTATTTGCCTTCGAAATAAAGATTATTTGATTTTGAACTTTATTGACTTGGTTTTATTATAAGCGTGTTCCATTCTGAAGGTTATTGAAAAGAAATAACGTTGGATTTTACGCTATTCAAATGTATTCTGGTTCATTGCACGGTAATGATGTTTTAATCAATTTGCTTTTCCATAAAATCATTGTAAGAACATTCACCCATCGGCACAAACATTGACATTTATAATATTTATAGAATGTCAATGTTTGTGCCGATGGATTCATGGATGTTTGTTACTTCATCACGTAAAAAACACTGAACAGACTTTAATGAAATTTTAAAGTAACTTAGCTTGGACATCAGAATAACATTTCAGATATCTTTTTTTTTTTTTTTTTCAAGTTATGATAATAGATGCGTAAGAAGTCGCGGGCAGCCACTAGTTATGCATAAATGAGATTGGATACTCGTATATCAAATCTTAATAGGTATGCTATACTTAATCATTTGATAGTACAATTTTGAAAAAAAAACAATTAATTTTTCTAATAAAAAACACAAGTATCGTTATAAAACTACTTAAAATAATAAGAACAAATTATAACATTTACCAAAGATCTCAACTGAACTGTCTAAAACACTTTTCACACAATGGAAAGGGCTTGAAGTACCCTTCCTTTAGTCGAGCCTTTGAAACGGGGACTCCCTTTTGTGACTGGCTCAAATTAATCAATTCTCAATATCAATCTATTTGAATCCTTATAAGCTTTAAATTTGTAAAATCGGAGGTCAGTAGGGATAGACAAATGTAAAATGTAAATTTTACACAATGCCAAGTACATTCCCATTTCATATAGGTATTAAGGCCTTACTTAGGTAAAAAAATAATAGAAAACTCATCTTGATAAAACGAAAATAAATGCTTTCTTGTTTTAAAATTTATTCAACCACGAATTCGAGTAACAAGAGTCTCATTCGAATACTGTTGTTCACTATCTATTGCTAGACATCGACATCAAACAATAGGGATGATGACTACATTTAAAAAATGGCATTATAATAAGTCCGTCTTTTAGGCTATTAAAAATATATGAAACACATTGTTTACTGGATCAAATACATAAATAAATACAAAGATACAGGGCATCAAAGTTACAGAGTGGGGGGTATTGACGTCACTCCTAGGTAAAAATCTTACTTAGGCGTGACGTCACGAGCAACATTAACCCAGTGTATCTTTGTCATTTTTAGTTTAAAAGAAAAAATACGTGTCGAACATTTTAAAATAATCTTTGTGATGAACTAAAAAATTTTTTTAATCATCATGCCTGTTCGCAAGGTAGCAGTTTTCCCCAAAGAAGAATCTAGTAAAAAGCTCTGTTAGGTTTACAGCTAATATTAACTGTTTTCTCGTATATAAAGTATTAGTAGGTTTGTGATCAATACATTCAAATAGATTCCCACCTCCAGTGGTCAGTTACATCTGCAGATGAAGGACAACAAAGGGTCGACCCAATTAGATATTTCCTCGCAGGCCTATCGTATTGGTAGATAGATAGGTTCGTAGTTTATTTGTTTAGATACTTCACCGAAATTAATTGAATTGGAAGAAACCTTAAATGTGGAATGGTATTTTATAAATTTTGCGATTTTTGGAACTTCATAACCGTTTGAGCTAGCTTCATGAAATTTGGGCTTCTTCGTGTCGTTATGGATATGATTAAACATGCGTAGTTTTATGTCTTTTCGTTAAAGAACTTTTGAGTTATGGAAGGGTGAAAAGTCGTACCAAGTGGTTCGTGTAAAGATACACTGTGGCGCTTTGTCTTTGAATTGGCCTGACACGCTGCCACCGAAATTAATTGAATTGGAAGAAACCTTAAATGTGGGATGGTATTTTAAAGTTTGGTATATTTTGATATCATACATCATCAGCCCTTTTATCTCCCCACTACAGGGACACGAGCTCTCATACGAGCTTTGAGTATAGAATATATAAGGAGGTGCCACATTATTTTTTCATATATAAATGAGTTTATGACAGCGTGCCAAGGTTGGCGCAAGTTTTTCATAGTTTTCTTGGTAGATGACCTGTCAAACAATAAGAAATTCCATACAAAAAGGTAGCTATTTTGCACCAGACCAGGCACGTAGATCCAGACGGTATGGCATCTTGTTTTAAATTCTATACTAAAAGCATACGAGATTGATTAGGCTATAATCCACTATGCTAGCCTAATGCGTATTTTTGATATTTTGATATAGGATCTCATTTCTATTGTTTATCATTCATGGATGAAAATTTGTGCCAATAGATTTTAATGGTACCTTTATTGTAGCCGCTTCCACATTAGAATAGGTAAGTAAGCCAAAACATTTTAAGGCATTTTACTATTGTTCCAAGATTATGATGATAGTTTTTATCGTATGTACTTAGTCGCAGGCAACCACCCAGCATATAATAGGCTTTTGATGGCACAAAAAAGCACCAATTTCACAATTTGAAATACCGTTTATTATGTTTCTAAATCTAAATGAATCAATTAGCGCCACAACACACTGTGAAACGCAACTGCAACGCAACTGAAACTGCTAGTTACTTTTGAGTTGCATGGCAGTTTCTGCTATAGACTTCCTTAGAAAACCACCATATAGCAGAAACTGCGATGCAACTCAAAAGTAACTAGCAGTTTCAGTTGCGTTGCAGTTGCGTTTCACCGTGTGTTCTGTCTGGGTCTTACTTACACAAAAATTGATTAAACAATACTTCACATTGTAACATCATTAAAATTGAGTTCATTTACGCTTTAAACAGCACAATAAGGGTCACGTTTTTCCTTCATACGTGGGTATCTTAAAAGGGTCTAACTCTGTATACACGTTTTTCGTCATGTGAAATGTCAGTGACAAAAAGTCACAGGTGTGGGCTCAAGTAATTTTCTCCCTAAATACTTTTTTGCGTTTCTTTCATAAAGGATTTATGCATAAAACGTGCGTGCCTCTACCTAATTACCGTTGTATTGCGTATACGTTGCTTTTACTGATTAATAATGCCCGAAACATGTTATGGAAATATTTTCCTAAAAAGACGCATGATAAATTGCGTGGATTTCATTTTCGTGTTTATATTAGTTAATGGGTTTTAAGCTTTTATTTTTGTTATCGATATTTTTTTGGGGTTGTTATTTTTTTTTTTGTTAATTAATGATGTGATACTCTTTTGGTAATTATTCATTTGGATATAGTACAGAAACTTTAAATTAATTATGTTAATCAAGATTAAAATGAATGTAAAATATTCAAGCTTTGAATGTTTAAAATGTTATCTTAATCACTATAGATTCACAAAAAACAACGTTTGTAAATAAATATTTTAACATTATTACTTGATATCAATTTCTAGTCAATGTTTTGACAGACCTTGTATTAGGTTAGGTTACTTGCATAGTACCTACTTCAACATTTTACTATATAGGTAGGTATATACTTTAGGCTGTAAAAAATTCAAAGCTATACAAACCAAATAACGCAGTCTAAACTATGTTGTCATAGTCTTTTTAAAACTTTCAGTAACCGTCGGTTCATCAAACTAAAGTGTCAAAAACAATTAACAAGTTTTGTAAACAATTTCTCGACAAAACTCATAAATATTGTCACTAGAATGATTCACGATGAATTTTATTAAATTTTCCTAGACATTTCCCGTCTAATGAAACGCCAAAACAATTTCAAAAAATCTTAAAAGCGAATTACTCACATTCCGAATACGCTTCCCACGAGGCTCTGCCAAACGATTCGTGAAAAAGTAAACGATGCCACTGTTTAACACACACAAAATCGGTGTAATACGACCGTTTTGAGTAAACACACAATCAATTCTTTTTACACGCACTTCACTGGTCTTCACAATTTGTCACACTTTTAGGTTCTTTAATACGCGCGGTTCAAAACAGCTGGACTGAATCACGACGGTCCGCAATTCGCCGGCGTTGGAAACACACTGAACTGAGTTAACCGGGGCCTGTACCCGGTTGTTTCCGTCCCTTCTTAACACATTTGAAACTCCGTCTGAAACGTAGGCTGTCTCTGTCGCCCGACCTGAAAAAGACCGTACCGAGAGTACTCGTAATACGTATAGGTCAATATGAAACCTTCTCGGGTGTTGGAGGCTGTAGTTAGAGTGCCCACACTTTAATGTGCGATCAGGATATGTCAAATGACGTCATCGTAACATATGATCGGTAGATTTAGTGGCAAATTTTGATTTGCATGATTAATTAATTGAGTAGGTATCTGTAAAAAAAAATGCTTGAAGTTATTCAGAATATAATCGTTAAGAATTGTAATCAGGGTGTTATAGAAATTAAAAAAAAAACTTTACTTGATAATTGTTTTAGTGAAAGTTTTTATGTGTTCTGTAAAACTATTTTATTATTTTTACATATTACGTAGATAAGTTGATAAAACAATTAGTTAAAAGATAATTTTTACTAAAGGCCATAGCTCAAAAGACGTAATCTTCAAAAAAAAATTGTAAAGCGATAAACAAAACCCTGTCAAACTATCAAAAAATTATCCTAAAACTGTTTCTTAATCTCAACGTCAAAAATATCCTTCATTTCACTGAAACGATACTCACCCTACACAATCTCCTCGAAATGGCGTCGAAAGCGCATGCGTGCTAAAAATCAAGCCTCACTCAGCCGACGTAACTGTACACACCCTGAAAATTAATTATTAGGAAGTGTACCGACCAGTTACTCAAATGATAGACATTATTCATGCTTTCTGCCATTGATTAGTCGATGTATTATAGGGGGCGCTTGAATCGTTCGGTGGCTGTGATATGTTGTTAGTTTTGATTGTTGAGGTTATGTTCGTAGTTGGGAAAGAAATGAAGGAAAGATAGGAGGTTTTTTTTTTGTTCAAAGATTTGAGTATTTTTAATAACGTGACATTTTTTTTTTAAGTTTAAAAATGAAAACATGTTTTAAAATAAATACTTATAGGTAAGTTACGGATTATTTTTTTGAGTGAAGAAAAATGCAACACCATGACATTGTAAATAAAAAAAAACTGATTTGAATTTTTTAATAAATTAAAATAAAATAAAGATATTAAAATACGCCAAAGTATCGAATCAGACAGTCAAAATAAGCAAAAAGTTTTTATGCAACGGTTACAAATAGGTTGTAGTTTACAATAACTTGCTAGTGAGCCTTTACAGCGTAGCTTATAGCTCGTAGGTCGTAGCCAAAGCTCGTAGCATATAGCTAGGAAATTTTTTGGTTAAAATGTGCAGAGATTTATTAAGACTTACTTTTTTGCTTTTAGGGTTAGAATGAAAACTTATAACTGCTAAATGATAAATGCCAGTGTAAGACAATTGAGAGTTATCACAAACTAGTACACAATCATCTACCTCGTTATAACAAATCGAAGTTTAAATATAGTTCTACAAAAAATACCTATGTATGTATAAATACTTCATGGACGTCATGGACATGTTTACTTGAATTAGTTCTAGAACTGTATTTTTGTTATAACGCTGATAGCGTTTATCTGTTGTTAGAATGAGTGAGTTCAATATATTACTATTCTTTGAATTTTACTACCCAAAATCAATTTTATAACAAAATTTGTATAAAACGTCGTATAAAAAAACATTCAACTATCCTATCTTTTTACTCAGAGACTTACAAAGTGAAAATTTCGCAGTATTATAAATTTGACTGTAAGTACTAAGTAGTGCCGGAACTACCGTCTGCTGAGAACGATAAAAGTTTCAACTGAAGTAGGTGGCTTCTTATAACATGATTGTTCGAAAATTCGAGAATTTTCTACAACGTTCTAGCACATTCTAGAAGTCTCTCTTCTTTACTTTAGTTTTCTTTTGTTTTAATATTTGACAGTTGCGCAATCACAACAACCCAATGGAAACCAACCGCTAAAAGGCCTCGCGGTAGATCAAAAAAATTGGAGAGATGAGCTGGACACCTTCATGGATGACTGGGCAAAGACAGCTCAGGAAAGTAAATTTTGGAGAAAGGCGAGAAAGGTCTTTGCCCAGAAGTAGGACACTGACGGCTAGATAAAATAAGATGAGACAGTTATTAGTTGCCATGTTTAAATATACCTATCAAATGTAATGTTCATCTGTGGCGCGTCTTAGTACAGGACTTGACAGCTTACTGTCAAATATGCCCTATCTGTGGGAGTCCCATGACAGGACACTTGAAAGATTTATTTTTGCTTACTATGAATTTGTCGATTTTTAAACCCCTATACTCACTAGAGAGAAACCATAAAGAGTGAATGACTCTATCAATCACTTTTAGAATGTAAAATTGTCTCTGGTACAAAAAAATAAAAAATTTACATTTGCAAATTTGTTGCAATTTTCCGCTACAGATGCGCCAAATCCGCCATTTTGCAAATTTTGACAGTCCACAGATGACTTGTTAACTTTTATTTCTCGAATGTTCAAGAATGATGAATGTGGATGAAGCGAAAGAAATGTATTTGGATTGTAGCAACTGAGAAAAGTTTTCTTTACCTACTCCGATGAGAAAGATGCATAACACTTAAATATTTATAATCACAGATTACTAAATGGTAACAAATGTTAGTACGACGCAGTGTGGGTAGGCCTCCAACAAGGTGGACTGACGACTCGGTTAAAGTCGCTGGAAACCGTTGGATGTGGGCAGCGCAAGACCGGTCGTTGTGGAGATCCTTAGGGGAGGCTTTTGTCCAGCAGTGGACGTCCAAAGGTCCATAGGTCCATAGTCCATAGGGACATGATGATGATTATGAAGAAATGTTAGTATAATATAGTTACTTACCAATTGTTATCAAAACTGTAATTATACGTTACAATATTGTCAATTTTGCATAAAAACCTGTTCAGTGGTTTAAGCGTGAAAGAAAAACAAATAATATCCACATAACATAGTTACCAAATGTTATAAAACCTGTAAAATATTGCCAATTTTGCATTAAAATCTGTTCAGTGGTTTATTCGTGAAAGAGTAACAAACATCACCACATTCACCCAGGCACTAACGTTGACATTATTACTAGGATAATAAAGCCTACATTTTAATCTCGGACAAGCAAACAACATGCAGCTAGTAACCACAATTGCATTGTAAAATCAATATTTTCTCAATACGATTAACGATGTCACGGTAGAGTAGGCAGTTTAAAAGTGTCGCTACATTTTATTTGCAAGCCCAATATTAAAAAAAAATATAAAAGTAAATTTTTTGCGCACCGATATTTTGTTTCTGTAAAAATTCGCTTGCAGTTCAAACTAATATATTGTTGGCAGTTATGTTTCTTTTATTGGAAATAAATAATCAAAATGATATTTATTTTATGCGTTTATTTTATTATTTGTGTTACTTGCTATTTATATTGCGTCCAACAGTTTCAAAACGCCCATTTCGTTTTACATCCAAAGTGTTTTTAAAAAAAGAATGAGACGTTTTTAATACAGTGACATACATCTTCTAGAACTTATTTAACTTAATTATAACCCAATGCAGTAATGATGTGTCTTACGAATCTTTCACAATATATTCATGAGCAAGTGTGCCCTTAACCAACAAGCATGTATGACGCGACTGATGAATGTGGATGAAGCGAAAGAAGTGTGTTTTGATCGTAGCAAGTGGAGAGGAAGTGTCTCTCGCTGCAACGATAGGAAAAAAGCGTGACAATTATGTATCTATGTATGTATGTACAGTCTGTTAGTGCAGATGGGACTTTTTGAATTGCCCACATTATAATTGTATCGATGACAAAGAATAAAAGATACAGTAAAATGTGGCCAATTTAAAAAGACGTTCAGGGGTCACTTATCTACACTTTACTGGGTGTAACAGAAAGGGGGTATAATGCCGAAACACAGCGATAGTCCTCGTGACTCTGAACAACTTTCCCCAAACTAAAACTCGAAAAAAAAAAATCGCCTCTCCATACAAAATGTTCTATCAGCTGATCAAGTAAGTATGAGTGCACCAAAATTTTATTTCGAGTTACGACCCGTGTTCCTTTAAGAAAGTTGTTCAGTTTCATGAGGATTATCGCTGTGTTTCGGCTTTTTACTCCCTTTCTGTTACACCCTGTAAAAAAGACCTTCCATTGGTTCGTAGGAATAGTTTAACAAGTTATTCTGCGTTTTGTAACTATACAATTATACATAATATAATGTATATTTTTACCAATTACAAAAAACAAATAAACAACTGCTATTTTAGTTCCAATTTTAGTTTTCTTTACCAACGCTACATTATCGCCATTTTAATGAAGTTCGTGACCAGGCAGCGTGAATTGTTAATTAATAATTTCTGCTTTTTTTGTTTAGTGTTTTTTTTTATGGCTATTTTAAGTCACAGATTCTGCCAACGTCAAATGTCAAAGTAAAGCAACGTTTAATATAATTATAGTGTTTTACTATTAGTCACCTAAACCGACGTGCATGTATGAGGCGACTGATGAGTGTGGATGAAGCGAAAAAGGTATGTTTGGATCGTAGCAAGTGGAAGGAAGTGATCTCTGCCTACCCCAATGGGAGAGAGGCGTGATGGATATGTATGTATGTAAGTTCATTTAAAGTAAGTTAGTTAATATTGTTAAAGTTTCTATAATATAGAAAACGTACAAAATGACCAGCCACCCCAGCATAATGTTTAACCGTTTTAAAAAAAAGCATTCATTTCCTCAAGGTGATACTTATTACAAAACCTCAAACGGTACGAACGAAGTAAAGAAAAGAGAAGTTTCAACTTCAAAGAATTCTCTCTTGGAATTAAGTAAGATTTTTTCTCAACAAAGAGATTCGATTATAGTCGAAGAAAAGCCTACCCGTGGAGCCTTCATACGTATAAAGGTGTGGGGACGATGGCGGCGGTAGCGAATTTTATTTTTTACTTGACTGCGGCAGAAGGAGGGTTACGTTTTTCAAGGGTATGTATAATTCTTTCGCGGTTGTAAAAAAACCGGCCAAGTGCGAGTCGGACTCGCACTTGGTTCCGTACCATTCACTATTGATATCGAGCAAAAAAAGCAAAAAAAACCACGTTTGTTGTATGGGAGCCACCCTTAATTATTTTTATTATTCTATTTTTAGTATTTGTTGTTATAGCGGCAACGGTAATACATCATTTGTGAAAATTTCAATGCTCTAGCTATAACGGTTCATGAGATACAGCCTGGTGACAGATGGACAGGTGGACAGACAGACGGACAGCCAAGTCTCAGTAATAGGGTCCCGTTTTCATCCTTTGGGTACGGAACCCAAAAAACCGTAATGCTGTATAGCACAGAACCTACTAATTTTTATTTTGTCAACCGCTACTAAGTCAATCTATATGAACCTCAAAACAACACAATTTTATCTCAGTAGAGAGCCTTGTTATCACGACGCTCATTATATCTCTCCTTACGCATTTATTTTGAGCGTAGCAGTAAAGACGGGGGCTCGAGTCTGATAATTTACAATATTTACAGTTATATGTCAGCAGCGTGTCAAGAAGAGTGTCAAAGTAATTTTTTGATACAGTAAATAAATAAATATTGGGGGACATTTCACACACGGTCACCTGACCCCAAACTAGGCAAATCCTGTACTATGGGTATCAGGGATTGATAAACATACATAGATAAATATATAACACCCAGACACGGAACAAACATTTATGCTCATCATACAAATGTTTGTTAACCGGCGGGGATCGAACCCGCGACCCGTGCGTAAGAGGCAGACTCACTACCGACTGCGCTAACTGGCCTGTCATGTGTGCTTCAAGGAGTGTTTCAAGGATCTATTGGCATTTGAGTGACGTTGTTAGGAGGGCGTTGGTAGTAAATAAATAACTCAAAATAATGACAATTTACAAGAAGATATCGTTAGTTCCGATTTTCGCCACGCGTCAAAAGATCCATGAAGCACTTTACATTTGGTCGGAATCAGTGTAAGCCATTGTTTAGCAGAATACTAATCATCATCATAAATTTATGAGCGTCGCTCTTATCGGTGGAGTCTGCGCCACTATTCTCTATTCTTTACCGTCCGTTTGAGCACCTGATACGACACAACTTCTATTCCCTCCTTTATTTGGTTTATGTAAAACCCTCGTGATCTCCCTCTCTTCCGCCTTCCTTCTACTTTTCCTTCCAAGATGTTTTTAACAAAAAATACCAAATGTATCAAAAAATGCCATTGACTCTCTGCCCACACACAAATGAGGCTATTTTAAATTAGCAGACTTAAACCCCAGCCTTGTTATCACGATGTTCATTAAATCTCTCGTTACGCATTTATTTTGAAGGTAGCGGTATACAGGGTGTAACAAAAAGGGGGTAAAAAGCCGAAACACAGCCACAGTCCTCATGAAACTGAACAACTTTCCCCAAGGAACATGGGTCGTAACTCGAAAAAAAAAATTATATCGCACATACTTACTCGATCAGTTTATCTGACATTTTGTATGGGGAGGCGAATTTTTTTTTCGAGTTAGGACTCATGTTCCTTGGGGAAAGTTGTTCAGTTTCATGAGGACTATCGCTGTGTTTCGGCTTTATATACCCTTTCTGTTACACCCTGTATAAGCTAGGTACATACATACATACTTAGCTAAGTTTACCTAATCACTAGATATCTAAAAGTATAGGCATCATTTATTCATGTATATTCGTCATCAGCTCATATATGTCCCCACCGAGGGGCACGAGCCTACTCTCATACATACAGAGAGTGATTAGGCCATAATCCACCACGCTGGCCAAGTGCGGGTTGGCGGATTTCACATACACCTTCGAATTTCTTCTCTGGTGGCATACACCAGGTTTCCTCACGATGTTTTACTCAATACTCAATACTCAATTCACTGTTAGCAAGTAATCGAATAAATTGATACGCACATGAGAAATAAACTCAGCGGTACGTTTTTTTTTTTTCATGTATATTAAACAAAATATTTTGTATAAAAAAATAGCATGTTAAAAAGTCCTTCTTCAAAATTTATGCATTCGAATTCCAGAATTAAAATAGTTTGAATTCCTCGAGGTTTCTATGTAACAAAGTGTTAATTTGGAATTCTTTGTGGTTGTAAACTGCTCAAGAAGGTTGAATCTCGGGCTCCAGAGGCGTTATCTGTACCACTCATTACAGTCTTATCTCCCAAATGCCATTTATTTTAAGGAAAAGAATTTCAAGATTCCTTAAGGAAATGTTCTAATGAACTGTAGAAGGTTTTTAGGAACTGGCTTTAGGTTCACAAAGATAAAAATATTTCGAGTTATTTTTGTATTGTTTACATTATTTTTGTCTTTGAGTATAGAATATATAAGGAGGTGCCATACCGTCTGGATCTGCGTGCCTGGTCTGGCGTAAAATGGCTACCTTTTTGTTTGGAATTTCTTATCGTTTGACAGATCATCTACCAAGAAAACTATTATAAACTTGCGCCAACCTTGGCACGCTGTCATAAACTCATTTGTATATAAAAAAACGGGGTCACTCTTTCCTTATATTCCTTCATCATTGATTTTTGTCTTATTTAAACGAGTAAAAATCAATTAATATAGGTAACGGCAAGGCTTCAACAGGCTTGAACGAATCTATCTTCACAAATAAACCAACGGAGCCAGAAAAAAGGATATAACAATACTCTGTAGTAGCTAGACTACAGAGATAGAGTAACAAAGAGACTTTGAAGTTCTAAAATATTACAATGTTTATATTTGTAACGATGTTTGCTGTGTTTTTGATGAGAAAATAGTATATATGTAGTCTATTAGATAATGTAAATAAGTGACCCCTGAACGACTTCTTAAATTGGTCACATTATACTTTATCGATGAAAAATGTTTGTAATATCATGCATACAGAATAATCTGGCCAATTTTAAATGTCGTTTAGATGGATACCTGTCTACACTAACAGACTGCTATGATGCTAGTTTGTAGTCGAAACTGACTATGAAGCGATCTCTTTGTGCGTTGTTAACGAATTTGTGTGACGTTTAGGGGATTTCGGCCTCAATGTCGATACGTAAGCTAGATTTTAACGGTTATAGGGGCATATGAAATGCAATACTAATACGCTTAGTTTAAAGATACACTATGAAAACTCTGTTACAACAAATACAGACTTTTTTATAACAATTTGAATTAAAAAATGTCACGTTTTATTTTAAAATAAATACGGCCTTGTGCCGTTAGGTTTCTTGCCGTTTTTTCATCTTGGTTCTAAAGGTTGCGTCATTTTTAAGGCGTTTTCAGATTAAAGTTTAATACGCGCTTTTACGCTCGTTTTTTTAAGCACATGTACGCGCGTAGATATGCGTATGATGAAAAGGATCGTATACGCGCGTACGAAAAATCTGAAAACGCTTTTAGATAAAAAAAAATGTGACAAAAGATATAATCTGTTGGAATATCTTTTTAATTAGATTTTCGAGGAAGCCTCTATAACAAACTGCATTTAAATTAAACCACAATTCTCCAAATATAATTTAATTATTACAATATATTTGCAAAATTAATATATGTAACAGTTTTCAATTGATCACCAAATATATTTTAATTTCATAATTACTTTTTCAATTTATCACCAAATATATTTCAATTTCATAAATACCACACACGCTCCATTGAAACGTTCGATGCAAGAGAAAGACGCGAAATCTCGTCGCAACATTTCCCAGAATAAAAGGATTAATTTGAAAGCACTTCACATTCGAAACCTTTCCGCAAAACGATTTCAGTAAAGACTATATGCGAACAATTGTCTTGCCGCTCTTTTAGAAGTTTCACCTATTTGCTTACATTGCGAGTCTAGTGTTAGCTTTAAAAAATATTGTATCATCGACATGTTTCAACTGCAATTTATTTGCTTACGTAATAAATATAGTTTAAGTTGGAAGCGACTGATGAATGTGGATGAATCGAAAGAAGTAGTTCCTTGGGGAAAGTTGCTCAGTTTCATGAGGACTATCGCTGTGTTTCGGCATTATACCCCCTTTCTGTTACACCCTGCATACGTACGAAGTCACTGGCAACCTCAACTACGTAAATAGTTATAATGATTTTGACACAGTCTATTTTCAAAGCATCAACGCCGCCGTAAACTATTCGAATTTCCTACAAAACAATAACCCACTGATTTATCTTTACCGACTAGCCGGTATTGTCATAAAGGTATTGTCAACTGCGTAGTTTCTGGTCCGCTGAGTTATTTAACGTTGGTCCAGTCTACGTGTCTCATAACCAAAATTATTTGTGTTGACGCAGTGAATTTCGTGACTACATTGGTTTATGAATCGGGTAGAATTTAGTCGCGGTAGTAAATTATATACGGTAGGTATAGCTTTTTATGTAATACTTACGCGTAGATATACAATTTTTTATGTAGGAATAGAGGTGTTAGCGACTTTGTAAACATATCGTCATATCAAGAGTACCGTAAACCGACGTACATTTAGAGGTGACTGATGAGTGTGAATGAAGCGAAAGAGGTGTGTTTGGACCGTAGCAAATGGAAGGAAGTGGTCTCTACCTATAAAAATAATTAAATAGATTTTGTAACAAGATACCTACAAAACTTATGTAAAATGTGATTACTTACCTGCATAGTTTAATATTAGAATACAAGCCCTCAAGCAAATATACCTTTACAAGGTAGTTATTATTTTATACTGTAATTGTATTAAAATGTAACTTTTTGCAATAAATAAATACTAAATACCCCAATGGGAGAGAGGCGTGACGGATATGTATAATATATATGTATGTATCATCATATCTTAGAAAAAATATATGATATCTTATAATGATGCCATTTTGATGTATAAACTACAATATTGACAAGTCTTATCAAAATCTTTCCAGTAGTTGTTGCGTGAAAGAGTAACAATTCATCCATCGATCGACACAAATATTAGTACATTTCATAAAAACATGAGTTTTTTCAAATAAAGATATACCTAGGGGGCGTATTCATTAGCGACCTGAAACTGTAACCAAAAAACATACGATGTGCGCTTAAACGAGCCTTAACTCTAAATTTTTAACATTTGAAACACTGTCATGTCACGATATAATAATAATAATAATAAATTATTTATTTCGGAAATGTTTCCATGGTTTGTGTTAGTAGATACATAACTAAGTTGGTAACAATGATAGCCTTAATAACTATGTTAGTATTGGTAGTAGTACGCGAGACTGGGATACAACTTATATCCTAGTACTTCCAGTACCTAACTACTCCTATCCAGTGTTTCTGAATAGGGCAGTCAAATCTGGCAGTCACGAAAATGATATGTCTCGAAAAAGTTTCAATAACCAAACCATAGATTAAAAGATTCTATATTTTATGAGGAAACCATAGAGAAAATAGTTGAGTGATCGTATAAACACGTAATATGGTTATAAAAAAAGCTCACCCCTATCAGTGGGTCATGTTTACAACTCTCGCCATCAATCTATGTCGGCGGAACCCGGAAAAAATGCCGTAAATTCATAACGGTTTTATTGGCAGAAAAAGTTTTCCGTACAGACCTGTTTTTCTTTAATTTGTTTTTTATTATGCTTTATTTGGTTCATTAAAATGCTGGTGGAGTATTAAATTTCAATCTATTAAATATGAAATTGATGTTAATATTGTTCTAAAAATACTAACATATGTTATGTGTTTTTTATAAGTGAACATCATTATCATTTAATTTATAAAAGTTAGACTCTGTCCGTGGAGTGTTCGCCATCTAGGCCTCTGCCAGTGCTTTAACTTCTTGATACGACATGACGTTAACTTTCTCTTTTAATTTTACCGATAAATAATTCGAAATCCCTTATTTTAATTGCTGCGCCACTAGAACAGGACCTTCGTTTTCAATCATAGACACCAAGTCAAGTGAAGATAAGTACAATTTCATATGAATTGCTGTGCCATTATCTAGAACCTCCGTTTTCAATGCAAGACAAGTGAAATAAGCTAATTTTTTTATGGCAACTACCACTGAGGATTTTGCCAATGTCAATTGAAGTAAAGCTTACTAGGCATGATGACTAAAAATTTTTTTTACTCCATCACATAGATTATTTTAAAATATTAGACACGTATTTTTTCTTTTTTCTCTTAAACTAAAAATAACAAAGATACACTGGGTTAAAGTTGCTCGTGACGTCACGTTTGAGTAAGACTTTTACTCAATGGTGACGTCATAACCCCCCACTCCGTAACTTTGATGCTCTGTATCTTTGTATTTATTTATGTATTTGATCCGGTAAAAAATGTGTTTCAAATATTTTTTGATAGCCTAAAATACGGACTAATTATAATTCAATTTTTTGAATGTAGTCATCATCCCAATTATATCTAGTTTTACTACCTATCAAACTAAGCCTTTCACTTTTCTGCTTCCCATTTACTTACCTTTACTTTGTTCTAGATATTGCAAGCGAAAAATTTTATTATCTATTTATGGATAGCTCTTTTGAAATGTCAATTTTATTGTATGTTTCTTACTTAGGCATACTAAGAATTTGTCAAACTTAAATTGAAAAGAGCAACCCTACACAGTTTCTTGCTACGTTCTTCTCGGGGAAAACTGCACTCTTGCGAATAGCTCATTTTTTAAAGTTAATACTAGATTAAGTTTAAAGCTTTTAAGCTTTTTTACTTTTAAGCCGCCCTAAGTGTTGTCAAAACCTACAGGATTAAATGATTTTTCATTTTCATTTACTACCTATACACGAACATCCAGAGTTAAGAAAAACGTCTCTAATCACCACAGCAATGTTTGCCTCTAATGGAAATCGAACCCACGACTTACATCATGGCAGATAGTGTCACTACCAACCACACCAACTGGCCAATCAAAAAAAAACTCCCAATTTAAAATATTCTTATCACAAGTTTATTATGCTGTTCACTTAATAAATAGCTTAAAAATTCATTACGACGTCATGTCGGTTAATTTTGCCGTCCAAAAGTGAGCGCAATTTAAATTTATCACTGACATCTGACAAGTGCCGGACAAAGTGGTTGCTTTTTATTTTTATGCTACCTAAAATTTTATTTAGAGTAAGTAAAGTAAGTAGTAAATAAGTACCTACGAGTTATGGCTGATTTACATTGAGTCAATAACTGACGTCAGTTTAATCAACTGACCTGGTATTGCTAAAGTGTTAATTTATAGCGTCAGTACTGACTTTGATCACCTCAGTACTGACTTCAACGCGACAGTGCATTGACGTCAGTTCCTGACTCAATGTAAATCAGCCTTAAGTTTTCTACTTAAGTACTTAAGGCTAACTTAACTCCACGTAAGTACAGTAAAAATAAGTAAGAGTTAGTTAATGTGTATAGTTTGTTGATGTACATGCAAGTTGGACAGGTACTCTCGGCTTGGCTTGTCTTAAGTACATTTCTAAATAAATAAGTTGAAATAAGCAGACTGTATTCTCAATTCAGACTAAACAGACATTTTATTTGGTTATAAACTACTTTTCAACTATATACAACAACTTTGGTGGTTTAAAAATATGTGTAAAGTGAATTTAGGGTCCTATCACTGTCACATACTACTAAGTATAACGTAAACATATTACTAACGTAAGTCCTGTGCTGTTAGGTTTCTTACGTACCGTTTCTTTCTCTTGGTTATCCAGGTATTGAAACGGCAGCAGTAACAATAAGGTGTAAGTATTTACCAATTTTAAATAAAACATTTATTAATATAAATAATACATTTCACATAATTGTATAATGATTATGACTGTTACTCCGCGATAAAGCTAAGAAGGATCAAAGCAAAAGATACATAATGCGGTGTCATATTCATTCAAGCAAAACATATCACATTCTCAAAGGTAATATTTTGAGCAATTCAAACTAGGCCGAAAGAGGTATAAAGAATTCTATCAACGCGGAATTCGCGCCTTTTCACATTTGGATGAGCATTTTTGGTAAGGTGCTACTTTTGGCGGGAGAGAATATGGGTGATTTGCCAATGCTTGTATTTAAATTAAAAATATTCTTCACGAGTGACGACATTTGATTTTTTTTGGTATAATGATCGCTCAGTAACAAAACTAGAGCACAAATAGTCCTTGATAAAATGAAGTAGTAGTTGGTAAAAGTGGAAGTAGAAAAAGTTGAAAATGAAGTGAAAGTAGTAGTAAAAATAGTAGTTAAACTAGACAAAGTAAAATTAAATGAACTAGATGCAGTAGAAGACATTAATATGAAGAATTATGTCACTTTATAACTCATCATGAATGTTGCTAGCTCTAAGGCATTTAAAACTGAAAATCAGCGCCATGCCATAATATATGCTGAGTGGAGTCCTTTTCTTAACTCTGTCTCTTCTTTCATTTGCCTTGTGTTAGCATAGGTTAGCATAATGTGCTGTTTTATGTTTTTTTGCTATATTTTTATTTATTGTTTTTATTTTGTCTATTTTGAAATTGATTTTGAAACAAATGATTACTTAGGTACTTTAATGACTATTCTTCTTATCCAAAACCTTGTAAAACCCGCTGATACAGCAACCACACTTACACTCTGACCTCGCTCAGGCAAGTGTAAATATGACATGACATGACGACTGAGATGAAATAAACTGTGCAATCTAAGGCATCGTTTGTTGCTTTACCTGAGGGGCGATATGAAAATTTTCACTTAAGGAGCTGTGGAGTTGGGGTTGGTTTAGATTATTTGAATAAATAAAATACAATAAAAATATTTTAATGTATGAATAAACCAGAGATAAAAATAAACAATACAGATGAAGAAGTAGCAGCATGCAGCTTTAATAGCTTGAAATATTTTATTTGAGAACATGTCTTATCTGGATGCATATTTGGAGCTGGTCGAAAGCTGAATAGAGAAAGGTTAATTTTCTGATAACGCCATCTATTGAGGTATCTATTGAAAGTTCTTTTTTTGTTTTCATTTGTTGGAAAATCTTCCATTTTAGCAAACAAATAAAACGAAACAACAAAATGCCTGACGCATTCTATCAAAATGAGTAAAATAAAACTTTAGTTTAGTTTGTTATAAATCAAATAAACATTTTACAAGAAAACCTAGACAGAAGACGAATCCATGGCTTTCTTATTCCATCCCCACCCGATTACTCCTCATATTATACCTGTGTGTAATACTTAGGTAATAAAGAGTACACGTATTCCAATTTAGCGTACTCTGGTATTCTGGCTGCGATTCTTGTATCTCTGGCTGTTTGATCACATCTACCTTCATGGGTAAGTTACTGTGTGCTACATGAAGATTTAAATTTCGAAGACGGTCGTGTTTTGTTTTAAAATTGATTTAAGGGTAGAACCCAGAACACACGATGAAACGCAACTGCAACGCAACTGAAACTGCTACTTACTTTTGAGTTGCATCTAAGTTTCTGCTATAGACTCCTCGTCGTGTGTGGTTATCTAACCACAACTAAAACGAAACGTTTCAAACTAGTTGCGTTGCAGTTGCGTTTCATCGTGTGTTCTGGGCCTAACCCCGCACTATGCGGTCAGCCGACCGCAATAAAAAAAATTGTGCGATAAAGTAGTTTTTATCCGCACTGCGATGTGGCTGCGGCTAATACTGCTGCTGACCGCGGCTGACCGCATTCCAGCTGACCGTATTCCGGCTGACCGCATTCCGGCTGGCCGTATTCTGGCTGGCCGCATTCTGGCTGGCATAGTGCAGTGGGAGCTTAGGCCTTCTTAGACGTGATTCAAATTATCTTAGCGTTCTTTAGTACAACTTGAAAGGCAAGTTCTTAAGTGCTTGACAAGTAGAACCGTATTAAAGCAATTAGCGTTTACATGCTTCAACTGAAGTACTAAGCTTATTGTGGTCAACAGTAAGATAATGTAAATAGGCCCTAACGCAGTAGTGATATTCGTGCGTAGTGGTAGACGCGAGTGTATAAGATCCCTAAATTATCTTGTGTTTTTGGTTGACTCTTTTTGTTTTAGAATAAAATAAGATGTCAATTCTGAAATCATTGTCATGGTGTTTTTTTATCAATTCAATACAAGCTCTATGTGCCTACGTATAAAATCGAATTAAATCTACACGGCATGATATGCGAAAAATTTGCTACATTTTATAAAACATTTTCCCTGTAGTTTTTTAAAGAATTAACCAAACGTATTTAAAAATTTTACGAGCAGAAATAAATAAAAGATTTTTCAGTTTAAAGGTATTCCATTTTTGATCAGTTTTATTTTAAATGCAGTAATTCAATTCAATATCAAATATTCTTTATTTCGTAGGATAAATGACAATCACTTAAAAAAGTTTTTTTTTTTAAGTTAATGCTAGATCGCATTTACATATTTCTCGCTATTTCTTACCCTAAGGTTGCCTGGAAGATATTGGTACCCGCCTGTTGCTTCTTATATTCTTGTTTATGTCTGTACCTTATATATTTGTGTGCAATAAAGAATATTTATATTGTATTGTATTGAGCGCAAGGTAGCAATTTTGCCAGTAGAAGAATCTACTGGCAAGAAACTCTGTTGGGTTTTCTTTTTAAATAAGGTTTTTTCAATTCTTATAAACACAATAAAATATGAAGATCGTGTAAAGGAAGAACAAATTCTTGATGAGTTGGTAAGGAACTGAATACAGGGGCCCAAGTCTGCTGATTTAAAATAGTTTCAGTTGTGTGACTATTGAGTGTCAATGGCATTTCTTGACACATTTAGTATTCTACTAAACAATGGCTTACACTGATTGCGACCAAAACATGCCATTGACACTCTGCTCAAACTCAACTGAAGCTATTGTAAATTAGCAAACTTGGATCCCAGAATATTGTCATTTAAGAATCTTAATTAATTTACCTATCATAAAAGAAGGAAGAAAGTCGAAGAAAGAAAGAAAAAAGGAAGAAAAAGAAAGAAGGAAGTTGTGTCGTATCAGGTGCCCAAAAGGACGACAGAAAACAGAGCAGAGTGGCGTAAACTCCACCGACAAGAGCGACGCTCTTAAATTATGTTGATGAAAATGATCACAAAGTATAGTCAGTGTAAGCCATTATATAGTGAATACCAAACGTGTCAAAAAATGACATTGACCCTCAGTCACACAGACCATTTTAAATTATCAGACTTGGGCCCCCAGGATCAATGTCCCTAATTCGACCTTTCCTTTTACTTAACACGATTATGTCTCAAAGACCCGGATTTCCGAAAAAGATAACAAATTTCTATTCGCACGTATTCATCAAAATATACGGAACGAGATAAATTTTAAAATCCCAACAAATCTGTTCTCCAACTTGGACCAATAGGGAGCATTCCATAACATCTTATTTTGTATTCAGCACTCATAATGCTGCACGCCGCCTTATTCTGGGAAGCTTTTAGACTAATACCCTTCGAAATACAGATGCGAAACTGTTTATTTTTCATATAAAAGCTTACTAAAAATTCTGAGTGTTATATAACTTTTTAAAGTTACTAGTGGACGCTCGCAACTTCGTACACATTAGGAATGTACGACTAGGTACGTTATAGCTATATATCCTCTTTGGTTTTCTTAAGTACGAGCTTTACCTAATTTTGGAGTTTCATTTAAAACTATCAAGTGTTTTGTTTTATGCGAAAGAGCAACAAATATCCTATAATCCAGTATAATATTTCTAGGATTACATCATACTGTCTTCTTCTGATTCTTAACATAAAGATTTAATGGTGTGTTAGCTTAATTAACCTTCCAGCAACCTGGCTGTCAGTTATATGTTTATGTGCTGCTCATTTTCAATACATACTGACCTTCATTAATCTCACGATGGGTAAAGACAGAATAATAAAAGAAAGTGATATCATTTCGACAGATATTTCAACATAACTGTACTCTGCCATTTTTCGGCAAATTACTAAAAAACTTTTGTTTTTTGGAAATATTTGTGAAAGGTTTCACCTGATAAAGTTGTTTCGTAGAACTATTAATTATATTGAAACACAAAATGAACGTAAAAATTTACGTTAAAAATGTAAACGAAAGCATTCTGGAAATCTGAGTAGCAAAAATTTTAAAGCAATAAAATCTACTGAATGAAAATAGTAAAAATAAAACGCTTCGATCACCTTTATTCCATAATAGTAGTGTGTGTGGCCCACCATGTTTTAGCAGTGGTGATTACTGCCAGGTTTTAGTAAAAGTTGTAAAAAAAAATCTAATGTTATCTACACACCAAACCCGCCGGCTTTTTTGACAGCAGCCATTCGTATGACGTAAAGCTTCCAGCCTAGACTGGCGGCATGCCGGCGGCTTTGGTATGTAGACAGCATTTAACGAATCCTGGAATTTGTTGCTCAAAATGTATTGGGTATGGTAATCACGTTTTCTAAATAATGAACTCTAAAGATACAGTAACAATGGCACTTTTACTCACTCAGTACACTACAAGTTGCGTTCCTAGAGTTGAAATATAAAATAATTATTCAATATCGAGGTTTCAACAGCTTCCGTTCTAGGAATAACAGTTTTTATTAATAGAAGGTATCTTTCTTCTTCTATAATAATAATATCAATAAGCAATAGTATCAAACAAACAATGTAAGAAAAAGATCTCTCAGAATAAGACGAGCATTGAAAGCTTCGATCGATTTGCTCTTGATACGGAAATTAGGATGGAAGGGCCGATGTTTATAATAATAAACATTGTAGAGGGGAAAATAAGGTTCCGTCGGGTAACCACTTATTTCTTACGACCTCTAAACGATACTAAATTGGCCAGTCGAAATTTTTATACTTTACTGATTTATTTTTTTATGTCATTGGCAATTTTGTTTGGTAATTGATTGAAAGAGATTCAGTATTAAACGACTTATTTATTTATTTATTTAACAGTTTATTGTAAGACATAGAGACAGAAAAAAAGAGAAGTTATACAAAAAGTAGCATATTTCTAAAATAAATTTCTTCCTGCAGACCCCACAGAAAGAGAAGTGATAGCATAAAGGCAGGATAGTCACTTAACCTAAAATAAACAATAAATCTTAGAATTTTGTCACTAAATCGTTCTTTTCTTCTTATTTATAGGCGTTGCTCTGGTCAGTGGAGTCTACACCACTTTGTTTTAGTTCCTAATCGTCATATTATAGATTCTAATATCTGTAATTTTTTTTGGCGATTTCGACGCATAGAATCTTTGGCTATAACAAAGTCTATGGAAGTCCTGGTCCTTACTTAGGAATAAGTACAAATTTAAAAGCGTTGCTCTTGTCCGTGGATTTTTCATCATCTTCTCTGTTATCTGTCTGTTTGAGCTTGAGTTCCTGAAATGACACAATAACTTATTCCGTCTTTGTTAATTATATAGGGTGACTTTAAATTTGTGAACGATAGAAAAGGATATGCATGTAATCGTGATAACAAACAACTTTTACTATGGGGCCAAGGCGGAATTCATAAAAAAAAATTGTTCCCCCTTACTAGCTTGTGCATTTTGTATGGGGAGTTCAAAAATTTTTCAATTATTTAGAACTTGGTCCCATAGTAAAAATTGTTTGTTATCACGAGTACATGCATATCCTTTTCTATCATTCACTAATTTAAAGTCACTTTATATAAAAAAAAATATATGCCGTTATTGACGCTTATCTTTGGCTATTAAAAATCTTTAATTGTAACTATAAAACCCGACTAATTTAAAAAGTTATTTATCATCCTACCAATTTAAAACACACTCATATCAACAGTTTGTCTTTTAGAACCAGCCGGTTGTAGAACAAATATGCACTTTACAAAACATAAACCTCACTATATCCCAACTTCTATTCAAAAATACCTAATCCATATTACTTTGAAAAGGCGACAGAGCTCATACGAAATGGGTCGCTGGTGTTTACTTAAAACGGAAAGTGAAACTCTTTGAAACAGTCGCGCTAAAATACTTTAAAAGGTCGTGCTGAAATGTCTTCAATTTGAAAAGTTAGAGGCTAAAAAATAGGTGCTGATCTGTACATTTTGTTTTCCCATATAGTGTAGTGTACTGTTTTTAGAAAATAAACTAGTCACTTAATTGCTTATTTATAAAGCTAACGATTTATTAGGTTTTTATAAACCTCACTATATCTGTCATGTCTCTTTTCTATCGGGGTAGGCTAAGGAAGATGTTTTCCAATATTTGGAATATAAATTCTGCTTCAGATCTGCTGGGTTGCACAAAACTTTTTTACTTACTGCAATAAATCCGTGAAGTAGCAAGTTTTATTGAATCCTTCCTCGAGAAATTATAATATGCACATAGTTATGCTATATACACACCAAAGCCGCCGACATGCCGCCGGGCTAGGCCTGCGACTTTTCGTCATACGAATGGCAGCTGTCAAAAAGCCAGGGGCATGCCTCGGCGTCTTTGGTGTGTAGACAGCATTAGCCTGTCATGCTCCACTTTTGAACAAATGCCTCCTTTCTAGCTCTCCATTTATTCAAGAAATTATGTAAGGTCCATAATCTCTTTCTAATTATTAATAAAAAGAATCATGTTTTTTATTTCTTTTTCTTGTTTATTACTACGGCTACAAATTGTACCATCTTTTTCATCCTAGATTTGTGGAAAAAACAAACTGCCTTCGACAAATTCGTCTTCTCGTACATCAATGTTAACATCAAGGTAGTATAGCTATCGCTCATCATATCTCGCACATAACATGATGGATGACAAGGCAAACATAATCGTGCAACAATCACTCAATCGCCGAAAGATTCACGATTTAATTTCATGTTGTTACAACGTCATTTTGTGATCGATACCTTTATTTCGGATATGTTGGATGACAAATCGTGCAACACATGGGACTAAATTAATGAAATTGGATAGCGATAACGGATTGATTGATTGGATTTATTTTAAAATTTGGATTTAGATTTTTAAATGAACACAAAATAATCATATAGGTCTTAAGAGACTTAAGAGAATATTCTCAGTTGTGTGGCAGTAGAACGTCAATGAGAGTATCAATGTCATTTTTATATTCTGCTAAACAATACACAGCCATATGTGTCAAAAATGACATTGACAGTCAGCCGACACACAACTAAGGTTATTTTAAATTAGCAGACTTGTCCCCTGTTCTTGCACAATAACCATTTAATTATGAAGTTAGTTTGACATTTGACAAGTACTAGAAAAACAATAAACTGTTTCGGTAATCGCTAAAGAAAGAAACAGACTGATCATCGCCAAGCGTGATTCTAATAGAGGTACTTATAATCATATTATTTCTTTAGAGCAGAATTTCATAATGTATGGTGCCAGTTGCGTAGGGACTTGTGTATTTCTACCTCAATACGTGAATGATTTAAAAAAGAATAGTTTGCCTATAAAATAAACGAGAGTTCATCGCGCTCTAACGACTACCTACACTTCAGTCGAGAGCATGTAAACTTCATAAATGATCTTTGAAATTCTACCCTTTCAACGACAAGGGGTAAAAAACTTTAACTTTTATCTTAAAAAGATTGTCGTTATAAAGTTTTAAGTGAAGGTTTTATATTATTTTTTTAATCTGCTGTATGCGGTTGTTTAGTCTTTGCTTTAATAGTCGATATAAGACTTTGTTATATTAAAAATAGCATATCCAATGGCAAACTGTGCGAAAAAGCTCTTGTTGCATTTTATTAAATTACCTATAAGTTAAGAGAGACAACTCTCTGTATGGGAGAAGGCCCGTGCCCCTCGGTGGGGACATATATGGAATAACAACAAACACTTATAAGTTACCTATATTTTGGTTAAATTAATATCAATGCTAAGAAAAAACAGCGTCAGCCAAAGGCTTGTAGGTTTCCCTTAAAAATCACACATGTCGCAAGAAATTGCTAGCATAGACGTTGAACCTACATCTTCATGTACTTTCGTGTACATCTATCTTATTTAGTATTAATATTTATCAGTTTATTGTAAGATGATAGTACATAGAGGCAGAAGGAAAGAGATGTTATACAAAAGGTACAGCATATTTCTAAAAGAAATATCTTCCTGCAGACCCCACAGTGAGAGAAATGAAAGCAAGAAGGCAGGATGGTCTACAATAAACAATAAATATATAAGTATAAACCTACACATTTATAGTCGATAAATACACAAACATAAATATAATTTGTGAAGACGTAATAAAATGTTTCCGAAAATGAGATTCCATTCATTCCATTTCAAAATCCAAAGAACAACCTCATTCCCTCAAAACCAAACAAATTGCCGAACAAATCCGTAAAATGATCTAGGTAATTGTCTCAAAGACAGACTGAGAGGCCAACTTGTAGGCAGAATACACAATACCGCGATAAAATCAGACCAAATGATCCGTCTCATTTCCTTTGTACCGATAACATCGGACGACCGTTGCAAATGGGAGTTTACGAGTGACTGAAAAAAGTGTTGTACATTCGCAGTAAACCCTAATGCGTGCAGTTATGAGGCGTCTGATGAATGTGGATGAAGTGGAGGAAGTGTTATTGGATTGTTGTAGGTGAAGGCAAGTGGTCTCTGCCTACCCTGATAAGAAAGAGTCGTGACAGATATGCATGTAGACCAGATATGTATGTAGATAATTATTTTTTGTAGCTCTGTGTATTTCATTGTAATTAAATTCAAAGAAGAAGAAAGAATGTGTTTGCATAGTAGCAAGACAAATTGGTCTACCTCGAGATGAGACTAATATATATGTAAGTATATAAATTCGATATTAATTGGTTGGCATTTGTTTGTATATGCCGACATCAAGTTGCGGGACCCAAAAGATTTCATGTAGTATTTTTTAATAATGGTAGTGCAAAAATCTTATCATCGCGTTTTACAAAAAGGTTTAGAGCGCCATCTATCAATTTTAAAAAGAACAATTTTCAAACGTCACGATAAAATCGGGCCAAATGTTCTGTCTCATTTCCTTTGAAGGCGATAAGATCGCGCACAAATTCCATGTTGTTACTTTTAGGGTTCCGTAAAGCTTGACAAATGCACGCCGAATTTTAAATTCTTAGTTTGTATAAAATAAAAATTGTACAAGGGAAATTTTTATAGAGACCTTGCAACATAAAATATAACATAAAGCTATCTATCCGAAATACATAAGTACGCTAAGCCGACGCGACGTGCACGTACGAGGCGATTGATGAATGTGAAGAAGTGTGAGAAGTGTATTTATATCGTAACTAGTAGAGGAAAGTGGTCTCTGCCTACTCCGATTGGAGAGGCGTGATAGATACTTAGTAGGTTCAATTATTATTTTTTCCGTGTTTATGGAATGGTTTATGAAACAATTTTGGTTTCAATTTTGTTTAATAGTTAGAATCGAATAATGCCGATTTTACTTTGACTGTTTAACCGCGATGGATAAAATACTACCTGATAAAAAAAAATATAACTGACTGAAAAAAATACAAAAAAAGCGTTACCTATAATTTTAAAATAACCCACAAGAAACCCACCCAATAAGAAACAACCCAACGAATTTGAATGAAACAAAACGAAATTATTAACAAATCAACCTAATTCAGGCAAAAAGTAAAGAAGCAACAGAAATGTTTAATTAACCATAAAAGCCAAAAAATCTTTTGTTTTGTACCAACGAAGGGATAACGAGGTCAAAATTTAGAAGAATATAATTCATAAAACCGGCCAAGTGCGAGTCGGATTCGCACGCGTACGGTTCCATACCAAAACAAGCAAAACATCGCGTTTGTTGTATTGGGCCTCCTTAATTATTACTATTATTCTATTTTTAGTATTTGTTGTTATAGCGGCAACAGAAATACATCATTTGTGAAAATAAAATGAAAATTAAGGCTCTAGCTAAAACGGTTCACGAGATACTGCCTGGTAATAGACGGACGGACGGACAGATGGACAGCCAAATCTCAGTAATAGGGCTTTCATCATTTGGGTACGGAACCCTGGAAACCATAGCTTCGGGCGATTTGCCTTAACCTTACTCGAAAGCAAAGTACTGTATCGTTAAATGAAGTAATTCGGAAAAAGGATTTTATGAAATTAAATTAGTATTACGACCCACATTTGTGCTTTGTTGTTTTAAAGATATCTACTTCAAACGTACGTACGTTATATATTTTTAATATATTTAGCATTAGATTATCATTAGTTGGATAGAGAAGAGAAGAAAAAAGAAAAAAAAAGAAAAGAAAAAAAGAAAGAGAAGGAAGAATGACAAGTGTACTTCTAATCATATTATTTAAATAGAGAAAGAAGCTAGGACATTTGATACGACATGATTCCTTCATAAAAAATATTATAGAAGGAAAAATTTAAGGGAAAAGGAAGAAAGGAAGACCCAGACGGACGTTCTTAGAACAGGTGAAGGAAAAAGCAGGTGTCATGTCGTATCAAGGGGGGCTTAGCATGGCGTGCCGCGACAATTATCTCACGCATGCTGTCCTTATCACATTTCAAACTATAGACAGAGACGTAAGCGTGACAAACGCATTACAACGTCTTCTCACGGTGTACCATGCTAAGCTAGCAGGTGAAGGAAAAAGCAGGTGTCATGTCCTATCAAGATGTTAAAAAGAAGGCAGAGAATAGGAAGGGACAGAAGAGGCTCCACCGACAAGAGCTAAGAAGAAGTAAACTTAAATTAGAAGAAGAAGTAGCCCAAGTCTGCTAAATAATATTCTCAGTTATTTATCGGCAGAGTGTCAATGGCACTTTTGACACATTTGGTTGCAATAAGTGAAATGAAATGAAATGAAAATCATTTAATCCTGTAGGTTTTGACAACACTTAAGACGGGTCATTTTTTAAAGTTAATGCTAGATTCGCAAGAGTGCAGTTTCCCCAGAGAAGAACCTAGCAAGAAACTCTGTAGGGTTGCTCTTTTTAATTATTATTTAAGTTTTACAAATCTCAGGCATAAACACAGAAACATATAATCAAATTAATATTTCAAAACAGCTATCCATAAATAAATAATAAAAATTTGACCCCACAATATCCAGGAAAAAGTAAGGCAAGCAAATGGGAAACAAAGAAGTGAAATGCTTAGTTTGATGGGATCCGCATGACATGACCGGCCATCACAGCAGCACCTTCACACAGGTCTCAACGCATGTGTAAGCTTATTGTTTAGCAGAATACCAAATGTGTCAAAAAATTACATTGACATTCTGCCGACACACAACCGTTAGTAACTATTTAGTTATCTGTGACGCAATTGATGCTATTTTAAATTGGCAGACTTGAGCCACAGATGTCTTAGTGCATTTCGTACGTGGTATCAGACTGTCTTTAGCTTTATGAGAAGGTGAAAATGTTAATCCCACCAAAAACATAAATGTAAAAATATGCAAGTCTCGCTGTGTTTTCCTTCCACAGTAAAAAGTTATTGGATCAAATGTCAAACCAAGTCGTATGTATAGCCGAGGTTTTGATATACGCCACTAGTAAGCTACAGGGGGGTCATAATTGCCTTGAATTCTTCGAGAAAAGGATGGTACGGCCGTTTTGTTTGGGCTCGACTTGACGGGGGCACGGCCGTGCCCCCCGATACATAAATGTTTCTTGGCCTTTTCTGATAAAAAAAAAACAATTCAAAAAGCTTCCATAAAACCACATCAGTACCAAGCGAGTACACTATAAAAAGGCTACTTTAATCCTGTAAGAGACAACTAGAGACCAGGGTGCCAATTCCCTTAAATTAAGTTAAGCGACCATACTATAGCCAACAGATAAACATTCGACAGCAATATGTCACAAATTTGGTATTCTCTTAAGTGCCACGAAATAGTCGATTAGTAGTCGATTAGTAGTCTCTAGAGGGCTTTGTCATTCATTTGTCTTTGCGAATGATTTAGTTGTCGATGTTGCCAATATTTAATAAAATTATTGTTCGAAGAAATTGATCAACCGATTGATAGATTTTTTTCGACCTAGAATAAGCTTAGACATACTTTAAAATACAGAATATTTATTTCTATAAGATTTACATGCATTTTTTGCATAAATTGCACGTTAATTTTCGAAAAAACACCGAAATAGTGTTTGGGTGACCGAACGACTGAACGACTGAATGACGGACGACCGAACGAAATGCCATTAGAGAACAACTGTCAAATAGCGAAGAGAATACCGTTTGGAACTGCCACTCATGTGACATTGCGGAGTAGAATACCAAATAAAGCGTAAAGTAATAAAATGTACGGCCGATCGCTGTCCACTGTCAACTTATCTGTTAAGAGAATACCAAAATGTGTTATTTCATACAATTCACATTCTAGAGAGACACCATTTTTCATTTGGTAATTAGAAGAATTGGCACCCAGACTTACATCCGCACTTATACTAATGAAGTCTCTACATAACAATTGGCACTTGTGAGTAACTTTTAAATGAAGAAATGTGGAAGAGTTTTTCCAAAACAAATTACTTTCTTACAATTTGGGGCACGTTTTCAGCTGCAAATGGGTTTTTAGGCTTAAGAAATGTTTTGAGGTAAACGTGCTAAGGAACATGAGAGGATTCATGTACGTGTTTTTCAACTGTGAAATTAAAATTTGAAGATTATTTTGGTAAATAGGAATTCAGTTCAGTTAGTATGATAAATGAAAGCAAAAATTGGTAGTCACTAATATATCAAGTTATTACTACGAAAACAATGTTAGAATATCTTAGAGAAAATCTTAGGAAGGAAAATACTTTTACTTATGTAAAGAATCTCTTTACTATTTATCTATTTATTTCTTTTTTTTAATGACAGATTGTCAATGTCTGATTCTTGTGAGAAGAAAATTAATTTTAGTTTATTTATTGTTATTTACTTAATTATTGAATTTCTCGAGGGGAGAAGAAGGTTTTTAATATGTTGTTTTTCTTACAGGTAAGTACGATTGTTTTGTTTTTTTTATTTTACATTGTTCTTAATTTTAGTCTATAATTTCATTGAAAAAAATATATCTCTTACAGACAAGAAAACACAACCTTTAATTATCTACGCCCTAATAAACATCATTATACTTATATTATGTTGCATTTTATTGGAATTTTTGAATCGTAATATGTTCATTGAGGCTATCAATAGATTATTCTAAATTCGTGAATATGCGGTTGACATATTTCGTAAAACTGACTTTGCAACTCTATAAAAAGCTGCCACTGTTAATTTAAAATGCTACCTCGGATTAGCTGCCAACCTATTATTTTTGCTACCCATTTAAATTAATTTTAAAACCCTATCATCAGATTAATTAGTCGACGCATTAAATGTCTTTTTTATCGTAAATTTTTGTTATACCTTTTTCGCAGATTTATATTTTGCCCACACACAATTTAAACATCGCTTCTTTAAGATTATTCAAAGACGCAACTGTACAAAGGTAAAAGATATTTGAATGAGTTGAAATATTGCTATCTAAGGAGTTTCCCTCACATGTTTTCATTTAATCTGAATCTTATTTTTATTAAAGGAAGGCTCCTGATTATGTTGATTGCTTTCTCAACCTTTTGTAGACAGATTTATTTCGTAACTTTTTTTCTGCTTTGGTGTTTTTTTTTCATCTGTTTTGTGTAATGTGCGTGAATGTCATATTGCTAAAATGTGATACTACTTAGTACAATTTCTTATAATAAAAAAGCTTTTATGTTATTATTAAGTGTAGCCCTTACACTTAATAATTCAGATCAGTTTTCAAATCAGCGTTTAATACGCGCGTCAATACGGTCGTTTTCAACATACGCGATTTCACGCGCGCTCATACGCGCTTCAGAAAATCGGAGTCAGTATCAACATGGACTATACGAGCTTAGAAGCGCGTCAAGGCTCGTACGAGTAAAAGACGCACCTAGGTGTATACCTAATAATGCTTGGGATATATCCCAACATTTATAAGATTGTATGAAGTAGTTATAAGTTAGTTGTACGAAACGGTATGTATAGGTTGATAATCAAAACAAAGCGTATCCGTAGAGCGTTTATTTCACAATAAAATTAATAAGTAAAAAGTACGAGTACATACATAAAAGAAGTAACGACGCAGCTATTTCATACTGCAGCCGATTTAACCTAAATAACAAAATGTCTAGTTAGCGCCAAAACACACGGTGAAACGCAAATGCAACGCAACTAAAACTGCTAGTTACTTTTGAGTTGCATGTAGTTTGAGTGTTATTTGAAGCTTATTGTATTAAAGTGTAAATAAATTAAAGATTTAGATGTGATCATTGACTTATTAAAAAAATTTAAACAAAAATGTCTAGATTTTTACGAAATCTAACTGCCATTTTTTCTACCTTCTTTTCAAAGTGATTTTAGGTCAATTTTAATTGAGTATTTGCACATGAATGCTTAAAAGAAAATAAACATTATTCAATTTTGAATAAGAATTTCAGTAATAATATAATTCCATTCCAATAAGAATCGGAGAAATTCCAACTAGAATAAAAGTCTACCTAGATTTTTCCCGTGTCAGTGGATCGACCGGCTCACGGTTGCACTGTCAGGCGAAAAGTAGGTAAAAAAGGTACACTGGAGAGAGGATATAGACTTTCTTAGAAAACCACACACGACGCAACTGCAACGAAACGTTTCAAACTAGTTAACTGCAACGAAACGTTTCAAACTAGTTAACTGCAGCGAAACGTTTCAAACTAGTTGCGTCTTGTAGTTTTCTAAGGAAGTCTATAGTAGAAACTGCGATGCAACTCAAAAGTAACTAGCAGTTTCAGTTGCGTTGCATTTGCGTTTCATCGTGTGTCCTGGGCCTTAGCTCGTACAAAGCTACTACTACCTACTACTATTACGCGCGTATAAAACGCTAGTCTAAAAACGCTCAATATTGTATTTATTTCAGTGCCCAAGTAAAGAAGTATATTTAAGTTCCTTCAACGTATAATTTTCCATGTGGGTGTTGACACCCACGCACTCAATTCATAAGATACGATGTTTATGTAAAACTTTTGTTTATATGGGAATTCAAATTTCAGTACCAACGTCTATTTTTATACGTATCTGGTATGACGTATGTAGCTATTGATTGTGATATTATAAAAATAAAACGAAATTTAAAATTTTGATTCTAGTAAAACATAATGTCAGGTGATACTTATATCATGATAATAAACGAATATTGTTGTGGAATCTATATCAAATATTATCTTGATATTCGATATAGATTTCATTCAGTTCCTTTTTAACCCGACTACGGCAAAGCCAAAAGGAAGGGTAATGTTTTTGGCAGTCTATGTACCTATGTGTTTGTATTACTGAACAGATTTAAATGAATGAGGTGTCTAAAGAATCGTAATAATACGGCGGGTGACAAAGGATACCTAGTTTAGCAATAAATTTAATACTTTGACCACGGCTTTCCTCTGAAAAACGCTACTTCTGTGCATTTATAGGGTAGTTAAGAAGACAAGAATGATTTCTTGTTTCTTACTTTTAAGATCGCAGGGTTTTTGTAGGCGGGTTTTAGTTTTTAGAACTTATTTTTTATTAACGCTTTGGAGCACGGTAGACTTCTAAACTATATTTCCTTCCTAATATTCAGTAGGTATCTATTTGAAAACTTGTACCTATAAATAAAAGTATTTTATTTAAATGAAAAGGTTTAGTTTAAGGGGTATCTACACACATCCGGACCCTGTCAGGGACTTGTCCGGGACGTGTCAGGGAAAACTATCATTCCATACAATTTCTATGGATTCGTTCACATACGTTGTCCTGGCGACGTATTTTTTCCCTCACGTAGGCCACGGCCCGGTCACGTCCCGGGCGCGGCCCGAATATGTGGAGCATTTAATACAAAACTATTGATATTTTGTCGGAACAATTTTTGTGTTATCGCTCATTAAAACCATCCAATAGAATCCAAACTCCGAGACTTTAAATGTGTGAACACGTAATTAATCTCAAAGTATTACAAACTTTTAGCTAAAACTATTTAGAAAGCAACTCAACCTTTTTCTTTACACTAACTTATTAAAAAAAGACTTTCATACTAAGTGGTCATCCCCGTAAACGGGTTAAACTTAAAGATTCTGCTTTTCTCAACATTTTCTTGAAGAAAAATGTTGGAATTCTCACGTGGAACATGCTTTTAGCAGAAATAGGCTAAGACTACTTTGCGGCAGAGTCATTCTATGCATTTTTCAGCTTGAATATTTTACACGGTCCTATACGTACATAGTTAACAAATTGATATGGGAAAAGCTGCTTTGCTTAAAATTTTATCAATTTGACCTATATTTTTGCAGAAACTTACTTAATTAGTGAATTGGAGACTTCGTTGGTTACTATAAACTTGATTTAATGGTCTATCTACACAAATCCGGGCCGTGTCCGGGACGTGTCAGGGAAAAAATATCATTCCATACATTTTCTATGGATTCGTTCACACATGTTGTCATGACGACGTATTTTTTTCCCTCTTGACAGGCCACGGCCCGGTCACGTCCCGAGTACGGCCCGGATGTATGTAAATAGACTTTAAAACGGATTCAGATCGTTTGGATGACGCAGTGTGGGAAGGCGTCCAACAAGATGGACTGACGACTTGGTTAAAGTCGCGGGAAGCCGTTGGATGTGGGCAGCGCAAGACCGGTCGTTGTGGAGATCCTTGGGGGCTTGTGTCCAGCAGTAGACATTCAGTAGATGACATGATGACTGAGTTTTTATGTTTTTCGTCCGACCCCATTTTCCCCTTAAACTAGATAACATATATATATCTGTCACGCTTCTCTTCCATTGGTGTAAGTAGAGACATTGGTGTTGACTACTTCCCTCCACTTGCTACGAACCAAAAACACTTCACTCACTTCATCCACATTCATCAATCGCCTTTTGCACCTCTTATACGTCTTAAAACATCGTTCCCCAACAGCAATGATTTGACAATAACCAAAAACCTTACGACAAAGTGCTCATAACCCGAAAAATAAACAGTAACTTTTCAGTGACAAGTTTGTCTCAAAATTCAAGTAAAACTCTAGTTAAATGTGAGTTAAGACAAACATAAAGTTCCGAACTAGTCGGAGTGAGGCGTAAAATGCATATTTGTGCAATTTCCTGCGACGGCAGGGTGTGGACGTAGATAGATAATTGTATAATCTCCTACTAATGGAACGAAAACACTAATTTCCTCCATGCAGCGGCCGTTTTAGGGTTGCTCAAAGACTTTTTACAAGAAAACTTCTTCTGATACATATTTCTTTCGAGTTTAGCTATAGCAAGCATAGAAATTGCCTTTTTAAACATCCTACGTATGTTTTAGGCGCTCTAAAGAAAATTCTGAAAGAGTGTAGTAGAATTAGTTATGTAAATGCTATGTTAAACAATCTATGTATGAACTGCTGGACTATAGTCGCAATTTAGCATTTCATGTACAACGTTGGATGATCGTTTCACGTCAAACTTGTATAATTTAATTATTATTTATGTTAGCGCGGCAACGCACTATGCGGCCAGCCGGAATGCGGTTAGCCGTCCGGCTGACCGCAATCAAAAAATTGTACGATACAGTAGATTTTATCGGCACTGCGATGCGGTTGCGGCTTATACTACGGCTAAGCGGAATGCGGACAGCCGGACCGCTGGCCGCATAGTGTAAAAGGGCGCTTACTCCCTACTACTTACGTAAAAGGCAAAAAAGTTACATAGCCTAGCCTGTTACCAGTTTTAAGGTATCTTGTAATATACAGGGTGTAACAGAAAGGGGGTATAATGCCGAAACACAGCGATGTTCCTAATGACACTGAACAACTTTCCCCAAGGAACATGGGTCGTAACACAAAAAAAATTTTTTGGATCGCCCATACTTACTCGATCGGCTGATCGGACATTTTGAATGGCGAGGCGAAATTTTTTTTTCGAAATATGTTCCTTGGGGAAAGTTGTTTAGTTTTATGAGGACTATCGCTTTGTTTCGCCATTATACCCCTTTTCTGTTACACCCAGTATTGTTTTATGTCCTTCAAGCTTACCAAAAGAACTTTCACTGTGTTGTATTTAATACTATTTCCAGACAGAAACAAAAGTTTTCCAATAAATATTAATTACCGTGGTACAATATCAGACAGCCCTAACACCTGCTAATACGGTTGGCTACCTCACGTCGTCATGTTCCTACGCAGCTTGCATCTAAAGTAGACACGATGTATGTTCTAACTCGCAATTGCTGAAAACATTTTAACTTTATTTATCCATTTATCGCAGCACCGTCTTTGTCTAATTTAGGACGATGATAGAGACAGATATACGTTTAATGGAGTAGATGGTTTAATTAAAGTTTTGTGCAACGCGGTGTAAGAGGATTCGCAGATTAAAGCCGCTTAGTTAAGGAATTAGTGATGATTTTATGTTATATGTTAGAGTTTAGCATGTATTAATGCTTGGTTTAGAAGATAATATATGTGCTTACCGACGTATGAGGTGAGGTGAAGCGAAGGAAGTTTGTTTGGATCGTAGTAAGTGGAGTGAAGTTGTCTGTGCCTACCCCTTTGGGAAAGAGGCGTGTCAAATATGTATGTATCTATATAAAAGAGATTTTACACAGCTGCTTTTGCTTTTGGTATGAAACCGCATAAGAACCCAAGGGTCATTCGTTTACATGCAGACCTTCTTATCTGTGAAATGAACAGTGGCGCTAGGTAGTAATACAAAATTGTAATTCTACCAATCGCAGCAGTTCTGGAATTTTACATTTCCATATTAGTGGCCGTAGTTACAATAACGGTCGGTTCACAGATAACTTGGTAGCAGTTTACTCGTTCAGTAATCGACGTTTTTCATATTAAATGTCAAGCCGAAACGCGCTGCAACCGCTAGAGCTCAAAAGCGCTAAAAGTGCTTCAAAATCGCAAAGTTCTCGCTACATTAAACTATAGTCAACATCAAATTAATATTCAAAGTATTTCAAAACTGAAAACTTAAATCTTTCCCTTTAAGCAACTTAGCTGAACAAATTCAACATGAAAATTCGCCAAATATGAAATTCCAAAATGATAGATCGCCGATCGTCATATATTCCAGAAAATCCTTTTCGCTGTCCAATGCTCGCTAAGTACAGAAAGATATTAGGTCAGGCGACATTTGGCAGCGTTCCAACGAGCAATCTTGCGTTGTACTCTTTTTTAGAGTGGACCCAGAGCGTGACCAGTTTAGTTATAAATGGGTCGACTGGATGCAAGGGAGTTTGTCCAACTTTAGATTATGTCATCATTAATTTTGTTACGTTGTGACCGTGATGACAGGAGACAGTGTAACTCTGCTAGTTGAGGTCGAGGGTCGAGGGTCGAGGGCCGCGCACAACAAACAACAGGAATTTATCATTTATTTATAAATTATTTATTATTAACTATTTATTATTAGGAAGACAACTGTGCAAAATTTTAAATACTGTGGAAAACTTTAAATAAGACATTAACGACTGTGTTATTTAAAGATGTCTCATTTAAAGACATAAACGACTGTCCACGCTGACGTTCACCGCTGGACCGTCCCGGTTGGACTCCGGCGAGGCAGTGTTGGACAGTTCTATTGTCAAAATTTTGAATTTAAAATAAGAAGCCGAAAAGAAAATACCGAAAGAGACCATCCAACTGCGATGTGGTAGTATACCTCGTCATAACGTTATCTTTTAGCGCCAAAACACACGGTGAAACGCAACTGCAACGTAACTGAAACTTACTATAACCACACACTAGTTTGAAACGTTTCGTTTTAGTTGCGTCGTGTATTGTTTTCTAAGGAAGTCCATAGCAGAAACTTCGATGCAACTCAAAAGTAACTAGCAGTTCCAGTTGCGTTGCAGTTGCGTTTTACCGTGTGTTCTGGGTCTTAAGTGCATGAAAGGCTCATTAGGTTAATGATGCATCGTGCCGTCTTATTTAGATTTCTGATAATGATAGTGACGACTATAGCAGTAGAGCATTTGATTTGTTGACTTTTGTTTAAGGCAACTGGCTGTATATTACGAGCAGGTGAGGTCTTATTTTAGCTTTGAGGGAAAATGTACACAGTCCGAAAGTAGATAATGTCTTTGATCTATCTATCGCCTTTGATACTCAGACGTTAAACAGAGACAAAGTTGTAATGACTTGTAAAATAAACTGTCGTTACCAACTGCTAAAATGTTGTTTTGTACCATAATTGACAGGCCAGTTAGCGTAGTCGGTAGTGAGTCTGCCTCATACGCACGGGTCGCGGGTTTGATCCCCGCCGGTTAACAAACATTTGTGTAATGAGCATAAATGTTTGTTCCGTGTCTGGGTGTTATATATTTGTTTATCAGTCCCTGATACCCATAGTACAGGATTTGCCTAGTTTGGGGTCAGGTGACCGTGTGTGAAATATCCCCCAATATAAATTTATTTATTTTATTTGAAGAAAATAAGACGTAAGATCAAATCTTTTTTGCTTTTATCGAACTAAGTATTATTATATTATTAGTATACTAAGTATAATTCAAAAGAAATTATCCTATAAATCGCATTAGCGTAATACCTATTATGAAGTATTAGCGATCCACTTCACCAATAAAGCGATACTCAATCACAAAAATAAATTGCCTATATCCCAACTATTTTTGCTCACAAAGCTTATCAAAAGAGCGTTCGGTAAGCCCAATATAATATAAAAGCCCTTCATTCGATACATCAAAAGATTGTGAGAACAGTAAGAAAGTGTTGCTAGCCTTGTGGATGTGATTCGAAAAGTTTTTCTCGCATTTCCGACGGTTTGGCGGTTATACTCTCCTGAGGCCCTACTATTTGATTTTTACCTCGAAATAAGTAGGAACGGCATTTTCTATTCCTCGAATTTGGATCTTTTAGCGTATTTAACATTAAATTGCATTTATATTGTAAATTTATTAATATTTTTACTTCAATACATCTATGTACATATGTGTCACGCCTCTTTCCTTACGGGGTAAGCAGAGACAACTTTCCTTCACTTGCTACGATCCAAACACACTTGTTTCGCTCTTCTTTATCAGCCCATATATGTCCCCACCGAGGGGCACGAGTCTACTCTCATACAGAGAGTGATTACCACGCTGGCCAAGTGCGGGTTGGCGGATTTCACATACACCTTCGAATTTCTTCTCTAGTGTATGCAGGTTTCCTCACGATGTTTTCCTTTACCGTTAGCAAGTGGTAATCGAATAAATTGATCCGTACATGAGAAATAAACTCAGAGGTACGTGCCCGCACCAGGATTCGAACCCGCGCTCTCGGAGTTCGAGGCAAGCGTTCTACCAACTGGGCTACCACCGGTTCAATCATTTTAATCTTCATTTATCAGTCGCCTCAAACATTCTCATTTCTTTTGGATACTCTTGACATGGCCTAAGAAGCAATATTATCCAAACCAGGGGCCCAATTCTGCTAACTCAAAATATTCTCAGTTGTGTGGCGGCAGAGTGTCAATAACAGTGTCAATGTTCTTCTTTGATGCATTTGGTCGCAATCAGTGTAAGCCATTGTTTAGCAGAATACCAAATGTGTTAAATATGCCACTGATAATCTGCTGACACACAAGTGAGGCTATTTTAAATTAACAGGCTTGAGCCCCAGATCAATCAAAACATCTTAAGTTGATTAAACTTGTCGATATTGTGGTCAATATTACGCCGTTGCGTGCGACAGAAGTAGGACGACAGCTAGCTTAGCATACACTGCTTGACAAGACGTTATCATGGGTTTGTCATGCTTACGTCTCTTACCATAGTTTTAAATGTGATTAGGACAGCATGACGTGAGATAATTGTCGCGGCACGCATGCTAAGCCTTCAGATCGACCAAAAATCGTAAGTTGATTCAACTTATGGTCAATATTACGCACGTGTGACAGAAGTAGGAGCTATGAAATGAAATGTCGTAGAGACGACTCTGCTCGGTTACAAATAGGTGCAGATGTTACTTGTTTGATTAACTTCAGTTTCCTTATTGTTATTTGTTTACTTGTGATTCTGTAACACATATAAGTATTATATAAAAAGTTTTCTTCAAGACCACGATCTAGTAGAAAATTACGTAAATAAAATAAATAGGGGAGCTTAATTTCTAAAATAATTTGCCTCTTTAACCTAGCCCAAGTCTGCCAATTTACAATAATTTCAGTTGTGTGTCAGCAGAGTGTCTATGGCATTTTTTGAAACCTTTGGACGCAATCAGTGTCAGCCTTTGGTTAGCAGAATACCAAATGTGTCAAATTATGCCATTGACACTCTGCCGACATACAAGTGAGGCTATTTTAAAAGTCAAATTATCAATTTATTGTATCAAGAAATCAAAGCATTCATATGTAGCTATGTACTTAACATAACATATGTTACCGGACATGTATGAAATCAATGAATTGTACACAAATCCTAGGAAATGTGTACAATTCCGATGCTGTTTAGGAAATGTATAAAATATTGTTTGAAAATCTATTTAATACATAGATATCCTAGGAAATGTGTACATTTCCTCGGAATTGTATATAATTCTAATATCGTATTAGGAAATGTAGAAAATAAATAATTTCTGCTATAAAATAAAACACGTGGTTAAAATGAGAATAATAACATAACCTAACCTAACCTTTTTTTAACACGGGGAAATGTGTTACGCATACTGCCAGCCCCGTGGGGCATGAAGGTTATGTGGGACTCCCTTTCCAAGACGAGAGGTAGACCCACTAAAACTCCGCGGCAGTCTTCCCAGGCAGATTAGGGGAACCCTGGGATTGAAACCTAACCTAACCATCAATATTTATCTCAAATGTTTTACATTTCCGATTGCTATTTAGGTAATGTATAGATTTCCTAGGGAATGTATAAAGTATAATTTAATTCACACATTTCCGTGCCATTTTAGGAATTACATACATTTCCAAGGATTTGTATACAATGATCGATTACATACATTTCCGGTAACACATACATACATATCCGTCACGCCACTCTCCTATTGGGGTAGGCAGAGACCACTTGCTTCCACTTGCTACGACCCAAACACACTTATTTCACATTCATCAATCAGTCTCATACATGCCCGTCGGCTTAGGGTACTCCTGACTTGGCCTTTCCGTAACAAGTCCCCGATTTGATCGAGGTATGTTCGCCTTGGTCTTCCTCTTCCAACATTTCGTAAGTAGATATGTATTTTAAAATACATAAAGTATGTTAATCAATTGTAAAATACCAAGAAAAAAAATAGTAACAATAAAAATAACAACATGTTTGTCATTCAAAATTTTCACCTTTTAGTCCCAACTAAGTATTAATTTAGCTCAAATTAATAAATACCCTCTATTTGTTAGAATTAACGAACTTCTGTACTTTAGACCCTTGTAACGAGATACTATAAATTTAGAAAGGGCACTTTACTGTTTAAAATTAACCTAACTTTACATATTGAGTTTTAGAGCTGATTTTCCTTTGAATTAAGTTTTTATGGGAGTAGTAGGTACCATTTTAGGATAACAATTTTCACGACTTACCTATGACGCTTTGTTTCACTCTATCGAAGGATGGATAGATGGATCGATGTCTGTTACTCTTTCACGCAAAAACTACTGATTAAATATTGATGAAATTTGGCAATATTGTAGCTTATATATCAGAATAACACATAATAGGCTATAATATTATGTTATAAGGTTATATTATTTTGAGATATCACGCTTTTTTCCAACATATGACGATAAATGCGTACGACGTCACGGACAGCCTTTGGTTATTTAATTTACGAGTATAAGATTAAATAAAATACAAACGCTCTATATTGCACACGTGACATAGAGATTTAAAAAAAAAACACAATATAGAAAAAGAAGTAGCTATCTAGCAATAAGGATGCCTGTTATCCTTATTGCTAGATAGCAATATTTCTCAGACAACTAAACGTTTCTTAGCACAATAAATTCTCTATCCTTTTCAAATGGACAAATAAAAAAGAGATAATGATAGAAAAGACAATCTTAATCGCCAATATACTATTACGGAAGCTGTCGGCAGGTTTACGGCATCTTTTAATGCCTTTGGTATAGATTGCCTCGTAAAAATAGTTTCTCGGTTTAATGAGAGTGTTGCGACATTACTTGTAGAGTGACCATTATTGTTGAGCTCAAATAGACTTTATTTCTAAGACAAAATATACATAGCGAAAGAAGTGTGTTTGAATCGAAGTAAGTGGAGCGAAATGGCCTCTGCCTACCGCGATGGGAGAGAGGCGTTTTAGATATGTATGTAGGAGTATATACAAAGCACTAAAATTAGATAGTTTACTATCAGCTAGCTTAGCATGCACTCCGTGACAAGACCTTGTCATGGGTTTGTCACGCTTACGTCTCTGTCCATAGTTTTAAATGTGATAAGGACAGCATGACGTGAGATAATTGTCGCGGCACGTATGCTAAGACTCCAGGAGTTATGTAATACATATAGGTAAATAGGTACACACATGTTACATACACAATTACCTACTTCTATACATCACAGTCACGTTTGTCTGTAGTGGGTTTGATTCTAACACATAAAAATGTTTGTGTACCTCTGTATTCCATAAGAAATGTGATTTTTTATGGTACTGACACATTGCATACTTTTAAAACAAACTTTTAGTATCCAAAAATGTTTGTCAACATTGTATAATAATTCAGTTTGGGACTACCATTAGTTAAAATTACACAACTCTTCTCGTCTTAAATGTACGACCGTTAAAAGACTACTAGCCACTTTGAATACTACACGAGTTCCTTTTTCCAGCACATTTAAAGAGAAACCATAGAATTAGTGTAGGGTGGCGACACACGGTATTTTACGAGCTATCCTATCGCAGAACTTCGGTTCGAGTCGTGTTGTGGCGAGTTAGGGGTGGGAAGGTTTCATACGATATCGTAAGAAGGAATATAAGGAGAGGCCCCATGTTTTTTTCATATACAAATGAGTTTATGACAACGTGCCAAGGTTGGCGCAGGTTTTTCGTAGTTTTCTTAGTAGACGACCAAACGTCAAACGATAACAAATTCCATACAAAAAGTAGCCATTTTGCGCCAGACCAGGCACGCAGATCCAGACGGTATGGCACCTCCTTATAAGTAAGTAAAAGTATATCAGTAGTAGTATAGTGTGTGTGTGTGTAGTAGTATATTGTGTTTCAGATTAAATTTTAATATTGATGTTTTTTTTTGTTTGATACCTACAAAATATCTTTTTAGTAAGTACGTACCAATATTTATATTTAACTAGCTGTCCCGGCGAACTTCGTCCCGCCTTAGAATGAACTTTATTGTGTAGGAATAAAGTTCAAATTGACTACATTTTAGTAAGAAAACATTTGTATGGGAAAAAGAAAAGGTCTGTTTTAGGGTTTTCCCGGCAATTATTCGAATTTTTCTCACCGTAAGAACCATCCTTGGACTTCAATGAACATTTAAAAAAAAGAATTAGCGAAATCGGTCCAGCCGTTCAGGCGTGATGCCGTGACAACGGAAAACGGGTTTCATTTTTATATATATAGATAGATAAACGGCTAAAATACATGTGAATATGTTATTAAAAATACTACACTCTAATAAATAAAATATAACACTAATCCGGGAATAATCCGCCCCTGGTCTCTCCTGGTGCAAACGTGCCCATTACCCCAGCTGCGTTTCCACGCTGGATAGCGATAGACAACCGCTGCAGCAGAAAAGACCCGGCGCGGGGATCACAGGTCCTCTCCCTCAGTCTACCAGCTAGCTCTTTGGTAAACATTTTGGTTTCCTTACCAAAGCACCCGGTCGTTTCCACTGCAAAAGGGACTAAAACATACCAATTAACATTATAAACTAAGTAGCCGGAGTCCGCCCGCGCCTTAGTACGCATTTATCGTCATAACTTCGAAAATTTACATGATATATTATTTTGAATAACATATATGTTATTCTGCGGTGGTAGCCCAGTTGGTAGAACGCTTGCCTCGAACTCCGAAGACGCGGGTTCGAATCCTGGTGCGGGCACGTACCTCTGAGTTTATTTCTCATGTACGTATCAATTTATTCGATTACCACTTGCTAACGGTGAAGGAAAACATCGTGAGGAAACCTGCATACACCAGAGAAGAAATTCGAAGGTGTATGTGAAATCCGCCAACCCGCACTTGGCCAGCGTGGTGGATTACGGCCTAATCACTCTCTGTATGAGAGTAGGCTCGTGCCCCTCGGTGGGGACATATATGAGCTGATAACAACAATATGTTATTCTGATATATACTTAAGCTACAATATTTAAAAGTTTCATCAATATATGTTCAGTGTTTTTTGGGTGCAAGACAAAACATTCTCACATACATCCATTCACCAATAAGTACAAACTTATTCCAGACTGATTTCCGTTACAACTGGACCACATATCGATATATTCTATTTTCAAACAAGACAAAAATTAAACGCTATCCCAACACTCAAGCGCCTAGCACAAAATTTACGGTCTACCAATAAAACCGCGTGGATGATAGTAAAATGGATTTTAATGTTTTGCGCAAGAGTGGCGGTAATGGCTTCATATTGGCAGCGAAGAATATTATTTGAGCCTATTACTTTTTCTTGTAGTCTATGTTACTATTATAATGCTACATTTATCCTTGTGGGTCGGTGGTTTTTATTAATTTTAGTGTAAGGACATACTAAAGGTCTATCTTCACAGATCCGGGCGATGCCCGGGACGTGTCCGGGCCGTGGCCTGCCAGGAGCGAAAACAATACGTCGTCATGACAACGTGTGTGAACGAATCCATAGAAAATGTATGGAATGATATTTTTTCCCTGACACGTCCCGGCCACTGCCCAGACACGTTGTCATGACGACGTATTGTTTTCCCTCGGACATGTCCCGGGCACGGCCCTGATCTGTGTAGATAGACCTTAACGTGTTGCCAAATTATAGGCACATTGAAGTCAAATTGATAAAATTTTGCATGAATTCAGATATGGCATTAAACTGTGCCTACCTATAAACCACGGAATTGATTCTATCATCGTTCTCTCAGTTTTTTGAGACCATTTTTATGAGTACCAAAAAACTCAATCTGCCAAGTCTGAATATTCATAGGTATTATATTATGACACTGAAGACACTGACTGACACTAAAATCTTTAAATAGCAATCGACACTGAAACACGATAATTGGGCACAATATTTCTTACTTTTTGTATTTTCTGCTAGAATATTACATACGCAGGTATAAGTATATTCAGGTATATTAATCCAATAAATAATAAGTAACATACTACTCACGTCATATTCGTATAATATAATAAAGTTTCTCAGAATATGAAAACAATTGAACACAGAATCTGATCCCATTTGACAATACAGTAGAACGCTAAATCATAATTATTTCAGCTCAATTTTATACGCCACGTTTACTAAGACAGATAGACACTCGACTGCGTAGGATTTGAATAATCATAAACGTACTCGCTTAATTAATTTCTCTCGAAACAGATTCGCTCAGTCTTCATTTGCATGAAGCCAATATTGTGATTGAAACTCGTAACGGTATTGGATGCGGAATAAAAGGCGATTGAATGAAAATATAGGTGAATTTAGAAGTAGTAATATTTATGCATTTTTATTGGGGGCATATTTTGCAAAACAATAATTGTTTGGTTATCGTATGATTATTTAATAATGGAATTGAATATAAGGCCTCAACCCAAAGCTTATAAATAGCTTAAATTTAGATATAGGAAAACTGATTAGTATACATCTTTATTGCATACATACATACATATCCGTCACTCTTCTCTCCCATTGGGGTAGACAGAGACCACTTCCTTCCGCTTGCTACGATCCAAATACACTTCTTTCACTTCATTCACAGTCATCACTCGCCTCATATATGCCCGCCGGTTTTGGGTATCTTCATTGAATACTATTTATACAAACAAATCATTACGGCATATACCTACTCGTATAGAAAAAAATAATGACCTTCTTATTTTCAAACATTTTGATGAAACTAAATCACATTATTCTGATCGAACCATAATTTACAAAACATACTTTTAAAATGCTTTCGTTGTACCTAATGGTATCTATACACCAAAGCCGCCGGCATGCCACCGGGCTAGGCCGGCGGCTTTACTTCATACGAATGGCAGCTGTCAAAAAAGCCGGCGGCTTTGGTGTGTAGATACCATAAGAATGATAATTATAGATTTGAAAATATTAACACACCTGAGAATACATAATGAATATTTCTTTCTTTAAATTATGGATTTTACCTAATCCTTAGTCTATAAAACAACTGGATCATAATTACAAAGCGAAGTATCAAATTTATGATCTCAATATAGCGTTTTATATCAAAATAGGCGTTGGCGAGTTCTCGTTATAGAGTGATATTTTGCTGGCTGCAAGGGCGAGGAGTTTAGCAATAAATCATAGTTGGAGACTACAACGGACGAGGCTTATAGCGGCTGCTTATCACAATATTTCGTAACGAGGGTTTCATAAATATAAAGACGGAATTATATGAGTGAATATATACTTTTTGTTTTAATAGCTAATACACTTGATTCAAAAATTGGGTCAGACTTCTACAGATATGCCAAAGACAATTTTTTTAAATACATGTAAAATACAGTCGTATAGAGCCCTAAGTGCAGTTACATAAAAATTTTGATCAGCAGGATCATCTTGAAATAATTCCATGGCATTATCATCGTCATCATTTCAACTTATAGTTGTTCACTGCTGAGGATCGATCTCTCCAATGCGAGTAGTTTATTGCTACTGTGTAAGGGCTCCAACACATAAACACGACACGACATCGTTTCATGTGTATGTGTGGCAGCTCTAAAATGACCTAACAAGGAACAGAATTCAAAGCAAAAATTTTCGCGATTGGTGTAAAAGAGCCCAAGTTTAGAACGGGATCCAACACAATCCTTTTATCTGGAGTAGTGATCCCTGTTCGCGGCGTGTCGCGGATTTAGCTTCATTACTTCGTTGTCTGCTTCCACTTCACAACTAGTTTCTCGTGTCCTTCATTTGAGTTATTGCTTCTTATAGTATCTACACACCAAAGCCACAGGCATTTGCCGTCGCTAATTTAAGGTTATTTTTGTCGATGATTTTATCGTAAGTATCATCAGTTAATGTTTCATTGTAGGTTATTTTTGATGATGATTCATCATTATCATCAGTTAATGTTTCATGATAGATTATTTTTAAGATGTGGGCTCTATTTTGGAACACCCAGCCAAAACTACCATTTATTTTAACTAACATAATTCTCTGCTCCCTAGTGTAGCTCCCTCAAGTGTCGTATGAAATCAACCTTGATGAATTTCTCAAAACTCAATTTATACAAAATTTTCTAAATTAAGTATTATTCTTTAGCTTATAGAGGAGAGCACTATACTGCCGTGTGATGACAATACACTGTATTTTGAAAATGTATGTTTTTGGTGAGCGCCGTTTTAAACAAAATAATGTTTTTTCTCTATAACTTTTAAATTACTCGTAAATGATGGAGGAATTTGAAATTTTGAATAGTCATAGGTTTAGTTATAACTAAACAGGCCGTTTAATAAAAATTAAAAAAAATATATAAAAACGTTCACTATTAGCGAAAACGTGTTTTGTTGCAACATCGGCAGCAGATTTTTTTAGCATTTATTTTGACAAAACACTGTATGTCTAAAAGAAAACCCATAAAATAAAATAAAAACATCAAAATCTAAGTATCATATCAGTATTTTTATCATTTTTAGTTTAAGAGAAAAAAGAAAAAATACGCGTCGTTGAATATCTTAACATAATCTATGTGATGGACTATAAAAAAAAATTTGTCGTCATGCCTATTCACAAGATGATATCGTTAGTTCCGATTTCCGCCACGTGCCAAAAGATCTTTGTAGCACTATATAAAATTTTTGTGGCTCTTGTGTTTCAGTAAGACCCAAAGTGACGCTACGTCAAAACGTGTCAGTATTTTCTCATATATCCCCGAGCGTGCCATAATTCATGAAAAAATGGATCAGCCGTATTTCGTTGGTATACTATAGAAACATTTTACGAGTATGCATGCAGTGTTCTATTAGGGTACCTACAATGAGTTAATTTTGCTGAATGGTATAAGGAATATTTTCTTTTAACTCAATAAGGTATCAGACCAAGGTCAAGAGTTCCCTAAACTGATGTGCATGTTTGAGGCGACTGATGAATGTGGATGAAGCGAAAGAAGTGTGTTTGAATCGTAGCAAGTGGAGCGAAGTAGTCTCTGTCTACCCGGATGGGAGAGAGGTGTGTGTGACAGATACGTATGCATGTACCTAAATATCAAAATACGATCCTGTTTTGTTTTTCGCAAAACTATTTTCAAAACAGCATATTGTTTTCATTTTCCTGTTACGTAAAAGTTGTGTCTAATAACTGTCTGTTATCTAACAGACTGCCGTCTGACTGACAGTTATATGATTCAGAACTTTTCTTTGTTTCTCAAAAGATATATTGTAACATTTTCAAAAAAAATATATTTATAAACAGACATGGCTCCATTGTTGATAGGAACTTGAAGGAAAGTATGTAGTTTACGTCACTGGATTCCAATATTTTAACAAGCCTGTCATTTTACGTCAAACTTAGCTTCCATATTACACGAGCATTTGCATAAATTATGCTTCACAGAATTTATGTCCAGGATCAGAAAATTAAAATCTGAATCGGTTAAGTTTATCAGTGTCCGGGGTTACTATGTTTTTTCCATTTCTTACTTCATTTAATAATCTTATCCAAATATTTAACTTTTTTCTATGACATCATCAATTTCAGACTTTTCACTTTAACCATTTCCAGTGTCTTCCTTTTATAGATCAGATCTGTTTCTTCATTACATGTATCTTCTATTTATTCTTGCACGACATCAGCAATTTAATTTTTTTCATTTTTACCATTTCCAGAAACTTCCATCCCTAGACCCACGTTTCATACCCACAGGTACTGTATGTGATTTATTCCGGTGAAGTTGCCACAATATGTCACCCGGCTGGAATGGCACACGCTGTATTTGGGATCGTTACGGTTTTAGATGCTCTCATTGATAAGCCTCAATGGCTCATTCTAGTTTGCGTAGTTTATCTTCAGGGGCCCAAGTCTGCTAATTTAATTTAAAATTAAAGTTTGGTGTCAGAGTGTCAATAAGAGTGTCAATGGTATTTTTGACACATTTGGTATTCTGCCAACCAATGGTTTACACTGATTGCGACCAAATGTGTCAAAAATTACATTGACACTCTGACACCCAGCTTATTAAAAATTGACCCCAGTATGGTTGTATACTAACAAAAAAAATACTTCTCTTCCTTTTGGCTTCAACGTAGTCGGGTAAAACTGCAAGATAAACAGTGCCTGTAAACCTGAAAATTCATCAGAAAACAATGGGACAAATAAAGAAAGCAAAGAGCGACCTTGATCTCAGAAGTGTCAATAATTAAGTAGTCAAAATGTGTTGTAATTTAAGCAATTCATTGTAATTTTTTTTACAAAGGCGCTATTTAAGTTTAATACCTATGACAATAAAATTATAAAAATAATCACGCAAATTCGTAATTAATTTAAGAGCTTCGCTCTTGTCCATGGCAGTAGCCGTCCTCCATTTTCTTTTTCACACGCAAATTACCCGCCCTTCAAAATATTTATTTTAGTTTAAAATATTACACTTAAAACATTTACACATTTCATGTAAAAGCCCACGCTGTCTTAATAACCCTTTTTACCCATTAAGCACTCTATACAAAATAAGTGGGAGTAATGACCTTTAAATATAGATGTTTATGTAGAAAGTTTTAGGAAAATACGATGTTGTTTTGTTAACTTCGTGTTCTTCGAATAGAAGTACGAAAATTCTAAATATAAAGTTTTGAAAATGTCACAGGTCACTAAAACTTAAATGAACTTAAACTTAAGTTAATTTTATCAAGTCAATGTGATGTAAAGGGATATAAATACTAGATGCTGCCCGCGACTGCGTGCACAGTTATCGTCAAGTCTAGGAAAAAAATCAAGATATCTCAAAATAATAATTATAGCCTTTGTGTATAAGCTACCTCTATCTCTTTGTGTATAATCCTCTGCCAGTGCTTTAACTTCTTGATACGACATGACGTTAACTTTCTCTTTTACTTGAGTGAAGTAACTATGTCGCTTCCTCTGCCTCTCTTCCCCTCAACCTTACCTTCAATAATGTTTCTCAAGTAGCACTATATGCATGTTATTTTAAATAACGAAATCATTCGCTTACTCACAACAAAATAGCAATTCCCACACCAAAAAAGTAAACGCAAAAAACATAAAAACTAGTGGACACAAACAGCCATCAAAACGTTGTTATCCGGGAAAACAGACAATCTCGTAAAAAGTGGCGTTGTAACAAATGTTAGCAAAAAGGCTAAATTCCCACTTGATGCGACGTATAAAACGTGAAACGTCCATTTCTCTTTAGCCACCAAATTATCCCGTGCCCGCATACATTACTGCGGTGAAAGTGAATAAAGGAGGGTAAGAGTGTTTTGGGGGTGGACTCGTGGTTCCCGTGTTATTGGATCATCTTTTAAACATAAGGAACGATTTTTTTTAGTAAAGTAAAGTAAAGAAGTCATTTATTTTCAATCCAAAAATAAAGCAATAAATACAACAAGAAAGCTAGTAAGGTTTTGAAATGCTTTAAGAAAATATTACTTAACACACACTAGCCGCCTCTGCGTTTTACAAAATTTCCCTTCAGTTTCTCCTGCATTCCTCTACCAGACCTTGCTTTCCTGACTATGGGACCACTCATGAGATATACCTTTTCAAAAAACAAAGAATCATCAAAATCGAACAAATCAGTGATAAGTTATTTGTCGTCATACATTTAAAACTACTAGTTTGTTTATTTGTCGAATAGAGAACCTACTCTTCTTTTTTTTCGTCGGTTAAAACCAGATATTATACGAACGCTTGTTTCCCAGTTATTTATTAAAAAGTTATATATCTTCTATTTACGGAACCCAAATAAAAACTCCCGACGCATGTGACATGTGGAACGCGTCAGTTATATGAAACGAAAATGTCGGCGAAAAATTTATATTTGAGGATAATTTTTCGTTTTTAAAAGCAAGGGAAGTTTAGTATTGCAGTGTGAAATGTGCGAATGTTGAAAAAGTTTTCGTTCTGTTGAAATTTGTAGTTGGTATTAAATGTTTTGTTTTAGTGTTTAGAGTAACTAGTTAAAGCGTTTTCAGACCTATCGTTTCATATGCGCGTACACGGTCGTTTTCAGCATACGCGGTTACACGCGCTTCGGAAAACTTCAACGCTCGTACGTACGATCAAAAGACGCGCTTATAAAAAGCTAATCTGAAAACGACCTTAATTGGTAAAATGCAGAAGAGTTAACACTAGGTATTATTAGTATGATTTATGAATATGACGTGAATGAAGCAAAATAAACGTGTTAGGATTGTAGCAAGTAGAGCGATGTGGTCATTATAGAGACCACCACTTGGTACTATCGCTACTATTATGATAGATATATTATATACCATGATAGGACAGAGGCGTGACAGATATGTATTTGTTGAGCTACATAATCTTAGTCCACATTCAATATCTATCCGTTTAGGGTTGACTTGGTTTTGAACAAGTCCCCGATTTAATTGAGATATGTTCGCCTAGGCCTTCCCCTACCTACATTTCTATCCAGTCTCGTCTAGAGAGTATGTAGCGAAAATGAAAATGAAAAGTGGTTTATTCAAAAATAGGCAAAATTCATTACACTTTTTGATGTCACTTTTTTGATCTAAAACTACTGCCGGTTCACTACCTGTATAGCCGAGAGGAAGAAAATGGCAAGAAACTTTCGGCATAGGGTCCTACGTTATGTCCAATATATATTTTTTTAAATCGATACACTTATACAATTACATGTTGGCATAATGACTAGAATTAAATGTTAACTGAATATCTTAACCTTATATGAAGTAATCCCATATGACGTAAATATACTCATACTTACTCGTAATATCCCAAAATCCAGCGTAAAAAGCAAAAGTGAATAAATTACCCTTACGACTTTTGAATGTACTTACGCAAAAATTTTATTAAAATTAACTGTCGTGCAACCTTTGTTTCGCACTTTTGGGACGGTTGTAATGGCTTATTCTACTTTGAATTACAATCCACACGTAATTTAATGCGTTGTTAAATAATTTGAATGTAGAACACTGCTTCATTCTTTTGTTTTTTTTTGTAGCGTAAGTATCAAGGGTTACCATACTTATCGATCGATTGTAAATCGACAGCATTAATCGATGGTAGATTGGAATATTCGACATCGATCAATAGTTAATAAAATATTAGTCAATTGATCGTTGTTCGACGGTATCATCGTTACTATAATACTAATCCTCCTAATATTATGAATATGTTTGCACCGATGAATGGATGAATAGATGATTTTAGATCCTTTAGAAGATTCTTAAGATCCTCAAAGCACTGAAAAGTAAAATGTGAAATACTACTGAAAAGATTTTGATGAAATTTGGCAATGTCTATAAATCAGATTAACATAATACCTATGCTTTATTATTTGAAGATATCGTATTGTTTTTCCAAGATATGGCGATTAATACGTAAAGAGCCGCGGGCAAATTTTCGAATGCTTTTAATCAGGCCGAAGGCCTTTATAGATATTTTTATTTTCTGAGCATCATTATAGGGGTGCCGTATCCAAGCGACAAAACCCTTTTTTATTTATTATAGACCAAAAAAAATCTTTTACGCTACCTACTTATAATCCACAGCTACCATTTAATCTGCGACAATAATAATGACTATCAAAATACCTCCACCAAGCTTGAAAGGGTGACAGATTCAAAACAAGAAACTTCCTAATTGTTATTCGAAAGCATAATTTATGCGTCAAGTTTTGATTCGATATTAATAGGGACATACTGTTTGAAGGAATCGCTAACTTTAGATTTCTATCATTAAACGTAATTTATTGAGAATAGGGATGATGACTAACAAAATTCTTTAGTCCATCACATAGATTATTTTAAAATATTCGATACGTATTTTTCTTTTTTCTCATAAATTAAAAATGACAAAGATACACTGGGTTAAAGTTGCTCGTGACGTCACGCCTAAGTACGATTTTTACCTAGGAGTGACGTCAATACTCCGTAACTTTGATGCTTTGTATCTTTGTATTTATTTATGTATTTGATCAGGTAAAAAATTTGTTTCAAATATTTTTTATAGCCTAAAAGACGGACTAATTATTTTTGAATGTAGTCATCATCCCTATTTGATTTTTCTTATTGGTTGGATTTTGTGATTGGTTCTTTGTAAGCTTATTCTCAATACGTATTCATCATAAGCAATTTGAAGGGTAATTTAATGTGTTTTACTTTAAGAGCAGATATTACTGGCCTGGTATAGTGATTGGAAGTGACTTGCCATGCCGCAGGTGTTTGGTTCGATTTCCACTAGAGAGAAAAAATATATATAATGTCTGTACATAATTATGTTGAGTCTGTATGGTTGTGTATATTATAGAATACATACATATAGTTAGAATAGGAAATTATACATATTAAAAGCACAATATGAGTGCCACTAGATGGTCACAGACCTCGAAAAAGATGGGGAGACAATCTGGATGCATTTTCACGGGAATGGCGGGACGCTACCGGAGACTGTGTTAAAGGGAAAGTCGCGGGGAAGCCTTTGCCCAGCAATGGGATCTTAATGGCTTACCAAAAAAATATATTACTATGTTTCTTAAGAAACCGTCATGTCGTACAATGTATCTTCTTTACGTCTTTCTTCATCTATTTTTGATGGTTCTTAATAAACAGTGCTTTTGTTAATAATTTAAGCTCGTTAAATAAGACGTCAATGAGTACGTTCTATAGTTCGAGTACTTACCTTTGCAGGAAGTTGCAAATTACCGTCGATCTTTGGGTGAACGTAAATATTGTTCTGTTGCTGAAATACATTGGTGGTTAGAATAACAACTTTAGGTATTATTTGACTCCGATACATGCTTTTTAGAGCATTATTTGTTTTGTTAAACTGCTTTTTATTAATGTAGGATCGGAATTTTTTTTATGGCTTTTGACATGTAATGGTTCCGCTTTGTACAGAATACGATATCTTACTACTACTATACTACTATCCGGCCGATTCCGACCATGGCGACCACTTCGACTCCTATAGGTCGGTTTGGCGCTCGTGCGCTCTCATGTGGCTTGTGTAGCCTATCTTTGAGGCAAAACAATATCTTATATTTTATATAAAGAAACCTTAATATTTATTTTATGAAATTTAATACCTATTATTTTGAATTTTTTGCTAATTCCAGAATATTATGAAGCAATGATAGTCAATTTTTCATCGTTTAAAATATAACTGTAGAATTTCGAATCATATTCAAATAAATTCATTAAAGAATTTCGCAGTGTACCCGCTCCAAATTAACAAATGAAAATCCTGGTTTAAAACTTTGAGTATGGAATATATAAGGATCCATACCATCTGGATTTGCGTGCCTGATCTGGAGCAAAATGGCTACCTTTTTGTATGGTATTTCTTATCGTTTGACAGGTCATCTACCAAGAAAACTATGAAAAACTTGCACCAACCTGGGCACGCTGTCATAAACTCATTTCTATATGAAAAAAAAAATGTGGCACCTCCTTATATATTCTATACTCAAAGGTACATACTTTAACTTTATCATTTCACTTTAACATTCTTATCTCGAAAAACTTCAAAAAATGTCATCCGCAACCTCAACAAGCTTAAAAAACCGGGAACCTATTAAAATAATAATAAACGCGGGCATCAATCACCCCCTACAGTACCATAGCGCTAATTGCAAAAGTTTGCACGGCTGGCCGCGGAAGCAATTTGTTGCGCCGGTTGAAGTGTGGAAAATTTCGCCCGCCTGTTTCAGGTCATATTACGCGTGTCTTCGGGAGTTATTGGGGAAATGCGTACCTACTTAAATGTTTTACAAGAGCAAATACCAAAATCATGTAATTTAAGGCCTAGTTACACAATAAGCATGAACTTTTGCCGCAAAGATACGCTAGGTAACCATGATAGGATAGGATGAAGGAGATCATGATAAGATGATAGGCTACCCAAACCGACAAACCTATTGTAATTGAAGTGGTCGCCATAGCCGCAATCAGTCGAATAGATCATCACCGTCAAAGTCATTTAAAAACATACATATCTGTCACGCTTCTTTCCTATCAAGGTAAGCAAAGACTTTTTTCCAATTGCTACGATTCAAACACACTTCTTTCGTTTCATCCACATTCATCAGTTGCCTCATCGATGCTACATTCACGGGAATAGCGGGATACTTACTGAAGACCATGTTAAATGAAGAGCCGCAGGAAAGGCCGTTGTCCAACAGTGGCATCTTGATGGTTAAAAAAAACGTGCATATATACAATCCAATTCACCCACGTGATTAAACAATACCTACTAGGTAAAGTCACGTAAAGTAGGTACCTACCAAATAAACAAGCAACCCATCTCAAAACACTACAACTATAAAACAAAAGACAGAGAAGTTCGTCGGCTTATCCTCTGTAATTGCAGTTGGCATAACCTGAGTTTAACGGATTACCTCCAGTTTGCGAACTAACTTCACGGGTTAAGTTTCGTAATTGCGTCTTTAGAGTTATGAAAGTGTACCTTAAAATGTTTTAACACGAATTAAGATATGAGAAGTTGAGTTTAGCGAGTGCATTGCCTTTGAAAACTGTTGTTGAATGCATTGCGGATTGCTTAAGAGCATTAAATACATACATATCTGTCACGCCTCTCTCCCATTGGGGTAGGCAGAGACCATTTCCTATGAGCGCATGAATGAGGCGACTGATGAGTGTGGATGAAGCGAAAGAAGTGTGTTTGGATCGAAGCAAGTGGAAGGAAGTGGGCATTAAATGTGCTATACTTATCAAAAGTAGAAGGTAAACCGAATAGTGTCTACTCACCAAAGCCGCCGGCAAGACCGATGACCTTCATTTGTTTTTTGAACGAAAATATTTGAAAATGACGTAAGCCGTTAGGTCAGCGGTCAATCGGCAGCTTTATTATGTAGAACTGACAGTTACAGCAGTTTTTTATACATCTGTGGTGTGTAGACACTAGAAGTGAGAGAGGACATGAAGGACTTACATAGATCAAATAAAAGAGGGAATAGAAGTTGTGTCGTGTCAGGAGCTCAAACGGATGGTAGAGAATAGAGCTGAGTGGCGAAGACTCCACCGACAAGTGCTTTTTAAATATAATAATGACATATTTAAGCTAAAGATTTCCTATATGTGCTTTCGTTTATGAAATCGTCGCTGACATTCAATGATAAATAAAAGTAAAATGGTTAAATTTAGATTCAAATATAAAACGAAGCCAAGACCATCTTTTTATTTTTATTTTATTCCTTGAAAGATATTAAGCTGATATTATTTCCTACACTAATTTGTTATTCTGTTCATAATGGTCATTAAAGCTTAACTTCTTTATAAAAAGAAACATAAAACTCCTTTCTACATCTCTTCCAAATAAAATCCTTTGTAAAAATACTCTATTTGCAAACCTATTATTAGCTTACTCCAAGCTTAGCAAACGTAATGAGCAAATCGTTCGAGCCATTGAATGTTGCATTGCGACTAAATTCCAACCGATTGGGCCTCAAAGACGTCATTCACATACTGGCTGGTTAGAATGTGCGTTAGTGTTTGAAATAGGCGTATGATCATTTTAGGGTAAGTGAGGCGATGGGATTGAAGTCTAAAGCGGTGTGTTTGTCGAAAATATAAGCAAATTGGGTATCTTTGAAAACCTGTTAGCTTTTGCTACTTTCCTGTTCCGTAGAAAATAGATTAGTGACCACCACAGTAGCAAATTCTCTCGTTTAAATCACCGACAAAGTACCCAATTCAAAATCAAAGTAATTCCACAAACATTGACAAACTTTTACTCAAAAAGTGGTATATTATGGTGCCTATAATGGATTTCCCCACGTAAAAAAAAAAGAAAAAAAAAAGGTACCTACATACCAAGGCCGCCGACAAAAATAATCATCAAAAATGTTTGAAAATTACCTAAGCTGCCGGGCTGGCGGGTTTTGGTGTGTAGAAACCATTACAGTTCAGTAGTTTTTGCAACCCGATATATTAATCAACGACTTAACTACAATTATGCAATTAATTACATAAATATCACGAATCATCGAAAATGTTTGAAAATTACCTAAGCCGCCGGGCTGGCGGGTTTGGCGTGTACAAACCATTACAGTTCAGTAGTTTTTGGAACCCGATATATTAATCAACGACTTAACTACAATTATGCAATTAATTACATAAATATCACGGATCCTTCTTACGTATCACCACTTATAGAGAAACAATACACATTAAGTACAAGGATTAATCAGAAATACTTCATCTACAGATAATTGGGCGGAAAAAATCTCCACATTAAGTTACGTTTCCTTAGTCGGGTCAAGAAGCGTTCATTAATTAACTCAGTGTGCTTCCGAGACATTATTTATTACACAGGCTTCCATATATCTTGGTAAGATGCACGTTTCCTTTTTCTTACAAGTCTAAGAAGTTTTAGATAAGATAAAGATAATATAAAGGATAAAAGATATACTTATAAGAAAGAATACATATATACATGTCAGCCTATGGACTTCCACTGCTGGACAAAAGCCACCCCCAAGGATCTTCACAACGACCAGTCTTACGGTGCCCACGCCCAACGGCTTCCAGCGACTTTAACCAAGTCGTCAGTCCACCTTGTTGGAGGCCTTCCTACACTGCGTCGTCCGGTGCATGGTCGCCACTCGAGAACCTTTCTGCCCCATCGTCCATCGGTTCTGCGAGCAATGTGCCCCACCCACTGCCACTTAAGGTTTGCGATTCTTCGAGCTATGTCGGTGACCTTGACGATGACCTAATGTGATCACGCTTCTCTCCCATCGGGGTAGGAAGAGACCACTTCAATCCACTTGCTACGATGCAAACACTTCCCTTCATCCACATTTAACAGTCGACTCATACATGCACGTCGCATAAGGGGTAGGGACTTTGCTTCTCTTTCACAAGTCCCCGATTTGATCGATAAAAAAAGAATATAAAAAAGAAATAATATTTTTCTAATTCTATTTAAAAAAAAATCGATAAATGCGAATCGAGTGCGGTGTTCGATATTTGACATGCAGTATCCGTTTTATAAGCGGATATGACATACCACAAACGGGAACAATATATTAAAAAGTTGCCTAAGTAAAAAGGGTTTGTAAGCTCCAGTAATTTTTCTAAATAAAATCTAATTTGATCTAATATTTGGCGGCTGCAAAGCGTTTACGTGAAACTTCCAACTTGTAAAAAGTTTGATTAAAAAAGCGGCTGCTATTTTCGAAATTTAATTTAGTTTACTCTTTTTGTGAACGTAACTCGTAATTGTGAAATCTTTTGAATAAATTGTGTTTAGCCGATTGAGTTAATTGTTTTAAACAACATGTTTCAGAATATGTTATTTTAGATTAAGTAAGTAGGGTTTATGTGAAATCCGCCAACCCGCACTTGGCCAGCGTGGTGGATTACGGCCTAATCACTCTCTGTATGAGAGTAGGCTCGTGCCCCTCGGTGGGGACATAATATATGGGCTAACAACAACAACAACAAGTAGGGATTTAAGTTTAGTTTATAAGAATTTATTGTGAATAGTTTTTATGTTTATTGTAAAGATAAATAAAAAATATTAATTTCAGAATCCTATCTTTCTAATAAATTATAAATGTTTACTAATATTCTAGTAATATCTACCAATATTATAAACTGTGTGCCGATGGATGGAGAGGATGTTTGTTACCCTTTCACGCAAACAACACTGAATAGTTTTAATAAAACTTTTCAATATTGTAGCATATATATATTTGAATAACACATAATTTTATTAAGTAAGTATGTGTTTCTACCCAGATTGTATAATGATGTAGCATAAACAGTAACAATCAATGCTGTGCACGTCTGTAATCGGTGCAAGTACAAGAAATTATACCCTATCAATGTTTCTTTGTAAATGTTTGTGTTTGTATTGTTAGTGTGCCAATAAATAAATAAAAATTAAAAAAAAACACATAGGCTATATTATTTTGAGATATTGTGTCAGTTATCCAAAATATGAAGATAAATGCTTTGAATACCTTAAAACCTATTATTTTGAAATTTAAATAGCCTTTTTATCGATATGATAAATCGAGCATGTATGAGGTGATTGATGAATGTGGATAAATGTATATCTACACACATCCGGGCCGAGTCCGGGACGTGTCAGGGAAAAAATATCATTCCATACATTTTGTATGGACTCGTTCACATACGTTGTCATGTCGACGTATTTTTTCCCTCCTGACAGGCCACGGCTCGGTCACGTCCCGGGCACGGCTCGGATTTGTGTAGATAGTCATTAAGCGAAAGACTTGTGTTTGAATCGTAGCAATCTCTACCTACCCCGATCGGAGAGAGGCGTACGAACAATGTACATATGAATAAGATTGTAATCATAATACTACAGAGTAATGAATTCGGTAATACTCGAGAGCATAGTTCCAATTCCAAAATTGTTCGATGACACGTCAGACGCGAAATATGCAACACAGGTAACGTGCAAGTTCGTAATACATGGGAGAACTTTGTCTTTGAATAACTAACACAATTTGACTGGGTGCTAGACTTATATTATTATGCTAGGACGGATTAAAGAACAGTTTACTTATACATAATGTTAGGAAAAGTATCACTTTCCTTTTAACCAGGTATAGTAGGTGTTAGTGATGAAGAACACATTCCACGAAAAAAAATTTTTTTTGGACTCATTTTTTATTAAGAATTTCATTGGCACGCCTCCGGGCTAGGCCGGCGGCTTAAGGTCTATCTATACACATCTGGGCCGTGCCCGGGACGTGACCGGACGTGGCCTGTCAAGAGGAAAAAAATACGTTGCCATGACAACGTGTGTGAAAGAAATCATAGAATTTATTTTCATAGTTAAATTATGTAAATAAAACTATCGTTGAGGGTATTCTTGACCTGGCCTGACTTTTTCCAACTCCAATTTGATCAATTTGATTATTTAATTTACTTTTTTATTTCAAAATTTTTATTTCCAAATTCATTAGTCCACGAAATTACACAGTAAAATTATTACATAAGTTGTTAAAGATTACAATTTCTCTCACATTTACTAATTCAGCTTACATCATAATCCAGAAATCCGTGTAACCTCTTATCGTAAACCGAGAAATGTTTACCGTAACGCTCAGGGGATGTAAAACAAGGGATTTTATTGTAACCTTTTACAGTGCTTGTAGACGTCCGTTTTTTTATCGGACTTCGGGCCGATGTCCATCATTACGCAGTGGTGTATGGTTTATAATGGAGTATGTACACGCATCGGACTTCCAACCGGCAAAAATATATGGCGGTATTAAGAGGTTCGTTGTCCGGTTAAAAAAACGGACGTCTATTAAGCGCTCTTAATGCGTTTGGTTGTATGTACACGCACCGGACATCCATCCGGCAAAAAGACCTACTTTTTGCTACTTTTTTTCTGAATACAATACTGCCTCTTAATCATCTCTTTTATGGCCGTTCCCAATATTCTATGTATCTCTGGTTTTGCCCTTCTGGAGACAGAATTAGTTATCTATCTATATTAGAATTTTTCGTCCCCATAAAGCTACCGCTGTCAAAAAATCTATAGGATTCTTCTGAAGAATAGATCAAAAGTGACAGCTACATGACAGTTATACCACGTAACGATAGCTGTTTTTCTTTGAATATTGGGACTGGGGTTAATTTTCTTAGAAATCCAAGTATTTTATTAAGTAGTCAGTCCGTTATCCGGTGAAAAAAACGGACGTCTGCAAGTGCTCTAACCTTTTTGCTTTAAACGACCAAACTTTATGCTTTAGTAGGAATATTCGAAATAGCATCGCTGATTGAATCGGTCCGAGTGTCAATAAAACTTGATGATATTAAATGTTTGAAGCTAAAAAGATTAGGTTTTTAGTATATTTTATATTTCGATTGGTTATTCGTCTTACAAGGTTGCGGACCATTACTGCTAAGCGAGTCGGCGAGAGAGCGATACAAAAATAAAAGTTGATTGCCCGACTCGCTCTTTAGGTACCTTTCTTATCTTATCTTATGTAGCCATCAGTGTCTCACTGCTGGGCAAAGGCCTCTCTCCTCCTTCTCCACTCCTACCTTAACTTATAATTTTACAAAAGAACAATATATATAAAATTCAGTCAACAAAGATATCAATCATCATCATCAGCCTGTTGTAGTCCACTGCTGGACATATGCCTCTCCTTTTGCACGCCATCGCCACTGTGATCTATCTTCGGCTGCTCGCATCCAGCTCCTGCCAGCCATCTTGCGCAAATTGTCACTGCACCTTCCCTGAGGACGTCCAACATTACTCTTGCCGAGTCGCGCTCTCCACTCAAGAACACAAGAACAAAGATATAAATAACAAATATATAATAGATATATATTTTAATAAACCTAGACCAAAATCAGAGAGCCTATTCTAATCCTAGTGTCTAAATACTTAAGTTTTACTAGACAATAAGAATCCTAGAGAACTCCCCGAGCAATCAACATTTTATCGGCAGTAAATGATCACAACATGAACATAAACTGGTCAAGGTCCCTTGTGTAGGAGCTGTAGATAACATTCAGAAACTAGGTTTTATTTTAAAGGTTAGTTATAAGATTTTTTTTCAACGATTAAAAGTAAAAGATAATGTGGGAGAGGGGGGAATCTCTCCTTATCAGCCCTTTTAATGTATCTAAAAAACCTTTTAATGTAAAAATAAACGAAAGAGTACAAAAATACTGAGCGTTCAAGTTTGATGAGAGGTTTCGCCGCGGCGACCGCTGGCTGCGTACGGCTGCCCTTACAAATTTTATACAACATTTTTTTACAGCATGCCATTTTTCTTATCATCTATAAACTCATGCACAATGCATACAAATACTTATTTACAAAATGATCCTATGCTCACATGCGCGTTTTTCTTAAAGTACTTTAATCATTTCGTTATATAAATCACAGAATTAAAAGTAGGTACTTAATTTAGGCAGGTATACTTTATCTAAAATACTAGGTTAGGTACTCGTAACTACAGTAAACTAAGTATACTTAAAGTACTTCAGTCACTTCATACAATAAAACTAGTAAGCAAAATCAGATAATCTACTACTAAGCTTAGCTTCAAACACCATAATAGGTCCATAGAATTGTCAGCAAAGCGAAACGCAACGTAAATGGACGAGACGCTTCACCGCCCATAGAATTAGTTGGTGTTACGCTCTGTATGCTATGAAAACGTCCCAGTTCCACTACTCGTATGTTAGGATAAGCTGGTAAACGTTTTGAATGCTGTAAAGTGTCATTTTTGTTTGGGAAAGTGTTAGTGAAAGATAAATTCATGATTGTTTAGACGTTTAAATATTGAAACTTGAAAATGCTGACGAATTGGTTTGACTAATTTAAAAAACGTCACGTTATCATAGCTTCACGTTATTGTAGTTATCATAGCTTCAGTAAGTTATAGCTTCAGTGGATAGGGAATGTGTTTTGCTAAATAATTTCTAGATTACGGAATGATCAAGTTTTTTTATCCCATTGGGGTAGGCGGAAACCACTGAGTAACTGAGTAAAGAGTGTAACGGATATGTATGTAAGAGTAAGATACCATAGCAGATAGTGTTTTCAAAACCTGCGGTTGCGAAGCGGTAGCGGGGCGTTTACTGCGGGTTTCGAAAACGCCATCTACTATGGATCTAAGTTATTCAGTATCACAAGCAAAAGAACTATGTCAGCTACGAAGCACATTTTCTTTCATCCTCTCCTTCTGTTGTCGGAAACCGCGCCTAAAGCTATTATTTAATGTCCAGTTGCTTTTAAACGCAATTTAATGAGACATTCTCTTTTTTAACAGCCGCCTGAATTGCTCCCTCAACGTCATTGAGTTTATTAAAAAAATTGATGGGATGTTCTTTTGTTATAATGGTAGTAATTATGAAAGCTGTTTCGGTGCCTTGTTTTTTATATGCGGTTTAGACTCGCGAATTTGGTCGTTTGTTTTTAAGTGGTCTATTTGCTACGTCGGATTTAATTTTGTTGCGTTGTAAATACTTGGGATATGTTCTGGCACAGAGGCATACGACCACGGCTATCCTCTGAAAATCGCTTCGTCTGTGCTCTTATTGGGTAGGTAAGAAGACAAGAATAATTTCTTGTTTCTTACCTTTAAGATCGCAGGTCATCCGTAGGCGTGTTTTAGTTTTTAGAACTTTTTTTTCTATCTTATCTTATCCAGCCGTCAGTGATGAAGTAACAAACATCCATCCATCCATTCATCGGCACAAACATTGACATTTATAAAATATTCATTATTTACATTACCATAATCTTATGGAATTCCATCGATCTCACGAGCAATTCCACTCAAACGCCCTCTTTATACCGTATCATATTAATAGCCATTACCCATTTAAGGCAACTATCTTATGGTCTACCGCACACTAGCATTAACAATCCCAAGTTATAATCCCATGTCTTGAGGGCTCCATAAGCCATTATTGAATTTGGAAATGGTCCAACCTTCGGATTTGTGTCAGCCAAGTGTGTCGACTAGATTTATGCGTTATAGCAGGTTCTACCCCTTGCATATTGTAGTTTTATTATCGTACGGAGCAAACAGTTTTGGTGGTTCAGTTTGGGTCGTTTATATAAAGGTTGTGGGTTTGATTCTCGTAATAACCTCTTTAATTTGCATCGTGATTATTGTGTACTTAGGATATCGGGTGAGATCGGTAAGAGTCTATATTAAATTGGTGATAACTGATGTCAAATGACGATTATACTTCGGTGTAAGGGCGTTTTCAGAACCTATCGTTTTAAAGGCGCGTACGCTCGAACCGGTGTGGTGTAGTATTAATATCAATATGGACTATATGAGCTAAGAACCGCGTCAACGCTTATACGAGCAAAAGACACGCGTACACGCACTTCTAAAAACGAGCGTATCCGCGCGTATAAAACGCTGGATTAAAAACGCCCTAGGCAAGAAACTTATCTGTGAAACGCGTCTATACATTTGAGTGATGAAGCCCAGTTGAGTTTGAGTTGTTTTGAGTGTTTGTGTCATAAAATGTTTCGTGAAAACAAATGAAAACTGACAGTTTGAGTATTAAGTCTAGACTGACTGCAAAGCCCTATTTCGCCAGACACGATGTGGACGATAATGATGATTACTATATAAGGTGACTTTAAATTAGTGAACGATAGAAAAGGATATGCATGTATTCGTAATAACAAACAACTTTTACTATGGGGTCAAGTTCAAAATCGTAAAAAAATTTGTTCCCCCATACTATCAGCTGATGCATTTTATATGGGGAGTTCAAAAAATTTTGAATGATTTCGACCTTGTTCCCATAGTAAAAGTTGTTTGTTATCATATCCTTTTATATGCATATCCTTTTCTATCGTTCACTAAGTAAAAGTCACCCTATATTTAGTATATTTATTGAGTATAATAATAATACCTACCTGTTTATAAAGGTTTTTATAAATGTACAATACGTTAGTACCCATATTACGTGTAGTAGACATAGACATAGACATTTATTTTCTAACAAACACAGTACAACACACAACACAAACTCGACAGTTCACAATTACATTTTTAAAATAACACGCAGATTTATAGTAGTTTAGTAGTTTTTATATTTATTTAGTATGTGTTACACGGCTTGCATATTCTAGTTTTATTAGTGTCGCGGCTGTCTGCACGTGGAGAAAGGTAGCGCCATGTCAGCAGTTGGATATTGGCTTTACCTTGTTTGCTGAGTTACACAATTTTGTTGGTGGCACGTATGCTTTATTTCTAGCTCTGTTTTCTGTATATTTTTGAGAGGGTGTGTTATGTTAGTTGAGTTACTGTTTTTGTTTTAAGTTGGTTATCATGGTCATAGTTATCTCATGATGCCAGTTATTTATTCTCAGTCCAAGATAATTTTCAGTACAAAATTTTAAAAAAAGGAAGGAAGAAGTAAAGTATTCGATATAACAACATAATGCAAAGCATTTATTTATAATATAATCGTTTCATAACCAGAGTGGTTGCCATTTAAAATTTGAAACAAAACCTGACTCAAACGCCTATTCCAGTTTGCATTTTTCATATTCATGTTATTGGCTGTAAAGTTTCATATTTTATTTTATTGCTAAGATTCTGTTATTCTAAAAAGAATAAAATAAAATAAATAAAATAAATAAAAAGCATTAGTCGCAATTGGTAACCAACGCAACCAAATGCCTATTACGACGACGTAATTCGAAATAGCAGTAATATTTCTCTCAGTCAAATTGGCTGAATTCAGCAAAATAATTTCGACTCATCAGACCACAGATTTAAAATATTAGATGTGCCTTTTACAGAGATCACGTTTTAATATACTGTGGGTTTTTAGCCGACTGTGCCAGAAGGAGGGTTAAGTTTTTCAAGAATATGTATGTATTTTGTATGTATAATTCTGTGGTACACTATACAGCCTAAATGATGGATTTTAGCTTGAGAGGTGTCGATAGATTCATATTTACTGTGAGAGTGACCCTGGGAACGTAAAAATTTAAAAATGTGTTTTTGAAACGCAGTTTGGTTTGTTGAAAATAATAAGGTTAGGTTATTTACGACTGATTAATGTAGGTAGATGAGGCAAAAGAATTGTGTTTGGATCGTAGCAAGTGGAGAAAAGTGGTTTCTGCCTACCCCGATGGGAAAGAGGCGTGATAGATATGTTAATTTTTCGCTTGAAATCACCCTTATGAACATTCTATTATAATAACCAACTGCCTGTCAGCGTCGTAGTTTTCATGTTTAGAATACGTGACATGAAAGTTATTTCATGTCATATACTAACTTGTCATGTTAAAACTTTAAATAGAGTTTTAAGCATAGAATATAATAAGCAGGAGCGATACCGTCTGAATCTGCGTGCCTAGTCTGGCCCAAAATGGCTACTTTTTGTATGGTACTACTTATCGTTTCAAAGGTCATCTACCAAGAAAACTTGACGCAACCTTGGCACGCTGTCATAAACTCATTTGTATATGAAAAAAAAATGAAGCCACTCCTCATATTCCTTCTTCATTCAAATAGAGTGATATAAGCTTGAAGAAATTTTTTAATGAAAAGGGCTGATAGTGGAACATTAATAATTTTTGTAAGACAAAAAGAGACGACAGTATTTTTTAGTATATCGTACCGGGAGTATATTCAACAATTTAATTATTTGCTTCAGACAAGATAAAGTTAATCACCATCTAAACGATGATGGAGCAAAACAAATCTCCTATTTGTTTAAAAACAGTTTTTTTGGTGCTCCTGATTTTATAACGGTTTGAAAAATTACCTATTGAAGCTGGGGCTAATCAATCATTTTGGAATGACAGAGGACTGGCCGTTCGAGATTTTTTAATTCAAAACATGACGATGTGTTTTTTGGGTTTTCGGTTTTGAGTTGATTATTTAGATGAGAGCTTATTTTTGTAATAATTTTAATAGTGTGTGTTGATGTCAAGTCAACCAACCTGTAGGCAAGCTTGCCTAGATTTGATCTTCTTGCCTTTCTCTATTTAAACAAAAAGAGCTTCTGTCTACTTTTACTTGTCAAAAATATTCACGCTGGTAACTCAGAAATAGTAACAGAACATCAATTTGTAAGAACTATTAAATATATGAGCTAAAATATTCTAAATGCCAATTTTAGTTTCGTACATAAATACTTTTTCGTAGTTAAGTATATTATTATTTTTTATATAACAAATAAAAAACAAAAACATTTGAAAACTCAAAACAAAAGCCTGCTTCTTTCTTTTCAAATTTCGAACGTATCCACTAAAATGATGTTCCAAATTTGAAATTCGATAGTGAAATTGTAAAACAAAGCTAGAAACATTTAGATGGCAATAAAGTACAAAATTAATGGGCATGCTTGTTTGTGCGTATGACGGATTTACTGCGGACCAAGATAACGCAGATCCAATGATTTATTCAATTTGTTTACCCTCCTAAATTAATGGGCCTACGAATTTTGTTGTTTAAATGTTGCTTTTCTTATTTCTATGCGAAATATTTCTGATATATCGCATAGAAATATTTATATATTTCTAAATATAAACGCTAAAGAAAAGTTTTTGTCAATTTCATGTTTCTTGTTTTTGATACTAAGATAATCAATTTACCTAGGACCATTCTAAATATAGATTACAGATTAAATACAGATACAGATTACGTTATTATTATTACATACATACATTATTACATTATTATTTCTTATTTATTTACAGATTATTTTTAGATTTTTTTTTCTATATAAATATTTATGATAAGACATTTTTTTTATAAATAAGGACACAAACTCCTTTCGCTGTGTGTTTGGATCTTAGCAAGTGGAAGGAAGTGATATCTGCCTACCCCAGTGGGAGAGAGGCGTGGCGTGACGGATATGTATATTATAATATGTAAAATGGCTGCTATCATTAAAGGTTCTGCCAACGTCAAGAAAATGTTACAAAATCAGAGAGAATAAACTACTTTTAATATGGAACCTTTACCTAATATGTCTTTTATTAAGAACTAGCTGTCCCGGCGAACTTCGTCCCGCCTTAGAATGAACTTTATTGTGTAGGAATAAAGTTCAAATTGACTCTACATTTTAGTAAGAAAACATTTGTATGGGAAAAAGAAAAGGTCTGTTTTAGGGCTTTCCCGGCAATTATTCGAATTTTTCTCACCGTAAGAACCATCCTTGGACTTCAATGAACATTTAAAAAAAAGAATTAGCGAAATCGGTCCAGCCGTTCAGGCGTGATGCCGTGACAACGGAAAACGGGTTTCATTTTTATATATATAGATAAACATAGAAACACCGAAACTTAAAACAAACATTTCTGTACATCACAGCAACGATTATCTCTAGTTAGAACCGAACCCACGACTTGCATGTCACTACCAACTACGCCAACTGACCAGTCTCTCTAATCGTTCCTAGATTTTGTTTTCTGTCGGCCATTTGCAGATGAGTTTGGAATAAAGCCAAATAAGTTAGCTGGCTTGTAACTTAACTTACGACTGAGGTAAATCGGGATAAAGTTAAATTACTTGCTATAACTATTAGATTTTTTCAAATAATAAAGTTTTTATAATTTATATTTTTTTATAAATAAATTTTCTAGTACGAATTTCAAGTATGAATAAAACAAAAGAGAACATAAAATTGTACTTAATGCTGTCTACACACCAAAGCCGCCGGCTTTTTTGACAGCTGCCATTCGTATGTCGTAAAGCCTAGCCCGGCGGCGGTATGTCGGCGGCTTTGGTGTGTAGATAGCATAAGTTAACTAAGTCGTACTTATTGAATACAGAAAAACCATTGACATTACAAACATTCACAACAACGTACAACAATCCATAGACACTGGACGAATGCGAGGATATTTGTTACTCTTTCACGCGAAAACCCATACTACACAGATTTTAATGAAACTTTACAATATTGTAACTTGTACATCAGAATATTAACGCTACATTATTATTTGTAGCTATTTCATGTTTCTTCTAAGATATGAAGATTTAAGATACTAGATACTCGTATTTTAAAATAATAAAAAATCAGCACGATTGTAATACCTTCTTCTTCTTATTTAAGAGCTTAGCTCTTGTCGGTGGAGCCTCTTTCCATACCCCCTATTCTCTGCCTTCTTTTTGACATCTTGATACGACATGGCACCCGCCTTTTCCTTCACCTGTTCTAGGAACTTCCGTCTGGGTCTTCCTCTCTTCCTTTTCCCTCCAATTTTTCCTTCTATGATGTTTTTTTATGTAGGAATCATGTCGTATCAAATGTCCTAGCATTTTTCCTCAATAGATTTTAGTAAACTTCTCTTTTCTCCCACAATCTGTAATGCCTATTCAATTAAATTAAGCCTAAAAAAAAACAGCTCCCATAAAGATAAATCTCCATAACACAATGTTTTACAATACGTTATGAAGGCAACAATTAAATTTATTACAAGCTAGAGGCTAGTTATAAAATCCTGTCCCACAACCCTTTCTAACTTATGTAATAACTTAAGTAATTCATGGAACTAAGTTGACATTCGAAATTCACCTAGGGAAACTGCCCGCGGGAGGGCCATGTTACGTCATTTAAGTTTTGCTTTTAGAAACTTTAATTCTATTTAAAACTAGTGTTAGATAAAATTTCGGTGGTGTTTTTTAATGGAAACGTACAAGGTATGTTCATGTATGCATTACTAGAGGCTGCCCGTGGCGTGTTCGTTTACTTATAATTGATTATAATTACATATAGCTACTTTGAATAAGCAGATCTAAATTTCGTAGTACTATCAATAGTTATGGTTGGTGCAATAGTTATGCGGTAAGTAAGAGGTCTTCGGGTCGGAGGTTCGATCCTACGTGGATACATTTTATTTCTTATTTTTATTATTTTTTATTTTTTTTGTTCATTATAACCTATCTTTATGTATCAAGTCATACTTTATTTATAAATAAAGTAAAATACATATCATTTACTTATAATTATGTTTTTAAAATATAAAATTAAATAAGTGAATATCCTTAAATATACTTGTTTACTTGCCTATATAGTTATTTAAAAAACACGAAAATAACATGATTACGATGACGAAAGTAATATGATAATTTTTTTTTTTTTAAAGTACGTACGCGTACTTACTGTTTTAGTTTTTGTCTAGATTAAGAATTAAGTACCGTATAAAATAAAATAAAAATAGTGCAGCAACATAAAGTCTCTCTCCATTTTGAAACAGCACCTAAACACACTATGCGTTTATGCAGCAATAACGACCGTGTAACAAGGGGACAGCGGTTTGAGGTCACAAACCACGTCGTGTGTAAGCTGTTACGCTGTGTTCACTCGCTTGTTTGCTATATCTGCTTTACTTTGTTTGGGTTCCGTATGTTATAGGTTTGGTCTGTACTACATGACCCAATTGGCACAATATGGTTGATGGTTTAAGACCATTATTGGTTGGCTGTAACCATTGTCTGTTCTAACTACTAACAAGGGACTCAAGTCATATTTTCAGTTGTGTGTCGGCTGAGTGTCAACAATATTGCTATAACACATGAATTATATTCTTATTCTTATCTAGACATCACTGTCCCACTGCTGGGCAAAGGCCTCTCTCCTCTTCTTCCATGATTCCCTATCCTGGCCGCCTCTGTCCAGGTATCCAAGAAGGCGTCCAGCTCATCTCGCCACCTTTTTCGTGGTCTGCTGTGAGATCTTTTGGATTTTATAATTTTAAAATATTATGAAGGTAAATTTTCCAAGATATGATGATATACACACTCACACTCACTCTCACTCTCACTCTCTGTATGAGAGTAGACTCGCGCCCCTCGGTGGGGATATATATGGGCTGATAAAGAAGAAGAAGAAGATGACGATATATAAGTACGAATGAAAGGACAGGCAGACTTTAATACCAAAAAAAGGGGTATAGAGCGAGAAGGAGATAATAGTCTTAAAATAAAGTAAAAGGTAAGCAAAATAAAAAAAAGACTATTATAATTACATCTCCCCAAATATTATGCAATGTTATGCAACTTATGCAATTCAAAAATCTCTCTACCTTTTTTTTATACAAAACATTCATGCGTTTAAAAGTTATGAAGCCGATACGTTAGCAAATGGCGTGCAATAAAAGCCATATACTTTACAGTGGCACTTGGATGGCGATGGTCCAATAAAGCATTAGGCTTTGTGACCCACTGCCAACTCACGCCAGTGTACAGTTACACTCAATTGCAAGTCATGTTTGTTTTAAAACGCAGTAATTATTAGTCGCTGGAAACCATTGGATGTGGGCAGCGCAAGACCGGTCGTTGTGGAGATCCTTGGGGGGAGGCTTTTGGTCCAGCAGTGGACGTCCATAAGCTGACATGATGATGATGATGGCTTATTAACATAGTCAGGAGTAGGTACTCTGAGGTAGGCAGAAACCAATTCCCTCCACTTGTTACAATCCATACTTCTTTCACTTCATCCTCATTCATCAATTGCCTCATACATGCTTGTCCGTTGTTTCAGCCGTTCCCAATATTCAAAGACAGATAGCTATCCGAGACCGGCAGTATTTAACTGTCACGTAGCTGTCACTTTTGATTTATCCTTTAGAAGAGTCCTATAGATTTTTTGATAGCGGTAGGTTTATAGGGATGATAAATTCTAAGACAGATAACTATTTCTGTCTTCAGTAGGGCAAAATCAGAGATAGATAGATAGAATAAAGGGAATGGCCCGGGAAAGTATGTATGTATGTATATCGGTATAGAGTTGTTGTTGCCGACCCAACTGGCGCTATGGTTACCATATCGCACCGCTACTCAGATGGTTCAATCGTCAAAATTGTCGCTATATTCAGTATTTCATCTTTTTATAGGGTTCCGCACCCAAAGGGTGCTATTACTGAGACTTGGCTGTCCATCTGTCTGTCTGTCTGTCTATCGGTCCGTCCGTCTCTCATCAGGCTGTATCTCATAAACCGTTACAGCTAGAGCGTTGAAATTTTCACAAACGATGTATTACCGTTGCCGCTATAACAACAAATACTAAAAATAGAATGATATTTATAATTAACGGGGACTCCCATATAACAAACGTGTTTTTTTTTGCCATTTTTGCTCGATATCAATACTGAATGGTACGGAACTCTTCCTGCGCAAGTCCGACTCACACTTGGCCGGTTTTTAAGCCTTTTAAGGACTTATTTCCAGCCCTAAAACGTTCCGAACCTAAAAGTAACGCCATTATAGTCTCAAAAACATGTTCCTAACTCATCACATAATATTGTCACACTATAAAACGGCAATAAAATATACGAAGCACCTCTAAAGTTCGTAAACGGCCGTTTATAGCTCTGCAACGTTGCACAACTTGTGCTACTAACTGTACAGCAGACTTACTGATAAGTTAGTTTAGTTTATTGCTATGCCAATTCTATAACAGCTTTAGTGTTAACTACCTTCTTAGTTTTAGTTATGTTCGGAAGTTGAGAATCTATATATACCTTCATATATATCCGTTACGCCTCTCTCCCATCTGGGTAGGCAGATACCACGTCCCTCCACTTACTACGATCCAAACACACAGAATTAAGAAATATACTTACGTACATACATACCTATCTGTCATGCCTGTCTTCCATCGGGGTAGGCAGAGACCACTTAGAAAAATCTATTAAACGATATAAAACAAGATGGCCAAACGGTCGATCGCGACTGTTATTTCAGTAGATCGTGGCACGGCAAAAAATACGTAAACCAGACCTCGCATCTAAACTAATGGAAGATGCCCAGACGCAATACTCACATATATAAAATTAAAAAGTTTCTAATTACATTATAAAACTTTAAAAAACAGACTGATGTCACAATGCATTGAGACGTTTGCTCTATAGGACTGATAGGATTAGATTATGTCATTAAGTCCCACGTTGCGTGTGACAAGTGTGCTTCTGATCGTAACATTTCTATGAAGCAGATGTCATAATACGTTGCGTACGTTGCATACGTAGAACCAGTCTGTCTCTAGCTTTATTCACTCCTTTGTGCTTGTCAAATTCCGTAGATACTAGATAGTAGCAGACAATATTATTAAACGTAACGCTTCATTTAAATGTGGGAGCTCACTCGCTCTATAGAAGAAAGCGAAAATTTTACTTGACGCAACTTCCACTAGTTGCGTTCCTAACCGCGATTAGCACCACAAAAACTAAAGCTGACAATGTCTTGTCAAATATTGTTATACTTGTCAATTTTCATAACAGTCGAATAATTTTATTAACGAAATTAATAAAAAAATGTGTTTTATATATTTTTTACAATAGGTAGTTTTTAATTGTTCATTTATTTGTTTGCTGTTGTAACCATAGTACCGAAGAGTTCGTAAAAAAAGTTTTTAATCACAAAATGACTGATCCATACTCTTTTCCGCCTTTAAATTTTCAGTTACTAATAATGAATTTCACGATCCATAAGCTTTAGAATAATAAGCCCTTAACTCCAGTTATTACAGCTTATTACAAACACTCGGAATATTAACTTTATATATACAGGGTGTACACAAATAAAAACATTCAAAATAGGAGATTTCTTGAATTGATACTACTTTGTAAAAAAAATGTGTTTTAAACAACTTTTATGGTGCAACTCTGAAAAATCTATTTATTTATTTTTAAAGGTACTAAACAACAATGACAAACAATTCAAATCTTAATTTTTACTGTACCTATTTAATTAGGTATTTAATTTAAATACTATTTATCTTAGCATAAATTAATAACGAAGAAAGATAAATAGTAAGCAGATTTGCAATTATAAATAGTTTTTGACAGTGACAAAGAAAATGACTTGACCCACCTTAAGGTGGGTACAGACACACAGATCCGGGCCGTGGCCTGTCAGGAGGGAAAACAACATGTCCTCATGACAACGTGTGTAAACGAATCCATAGAAAATGTATGGAATTATATTTTTTTCCCTGACACGTCCCGGACACGTTGTCATGACGACGTATTGTTTTCCCTCCTGACGGGCCACGGCCCGAATATGTCCCGGGCACGGCCCGGATCTGTGTAAGTAGACTTTAAAGGTCTATCTAAAGGTAAGTTTTTTAAGGGTCTATTTAAAGGCAAGTTTTTCAACGGCTTCCAAAACCACCCTGTATACATAACCCCACTTTATTTTTATTAAACCCTCACACAGTAATATTGGACATTGTAATTTCGCTATCGCAAGGATAAGCTAGGTTAATATTGAGAAATTACCATCATAACAGATTTCATTTGCGCTCCATTTGTGATAACAAACTCGACGGGCGGTTTGCTTGAAATGAGTTGAATGACTACGGAAGGTTACATGTTACGAATTCTATCTTAATAATTTTTTTTGTCTATGTATGGATGGATAAAAGAATGGACAAATTATATCCTGCTAATATTATAAATGTCAATGTTTGTGTCGATGGATGGATAGATAGATAAATAGATGAATGAGCACAGGATGAATGGATGGATGGACAGATGGATGGTTGGATGAATGGATGGATAGATGATGTATGTGAGGATTTTTGTTACTCTGTCACGCAAAAAACTACTGAAAGAGACTGTGGCTTAAACATCAAAATACCACACAAGCTATATATTTTAAGATTTCATTTTTTTCCTCAATGGGACGATATAAACTTGTGAAAAATTAATTGATTTTGCACAAAATACACCGTGACTATTTGTATCCCATAGTAGGACTACCGTTTAAGCTCTAATGCACGAAGATGTTGCGTATATGAGACAGTTAGATGTACTTTAGCTATCATCAACGTCTCGGTAGTTGATAGGGGTCAAAAACTAGATTAAATGAATTCAAAGAAACACAAAATGGGGAATATGGCCGGCATTTTGGGAACCATGCGTCAGGGAGACGCCTTGGATATCTTTTTTTGTAATATTCAAGTACTTAGATTAGTCGTCGCGTCTCCGCGAGGCATCCGGTGACCCGAGAGCTAGCAGCTTTTTGGCGCAACGTATTAGTGTTGCCATACGAAGGGGTAATGCGGCCAGCTTGTTGGGGACGATGCTCCGCGGTGACGCGCTGGATTCAATTTTTTATTTGTAATGTGCTTTTGTATTTTTTTTTTTGTATTTTGTATGCTTTCTTTGTGTTTGATTAAATGTTTTTTTTACTTTAGTACTTAGATTAATCTTTCACTTCCCAGAAAAAAAAGAACAATAGAAAATCTATTGTGTCTGGGTTTATAATGGGTTAGTGGGATGTGAGAGGTCAAGGGTCTGTTTCAACACTTACAGATAAAATTTATCTGACAGATATCTTATACCTGTCTCTGTATAAAACGTCATGTTTTATGAAATAGACATAGGTTTATCTGGCAGTTAAATTTTATCTTTAGGTGATGAAACTTGCCCTTAGTATATATAATTATGTTTTTGTGAAATAGTTATCTTAAGTTATAAATTCATTTCTTTTAAAGTAGCGAAACATATAAAACAGTTATCAAATTCCAATTAGAATAATGATTAATTAAATTAATAGTGATTTCTATGATAGAGTACTTACTTGATGTGACATATGGTTTCTTGAGAAACATCATTGAAGGAAAGGTTGAGGAGAAGAGAGGGAGAACAAGATCGCTACGTACTTTTACTCAAGTGAAGGAGAAAGTTAACATCGTGTCATAATAAGAAGTCAAGGCGTTAGCAGAAGGCTTCAAAAATTAAGGAATCAACATTTTGAAATAAAAATCGAATCATATTCTAATCAAAATCGCCGTCTCTTTCCCACAATAAAATAATCAATTAGCAGGTCAAAGTGTGACAGAGACGAAGATAAATAACTCTAGGTAAGTGGCAGGGAAAATATTTTTCACAGGTAAGCATTGGGAGTGAGACCAGATGGGGTATAAATCAAATCTGTCATAGAAAAAGTATTTTTTTGTAGTCATCATTATGTCAGATAAGCATAGGAATAAGGTTTTTTATGGTCAATTTTATTTTAACGTGGGTAAATGGTGTCAGTATAAACAAGTGACTGCTAGTGACTGTACGTATCCATCGACATTTCTTGAAAAACGACACAATATTTTAAAATAATATACCTGTCGGAGATTACGTTCATGAAGGCTATTTTGGAACCATTTGCAAACTCTTTACTGCTAAAATGCAAGAACTGGCATGTTTCGGACTGGTTGTCACTTTGGCGCTTTCATATTTGAGTCGCTGTCATGTATGATGGATTCTGTTGGATTATTGATTTGAAGAGATATCGGAAGACATCACGTACACCTTGTTATTTTATAACGTGATTGCAAACTACACAATAAAGCCAGTTTGTTCAGTACACGCCCACTGTCTTATTTTAACTAAAAGCTTAAACGCCACCTCTGATGACTCGTCTCGTCGACATACCTATCCTTTGTGTTATTCTGATCTGCAAGCTATAATACTGCAAAGTTTAAATAAAGTCTGTTTCGTAGTTTTTGCGTGTTACAAACATCCGACGACATGTATGAGTGTGGATGAAGCGAAAGAGGTGTGTTTAGATCGAAGCAAGCGGAAGGAAGTGGTCTCTGCCTACCCCAATGGGATAGAGGCGTGACGGATATGTATGTATGTAGGTATGTATGTACAGACATCCACATATCCAGCCATCGGCATAATTAATGTGACATTTAATAATTAGTTTTGGCTAAGAATATTTTGTTTATGATAAAACAATTGACGTTTATGTATACCCAGTTGACTAAAAAGAGTGAAAAGAACCTTTTTAACGATTCATATCTCAATAACAACTTATAAATCACACTATACGTATGACAAGCACAGCAAAGGATGACGCCATCAAACTGCAGATAGCCTGCACACCTAGTGGAAAAAAGTTTTAAATAAACAAGCCTGCCGCACTGTTCTGAAACTCACTGTTGCAGGCGCAATGGTGGGGCCACTAGATGTTAATAAATTTTGATTATTTTTTTGAGTGCTCTCTGCGTTATAATACTTAATAAAACTATGTACTTACTGATGATTGCCTGTAACGAATTATAATTGAATGCCGAGGTATATTTTGATGTTACTTTAATACGTTACATTTGAAGAAATTATAAAGCTATGTCAATTGATACCTAAATTACTGCGATGTTATTTTGTTTTTATTTTTAGTTCATCGTGGCATTTCTGAAAGTTGTTGATTACCTTTGTGTAGGAATGGGCATGATGACTAAAAAATTTTTTTAGTCTGTCACATAGATTATTTTAAAATAATCGACACGTATTTTTTCTTTTAAACCAAAAATTACAAAGTTACACTGGGTTAAAGTTGCTCGTGACGTCACGTTTGAGTACGATTTTTACTCAATGGTGACGTAAAAACCCCCCACTCCGTAACTTTGATGCTCTGTATCTTTGTATTTATTTTTGTATTTGATCAGGTAAAAAATGTGTTTCAAATAGTTTTTAATAGCCTAAAAGACGGACTAATTATTTTTTGAATTTTTGAATGTAGTCATCATCCCTATTGTGGCTCTCTGCAAACGCCACAGCAAGTCTCCGCCGCAGTAGTGTCGTCCTTATTTTCGTGTCTTTATATTGTTAACACAGTCATATTTACATACCTATAAACATGTCGTTCCTCTCTCCCGTCTTATCCCCATTGTATGCAAGACCACTTCGCTTCACTTTCTACGATCAAAACACACTTCTTTCGCTCGATCCACATTCGTCAGTCACCTCATACTTGCACGTCGATTGGGCACTGTTGATTTGGCCTTGATTTTATTATTTTAAATACCCAATTCACTTTTAAAGCAGACAACTACAAAAGAACATTCAAATCCTTCACTAGACCTCGTATTTCCTGACGCCTCTACCCACGGGCCTAATAAAGTGGGTCGAGCAAACATTCTCGTAGCTAAAACTACGCTTTTTAACTAGTATTTTAGTTGTTTCTGTACAAGCACTGTCTCGTCTGGTCCGCTAGCTTTGCTTACTTTCCATTCATTCTTTTTGTCTTCTTTACGCTGGCTGTAAATACTGAGTGTGCAACGATTGCTAGAAATGTCTTTCCGTTTTTGCTGTTTAACAAGCTACGAGAGATTTTTTTTGTGTTGGATTTGTGTTATTTATTCTCAGTTATAATTCTCGGAAAAGTTTTAGAGATTTAAGTAATGGAGGCGGTGGGTGAACATTCGTGTGCCATTTCTCTATAAGAATATGGTGATTACTTTTGAGCATAGTCAATTACATTGCTGAAGAAAAAAGTAATAGTGAAACAAGGAGTAAAACCTAGAAGCATTCTTCTCATTTGTGACAATGATTGAATCATAATGTAAATTTATTTAAGTGTTTTAAGGAATAAGGTCCTTTTGACCCGTAAATTAATTGTTTTATGACATAACAAACATCACAGAAGGAAAAATTGAAGGGAAAAGGAAAAGAGGAAGACCCAGACAGACGTTCCCAGAACAGGTGAAGGAAAAGGCGGGTGTCATGTCGTATCAAGATGTTAAAATGAAGGCAGAGAATAGGGAGGGATGGAAGAGGCTCCACCGACAAGAGCTAAGCTCTTAAATAAGAAGAAGAAAGAAGATGACATAAAGCAACAAATTTTGAAATACGTAAACATTAAAATTGAATACAGAATTCATTGCCATTCGAAATATAAATACTTCCATAACTGAATCTAATAAAAGTTTTCCTATAAAAAGATTCACAATACAGTCTAGGCAAACTTTGAACACCGCAAAATTGTTATCGAACTTATTTCAACAAAACTGCAAATTGCATTCGATACAATGCATTTATCAACGCCGACTAATGATAAAAGTTTGCACTTCAATTAGTTGATGAAGAAAATTGAGCATGCTCGCTTCCCGGCTTGCTGAGTGTTACCTCTACTCAAAGTTGAATTGGAAAATGTGGTGGTGAATGGAGAACTGTCATTTGTTTAACAGTTTAAACATACTCGTATATCTTACTTCCAATTATAAATGTCAATGATTTTAATAACATTTGGCAATATTATTGCATGCACATCCAAATAACTCAAAGGTTATAATATTTTCCACGATGGCAGTTAATACTTTTCATCTAAATAATAACGATTGAAGAGGATAGAGCATTCAGAGAATTCTGGACCACTCTTTCAGTATTGCTCGACCCCACCTTACTATGTACTACCTATATACTTTTGTGTGATTGTCACTTATCTCATATTATCTAGCCCTTAGTGTCTTACTGCTGAGCAAAGGCCTCTTTTATTTTTAAACGGTTTTATTATTATTATTAAACGGTTTTATTTAGCTCACCCCGTTTGTTTTCTTGGGTCAAATTTAGTAATTCAAATTTCACCCTCTTCCTGTCAACCGATTAATCTGAAATTTTGTATACACTTTGGATTTTGGTGACAATACAATTATGTTTATTCATTATCATTATAAATCCAAGATGGCGGCCGCTACAAAATGGCGGATAACGTAGGTTTTATCAATCCCATCAATATGGGTATCAAATGAAAGTGCTCAACCAGTAGAATACAATGTACTATATAAAATTAAAATCCAAGATGGCGGCCGCTACAAAATGGCGGATAACGTAGGTTTTATCAATCCCATCAATATGGGTATCAAATGAAAGTGCTCAACCAGTAGAATACAATGTACTATATAAAATTAAAATCCAAGATGGCGGCCGCTACAAAATGGCGGATAACTTAGGTTTTATCAATCCCATCAATATGGGTATCAAATGAAAGGTCTCAACCAGTAGAATACAATGTACTATATAAAATTAAAATCCAAGATGGCGGCCGCTACAAAATGGCGGATAACTTAGGTTTTATCAATCCCATCAATATGGGTATCAAATGAAAGGTCTCAACAAGTAGAATACAATTTACTATGCAAAATTGAAATCTAAGATGGCCGCCGCTACCAAATGGCTGATAACAATTTTTTATCAATCCCACCAATATGGGTATCAAATAAAAGGGCTTGCCAAGAAGAATTCAGTGCACTATACAACCTCAATATTTTAGATGGGCGCAGCCACTAAATGGCGTATAATAATAAGATTTAAATTTAGAAATTGAATCTGTAATTTAGGTATCTGATTAATCCAGCCTGAATCCACCACCCAAGTCAAGATTTATGCAGGGCAGCACTGTGGATCACGCAATCGTATACTTAGGTGCGAAACTGTTTGAAGAAGGTCAAGCCTACGTGGTCTTTGTAGAGTAAGAGCTTTGCAGGGACTACGTATAGAGGAGTTGGACTGCAATAAACTAACGGGCAAGAAACCTTGCAATAATGAAGCACTAAATGAATTAAACAGAATGCGAAATAAAAACTAAAAACTAGAAAATAAAAATAGGTAAAAAAACTTTTTAAGTTAAACGGTTTTATGTTAAACATATCTACATTGCAATGTTTAAGATAAATGTACTAAAAACCAAAAAATAATAAAATAGACACAGTCGTGGGAATTATAAACATATGCATAGACTAGACTAAAATAAAACCGTGGGGCACGTCAATTGTCTACAATCGTTGATTAAAATGTTTGTTTTGTAATGTTACACTATAATAAGGCAGTTGTTCAACCGACAACGATGGACGTGTGATAAGTAGGGCTAGAATGTGGAAACAAGCTAGCAAGCTCGATTATAAGCGAGTTTTAGGGTTTCATAGTGTTGAGCGAGTAGTACTTTTATCATATGTTTTGTCGATTAAAGACAAACTACGAGCAGTGAAACGATTCTTCGCCAGCCAGCAGTGTGATGTGAATGTCCAACGATAAACTCGTTGAAACATCTCTTTTATTTACATGGAGTGTATAACTATTGGAATTTCCATGAGCAAGAAAATAGTAAGTAATTTCCTCACCGTCTGCGGGCCAACTGCCTAACGACGAATTAAACGATTCTTCTATCGCACATTAAGTCGATAATTTGTAGACAATTGACGTGCCCCACGGTTTTATTTTAGTCTAGTCTATGCATATGTTTATAATTCCCACGACTGTGTCTATTTTATTATTTTTTGGTTTTTAGTACATTTATCTTAAACATTGCAATGTAGATATGTTTAACATAAAACCGTTTAACTTAAAAAGTTTTTTTACCTATTTTTTTCTTCACGATTTTTTATCCTGGCCGAATCTGCCCAGACTTCGGTGAAGGTGTCCAGCTCATACCGCTGCCTTTTTCGTGGTCTACCGCGAGGTCTTTTTCTATTCTATTTTTTTTCTAAAACAAAACACAGTAGTGCTTGTCTGAACCCACCTACAGTATAGTTACAAAACTTAGCTAAAGCTATTAGTGCAATTTCAAGACGCAGGTGGAAGGCAAACTGGAAGACGCATGTGTAATAAGCAAAAGTTGTTATAAACTCGAATATAATTCTTGAATGTAGTTTTCTCTACGATGTTGCTGTTTTAAATCTTTTGAAAGACTTAAACTTGGTAATTGCAGTTGATTTTAAGTGAAGTCTTTAATAAGTTTTTCTTGGAGTTCTATCTGACATGTCAGGAGTTGTTTTCTTCCATTTTTTTTTGGTGTTTTTTATGCCAATGACAAGTGAAGTAGCCTACTCTAAAAAATAATAATTATAACATAATATATTATAACTATAAGCTTACAGAAATAATATATTATGTTATAATTATTATTGTTTAGGCTCGTGCCCCTCTAGTGGGGACGATGAAAGGGCTGTTAAGAACTTTAAGTAGGTCCATACATATTATATAACTACACACAAATCCCCAGTCTTAAGGTACTCTGAACATCCTCACAACCATACATCCACCCATCCAGAAAGTAGGAAGCAGAATAAGATATAAGTAATTTTTTGTCAATTATTTGAATAAATATAACCTGAAATGTTCAACTAAGTTACTCCGATCTCCTATTAGCTAAACAAAGAAGATACTAAAGTAAAATCTAAAATAAAATAGAAGAGGTTCTTGAGAGTAACGTGCCAAAAAACCTATTGTGTCAGCTCATACAAACTGTATATTGCCATCAACTTCACAGCTAAAGTTCAATGACACGAAAAATTGTGGTCGGAGTGAAGGAAACTTTTCGAATCCACCGACGCAATATGATATTGTTGCTTCTAAATTCTTCAGCTTTATTTACTTTATTGCTAAATTCCTTCAGCTGTTATCTGGGACCAAATCGAGTGGTAAATGTTGTTCAATCATTTGACGTTGTAGGGAATTTTGTTCTGTAAGTTCTAAAAAGTAAGGTTGATATTTTTGTTTGATATAAGCACAGATTAGAAAACACATATAAGTTAGCTAGAGACTCGTTGGTAAATGAAGAGATGGAACTGGTTAGTGTAAGTATTTTATACGACGTGCATGTATGAGGTGACTGATGAATGTGGATGAAGCGAAAGAAGTGTGTTTGTATCGTAGCAAGTGATGGGAAGTGATCTTCCTGCCTACCCCGATAAGAGAGAAGCGTGACAGATATATGTGTGCTTATTTAAATAATTTATTTATATCCGTAAAAACTGCGTAGAGTTTAGTTTTGGCACATAAAATCCAATTCGTGAAAATTAAAAATCATTCAAGCAATTTGCATTAAAAACAAAGAATTCAGAGTAACAAATGACAAACGCAAAAAAGACTTTAATCAAATTGATTTGGCTGCTTAAATAATCCACTAAGATTTTGTTTCACTTATCATTTTTTGTCAAAAAAAACTGTAGTTTTAAACCCATTTAAAGCGTAACTTGAAAACACAATCCAGTTAATTTAATACCTAGGGAACTGGCACACTGAATTTAATAGTATTATCCAGTTTTTCAGAGCCTGCTCGTCTACCGTGAAAAGATTACATTTTGGAGTGCATCCAAGGCCCCTTGTTACTATTTTTTTTCTTTTTAAAACTAAATCTGAACAAAGATAATATTTGGATCTTTAGTGTTAAGGAAGTTTGTTAGGTAAATTTTGTGTTAGAAAAAGTATTTTTTTTATTAAATGTAGTTGATAATAAAATAAATGCCTAGGGTAATAATAAATTCGTTTATTTACCTATATACCTGAAAGATTTTTATTCTTCAAATATGGAATCGATATTACAAAATACTTTTCTCTTTAAAAACAGGAAGTCTAATTAAATAACTGAAACGGTTTCACATTCTTTTGTTTAACAACTTTTTCCTTTCTAGTTTTTTCCCAGCATTCCAAAATCAATTTAAAAATTTGAAATTGGAATCGAACTGGCCGAATACAAAACAAATCAATTAGCTGACTCAACGAAAACTAAAATTCAAATTTGGAGCACCCGAACGGCGGAAACCCGCGACATTAATTCGGCCACGTTCGTAAAACTGTCAAAAGTTTTAGCCGACGTCATTCTAATTGCCCCATTACCTAAGAAGGTCTTGTAAGAAGATGTTTCTCGCGTTATTTTTGTGAATTACGTAACGGTTTTTGAGTAAATTTATTGGGTAATGGTTTATTTTGTAGACCCATAAAATTAATGTCAATATTTTCGTTTGTTGGAGTTTTAGATAAAGCATTGTTATTTTTTTATACATAAACACCTACCTGTGATGACTCTTTCCCATTCAGGTAGGCATTAACCGCTTCCCTCGACTTGCTACGATCCAAACACACTTTTGCTTCATCCCCATTCATCAGTCATCTCATACATCTTCGTCGATTTACGGCCGTTCTTAATATTCTATGTATTTCTGGTTTTGCTCTATTGGTGATAGAAATAGTTATCTATCTTAGAATTTCGAAATCTATCTTAGAATTTTTCGTTACTATAAACCCACCGCTGTCAAAAAATCTATGGGACTCTTCTGAAGGATAGATCAAAAGTGACAGTTAAGTACTGCCGATTTCGGATAGCTATCTGTCTTTGAATATTTGGGACACCGTTCGGATACTCGTGAAATAGCTTTCTTTAAAAAAAAAACTAGGTATACATCAATTCACTCTACTTAAAACTACCATCGTACCAACGTACCTCGATCAAATCGGGGACTTACTCAAGAAAGGCCAAATCAAAAGTACCCTAAACCGACGGGCATGTATGAGGCGACTGATGAATGTAGATGAAGCGAAAGAGGTGTGTTTGGATCGAAGCAAGTGGTCTCTGCCTACCCCAATGGGAGAGAGGCGTGACGGATAATGTACGAGTATGTATGCATGTATGTAAAACTTTCATAGGTAGTTATTAAACTTCATAAACTATTTTACATTTTCATATCCCAAGAAAATGTCAAAGTCTATAAGTCTTAAACAAGTTTGCAAGATGCGCATATAAATGAAGAATTACCATGCAACGAGTTAACAGTCGGGTTCCAAGCTCCTTGCTGTTAACTATGAAATATTCAAATATTCATGCATTTATCAGTGGGTCTGTTTATTTATAGACATTGCATAAAGACCCGATGAACTTTAAATAATTTCCGATATTTATAGATAAAATAGAGGCTGCCAGTGGCATCGTAAGCATTTGTCATCTTAATATCGTTATTTTTTTACGATTTTAAGATTTAAGCAATATCTTAATATATAGCATATATGTATAGTCTATGTATTTATTATAGAAAGCTACAAAATGACCACGTTTCATTTAAATCGGTTCAGTGGTTTTTATGTGAAAGTTTAACTGACATGTTTGCATCCATCCAACTAATATCGGCACAAACTTTGACATTTATAATATAAGTAGGAATTAAAGATATAGGATATAAAGAAATAAAGAAAGGATAAACAAAGAGCAACAAAAGAAAACTAAAAAATCCAAAAGGAACTTGAACTAGTGCACGATATGCGAAAAGGCGGGTTTATCACTAAGAGTGATCTCTTCTCTCGAAGGAGACTACCTAGACTTGTAGTTTTATTATCCATTCGTCATATTTTAAGAGCCTAGCTCTTGTTGGTACCTATAATACTCACCATACTGGTGCAAACCATCCCTTAGATAGTTTTATTCCTTGACCACTATTATCAAAAAATTCTAGCTTCTAGTCTTTCACAAACTAGACAGAACTATACTTGTACATTTCCACAATTAGAGATAACAAGGGGCATTGAAGTATAACTGCAAAGGACACCGGATGATTAACGAAGACCCCGGATGGTAGAGGAACTCACAACTTTACGTCTATATCTATATACGTATACACGCTTTATGTGTATTTGTTTAGAACTGCCTTGTTTTATCGTAGTTAGGGTTATATTTGATGCTTTAAAGTTTGATCTGAACTTGAATGTAGGCTATGTTTTGCCTTATGTAAAAGTGTGTACGCTCGCAGCAGGTTCGCGAACCATTAGCAAGTAAAGTTAAAATTATGTTTTATGGTTTCGGTCATGAATCGGTTACAGTTACAGCTTACTAACGAGTACGCGGCTTTATTATTTTACACTTGATCTTATCTTAACTTATCCTATAAATAAAAATGAATTGTTGTTCGTTAGTCTGATTAAAACTCGAGAACGGCTGGGCCGATTGAGCTGATTTTGGTTTTAAAATGTTTGTCGTAGTCCAGGGTAGGTCTAAACGGTGAGAAAAATTCGAATAATTGCCGGGAAAGCCCTAAAAACAGACCTTTTCTTTTCCCCATACAAATGTTTTCTTACCAAAATGTAGAGTCAATTTGAATTATATTCCTACACAATAAAGTTCATTCTAAGGCGGGACAAAGTTCGCCGGGACAGCTAGTAGTTAAATATTAAAGTGCTTAGTAAATGATCCTGAAATAAGATATGCATAACGTGATCTAACATTTTATATGGAAACAAGCTATTGCGAACTTGTCAGGTTGCTGTCGCATTTGTCATTAAAGCTGTCGCTTTAGTGACAAATGCGAACTCCTTATAACCTATACAATTATTCATAATTAATATTTTGTCCTACTTTTCTTTAATTAAATACACAAGTAGAATCCGAGCATGGAATCTCCTTATTTTGCGAAGTTAGTGTATAGTAAAATATCTAAGACTCGGTCGGAATTGCGATACGGGGTAATAAAAAGAAGAGGTGCCTCTACTATGAGAGACCGAAGGCGGCTGATTTAAAGTAGTCTCAGTTGTGTGTCGGCAGAGTGTCAATGAAAGTGTCAATGGCATTTTTGACACACTGCTAAACAATGGCTTACACCTTTGAGTAAAAAATATACAAAAAGTTGCCATACCGTCTGGATCTGCGTGCCTGGTCTGGCGCAAAATGGCTACCTTTTTGTATGGAAATTCTTATCGTTTGACAGGTCATCTACCAAGAAAACTATGATAAACTTGCACCAACCTTGACACGCTGTCATAAACTCATTTGTATATGAGAAAAAATGGGGCAACTCCTTTTATATTCCAATAATGAAAATGAAAATGAAAATGAAAAGTGTTTTATTCAAAAATAGGCAAAATTCATTACACTTTTTTGATGTCACTTTTTTAATCTAAAACTACTGCCGGTTCACTACCTGTATAGCCGAGAGGAAGAAGACGGCAAGAAACCTTCGGCACAGGGCCCTACGTTATGTGCAATATATCTTTTATTTAAATCGAGACTCTTATATACAATTACATGTTGACTTAACTTGTTATCACAGTAATTTACATGAATATCACAGAACGAGTAGTTTGTTTTACATAAATTTTTAACTCTGCAGCATCCAAAATAAACCAAAAGATGTTAATAGGCACTTAAAAAGTAAAAAGCTTAGCTTGATAAAAACCGCATAACATGACCAGCCACCACAGCAGCACCTTCACACAGGTCTCAACGCATGTGCCAGCCATCAACCCCTTCCACATATTTTAGGGAAGTAAGCGACCCGACACACAGCGCCACCACTGCAGTGGCGTAAGCAAGCATGACATGTCACACGTTTCGCCTAGTAAAAGGCTTACACTGATTGCGACTAAATGTGTCAAAAAATGACATTGACACTTTCATTGGCACTCTGCCGACACATAATTGAGAAAGGTGTAAATAAGCAGACTTGGGCCCCAGATACCTAGTGATAGTTTCTACATTTCTGCTATTGCTATTTCACTCTTACCCTTAAACAGTTGTGTGTTGTGTGGAAATGCTGGGAGGGGAAGGCCAAGACGAACGTACCTCGATCAAATCGGGGACTTCTGAGTACCCTAAATCGACGGGCATGTATGACGCGACTGATGAGTGTGGGTGAAGCGAAAGAGGTGTGTTTGGATCGAAGCAAGTGGTCTCTGTCTACCCCAATGGGAGAGAGGCGTGACGGATATGTATGTATGTGTTTATGGGTAAGAGTAAGATATACTATGGATTATATGCGTAGTTACGAATATAAACCTTAATATACCCAGGGTAAGCCTAAAGGTAATAAAATCGTTTTATCTGATGGCATTAACAAGGAAACGTGTTAAGCCTTTCACAAGAAACGTAAAAGGAAGAGCACTTATCTAAAAAAAGTCTTTAAATGTTCTTGTTTATCTTAATAGCGTCAGTACTGAATCTTTTTTTTAAGTACATGGTGTAGAAGAGATATATAAGGCAAGAGTGGATGGAAATGTTGGGAGGGAAAGGCCAAGACGAACGTACCTCGATCAAATCGGGGCCTTACTCAAGAAAGGCTAAATCAAGAGTACCCTAAACCGACGGGCATGTATGAGGCGACTGATGAGTGTGGATGAAGCGAAAGAGGTGTGTTTGGATCGAAGCAAGCAGAAGGAAGTGGTCTCTGCCTACTCCAATGGGAGAGAGGCGTGACGGATATGTATGTATGGTGTAGAAACTGAGTTTTACGAACTGTTGTGGTACATACTAAAAACCAAACATGAAAGATTTGTTTCATGTGTTATATTTCGGATACAGATACTATACTGTACAGTACAGTCAGCCTATCACGTCCCACTGTTGGGTGGAGGCCTTCCACCTTGATCAAATCGGTAACTTTTGAAAGATAGGCTTGGCGAAGAGTATTCTAAGCCGACGTGCATGTTTGAGGAGACTGGTGAATGTAGATGAAGCGAAAGAAGTGTGTTTAGGTGGTAACAAGTGGAGGGAAATGGTCTCTGTCTATCTCACGGGAATGAGGTGTGACAAATATGACTATGTCTTTAGATCTTTGTATCTAATCATTACAAAACATAACTTACTTATTTTACTTTATTTAGTTATTTTAATGACTAATTTTAACTTAGAAAGTCTTGCTAAGTCTCAGCATCAGTTTTAATAAAGATAGGATTTCTTTAGTACATACTAAAGTATTTACAAACACGAAATTTTGAAGGAAAATCGCCCAAAATTGTTTCAAGGAAAACAGCGTAGTGCGAAAAAAAGATGAAAGAAAACGTGATATGAAACGCGTTCCAATGTCGGGTTTTTTCTTGTGCGAGACAAAGAAACGACGGCGACGAAGATTAAAATTTCTAATGCGACAGATGAGTCACATTCAATACAATAATATATTTCGCTACATTATATTCAGGGTCCATACATGGTAAGTTTTATTTGTATTTATTTATTTATTCATTTATTTTAACAGTTTATTGTAAGATGATAGTACATATATACAGAAAAAAGAGAAGTGATACAAAAGGTACAGCATAATTGTAAAAGAAATTTCTTCCTGCAGACCCCACAGAGAGAGAAATATATTGTATTTCTTTGTGTGCAATAAAGTATTTCAATCTATCTATGGTACTGTATACTTACTTTTAAAATACATCTGTGCAAAATCTATGATGTGAAAATAAAGTAAAAAATGCTCTTTATTGCGTAAAGGACTTACCTTCATCAGTACACAAATAAATAGGTTTTGAATATTATGTTAAAGGGAATTTACTTAAGTGTTTCAAGTATTCTCTGTTTCTTGCAAGCTTCATTGAGAGATGGAATTAAGCGCAACAATAGAAACAATTATATAAAATTGTAACGAGTGTACCTACTTAACGATCTCTTTCAGTCAATCTCACTATCTTTACACAATCAGTTGGTTTTGCAAAATATAACATAAAAATCCTAAGTAGAGAATGAAAATATGAGTAGTGAAATCTGTGGACAAAAATTTACAAAAATTGCCAGTCCCTAAAGACAGCGCTATTTGTAACAAAGGTCATTCAGAAAATTTTTATTGGTTAGTTTTATCTAATTTAAAGCAAATCTGACACTATTATAACAAGAATATATAGGTACCTATTAGTTATTTTTATCTACTTTCAAGCACTATTACAACATGTCTCTTCTACATTTACATGCCTTATTCTATGCCAAAGACGCGTTTTAAGTTTAGCAAGAAATAGAACATCCGAAAGTGAGTTTCGAATTCTAAGATGAGTTTGCACGACTGAACTTTTTACGATTGCTAATGACAGTTGAATTGCTTCAACGTTTTTATATAATTACGTTTTTTTTTAAAAAAAACCGGCCAAGTGCGAGTCGGACTCGCGCACCGAGGGTTCCGTACAAACCTGCAAGGTTTACAAAGTTCGTTCATTACGACAATCGAGTCATAACTATGGTATTTTTATTGCAAAATGAAATTCATAACATTACAATGGGGAAAGATGGAGGAGCATAAATTTAAGACAAAGATCTCTTTATCGTTTAAGTAATCTTTTATTTTATATTAACACATATCATTTATCTATAATATAACTGAAACACTTATACTAGCCTTGCAGCAGACTTGCGAAAGTTCTTTTATTAAAGTTATTTATTTACTAAGTTTTTTAGTCACTATTTAGAAATCTGGTTCAAAAATATTAATTAAGTATTAAATTTGAACCAGACCTGTAAATGGTGACTGAAAAAGGTGTGAATAGCCCCGCGTGCCACCCGTGCCACCAGCGTCCCATCAAACTTCGCCAGTAGAAACAATACAAGCAAGCTGTCTGATAATAACCAACAATAAGAAATATAATAATGTCATTGAATTTAATTATAAGTATAACACTTTAAGCAGTTAGGACGCATTTAGATTATACAGCTACATTCACCAAAACATCGGGATTGAATGACGATGAGTGAGGTCGTCTTTGCCGTTTGAAAAATGTTGCCCTCCCCATACATAGTATAATAACTCGCGGTCATTGCTGTAACTACAATTATGTTTACAATCACAATTTTTTTGGTGGTATAACTACTTAAAATTTTAAGCTTTTCGGAATTTTTCTGTTACCTGTGCTGTAAGCTATTGCTTCTTACCAAATTTCGAGATTCTATGTCAACGGGAAGTGGTCTTTAGGTTTTAATTCCCTTGCGTGTAGTTGCGAGTTTCAAAATATGCGGTATCAATGGTTGTACTTTTGCGTTTTGCGTTTTCGGGTTGACTTATAATTTTTTTTTTCACGGGTTAAAGGCAATTAGATCTAAGTATTTGATATGAATTTCAACTTGATAGCTCTACGCGTTCATGAGGAAAAAAGTAATAAGTTTATATTTATTAAAAAATATATATTTTGTAATGTAACTAAAAATTTAAGGTTTTCGGAATTTTTCCTTTATGTGTGGTATAAAACGTTGCTTCATGCCAAATTTCAAGATTCAAGGTCGACTGGAAGTACCCTTTAGGTTTTGATTCCCTTGCAAGTACTTGCGACTTTCAAAATATGCAGCTTAAATTGCTGTTTCTTTTGATTGCGTTGACATAGAAGTTTGATTTTGCTACAGCTTAAAGATATTATAGACCTGAGTATTTGGTATGAATTTCAATTTAATACCTCTACGCGTTTATGAGGAAATGGGTAGTAAGTTTAAGATTATTAAAAAACAATATATTTTGTGATGTAACTAAAAATTTATGGTTTTCGTAATTTTTCCTTTATCTATGCTATAAGACGTTGCTTCGTACCAAATTTCAAGATTCTGAGTTCACGGGAAGCACCCTGTAGGTTTTGATTCCCTTGCAAGTGTCGAAAATTTGCGGCATAAATGGCTGTATCTTTTGATTGCGTTGGCTTAGAAGTTTGATTTTTTCACAGCTTCAAGGGACAGTAGACCTGAGTAATTGATATAAATTTCAGCTTCATACCTCTACGCGTTCCTGAGAAAAAGGGTCTTGACAGACGGACAGACGGACAACAAAGTGATCCTATAAGGGTTCCGTTTTTTCCTTTTGAGGTACGGAACCCTAAAAAAGGGGTGAGGTTGGAAAAGATTTGATGCTTATAGAAAAATCTTAAATGTTACAGTCAAAACTCAATACTGGAGACGTCAAACAAACGATTTTCAATGGATGAAGTGAAAGAAGTGCGTTTTGATTGTGGCAGGTGGAGTTTAGTGGTCTTTGCCTAACCCAATAGGAAAGAGGCGTGACAGATATGTACGTATATATATGTAAGTTTTATGTGTTAGATAAGGCAGTTTAGGTGTAAATTTATAATATTGCAAAGATATTTGAATGTTTCATTAGGTACCAAATACAGAAATTCAGAAAAACTCAAATTCACAAATAAAATCGCCATAGCCAATCAAAAGTTGGGGACAACTAAAACAGTCTAAAATCTCACAACAAGAGGCAAACATAGTAGTGAACTGGAGTGGAACTAGCGAGGGACACCGCAGAAACTATTAGGCTTGCGGTGATGTGGCCAGCGCGTCCTAATGAAAGGAACGAAATACGCCTGCTTCTAAAATGCAAAGCAAGAATTTTGGTGCTATATTGGGTGGGTATTGTTTCCCATTGTGAATCGTTTCGAATGTAAAAAGCTTTAATGACATTGTCATTTGAAATACTAACTGTCCAAGACTTTGTGCGCATTTATCGTAATATCTGCGAAAACAAACATGATATCCTTAAATAAAATAGCCTGTGTATCATTCTGATGCATAAGCTACAATATTGCCAACTTTGAACAAAATCCGTTCAGTAGTTTTTGCGTGAAAGAGTAACAAACATCCATCCACCGGCACAAACATTGACGTTTTTAATATAAGTTTATATACAGCTGGTAGAAGCTATTTAGCTGTTGCGTCGACGACGGAGAATAGAAATTAGTGGCGAGGACACCACCGACAAGAGCGACGCTCTTAGGCCGTGGCCCCAGTAGGCAAACTGTTAGCGGCTGACTAGTTTGCGGCGTATCGATTTAGTACGCCCTTCCATATATTTGAAATGGAGTGTCCACAGTCAGCTAGTTTTCGCTCACTGTACGCAGTTTGCAGCGTTACGCGCGGTGACTATCTCAGACAGCGGCCGACTCCCACCAAAACCGGTGATTTCATTGATTTGAGTTTGCAGCTAACTCTTTCAGTTCGCCACAAATTAGCAGCTAACTCAGTCGGCCGTTAACAGTTTGCCTACTGGGGCCACGGCCCTAAATATGACGATGGTAGTTGTTTCGTTATAATTAGGTAGCAAAATAAAGTTTAGTAGATACTCATTCATATATCTAAGTGCCAGGCTCATGTCGTTGTAGAGGTATAAATCGCCATTTTTAGGATTCCATACTCAAAGGGTGAAAACGGGGCCCTATTTCTGAGTCTTGGCTGTCCGTCTTTCTATCTGTCTGTCCGTCTGTCACCAGGCTGTATCTCATCAACCGTTATAGCTAGAGCGTTGAAATTTTCACAGATGATGTATTAACATTGCCGCTATAACAACAAATACTAAAAATAGAATAATAATAATTAAGGGGGCTCCCATACAACGAACATGATTTTTTACTTTTTTGCTTGATATCAATAGAGAATGGTACGGAACCCTTCTTGCGCGTGTCCGACTCGCACTTGGCCGGTTTTTGCCTTGCTTCTCCCAACGATTTGACTTCTTAATAGACGTCACTTCTCATTTGAGCGAAGTAGGTATGTATTTATGTTTTAAATTTTCAACCTACAAGGAAAAAAAATAAGATATTATATTTCGTCAGAAACCGTTTCGTTTTTTTTTTCGTCAGAAACCTTATTTACTCTACTTTACAATTCTGTATGAACGTAATGATGAAATCAAGTTCGTCTTTTACTCTTTTTAGGCTTCGCACAATTTATTTAACGTAAAAACTTTTTGGGCAGATATTTTTAGACTACATCTTAAAATTCATTCGGATTTCGAATGTTTCTTGAAATCTGAAATGTTTTAGGCTTTGTTGAGTAAAAAGTTTTGAATTTAGGGTCTTTTTTGTCGTTCTTTTGTTTTGTTACAAAAAGAAAATGCCTAAGGAGATGGAATAAGATTACACTTTTCTTGATGAAATTGCGAAAGGATTATTAATAGGTATCCTATGTACATATTTTTTTTGTATAAATAGCGGATACTTATGCGTTTTGATATTTCAATCAGAATTTACTTCGCCCAAAGTTTAGAGTAGATATTATTATTATCATATCAAAGCCCATTGCATTTAGCATTTTATGAATATACTTTCGATATCTCATTTGAAGAAGAAAATTAACGTCATATCATATCAAGAAGTCAAAGTATTTACCACAAGATAGGGTTAAACAGCGGACGCTACACCGACAAGAGTTTAGTCATAAGATATACCTTATGACGATCACCTTTGCAAATAGTATAATAAAACATAGCCTTAATAATCATCATAGCTAAAAATTCTCTCAGAACCAGTTACTCAACAGTTTTGTTAAGATTATTTTAGTCTGTGGAGCTTTGAAACTGCTTAGTTAGGGAATATTAAGCAGCAACGATGAAGCACTCTATTCTTGAATGATGTATGAAATAGTTGGCTTATGAAGTTAGCAACTGAATCATGAATTTGATCAGGTAAGTACTGTTATTTTACACTCTATTCATTTGTTTTTATTGTCTATGATTTTTTGCTACTATTTGTCTGAAGGTATGAGAATGGACAGAAAGACAGAAAGTCGAGACAGAAAGTCATGGCGTATGAGGAGAGAGGCCTTTGCCCAGCAGTGGGACACGAGTGGCTAAATAAGATAAGATAAGATGAAAATGGGTTTTACCAAAAAAAAAAACTAGGACTACTTTTTACAAAGATCAAATTGTATTTATTTTAAGCAAAAAACAAGGAAGCTGCAAGAAATTATAAAATTGGATCTGACACGAGAAATTAAAATGTAGTTAATAAGTACAAACGCTATTATATAATATAATATAAATACATATAATCTCTTTCCCATCGTGGTAGACAGACCACTTCCCTCCACTTGCTTCGATCCAAACATACCTTTATCGCTTCACCCACATTCATCAGTCGCCTCATACATACAGTCAGCTTAGGGTACTCGAAACTTAGCCAGAAGTACAGTATAAGTTTCAATTGAAAGGTACTCACTCTCTCTCACTGAGTTGTTTTACTCTGTTCATTGTATGATGTCATTAGCAAAGTTACAACCAACAAGGTGTCGAAACTTACGACAAATACCAACGAGGAAGGAATAAACTGGAGAGGCCCTATATTTTTAAATTATACAAAGTAGGTCTATTACCCAGCAGTGGAGTCTTAATGGCTAGCAAAAAAAATGAGTTTATGACAGCGTGCCAAGACGCCATAATATTTGTCACCGAGTTTTCTTGGTAGATGTAATGTCAAACGAGACGTCAACCCCTACAAAAAGTAGTCATTTTATGCGCCCAATTTTGTCTAAATAGGCAAGCCGATGGCGCAGATGCAGAGGTTAAGGTTTTGAGTATAGAATATATAAGGAGACGCCATACCGTCTGGATCTGCGTGCCTGGTCTGGCGCAAAATGGCTACCTTTTTGTATGGAAATTCTTATCGATTGACAGGTCATCTACCAAGAAAACTATGAAAAACTTGCACCAACCTTGGTACGCTGTCATAAACTCATTTGTATATGAAAAAAAAATGTGGCACCTCCTTATATTATATTCTATACTCAAAGGGTTCAGGCATATCCATGGATTTATTATATCAATGACAAATACCAACTCTTGACCTCTGAGAATCAGAGTGACACTTCGTCAGTATTGTTTGAGTTGTAACGTCAAGTACGAAGTAACGAGGGTCACCCACAAACTAGCATCAACTGTGATTAATCTTGATTTGTCTAGTTTCGAGTACATTTCGCTGTTTAGGGATTTAAATTTTATGTTGTTACTTACCTTCGTCATTTTGTTGTCTTTTTCGGTTGGGATATTGGCATGAAATATTTGTCATTTTTAGGGTTCTGTGCCTAAAGGGTGAAAATGGGGCCCTATTACTGAGACTTGGCTGTCCGTCTGTCACCAGGCTGTATCTCATGAACCGTTATAGGTAGAGCGTTGAAATTTTCACAGATGATGTATTGCCGTTGCTGCTATAACAACAAATACTAAAAATAGAATAATAATAATAATAATAAAGGGGGGTTCCCATACAACAAACGTAATTTTTTGCTCGATATGAATAGTGAATGGTACGAAACCCTTCCTGCGCGAGTCCGACTCGCACTTGGCCGGTTATTTAAGTAGGTTCTCCATTTCTGGAATATTTGAACGAAATTTACACTAAATTACTTATAAATCAAATAATTAAAAAATAAATATATTTTAATGCAAAGTTATTATATAGATTTTCACAACTCTATAGGTAATTCAATAGCTACTTATATGTTATCGCAATCGAATCATAAATGATAAACGTAGACAGGGTGAACTCCGACATTAGCCGATTATCTCTTTCTAAACGCCGATGTACGATATGAAATGCTGGCCACTATTTATGCTAAGTATCACTATAATTTCAAAAAACAAAAGAATGCTTATAAATATTTAAACGAACTTTACAGCCTTCCCTTTTCCGACTTTTAACTAAAAACAAACAACCAAAAAAAGGAGGTACCTGGTTCTCAATTCAGCTGAATTTTCTTTTCAACAATCAAAATCATTTCGAACCTTTTCCAACTGTCTCATCTTTTCAAAAGGCCTCAATCGTTGCAGCATCAAAATAACAATCAAACAACGGCCGTCGCACTTTGAATATTGTTCGAAATTTAAAAGCAAACCGAGTATTATTCTGTTGAAAATTGTACAAATATTTTCCTTCCGTCGTCGTAGTGACTTCTCTCCGGTTGGATTATTGTTTCCGGAATCTTCGCTAGCTTTGCTCTTCTTTTTTTTAGGGTTGTGCTGTAGTTTTTTTTTTGTTAAGACTGAATAAAAATATACCTTTTTTACGGGGCTCTTTAAATTATCATGTTGTATTTAAAGGAGTTTAATTGATGAGCTTTATTTTGATTTTATTTACTTAATCAAACTATAAGAAATACTCGTATATGATTATTATTACCACTTTCATGTACTGTTATGGTCTATGTGTAGATATGTATCCGGGCCGTGTCCGGGACGTGGCCGGGCCGTGGCCCGTCAAGAGTGAAAACAATTTGTCATCATGACAACTGTGCACGTCCCGGGCACGGCCCGTATCTGAGAAATAGACCTTTATTCATAAATTGTGAAATATAACTAATATAATTCATTACATAAATTCAACATGACCAAATCAGCTTATATTTTCACATTATTAACCTAATTGTTAGTTTAAACCTAACTTATCTATGTATTATTTCATTTCTTTACAATATGTTATTTTATTTTATAATAAGCCGCTTTTTGCGAAAAAAACAACTATGAAATGAATCATTGCAAAGCTACGGAACATTAAAAAAAGGTATCAACCCAGACTTCCCGTATAAAAATTGTCCGTACTCCCTCGGTACAAAATGTTAAAAATAACCACAGACAGGATTAGTTCCAAGACGTCGGCGACTGAACACCGTCGAGATTGTATTCCGATTGACCCACAATAACTAGAAACCTTAACCTGGAACACTCTTCTACAGTTCAAGAGTCAATATAACTCTTGCTATTCCAAATCTACTTGATTTCTTGTATCGAGTAATCTTAGATTCGAGTACAAGTACAAATATTACATCGGCTGCGAAGTTGGGTGTTTATTTTGTTGATTTACTTGGATAGTGTTTTGTTTGTTTTGATGGATGAGTGGGTACGAACGGGTATCTAAGATGTATCTATGCGGGTACAGTAAATGACGATGAAGAATGCACATCGATCTTTGGAAAGAGGCGTTCGGCTAATTTCGACTTCGTATAGCGATATATGTGTCGCACACATCGTGACGTTTATTTTGTCAGTCGTGATTCAAATACGAGAGAGTGCAACAATAAAGAACTTAGTTCTAAATTCAAATTCTGAAGAATGATTAAATGTAATAATTAATGGACATGGAAATAAACATTCGTTTGTATTCGGAAATGCGATGATTGCCGATGTGCGTTCTTTATCGCCTTTTAGTTACAGGTTGTGGAAATTTCAGTACAATCTTAACATAAAATTATGGTCCAATTTCGTTTTGCCAAGAATTGAAAAATATCTTGCAATAAAATCCACTTTAATGATATATTCATTTGTACCTACGTCGAAAAACATTGCAGTATTTTGACGAATACACGAAAATGCACTCTGTTTATTACACGATACGATGTAATAGTAATACAAGCTTGTTATAGGTTATTGCGTCTGATGCATTTCGTAAAAAAGAACATTTTTGTAGAATATTGCTAGATTTCAGTCACTTTAATCTCAGCGTAACGGTTGAATTTTTATATATAAGTAAGTAACTATGTACTTAATTTAAGGCTCAAATATAAAAAAAATAATATTAAAGTGAACATAGTAAACTACGATAAGAGGTAAATTAATAGACGTCCGAAATCCTATCATAGAAGACAATAGCAAAGACAAAAAGAACAAAAGAATGACGAGTGTCCGCGCGGCCATTTCTCATAGATTTGACATACCCACACTCCAAATGGCGGAAATAGTGGCAAACCATAGGTATTAAGTAAAATAGATACCACCGTTGGAACTTAATATTTCCCTTAATTAAATACTTTTCATTGAATACGTATTAAATACCCTGACTTACAATTGCCAAATACCTACTGGAAATTTATATGATTTATATGGCAAAAAGTATGAATCTTCGTAGTAATAATGTCGATTTTTTTTTTGTATGATAAGTAACGAATTATAATTGAAAATTATAAAGTCTTATGCTGTCTACACACCAGAGCCACCGAAATGCCGGCGGCTTTACGTCATACGAATGGCAGCTATCAAAAAACCCGGCGGCTTTGGTGTGTAGATACCATTTAGATAGGATGGGTTCCGAACTATCTTCAAAAGTCTTAAGTATCCAGTATCCATTGTCTTCTTAATTTTAAAAGCATTTAATAGCATATTTCAGATACATTTTTTAATTGTCAAAAATTTTTTGGATCACTTTTTCTGTTTCACATTTTTACATCTCAACCTTTCTTTATATGGAATCCATTGCCGTCTACAATCGTAGCAACCTCATAACTTATGAAGCGGTAATGCCCACGAATGGATCATCTGACATAATTGTGGTAGATAATCCAGCCAGTGACTGATGGGCACACATCTCGTCTCTGTCTTGTATCACCTGAACTCAGTGATTAATGACGCCCCTCGTCATACTTTATGCGTGTTAGAATGAGATAGTCAGGATGTGTTTGCTTTTGGATTTGTGTGGTGTAGTATACGTACATAAAGTAATTAACATTATTAGTTATAGTAGTTATTCTTTCATCATTAGGTTCTTACATACCTATAAATAACTTAGGGCATTTTCAGATTAGCGTTTTATACGCGCGTATTTTACTCGTACGAGCGTTGACGCGTTTCTACGCTCGTATAGTCCATGTTGATACTGACACGACACCCCAATTTGAGCGTATACTCCCGTTTACGCGCGTCTAAAACGCTAGATCTGAAAACTCCCTTAGAGTTATACTCTTGTCGGTGAAACATCAGCCTTTTAGGCCTATCTGCCAGTAATTCTTTATTTGGTATAAAAATAGTGAAAACCGCGTGGTCTCGTTAGATAGATGAATATGGTGTGAATGAACCGGTCGCGTTGAAGAATCATTGGAGAGGACTATGCTCAACAGTAAGCAGCTATAGGCTGAAATGATGATGATGAATGAAATAATATTATTTAGTGGTATTATCACAAATCCAACAAATAAACGTTTCAAAACTGCACAACGTCAAACATTTATCTAATGGAAACGGTGAAAGTACATAAAGTTGGCCGTTGCAGTCGGGTGCGCCTTGAATAACAATGAGCACTCACCTAGTAAAGCAAATACAGTGACGTGGAAACTGGAGAGTAATAGGGATGATGACTACATTCAAAAATTCAAAAAATAATTATTCCGTCTTTTAGGCTATTAAAACATATTTGAAACACATTTTTTACCTGATCAAATACATAAATAAATACAAAGATACAGAGCATCAAAGTTACGGAGTAGGGGGTATTGACGTCACTACTAAGTAACAATCCTACTTAGGCGTGACGTCACGAGCAACTTTAACCGAGTGTATTTTTGTCATTTTTAGTTTAAAAGAAAAAAGAAAAATTCTTGTCTAATATTTTAAAATAATCTATGTGATGGATTAAAACTAATTTTTAGGCATCTTGCCTATTATCATTTACACCTGGTTTATATGTGCCAGAACCGGATTTATGTAAATAAAAATATAATAGGGTGACTTTAAATTAGTAAACGATAGAAAAGTATAAGCATGTACTCATGAAAACAAAAAAACTTTTACTGTGGGACTAAGTTCGAAATCATTCAAAAAAAGTTCTCCCATACATTTTACACTGTCAGCAGGTGCATTTTGTATAGGGAGTTCGAAATGTTTAGAATGATTTCGAACTTGGTCCCATAGTAAAAGTTGTTTGTTACCACCAGTACATGCACAGCACACTGCATAGCCTTTTCTATCGTTGACTAATTAGAAATCACACTGCATGTGAGCACATAAGCAAAACCTGATGCGAAATGTGTAAATAGCTTGAAAGGTGTCTTCATTTTCTGGTATTGTAACCTGATGCAGCAGAATCATATCGATAAAGAAATATTATTTTTTTAGTATTTGGATCTATTAGCTAAACTCGTCACTATTTCGCTATTTCACAAAGTTATCAGTCTAAAATCGTTTACGACAAATCTTCTCTTATCTTTATATATCAGAACACGAAACAATGTCTCATCCAACAGTGTAATATGGAAATTAACAGGCGGGATGAATCTCTAAAGAAACATTGTCACTTCGGACGATACTAGCTTTACTAGATACTTTCCCATTTCAGAAATCTTGGTACTTATCTAGTTTAACACTTTATTCGTTTTTTTTATAAATTCATCTTAATTCAAAGAAAATAGAATAAAAGAAGGAGAAAAAAAAAACCATGAAGGAGTAAGAATAACAAAGAACGTGAATTTCTCTCGTGACGTAACTCATTTGAAGAAAGAATATTGAACATCAACTTAAAGAAGTGAAGGAATCACAACCTTAACTTCACTTTAATTTACCCATGTTGTCTGACCTCCTCTTGACTTTCCTAGATAACATTACTTATTCTATTCTCTTTCCTTCTTCTTTCCCTTCCAAGGTATTCTTGTTGTCATATCGTATCAAGTTTTCTTACATCCTTCCACTATAACCTAACCATATTTAAATTCTGGGCCCGTTTCCAAACATCTCATCTTATTTAGCCACTCGTGTCCCCCTGCTGGGCAAAAGCTTCTCTTCTCATACGCCATGACTTTCTGTCTCGAGCTTCCTCCGCACAGGTACTCAAGAAGGTGTCCAGCTCGTCCCGCCACCTTTTCCGCGATCTGCCGCGACGCCGTTTGACAGTTGGTAGCCATTGGGTAGCTGTTTTTGCCCATTTGTCTTCTGGCATGCGGCATTTCACCACATTCAGACAAAATTTTACTGACAGATAAACCTATGCCTTTTTCATAAAACATAACGTTTTAGACAGTCACAGGTATAAAAAAATTTGTTATTTTATCTGCAAATCGTGAAAAGGGCCCTAAATTAAATTCTAAATCCAAAGTAAACAGTAAGAATCTCAATTACTCAAGTATCGGAGTGGAACAAATGAACGTAGGTACTCCCGGGATCTTGGCAAGAGATTAATAGCTTTGCAAACAGCATGAGCTGCAACGCTAGTTGGGTAACTTACCGTTTGTTTTGTTTTGCATTGTGTTAGAGTGCAGTGTAAATAGACAGAGAATCTTAGTTTCGTGTCGAGTTTCGGCCTTTCCAAAATTCAAAGCTATAGAAGGTGCCATACCGTCTGGATCTGCGTGCCTGGTCTGGCGCAAAATGGCTACCTTTGTGTATGGAATTTCTTATCGTTTGACAGGTCATTTACCAAGAAAACTATGAAAAACTTGCGCCAATCTTGGCACGCTGTATAAACTCATTTGTATATGAAAAAAAAATGGGGCTACTCCATAATTCCTTCTTCATTGATTCAAAGACAGATAAGTGGCTCAGTTCGGCATGTCACGGATGTCACGTAGCTGTCACTTCTGATTTATCCTTCAGAAGAATCCCATAGACTTTTGACAGCGGTAGGCTTATAGGGACGAAAAATTCTAAGATAGATAACTATTTCTATCTCCAGTAGGTCAAAACCAGAGATAGATAGAATATTGGAAACGGCTGTTAGAGGTTTTAGCCAAACTATTCAGTGTAGTTGTGATGAGTATCATTGTGGCAACCTCACAATATATTCTCTTTAGTATTCGCTTTTGACTTGTATATCTGATCTGCACGAATGACTTACATAGATCAAATGAGAGAGGGAATATAAATTGTGTCGTATCAGGTGCTCAAAAGGACGGCAGAAAATAGAGCAGAGTGGCGTAGTCTCCACCGACAAGACGACGCTCTTTAATTTAATGATGAGGATCTGATCTGCGCTATTTGCACTGTGCTTGTTTTATACATTACCAGTAAATGCAAAACTAGTAGTTTTTACATAAAAAGTGCTTTAAATTACTGTCTGCGGTCTCTAGCATCATCAACATCATCATCATGTCAGCTTATGATCGTCTACTGCTGGACAATAGCCTCCCGCAAGGATCTCCACAACGACCGGTCTTGCGCTGCCCAAAAAAAAGCATCAAATCTCCAAAAACAATAGTCCTCAGAAGGAATCAATCATGAGTAGAACACTCGATAAGTCGGTCAGTGGGATTTGGGTTTGAATACCAGCTGGCCAGCTGAATTAGCAAGTGTGATTATGTTTTAAAATTGGATATTTTATGTGTTTGTTTTTATGAGAAATAAAAATATGATAAGAGTACATTATTTTCAATGTCGACCATGTAACACTCGTATCGACAACGCAATATATTCGAAACATATGTCTCGAATGGATAACTTCAGTGTTTCTCAAACTTTGGTTCCCAATATGTCCCAATTGATTATACCTTGGAGTAGGCCCTTTTACAACGAGTCAAAAACCACGGTAAGTCAAAATTAATAGCGAAATTTTCTAGAGCTGTTTCCAAAATTAATATCATTAAATATTTATTTATGGGTCCTCTCATTTCAAGCAAAATGTCCTTAGCTTTAGGTAAATATAATAAAAATACTAACAGCCAGGTTCAATACATAATCTGTGGCGTAGTTCTTATTTGACCTATAGTATAAATACTTTGAGCTATTTGAATTTCAGAAAAAGAATGACGTGAATAGTCAATTTGTATTTGACGTTTTTACTTTTTTTTTTCGAGCTGTCTTTCGTATTTTCTTGTAAAATAAAAACCATTTTATTCGCTCTTTTATAATATCCCAAGACTATGCCCATAAATCCATAGGTACCCCCCCCCCCACTATGTCAAAGAGAAGGATGAGTGGAAGGCCTTTTCCAAGCAGCGGGACACAAAACGTTACTAAATATAGGTATATAAAACTAAATTAATCTTTTACATCCCAGAAAAAAAAGAACAATAGAAAATCTATTGTGTCTGGGTTTATAATGAGTCAGTGGGATGTAAGAAGTTAAATGTAGCAAATAAGTCACTAAATAATACACAAAGGGGCTAGGTAGGTCAACTTTGGAAACCACTGTTCAAACTACTTACTATGTAATGTACGCAGTTTATTACGCATTGAGTTCGTATTGTGTACAGTTGTGTCACTTGTGAGAATGAAAATCGTTTACATTTTAATTGGCTTCCTCACTGTGTGCCACTGTGTTGACCAAAAACATCGTAAGTATTTTTTTTTTTTTAATTTTCCTTAAGGTCTATCTATACACATCCAGGCCGTGGCCCGTCAGGAGGGAAAACAATACGTCGTCATGAAAACGTGTGTGAACGAATCCATAGAATCCATGTAAACGAATCCATAGTATGGAATGATATTTTTGCCCTGACATGTCCCGGACACGGCCCGGAAACGTTGTCATGACGACGTATTGTTTTCCCTCCTGACGGGTCACGTCCCGGACACGTCCTGGGCACGGCCCGGATCTGTGTAGATAGACCTTTTAACTTGAACTCAAATAATTCTTTATTTAGACATAAACAAAACATAGACAAATACTTTATTACAAAATGCTTTTTAAATATAGTCCTAGGACTACTGTCATTTTTTGACGTTTTTGTTGTCTATAGCCGAAACGGTATTTATCTGAGTTTATTCTAGGACTATAAATAAAACTTGTTTTGTAATAAGAGGAACCCCTCTACATACCATGTATTCATTGCACGTGCACACAATACCTACACATGTAGGACATAGATTATAAATACTTTACAGCGGTCGTAAAATTTTTTAAATACCTACATAATAGCCCGTTCACATGGGCACATTGCGATGCCTTGCGCACCGCAAACTAATGTCTAAATAATAAATAGGTAATACAAAGAAATTTTTTATTAGCCCATTTTCTCCCACTGCTGGGCAAAAGCCCCACGCTTTTACAAAGACTCCTGTTATTATTTTAATTTAATATATATACGATAGTCTGGGAATTCCTTAGTCAGAATAGGAATACATGTCTCAAGGTATCTATTGCAGTTTATAGTAAGACAATAGAACTACGTCGTCATTGAATAACATTGATCCATATTTGGAATTGTTCTCAAATGGATACTGGCCTATTGTAGTTACTACTCAACTTACAAATAGGGCTGGCACACATCTGGCGGAGCGCAGCGCAGAGCATTCTTGATTGTCATATTATTATCGATATTATTCTCATAAGAATAATATTCAAAATCAGTTGACACAACAAATGAGCACCAGAGCATCGAAGCGACTAAATACGAATATTGTGTCAACTAATTTTGATGATTATAATGAGAACAATGTCTATAATAACATGACAATCAAAAATGCTCTGCCCTGCGGCCTATAGACTTAGTATGTATTTAAACAGGATTTTTGTGTTAGATACAGATACATTCGCACTTGTTTCTGAGTAATAATTTGTACTTAGGAAAATTTGTGGAATGATCAAATACATATTTGCTTCTGGTAATGAAGCAAAAATTTTTAAGGAACGCCATGTACCTATATACATTTTTATTACTTCTACTAATTGACCATTTTACGTTTACTAAGTACCTCCTAAAGTTTTGGTCTTTGTTAATAAAACAGCATATTCTTTACATATACACGAGTAGGATAAACCCAAAACTTAGCAATGTTACCTGCCACGTAGCTACTTATTTATGAAACGGAATATATTTTTTTCTTGTTTAAATATTTTTTATTTGTTTCAGTCGATCGACTTGACAGAATAAAGCAAGAAGGTAACTGTTCAATGTACGGAGGAGTTTGTACGCTTAAAAGCGATTGTCCTCGGAAAAAACTGATTCGTCCACTCGGGCTATGTCCCCGACAACAACGTTGTGGCGTTGAATGTTGTCAAACAAGTAAGTGTCGGCGCAAACGGGCCACCAACTACAGCCACCGGTGGCCAGCGACGACCACCTAAATCCATATTTTATTGTGCCGTACCCAAAGGGTGAAAACGGGACCATATTGTGTCTGTCCGTCTGTCCGTCTGTCCGTCTGTCCGTCTGTCCGTCTGTCCGTCTGTCCGTCTGTCCGTCTGTCCGTCTGTCCGTCTGTCCGTCTGTCCGTCTGTCCGTCTGTCCGTCTGTCCGTCTGTCCGTCTGTCCGTCTGTCCGTCTGTCCGTCTGTCCGTCTGTCCGTCAGTCCGTCTGTCCGTCTGTCCGTCTGTCCGTCTGTCCGTCTGTCCGTCTGTCCGTCTGTCCGTCTGTCCGTCTGTCCGTCTGTCCGTCTGTCCGTCTGTCCGTCTGTCCGTCTGTCCGTCTGTCCGTCTGTCCGTCTGTCCGTCTGTCCGTCTGTCCGTCTGTCCGTCTGTCCGTCTGTCCGTCTGTCCGTCTGTCCGTCTGTCCGTCTGTCCGTCTGTCCGTCTGTCCGTCTGTCCGTCTGTCCGTCTGTCCGTCTGTCCGTCTGTCCGTCTGTCCGTCTGTCCGTCTGTCCGTCTGTCCGTCTGTCCGTCTGTCCGTCTGTCCGTCTGTCCGTCTGTCCGTCTGTCCGTCTGTCCGTCTGTCCGTCTGTCCGTCTGTCCGTCTGTCCGTCTGTCCGTCTGTCCGTCTGTCCGTCTGTCCGTCTGTCCGTCTGTCCGTCTGTCCGTCTGTCCGTCTGTCCGTCTGTCCGTCTGTCCGTCTGTCCGTCTGTCCGTCTGTCCGTCTGTCCGTCTGTCCGTCTGTCCGTCTGTCCGTCTGTCCGTCTGTCCGTCTGTCCGTCTGTCCGTCTGTCCGTCTGTCCGTCTGTCCGTCTGTCCGTCTGTCCGTCTGTCCGTCTGTCCGTCTGTCCGTCTGTCCGTCTGTCCGTCTGTCCGTCTGTCCGTCTGTCCGTCTGTCCGTCTGTCCGTCTGTCCGTCTGTCCGTCTGTCCGTCTGTCCGTCTGTCCGTCTGTCCGTCTGTGCGTCTGTGCGTCTGTGCGTCTGTCCGTCTGTATCTCATGAACCGTTATCGGCAGGTTACTGATTTGCTAATATCCATAAGATTTTATAGGGCGTTGTGTAAAACTTAAAGTGTAAAAATCCGTCTGTCTGTCCGTCCGCAGATTGATGATAATAAGGGGGCTCCCAAACAACAAACGTGATTTTTTTGCCTTTTTTTAACCCGATATCATGTCTACCTAAAATGATGATGTTGTTATTGTTAACCCAGAGAATGGTACGAAACCCCGAGTCCAACTCGCACTTGGCCGGTATTTTTAAAACATTTTTGTTTTTTTTTCAGTATCCGTAAGAGACACTCGTTGTTCAAAAAATGGCGGTTATTGTTTTAAAAATGACGAATACTGTAACCCTAAAGTGATCTACAAGAAGGCTCACGACTGTCCCCCAGGCACCAGATGTTGTATTTTAGAATAATAAAACTGATTAAATAATGTTTCATTTATTATTTATTTTCTTTCTCTTATTCTTTTTCTGTTCATGCAGTCCGGCTGTGAAATTCAATGCCACACACGTGATACTCACTCTCTCTATATTTTCAAACGGAAAGTTAAAGAGCATTATCCTTCATTATCAGAATACAATATAAATTTATATTAATTATTTTATTTATGTATGAGCTGGACACCTTCTTAAGTAGCTGGGCGGAGGAAGCTCGAGATAGAAAGTCAAGGCGGAAGAGGAGAGAGGCCTTTGCCCAGCAGTGGGACACAAATGGCTAATTTAGATTTAGATTAGATGTGTATTTATCGAATATAATGTGTAGGTTTATACTTATAAATTTATTGTTTATTGTAGGTTTTTTTTTAAGTTTTTGGCATGGGTAACTCAAAATCTTCTCTTTTTTTCTGTCTCTATCTACTATCATCTTACAATAAACTGTTAAAGAAATAAATTCTCATACAACTATCCGTTACGCCTCTTTCCCAGAGAGAGACCATATCACTCCACTTGCTACGATCCAAACATACTTTTTTCTCTGCATCCACATTCATCATTCGCCTCACACATGCACGTCGATTTAGAGTATTTTTGACTTGGCCTTTCTTTTACAAGTCTCCGATATGATCAAGACAGATTTTTTCGGCAGATTACGTCCCTTAGTTTTCGTCATAGAACGAAATGACAAACTACAAATGTATGGGCGTTTTCAGACCTAGCGTTTCATACGTGCGTAACCGTATACGTTCAGCATACCCGCGGCATACGCGCTTCAAAAAACCGGATGCAGGTATACGCGCGTATACGGGTAGACGCGTACACACGATTCAAAAAACGAGCATATATATTAAGTACGCACGTAAAAAACGCTAACCTGAAACCGTTTTACAAAACGGGTACATAGTAAAATTGCCTACCGAGAAAGGCGTGATAGATATGTATGTATGTATATCTGTATGTAGGTATAGTGGAATTCCATGTTTAAACTTCCCTTTGCCACAAATACACAGATCGGTAGCGGAAATAGGAATCCGCAAAATTTTCGCAAGATGCTCAACTGGATTTCGACATCAAAGCGATGAATCGAATTTTGGAATATATTCGAATGATATCTCATTGACATGAATATTTGAACATTTTGATCTGTCGTGGTATGAAACGCTTTGCTAGATTTTCGGAACTCAATTTCTATGCAATTATTATTCAATTTGTTAAAGCTATTTGTAAATTGAGAAAATAATAATAATGCAAACAAACAAATTAATTAATACGCCTTCTCTGCAACTTGGATTAAAATAAAGCCACGAAGATATTTTAAAACATAAAAGAAAAATATTCAAAAATTCTCAAGCGCCATTTTAATTATAATTTTCATTATCGGATTTCCAGTATTTGCTCTTTTTAATGAGGCTCTGGTAAATTCAGGGGCGTCGAACGTTGAAAGTGGTTTTTAATCATTTTCATCCAACCTAGATTGTTAAAAAAGGTTTTATACAGGTTGTAATAGAAAAAGCAAAGCCGAAATAAACCAATTGAATTCATAAATAAGAGAAAAGGAGAAAAAAAAGAAGAAAAGAGAAAGAAAGAAATAAAATATGTATAATGAAGCTGTTGGTTTTCCAATACATAAATCATCATGATCATGTCAGCATATGGATGTCCACTGCTGAACAAAAGCTTCCCCCAAGGATCTCCATAACGATTGGACTTGCGCTGCCCACATCGAACAGCTTCCTACGACTTGGTGGACAACAAGTCGTCAGTCCACTTTGTTGGGGGCCTTCCCATACTGCGTCGTCCAACAGAAATCATTATACTTAATTGAATAGCGTTGTTCTTGTCGGTGAAGTCTACTTCAGTCTGCCGTCCGTTTAATACCTAATACGTCGTAATTTCTATTTCACTGATTTGATCTAGTATGTAAGTCCTCCATGGAGGCTTAGCATACGTGCCGCGACAATTATCTTACGTCATGCTGTCCTTATCACATTTAAAACTATGGACAGAGACGTAAGCGTGACAAACAGCATGACAACGTCTTGTCACGGAGTGTATGCTAAGATAGCTGGTCTCCCTCTCTTCCGTTTACCTTCTAATTTTTCTACTATAATCATCATCATCATAACCCTATTGCAGTCCAATGCTGGACATAGGCCTCTCCTATTACACGTCACTGTGATCTATCGTCGGCTGCTCGCATCCAGCTCCTGCCAGCCATCTTGCGCAAATCGTCACTCCACCGTGCCTGAGGACGTTCTACACTACGCCTTCCATAGGTAATGATTTTTACAAAACATGGACGAAATATTAAAAAATAAACTCTCTAGTAACAGCAGTTTGCACCAAAAATTTAATTTAAAGAATTCTCAAAAATATCGCAAGATTTTCGTGCATTTTTAAGTTGATTTTAAAAATTCGATAAACGGAATTTGTCGTTCAAATTTTAGTCTGTTCACTGATCGGTCAGTTTCTACGAAAAATTACAGCCTGTATATAATTCCAGGAAATGTCGGGTTCGGCTCGTTTTTTTATTTGATTAAATTGCTCCTTTCTTTTCAAGTTATATTTGAGTGCTTTCCAAGAATTTTTGTGCCTTTTGAATGTTAAATTATGACTGAGAAATTATAAAAAATGTTAATAGGGAAAGAGTATTAGTACTTCAGAAGTTTTCTACGTCTTTAAGTACCTAATGAATACTTGTATTTCAAAGATAATGAAAACAAATACCATCGATTTATTATATAAATTGCACGTTCAGTTGTTCGACGTTCTCATAGATCTTTAAATAAAACGATCGTATTTTCAATGGCAGATGAACCATTATAAACATTATTTCAAAATAGATCTAAAAACTTTAAAATAAAGTGCACTAGCACTAGGTACAGTCAGCATCATAAGTCGATAAACACATTCAGATTTTCAAATCTACTTATACACCATTATTCGACGTAAAACCTTACTTATTTTTTTAATTCTGAACCTAATTGGATGTTTATTTAAATCTGGAGTATTTATTGCTAAGCGATTTCGTCTAATAATAGTGAATTTTGCTTTTAAAAATCTGAATGTGTTAATCTACTTATGATGCTGACCGTACCTGTTTAAAGCTTTAAATGCACTTTGCTATAACTGAGAATCTCATACAAACCGGTCACACAAAAAATTATAAACAATGTAAGATAAATATACGATCAATGAGTAAATATAGAACAACAAATCTGACAACTAATTGTACAACTAAACCTAAGATTCTCATACAAAGCTATCTAACAAAAAGTTGATATAGAATGTAATATTAATATAACATCAATAGGTGATATACGTATAAGCAACAAATCTAACAACTAATTGTACAACTAAACCTGAAAATCTCATACCAAGCTATCAAACAAAAAGTTGATGAAATATGAAAAAACTAGGGGCTGCCCGCGACTTCGTACGCATTTATGGTCATATCTTGGAAGACAATCATGGTATCTCAAAATAATTTAGCCTGTGTTATTCTGATACATAAACTACAATATTGCCAATTTTTTTCTTTTTTCTCTAACACTAAAAATGACAAAGATACACTGGGTTAAAGTTGCTTGTGACGATTTTAACCGAGGAGTGACGTTAATACCCCCCAGTCCGTTACTTTGATGCTCTGTATCTTTGTATTTATTTATGCATTTGATCAGGTAAAAAATGTGTTTTAAATATTTTTTAATAGCCTAAAAGACGGACTAATTATATTTTGAATTTTTGAACGTAGTCATCATCCCCATTGTACAACTAAACCACAAACAGTTTCAAAAACAAATGAGAACAGAATACATAAAAGAACCTAATAGATATTTATTACCAATCAAACACAAACGTCTGAGTATACTGCAAATAAGTTGAACGATGAATACGCTTATAACCCTCCCAAATTACATGAACACCACTGCTCTAAGCAGTTCTATTAGCCACACAATGTTTTATTCCAGTCGGTTAATCATAGCAATGGCTACGTAATTGCAGGAGGTTAAGCTCTTGCTGCGTAAGGAAAATAGGATATCTTTTCGTTTATTCTCGTTCTGAAATCTGGTGATTGTTATATGAAAATGGGAAATCATTTGGGTAATATAATCGGTCTTTATACTCAAATGTTGTATGATTAATAATATAATGGTTGTGGATGAGTGTGGATGAAGCGAAATAAGTGTGTTTGGATCGTAGCAAGTGGAAGGAAGTAGTCTCTGCCTACCCCAATGGGAGAGAGGCGTGACGGATATGTACCTATGTATGTATGTAACAATAATAATTGCCTCTTATTGTAATTTTCCTCTCTTTTCTTTATTAAGACTCAGCTGTTACTCACTCCAAAGAAATATTAAAGCAAAATCAGTGTAAAACAATAAACAAAAGTTATAATTATGTTGGTTTTATGCTTACGTGGTTGAAATATCAAACCAGTTCGACGATTAATTTACGAAATCGCAACAAATCCGCCGACTCATTGCCCGATGCTGTTGGCATTTTATATAGAGTGACTTTAAATTAGTAAACGATAGAAAAGGTATGCATATACTTGTGATAACAAACTACTTTTACTATAGAACCAAAATCTAAATCATTCAAAACATTTTGAACTCCCCATACAAAATGCATAATTAGCTGATAGTATGAGTGAACATTTTTTTAAAGATTTTGAACTTGATCCTATAGTAAAGGTTGTTTGTTATTACAAGTACATGCGAATTCTTTTCTATTGTTCACTAATTTAACCTCTCACATCCCACTGACCCATTATAAACCCAGACACAATAGATTTTCTATTGTTCTTTTTTTTTCTGGGATGTGAAAGACTAAAGTCACTTTATATATCTTAAACCAAATTCTAAAGCGCTAAGACCTTAACCCTTCCTAACAACTTAGGTGGGTAAGATTATTTATTCAGCGCAAAACTTTAGTATCAATTTATCAGACTGACCTAATTCTCTCGTGATTATATAAACGGCCCTCTCATTGTTTGGGGAAGAGGTCTCATCTAAATTTAATTTATTTTCAGTATAGTTCAAGTCTACTTAAGTCGGGAGTTGCGCGGCTTCATTGTGGAACTTTCACATCAATTTTCCCTTGTATTACTTAGCGAGTTTTCTTCATATCTCTCTTTGAATTTGGAATTTCTTGGTAATTTTATGAGTTTTGTGTTCGATATTTAAACATGTTTTTGTTTGTTTTGATGCTTTTTTGTTTGTTTATGTTTTATCTTGTTACAAACCTATTATGTATGTTTTGTTATTAGTTGCTAAGGAATAATATTAAGATTGGAAATTGGATTATCGATGTTACCACAGGAACTGAAACCATTATCGTGCTACGTTTCACTAAAATGTCACGTTAAGTTGATAAATCAGGGGCCTAATTTAAAATAGTCTAAGTTGTGTGACTATTGAGTGTCAATATATTTTTTTGACTGAAGTCTTATTCTGCTAAACAATTGTTTGCGACCTAATCTGTCAAAAAATGCAACTGACACTCAATAGCCACACAACTGAGACTATTTAACCTCTCACATCCCAATAACCCATTATAAACCCAGACACAATAGATTTTCTATTGTCCTTTTTTTTCTGGGATGTGAAAGATTAAAATTAGAAGACTTGGGCCACTTGGCTCGTTTTTTACCAAACCTTAAAACTGTGACAACATCACTACTTATAATACTAAAACCAACATTTATCACCATCTCAGTTATAACCATACAGCAACGCTATAAACATACTAAATAACAAAGTAGTTAAATAAAAACGTAATGCACACAAAGAAACATTGTACGTAATGCACCTGTAACTAGGAAACTATCAAAAACTGCCGCAGGCGGTGCTTGGTTTTATAACAACACTGTGTTTACTACAAGTTATAATGATTAATGATAAATATTATATAGTAAATGTTTTTTTTAATGGCAACTACCATTCTGGATGCTGTCAACTTAAATAAAGTAAAAAATACTTTATTTAAAGGTATTTTTAAATTATTATATCCTTATCCTATGAACATTATAAATCTCAATGTTTGTGCCAATGAATGGATGGATACTTGTTACTTAAAATAGTCTAAGTTGCGTGACTATTGAGTGTCAGTGGCATTTTTTGACATATTTGGTATTCCGCTTGACAATAGCTTACACTGATTTTGACCAAATGTGTAAAAAATATGACAATGACACTGCCGACACACAAGTCTGTAATTTAAATATTTTTAGTTGTATGTCGGCAGAGTATCAACGGTAAATTTTTGACACATTTGGTATTTCGCTTGACAATAGCTTACACTGATTTCGACCAAATCACCTCTTTCTTCTGTTTATTTTAGTCTTTGTTTCTGTTGTTTTAGGTATATTTTCTTTTATTTTTTTGTTTTTTTTTTCCCTTTTTTTGTGTGTACTGTGTGTAAATAAATCTGCGTGTTATTTTAAAAATGTAATTGTGAACTGTTGAGTTTGTGTTGTGTGTTGTACTGTGTTTGTAAGAAAATAAATGTCTATGTCTATGTCAAATGTGTCAAAATATGACAATGACATTCTGCCGTCACTCAACTGACAAAATTGTAAATTAGCAGAATTGTGCCCCTGTAGTAGACGCATCACACAGCATTGGACGTACTTGAGCACTTTACGATATATGCCCTCGTATTATGAAATATCATTTTTATACCTTTTTGTTTAAGCTCTATTCCGTTACTTATTTTACATTGTTTCTAGTTTATTTGTTATATTGTTGCTGTTATTATTATTATATGAGCAATTTACTTATAATTTATAAAAACTCGTAATACATATAAGTATTTCCACAATATAGAAAGATCTCCACGTACCGGACGACGCATTGTGTGAAGGCCTCCAACAAGTTGGACTGACGACTTGGTTAAAGTCGCTGGAAGCCGTTGTATGTGGGCAGCGCAAGACCGGTCGTTGTGGATATCCTTGGGGGAGGCTTTTGTCCAGCAGTGGACGTCCACTGACATGATGATGATGATGATAGAAAGATCTTTATTATAGTATTGTTACAAGGCTAGCAGGGTCTTCACAGACTTAACTTTACTTTTATAGTTAAATATCAACTTAAATGTACCTACCAGTAAACAAAAGAAAGAGCAAACAATTTTCTCACAAAGTCACTCTCAAGTTTCCTTTTATTATTTTCGTCACTAGGCGGGTTCGCAGTTCACACAGAGCGAGCAGCCTCGCTAGGCAAGCATTTGACCAATTAAAAAGGCCCCTAAGAACTACCCAACTCAATAGGATAGCGAGGTCTTTTCTGAGCGGCCAAACATCTGCATCGGGAACTACTCGCTCTATATGGACCCGTCTATTAGCGTTTCCAAAGAGTTTAATTAAAATGATATCAACTCAGCTGACATTGCATGCGCTGGTGCTAACTACTGCAAATTGCACTTTATTTTCTAAATTAGCCCCACGTCGAACTTCGTTTTATTATTTTAACGAAGGAAATATAAAAATAAATTGTTTTAGGTAGCTACACACCAAAGCCGCTGGCTTTTTTGACAGCTGCTATTCGTATGACGTAAAGCCGCCGGCCTAGCCCGTCGGCATGCCGGCGGCTTTGATGTGTAGATAGCATTATGGTTACTGTGGTAAGTGATCGTAAAATTCTGATTGTTTTTACTGAATTCATTTTGAAAGAGAAATAGTGAATATTTTATTTTATTTGAGGTAACAACAGAGAAATTAGGAAGAAATTAGGAGCAATTAGGAATAACAGAGCAGTTGAGTGATTATCACAGTTATTTTACAATTGACAATTTTTAGCATCTTTTTCACGCGTTTTACTCGTATTCGTGATAAAAATATTTCTCCTGTACTTAGAAGAAACATGTTATATTAAATCAAATGTGAGAATGGCCATAAATAAGGGGAAACCAAGAAAAACTAACACCATAGATACAGCATTCAGGACGCGAGTCACAAACCATTCTTACTTATTCTTTCTCTTATCAACCGCGCTCCTTTGCGTTTGGTGTAAGTTATAGGATAATAAGTTAAAGCCGGATCCGCTGCGCCATGTTTTTGTGTTAATAACATGTTAGCAAAAATATAATAGAGGCGTGGCCTAACCGTTTTCTTCGCAAAAACACAAAAACATGTTTGCCGAGACAAATGGATAACATCCGCCGCGTTCGTCTGCGGGGAGGGGAAATGTTGCATTTTGGCTAAACACAAAATCAATTCAAGTATTCATTTCATTCGCTCTGTTCGTTCGTTTTTTGAAATTATGAAACTTTTGAAAACATGTTATGTTAATAACATGTTTTGATAACCATGCTTTGTTAGAAAATTGGCGCAGCGGACCCAGCTGAATGGTTCGTGAACCTGCTATGAGCTAGCGTACACACCACATTTTTTGGTTACAAGCAAAAAATATTATAATTATAAAGATATTATATAGATACCTATACTTTATACTTCTTATGCCTTTAAAAACAGAATTAAGGTGAAAACAGACTGGTCCCAAGTACCGTATGCCACACATTATGACAATCTTCTCTATATAGAAATATTATGAATAGAAATACACTTTTCATACGCACACGTGGGGTAGCGTTGCCTTAATAAAGCCTATTTTTTTTTTAATCTCAGTATTATACCCACAATACACTTAAACAAATATTCTTATAAAAAAAACCACTTAATCTCTAAAATTACACCACAAGTTCGTAAATCGTGATCAAGGAGCCGTGATAAATCCCTCCTTATGTGATAGTGTAACGGATCGTACGATGTACGCACGCGCTAAAATTCTTATTTATGTCGCTAGGACAACAATGCCGGCTTTTTTTGAGTTATTCCTGAACGAAATACGAGAAAAATGGAGGTTTATGGTGCTATACAACTCTTGGAATACGAAGTGAAAATGTATGGTAAAGATCAGGATAATTCCGCTACAAATACTTTGTACTTGCTAGGTATAAACTCTATCCCCGTTATTACAAAACGAGTTTTATTTATAGTCCTAGAATAAACTCAGATATACGTTTTGGCTGTATAGAAAAAACGTCAAAAAAATGACATTAGTCCTAGGACTATCTTTAAAACTAGTTTTGAAATAAGGGTGAACATTTGATAGTATTAATACCCACTTTTAAGAGTGGAGCTGTCTCTGTTTACCCCGGTGGGGGAGAGGCGTTACAGAAATGTATGTAAGTTAGTCTGTATGTACAGTCAGCATCAGATATATGGTAGCGGTCAAGGTATTCAAATATTTCGGAGCAGCATTAAATTTCGATATGTTCGTTACGATAGATGCGGCCTATAATATCGGGACATATAAAACGTCACAAATTTAGGATCAGAGACTGTTTAATAAGTTCGTTACATACAATCAGGTAATGATATCGGAACGAAAATAATCGTCAATGGTATCTAAGCAGTCAAGATGATCATAAATATCGGAACATTTATGGAAAATGTACTTTAAGTCTGTGCTACATAGTACACATTTGAACTCGGTACTACCTATATTGACTTGTCAACGTCAAGAATATAGAAAACATGAAGAACACAAATATAACTACACGCGTTAAAAGAGTTCGGACATGAAAGATAATTACCAAGTAGGTTCTAGTACTTGATCAACAATTCAATCGTGATAGATACTTAGGTATACTAATAAAATAATTTTAAGTACCAACAACAACATGTTTGCTATTTTATTATTTACTTACTTACTTATTGTAATATTTATTCTTTGTAATTTTCTTTTGTTGTAGAACAATAACTACTACTACACTGTTTATACCTACCAAGTGTAAAAGGACTTTTACCATTTACTTTACCATTGTTCCAAATAATAATGCTATTTTCATACATAAAAAGTAGAGAATAAATAACGCACTCTCATCAGATTTGAACCCACGACTATGTGCTTTAATAGTCAAAGGACTATCAACTACGCCATTAAGTATCTGACATCGTTTTATCGAAATTAAGCTAATCATTCTACGCCCTTCAATTTTGACATTGCGTCAAAAGAACTTTTATATAGGCATTTAGTTTGGTAAGAATATTTGTTGTATTTGAAAGAGACAGTCACAATGACACTCTTTTCGGTGAATGTCACTACAAATTATTGATAACTTCATGGGTCCAATCTCAAGCATTTTAAATTGTATTACACAGACTTAAAGTACATTTTCCATAAATGTTCCGATATTTGTGACGATTTATATGTTCCGATATTTGTGACGATTTATATGTTCCGATATTATAGGCCGCATCTATTGTAACGAACATATTGAAATTTAATGCTGCTCCGAAATATTTGAGTACCTTGACCGCTACCATATATCTGATGCCGACTGTACAAGAGGCGGTTTGAGCCTTCATAAACATTTTGTCACCTATTTTGCATTCTTTCCAAGATCTATCTTAAAATAACAGCTGCTGTACCTTTTGTATAACTTCTCTGTTTTTCTGTCTCTATGTATTATCATCTTTTAATAAACTGTTAAATAAATAAACAGCCTTCTCCTTATTACAAAACGAGGTTTAAAGATAGTCCGACGTTAGTTCGTTCCTTTTCATGTTTTGGCTATGGACAAAACGTCAAACTAAACGAATTAGCGTCGGACTATCTTTAAACCTCGTTTTGTAATAAGGGGGCCTGTGTTTAACTATGACGTTAAAGCAACGATATTGTAAAGTTTCGTTTAAATCTGTTCACTGGTTTTTGCATGAAAGAGTAACAAATAGCCTCACATCCATCCATCCATCAGCATGAAAATTGACGTTTAAAATATAATAATATATAATATAATAAGGCTTTATTTGCAATCAGAACACATAACACACAATACACAATCATAACATTTAATCATAATTACAATTACTTAAGTAGAATTAAATTAAATGAAACCTACTACTTCCTGTTGGGGTCGCGGTATATAGTAGTTTTATAAAGTAGGTTTATTTCAAGTCCCATTAACAAGGTATCAAACAGAGCATCTTATAAAAACCAGAACATCTATATATCCTAAGCTTTACTGTCTGGACATACTAAATAGAGCGGCACTGGACATTACTGGACAATCCTAATTGATCGATGGTATAACATTACTGGGTCGGACACTGGATAATGGTTGTCTAGTCTTAGTACTCTTACTTGTTGTGTACTAGGACAAGAAACTTAGTTTATCTTAACGAATGTACTTGTTTGTAGTTTTTTAAACGACTTCAAACAAAGGAGGAGTTTCTCAGTTCGACCGTATATATATATACTAGCTTTTACCCGCGACTTCGTCCGCATAAGTTTTTTTGTTTTCTCCCGGCTGTAAGTCCCCCTGCAACAATATCCCTCTATCGTGTTCCGGTCCTCAACTTCACATCAAAATTTGTTCAAAAGCAACCTAAGCACATAATGGATAGCTCCGAATGTTTCCTTAGTAAATATAAAAAGTAAATAATGTAAATCGGTTTAAAATACTACTAACTATACCTACCTGCCAACCCCCGATGTATACAAATCAGATCAATAGTTTTGACGTAATGTGATTCTAGACAGAGTTTTAATGTTGTAGATAGGTAGCTATGTACTTATACGTTCCTGTGGGAATAAGATATTTTCCCGAGGTAAAAAGTAGTCTGAATTTTGGTACCTTCCTACCCTATAAGTTAAGTAGTGTGATGGAATGTCGCTAAGTTTCGATCCAAGTAAAACTGTTAAATAAAGACAGTTGCATCAAAATTTTATCATAAATTCCATAAATTATGGCGCCTACCTACCCTCTAAGTTATAAAAGTGATTAAATACTAAATTGAAGTCTTAGTAACACTCAGTTTAAAAAAAAAACATCAAAATCATTTCAGTAGCTATGGCGTCATGCGCTTCTTAACACGATCACGCTAGATTTCCGCGGGAATGAGGTGTTTTCCCGCCGTAAAAAGTAGCCTGTGTCCGTGCCTAGGATCCTATCTTTAAATTAACCAAGTCTTATAAAAATCCGTTCAGACGTTAAGGCGTGAATGAGGTAAACTTTTAAAACAAACGATTAAAAATCACTAACTCAATTCAGTTTTCTGCCTACTTCCTACCCCCTAAGTACGATGACGTGATCATTTTGATCTTATATCCGTTTTTAGGTAACCATCTATTACCTTACTAAATTTCATCAAAATCCGTTCAGCCGTTTAGACGTGAAAGAGCAAAAGTCCCAACAAAAACGACTAAAAATCACTAACTCAATTTAGTTATCTACCTACTGCCTACCCCCTAAGAACGATGGCGTGATTATTTATAGCCTATGACCATTTCTAGGTTATCATCTATCACCATACCAAATTTCATCAAAATCCGTTCAGCCGTTTAGGCGTGAAAGAGTAACAGACAGACAGACAGACAGACAGTTACTTTCGCATTTATAATATTATATATAGTAAAATTATATAGTAAATATAGTAAATAGTATATAGTATGGAAGTATGGATTTAGTATTAAGTGCCTAAATATAAAGTTTCATGGTTTTATCTTTGAATAATGACGATCTCCCATACTAACTTTCATCCCTTATTACCACCCCCTTAAGCCTTTTTTCGCGACAAAATATAGCCTATGTCCTTTCTCAAGGTTCAGTAGTTTAGGCGTGAAAGCGTAACAGACAGACAGACAGACAGACAGACAGGCAGGCAGGCAGGCAGGCAGGCAGGCAGGCAGGCAGGCAGGCAGGCAGGCAGGCAGGCAGGCAGGCAGGCAGGCAGGCAGGCAGGCAGGCAGGCAGGCAGGCAGGCAGGCAGGCAGGCAGGCAGGCAGGCAGGCAGGCAGGCAGGCAGGCAGGCAGGCAGGCAGGCAGGCAGGCAGGCAGGCAGGCAGGCAGGCAGGCAGGCAGGCAGGCAGGCAGGCAGGCAGGCAGGCAGGCAGGCAGGCAGGCAGGCAGGCAGGCAGGCAGGCAGGCAGGCAGGCAGGCAGGCAGGCAGGCAGGCAGGCAGGCAGGCAGGCAGGCAGGCAGGCAGGCAGGCAGGCAGGCAGGCAGGCAGGCAGGCAGGCAGGCAGGCAGGCAGGCAGGCAGGCAGGCAGGCAGGCAGGCAGGCAGGCAGGCAGGCAGGCAGGCAGGCAGGCAGGCAGGCAGGCAGGCAGGCAGGCAGGCAGGCAGGCAGGCAGGCAGGCAGGCAGGCAGGCAGGCAGGCAGGCAGGCAGGCAGGCAGGCAGGCAGGCAGGCAGGCAGGCAGGCAGGCAGGCAGGCAGGCAGGCAGGCAGGCAGGCAGGCAGGCAGGCAGGCAGGCAGGCAGGCAGGCAGGCAGGCAGGCAGGCAGGCAGGCAGGCAGGCAGGCAGGCAGGCAGGCAGGCAGGCAGGCAGGCAGGCAGGCAGGCAGGCAGGCAGGCAGGCAGGCAGGCAGGCAGGCAGGCAGGCAGGCAGGCAGGCAGGCAGGCAGGCAGGCAGGCAGGCAGGCAGGCAGGCAGGCAGGCAGGCAGGCAGGCAGGCAGGCAGGCAGGCAGGCAGGCAGGCAGGCAGGCAGGCAGGCAGGCAGGCAGGCAGGCAGGCAGGCAGGCAGGCAGGCAGGCAGGCAGGCAGGCAGGCAGGCAGGCAGGCAGGCAGGCAGGCAGGCAGGCAGGCAGGCAGGCAGGCAGGCAGGCAGGCAGGCAGGCAGGCAGGCAGGCAGGCAGGCAGGCAGGCAGGCAGGCAGGCAGGCAGGCAGGCAGGCAGGCAGGCAGGCAGGCAGGCAGGCAGGCAGGCAGGCAGGCAGGCAGGCAGGCAGGCAGGCAGGCAGGCAGGCAGGCAGGCAGGCAGGCAGGCAGGCAGGCAGGCAGGCAGGCAGGCAGGCAGGCAGGCAGGCAGGCAGGCAGGCAGGCAGGCAGGCAGGCAGGCAGGCAGGCAGGCAGGCAGGCAGGCAGGCAGGCAGGCAGGCAGGCAGGCAGGCAGGCAGGCAGGCAGGCAGGCAGGCAGGCAGGCAGGCAGGCAGGCAGGCAGGCAGGCAGGCAGGCAGGCAGGCAGGCAGGCAGGCAGGCAGGCAGGCAGGCAGGCAGGCAGGCAGGCAGGCAGGCAGGCAGGCAGGCAGGCAGGCAGGCAGGCAGGCAGGCAGGCAGGCAGGCAGGCAGGCAGGCAGGCAGGCAGGCAGGCAGGCAGGCAGGCAGGCAGGCAGGCAGGCAGGCAGGCAGGCAGGCAGGCAGGCAGGCAGGCAGGCAGGCAGGCAGGCAGGCAGGCAGGCAGGCAGGCAGGCAGGCAGGCAGGCAGGCAGGCAGGCAGGCAGGCAGGCAGGCAGGCAGGCAGGCAGGCAGGCAGGCAGGCAGGCAGGCAGGCAGGCAGGCAGGCAGGCAGGCAGACAGACAGACAGACAGACAGAGTTACTTTCGCATTTATAATATTAGTATGGATTTTTTTTTTTAATGTATGTCCACGCAAAACTTCGTCGTTTATGAACCGATTTTAATGATTCTTTTTTTGGTGGAAAGGGGGTATCCCGAGGGTGGTCCCATGGTAAGGAAACCAGGATCTGATGGTGGAATCCTGGAGAAATCGAGGGAAACACTCGAAAAAATTGCATCGCGACTAGTGTGTTTCTTAATATTATGCAATAATAAGAATTTTAAAGCCCTAATATTTCATGAGGGTCTGACGTTGACCTGATGATGGAGCGGAAGGACAGTCGAGGGAACTCGACAACGGTTTACAGCAAGTACTTTGTGTTTGGACTTGATTAACTTATATTATTGAGACCTTTCATCTAAATGGGTTGTGACTGTTAGTAGGGGTCTGATAATGAAAATGAAGGACAGTCAAGGGAAACTAAAAAATGTGAAGTAAAAATTTTTTGCCAAAAAAGAAACAACTTCAAAACGGAAACTAAAAAGTATGAAATAAATTAACGTGTATAGAAAATTTCGAGTTTATAAGTGATTAAAAGAAACATAAACAATTAAATAATTATGTCTTTAAAATTTTTGAAGACGGTGCCACCTGTTTCCTTGAGATGAGATGAGACATTGAGATGTAAAAAAGATTGATTAAAAGTAGATACCTATATTACCTATATCTAGTGATTGTTTTACTTGGCACCGTCTTCAAAAATTTTAAAGACATAATTATTTAATTGTTTATGTTTCTTTTGATCACTTATAAACTCGAAATTTTCTTTACAAGTTAATTTATTTCATACTTTTTAGTTTCCGTTTTGAAGTTGTTTCTTTTTTGGCAAAATTTTTTTGAGTTATCCTACTTCCTTATAATGTTATTAAGGTTGCCTGGCAGATATTGCTACCTAGCAATAAAGCCGCCTGTTGCTTCTTATATTCTTGTTTGTGTCTGTACCTTATAGCTTTTGTGCAATAAAGAATATTTGTATTGTATTGTATTGTTATTAATGTCAATGTGTATTATAAATGTCGTTGTTTTGCCGATGGTTGGATCATACTAGATAGATGGATGGTAGTGAGAATCTTTGTTAATCTTTCACGAAAAAGTCACTAAATCTTTTTATGGTATCTAAGTATCTGAAATAACAATATCTGAAAATAATATAGCCTATTATTATTCTGTGAAATCCGCCAACCCGCACTTGGCCAGCGTGGTGGATTACGGCCTAATCACTCTCTGTATGAGAGTAGGCTCGTGCCCCTCGGTGGGGACATGTATGGGCTGCTATAGATTATTCTGTTGTGTATGCTACATTATTATAAAATTTCATAACAATTTCTTTAGTGTTTTTTGCGTGAAACAGTAACAAACATACTTACATCCATCCATCCATCTGCACAAACATTCATTGACACTGTTAAAAAATAATTAAATTGAATATCCAATCGATTTTCTTAAAGACTTTTTGTGCTAACCTCCAACCACACTTTTTATAACCTCCAAAAGTTTATAAAGTGATTGTAGTAGCATTAAGTTCCAAAATCCATATTCGATCACTGTCTAACATAAAGCCTTGGAACGAGACAGACTGATTGATGCGATAAGTTTTTATTCAACTTTAAGTAGGGTGCGACGGATTTATGTCATCAATGTTTACTTACTTGAAAATATTTTTAAAGCTTATTAAGACGCATATTAAAAAGAAATAAGACATGATAAAGGTTAAGACCTTTATCATGTCTTATTTCTTTCACATCCCAGAAAAAAAAGAACGATAGAAAATCTTTGTGCCTGGGTTTATAATGGGTCAGTGGGATGTGAGAGGTTAATGTGACGTATTTTTTTATCAAATTTACCAGGCTATGATATATCCATAAGTCAGATTCATCTTTAAATATAGGTAGGTTTAAATTAAATAAATGGCATTTGGGTAAAAATAGAGGTTGGTCAAAAAAAAAATATTATAACAGTATCTCGTATTTATCTCGGGTCCAAGACAGAACATTAATATTTGTCTATTAATTAATATCATCATCATCATCATATTTAAGAGTTAGACTCTTATCGATGGAGTATTCGCCATTTAGGCCTATCCTCTGCCAGTGCCTTGACTTCTTGATACGACATGACGTTAACTTCCTTTTAAGTGAAGTTAAGTGAAGGCACTTGAGTGAAGTAGGTACGTCGCGGTCTTCCTCTGCCTCTCTTCCCCTCATTCGCCTTTGCTTTAAATAAGCATTCCCCTAGTGACGAGTAGCAGCGGTACTAGTACTGGCAGAAGGCCGAAGAAGCGGGTTCCAGTAGGGCTTTTATACAGATATTAGCGGGCAAACCATTGGCTGTTAAACTGCGGTGCGGAAAGCAAGTGGAAGAAGCTACCGCACCAACTTTTCCTGTAAATGGAGTATGGTGGAAATGTCAGATAAAAATAATTAATTAATATCTAGTAAATAAATTAGTGAATAGTTAGTTGTATCCGTGTAACTATGGCAACACTCATTTTGAGTTTATGTATATTTTTAGTGGTTACGTTGTTCTCTACTTATGTCAATATAAATATGTAAACATATGAGCAGTTTAAATAAATTCATATGGTATTTAAATTCCTCAAACGCGTATTATTTAACAACTAGTTTACCTAACTTAATACAAATCAGTGCAGTTTGAAAAATTTTATAAAATTGAGAGGCGTTCATATAAAATTCGGGTTAAATACAGCTGAATGATTTTGTTAGTGACTTTCTGAAAGGATGGCCTTAGAAATCTGATAATTATTTTCAATAATTATATACTTACCTCTATTATTATACTTGTAAGAGTTTACCTACTTCCTAATCCTATTAATATTATAAATGTCAATGTTTGTGCCGATGGATGGATGTTTGTTACTTCATCACGTAAAAACCACTGAACAGATTTTAATGAAATTTTACAACGACTTAGCTTGGACATCAGAATAACACATAGGTTATATTATTTTTACATATCCCCCCTTATTACAAAACGAGGATTAAAGATCTAAACAACGTTAGTTCGTTACTTTTGCCGTTTCGGCTATGAACAAAACTTCAAACTAAATGAACTAACGTCGGACTATCTTTAAAACTCGTTTTGTAATAACCCCCTTATTACAAAACGTATAATGTTTTTTTCAAGATATAATAATAAATGCGTACGAAGTCGCGGGCAGCCTCTAGTTACATATAATCTAATACACACACGAACACGACTAAAGTTCAAGGAAGCTTATCTAATCTTATAACACGTGTGGCAAAACAGAGCTAATTATTTACCTAATTAAATTATACACCCTATTTGAAAAGTTTGTGGTCTCGAGATAAAGATGAAGCGAATGATAACTGAAGTTTTCTGATGCTTAAAAGAGGATTAAAATACTCTTTTAAATTATTTGTAAGTTTCACAGCGAGTTAATTAATTATTTCATATAAAATCAGCGCATTTTTTTTAAATGGTACCTAACTATCATTGGGAATTCTGCTATAGTCAAGTTAAGTAAAATTCAAAATTCAAAAATAATTTATTCGTAGGTAACATTAAATTTACACTTGAATTCGTCACAAAGTAAAAAATAAAATAAAATAAAAAACATAATAATGAATTTAAAGAACCAAAAAAAGAAAAACATTAAAGGAGGGAAGCTACGCTGACTTCGGAAGGCAGATTCCCCAGAGAAGAAGCCAGCAAGAAACTCTAGAGGTTGCTCTTTTTAAAAATATTGTTAACAATCATTTGTTTACAAAGAACAACTTATGTATTATAATCGTGTGGAGCTAGAGCATTAACACACCATGCCCTATTGTCATTAATAAAATCGTTAAAACTATAATACGCTCTTTGTAAAAGAGTCCTCTTGATACAACGTTTAAACTTGGTTTCCGTTAAAATTAGTACATTAAAGTAGCTTACTATAATCATTATAGTTTAGTTTATTGTACGTACACACAAACACCCAGACTCCAAAATAACTTTAAAATCACAAACCACTTAATTACAATACAATACAAATATTCTTTATTGCACAAAAAGATATAAGGTACAGATACAAACAAGAATATAAGAAGGCCTTATTGCTAGGTAGCAATATCTTCCAGGCAATCTTAGGGTAAGAAATAGCGAGAAATAGGTAATAATGGTTGCGGGTTGTGCAAATAATACGGAATACATACATAACAATAATTGTATTGTATTTAATAATTGTATGCGAATCAATGAAAGTGTTCCTACTATTTAGATGTTGACAGATGTTAATTATATCAAAGCATCCAATTTATAACTTAAATTCATCGGTTACGAGTCTAATTATATCTATATGCTCATTAATTCCAATATTGGGACGTGAAGCAATACTAATAACATTCAACTAACAACAACACAATTAGGAACGCAACTAGCGGTGGTTGCGTCGAGTAAAATATTCTCTTCTATAGCGGGAGTGAGCTCCTTTTCAAGAATATTTCGAAAAGGCCCACAGTAACCACAGTATCTTACAGTAAAGGCACAAGTCCATTAATTTCAGTTTACTCCTAGCTTGGTATACAATGTCTCGTTGAGCAAACACGTGTATTGTTTAAGAGATTCTTAGTAATTTTGAGTAATGGCATGTTCTCAGTAATTTGGTAATTTGAATCTTATTAGAGTAATGTTGAAATATGGTTGAGATTGTACTGTTTTTTGTGTTTGAGAAATAAGTTTCGAATTGGCAGTCGATTTTTATATTATTAATATTGTTATACCTACATAACTATACAGAACGTATCTTGATAGGGGACTTGCTGAAAAAAGGCCAAGTCAGGAGTACCCTAAACAGTCAACTAATGAATGTGGATGAAGCGAAAGAATTGTGTTTGCATCATAGCAAGTGGTGGCAAGTTGTCATTACCTACCCAGATAGAAAAGAGGCGTGACAAATACTAATGAATGTACCTATGTACCTGTTTCATAAGAGTTTGCAAAGACACTATTGACATTCCAATTTTGTGTCATCATTTCCAAAAAAAGGTCGACAGAACCCCTGAATCCGACACACGAGTAACCTACTGTAAATATTTTCGCTTTAACCTCATGTAAATTAGTTTCCTCGCCACAAAGGTTATCCTCTCTTGAACCATGTTTGCTATAAGCTACGTAATCTTTAGATCTTTGCGTGATATGCCTGAAAATAAGCGGATTACTTCAAAATTAGTCGAAAGCTTGAGATTTTGATGTAATTAATTTGCTTCGATATTTAATATTTATTAAAGACAAAGTTTATAGACGCTATTTTTGTTGAGCTTTTAGGAAATAATCCTACTTAGATAAATATGGCGGCGCAGCGTATCGATTTAGTTGCTAGTAATTTATAATTCGAATAGTTAATTGATTTACGAGCTTTTGAACGAAGTGTGTAAGTTAAGTTGATTCCTAAACGTAACACTGACATTAGCGCCAGAGACTGTCATATGTCAGAATGTCATGGAAGTCATATTCATTGGTTCACCAAAATAAAATGAGATGAGCGTTTATATGATCAGCGGAACATTGTATTTATGAATGCTATTGCAGGGGCTGTAATTTTTTTTTTTTTTAATTTGTAATTTTTTGTGTGTGTTAAGATCGGATTCAATATAAATCTCCTTGCCCGCTAACCTACACCTAGCATGGACGTTATATCTGACGACGACGGAGCTCCCTCTGATAAAGGTTCTGTGTCTTTAGTGCCTTTAAATATGTATCGGTGAATGTGTTGTTTAGCGAAAATCTTAAGAGGAGCCCAATCGATTTTGATAAATGGGTAATCTGTAAGGACGTTTTCAGACTAGCGTTTTATGCGCGAGTATACGCTCGTTTTTGGAAGCGCATGTAGGAAAGTATACGCGCGCCTTTTGGTACTCGCTAACTCGTACATACGATTGTTGCGGCGCTTCTACGCTCATATCATCATCATGTCAGCTTATTATTTTTTACCTCTAGTGTTACTAGCTGGCTTCTTCTCTGGGGAATCTGCCTTCAGAAGTCAGCGTAGGTCCTTTAATGATTTCCTTTTTTTTTTGGTTCTCTAAATCCATTATTTTGTTTTTTTTTATAATTTTTACTTTGTGACGAATTCAAGTGTAAATTTAATGCTACCTACGAATAAATTATTTTTGAATTTGATTTTGAATTAATGAACGGCCACTGCTGGACAAAAGCTTCCCCACGGATCTCCACAACGACCGGTCTTGCGCTGCCCACATCCAACGGCTTCCCGCGACTTTAACCAAATCACTCGTATAGTCCATGTTGATTCTGACACGACACCACCAGTTCAAGTGAAGACGTCAAAATATGCTCGAATACGCGCGTCCGATTTTTTGAAAAGCGTATTTAGCGTTTGTTCGCGCTTATATGCTGTAAACGACCGTATACGCGCGTATAAGACGCTATTCACAAAACGCCCTAAAATAATAATCGTTGAATTTGTTGCTAAGCGAAAATCTCGAGAGAAGCGGAATCGATTTCAATAAATATTTTAATAAACTGATAGGTAATCAAACTTTGCGACAAGGTTTTATGATCTTATAAATTGTATAATGAGGTTATAAGTTGAGAGATAATATTTTAAGAAAAAATGTTTACTTTTTTAGAGCACTTACATAATAGCTTTTTAAAAAAAATCCCTTGGGGCATTACTCACCTGCTCTAGATAACTATTTATTTTATCACACACCAAAGTCGCCGGCTTTTTTGACAGCTGCCATTCGTGTGACGTAAAGCCGGCGGCCTAGCCCGGCGGCATGCCGGAGGCTTTGGTGTGTAGACAGCATTGAGCATAAAACACTTTATGAATTCCACCAATGTTTTCCCACGATAAATTAACCACAAACTAAACGTTTTAACGGTACTTGTAAGGAATTTGGAAATACTTTCAGATACTCCGATGAAACGAGGAAATGACGATGCTTATGAATACTCAGCAGAGGAAGGAAGACAAGTTCTCAATAAATGTATATAGAAATATTCATATGGTTAAAACAAACGACGACCTACTTGCAATTTCAGAGCACTGTTACACTCATCTGTCCGTTTGAACACCCGATATGATAATTACGACTTTCTTTTTTCTATATTTGACGCAACTGATGAATGCGGATAAAGCGAAAGAAATGTGTTCGGATTGTATCACGTGACGTGGAGGGAAGTGGTCTACCGAACCCAATGCGAAAGAGACGTGAAAGATAATAATACGAACAATTAAAAAAAATCTAAATGCATTTTCTAAAATCAATATTGTAGAACTTGGCTATCACACTCCCAAACGCTTAAATCCACCATCTTGGTACATATCTTACAGCATTAAAAGTTAGGCATAGGAGACGTAGCCTAGGTACCAAGTTACTGTCTTCTGAAGCCAGTGTAATACACTTAAGAGACAGTTTGTGAGTTACGTTATAGTAAAACGGTAGAGGCATTTAGTTAGGTACAAAGTAACATAAATTTTATGCAGATAGGTAGGAACTAGAGGCTGCCCGTGATTTCGTACACATTTATCGTTACGTCTTTAAAAATGTAGCTTATTTATTTATTTATCAGTTTATTGTAAGATAATACATAGATAAGTACATAGAGACAAAAAAAAGAGAAGTTATACAAAAGGTACAGCATATTTCTAAAAGAAGTGATAGCAAGAAGGGAGGATAGCCATTTAACCCTTTCAGTGCTACGGGACGCGTATGTGCGTCATCGCAGACACTTACTGAAGGGCGCATGACGCGTCTGTGCGTCTTGAACTTGCAATGCTCAGAGGCGCATGACGGCTATACGCGTCATAACAAAAAATTGAAAAAGTCACGAATAAAGACTTTATTTTTTAATGATTTTGCGAAATCTTGTAATTAAGACCTGCCATATTATGGCAATATTACTAAATATTAAGTATGACTTATTTTAGTGTCATCAAAAGCACGTTGAACTTTGATTTGAGTTATTTCTTAGAAAAACCTAATAATTCCCAAAAAAAATAAAAACATTGAATATAAGTTAATATTTACTTAATTTTAGTATCGAAAAAACTTATAAATTTCAATTATTTTGAGGTAAAATAACGTGCCGCCCCTGCGCGTCATTGCGCCGCTCACTACCTGCAAGTTTACTGTTTCAGAACTATACAGTCGTAAATACAACAAAGCCATTGTGTTTGCGGTTTTATTGTTTATGGGGTACGGATTTGTTTTGCTTTGCTGCTTTTATGGATGGGTTTACGCAGCAACATTTTATGACCAATAACTTAATTATTATATGAATAATATATTTAATGGTCATTTTTATTTAATGTAATATAATACGTAATATAGTTTTTATGACTAAGTATATTTTATGAATTAAATACTACGTTTTTGAGGAATAAATACCACGTTATTTTGTCAGATACCTGACACTGAAACAATTGCGTTAAGTCGGCCCTATTCTTTTGTTTTTTTTTTTTAATATTGCATGTTAGTTTTGTCGGCTCCTCATAAACAATACTGGGACGATAACAGCTTATCTAGAAACAATAGACCTACAGAAGGACCGACTACTGCACTCCAAAACAAAAGAATCAATTTCTTTTGTACAGGAGACCAGGTTAGACAAATAAAAGATAAACCGCAAAAAATGTATTGTATTTAATTTAGTATTACCTATTTATATTTTGGTATTCTACAATAAATATTTTAATAAACTAGTTTGTATTTATTGAAACAATCCACCATTTCTACAGTAAATTAAATACACACAATAAAAAGCTTGGTTACATAAAATAACGCATGAAACCATCCAATCGCTCGAAACAGACCTGAGCGGCGCAAAGACGCGCATTCGCGTCCTAACAAAATCGTTCGTTGCAAATGTATGAGCGCCGGGCGGTATCTGCTCCGCTCGGAGATCGCGCTACACAGTAATGAAAAATGAAAATAGGCATAGCATTGAAAGGGTTAAGGATACAATAAACATTAAATATATTAAGTATAAACCTATACATTATATTCGATAAACACACGCTTATGTGTCATTTTAGATGTGTAAACCACAATATTGTTAAGTTTCATTGTAATCTGTTGAGTAGTTTTTGCGTGAAAGAGTAGCAAACATATTCACATCATCCATTGTCACAAACATTGACATTTTATAATATAAGTAGAATTGAACGGGTTTTTTTTTTTCAATTTCATGAATTTTAGAAGAGAGACGCGATCTAGGAGAGTTTACGTATTCAAAGAAGAAAGAAGAAGCAGTCTTGTGAATTTAATTTGTGAAATGACCCGATATAGGAAATACATGCATAAATTGAAAAAAATATTACCCATCTTTTCAGCTTTGCCGTAGTCAGAAAAAAAAGGAAACATTTACGTGAACATTTTCTCATCATATCTAAATTGCAGAAAATATGAAATACGATCCGCAGTATCAGATTCCAAAACAACTTTTACAACAACACAAAATCCAATCCATCTATCTTTACAACTTTTGAAATTCTTTCTCATAAATGGAACTTTAGTGAAGGAGGGACTCTCAAAAATGACCTCTAGAAAATAGCTCTTAAAGATCGAACTCCCAAAAGGAAAGGCTTGCACAATATTGCGGTGACATCGAAACTCACTTTAGTTAACGAGGCTGTCCCACACATCTGCACGCTCGCAATTTGTACCTATTTACCAAGATTATGTCTTTTAGACCTTACTCCTGAATTTTTACGTAAAATTGTAGATATTTTGGCCAGTTGATGAGGTGGTTGACCCTGACTGCCATGCTAAAAGAAGTGGGTTCAAATCTCGCTAGAGATAATTATCGTAATATACCAATAGAGATGTTTGTCTTAATTCTGGGTGTTCTTATAATACGTTCGTACTTAAAGTAAACTATATTATATTACTTAATTAAGGTAAGTTTTATTACTCTTGATAGCATCCATAAATAGTAGTTGCCAGTTCGAAAAAAAAACCTTATCTAAGCTGTTTACATAGGTATCCTTTGGGTTGTTTCATGTTCTTGTAGATACCTACCTAAATAGGTAGATATAGTTGTACGAGACATAAATTTTGTTTAATGTGGCAACACTTTCTTTAGTTTTTTTATACAGCTTTATAACGACTATATGTCTAAATATTATTCAAGTTTTTTCATATTGCCTGTGATCGTCTGTGATCGTCACGCCGCCGGGTCTTTTCTGCTGCAGCGGTTATCTATCGCTATCCAGCGTGGAAACGCAGCTGGGGTGATGGGCACGTTTGCACCAGGAGCGACCAGGGGCAGATTATTCCCGGATTAGTGTTAGTTAGGTTAAGTTTAGTTTAGTGGTTATATTTTATTTATTAGAGTGTAGTATTTTAATAACATATTCACGTGTATAGTATTTCTTAAGAATAATTTAATTTACAAGTGTTCAACAATAGTTTTAATACTGCAACGTAGAGGTTGCAGTTAAAAACAAACTTAATTGAATCACGTTACTATTGACAAAATCCACAAAAAATACAAAATTCAGAAATTCGATTTCAAACTAGTTACTAGGCTGAAGTAGGCCTTTGCACTCTCAATTTGTACCTCTTTACGTAGATTATGTCGTCATAACCCTCAGGTACTCAAGTTGACTTCAAGACTAAGGGACGTGTAAAATTTATGACGGTTTGGAAAGTGTACTAAAATTCTGCTTACTTACTTTTTCTAAGTAATTTTTGGCATTTTTTTAAACCTCTCTTGCAAGGATCACAAATGCCGTTGATTAAATTATTATTGATTCCACTTTCTACTCACCTAAACCGACATGTAAGTATGAGGCGATTGATGAATGTGGATGAAGCGAAAGAAGTGTGTTTGGGTCGTTAATGTAGAGAAGAGTGATCTCTGCCTACTCCGATGGAAAAGAGGCTTGCGTGACGGATGTGTATGTATAACTCCTGTACGGTCTAGTTCGAGTCGTACATTTGTAGCCGGAGTAGTTGTAGAGTGGATAGAGTTCTGGTTGAGTAAATTGTAGTAGTAAGTTGTAGTAGTAAGTAGTCGTTGGAGCACGTTGGAAGGAATCACCACTAAGTAAAGTAAAACTTTATTGTCACTAAAGTATATAAAAACAGCAAAAACTATGGCAATTCTTTCCTTAGGTGTGTCTCGTAAGACAGTTGATTACGTACTCATTGATTATTAATATTAAAAATAATTACCTAAAGTGAATACTGACGCGCTAAGTAGGTCGCGACGTAGTAGGCAATTAATAATAAAAATGAAAAAATGTACGATGGAACCGTACAACTCCACTTTCTTTCATTTCAAATTATCTTCATAATCATTCAACTGCTTTTTTACTCTTTTTTTAATGGCAACTTCTATTTTGATTTATGCTCATTTCAAGTGAAGTAAGCTTTCAAAAATACGTACTTAACTTCATACAATACTATAATTACTAAAATTCACACAATATTTTTATAGGTACATACATTATAGACACATAAACTCTCAAACATAAGTCAAACATCATATGTGTATGTTCATAGAATGGTCACACCAAATGTAACCTAAACCAAACTAAAGGTGACTAAAGCAACCACGAAAAACCAAAATCATTTCTAGCGTTATTTAAAAAGTTCACAGTGAAAGAACACATTTCCAAATGAACTGATCCACGTAAAACAATTTTTCAAGCTGCAAACCCTGCATCAAAATCGCCTGTTGAGCATTTACCAACTAATTGGTCCAATCGATTGCGTACACAGCGAAAACTGAGCCGCAGTGCAAGTCAAATAAAGTGGTATTTAAAACTGTTTTCAACAAACGTGATTATTTGTTTGGCGATCATTTTAACTTTTAGCTGGTTTTTTAGGGTTCCGTACCCAAAGAGTGAAAGCGAGACCAGTAAAGCTCGGCTGTCCGTTTGTCTGTCACCAGGCTGTATCTCATGAACTATTACAGCTAGGGCGTTGAAATTTTTACAGATGATGTATTACCATTGCCGTTATAATAACAAATACTAAAAATAGAATTAAAATAATAATTAAGGGGGGCTTACATACAAAAAACGTGATTTTTTGTGAAAGTCTGAAAACGGGACCCTAAATAATAATAAGGCTCAGCTATCCGTCACATTATCATCATCAGCTTATGAACGTCCACTGCTGGACAAAAGCCTCCCCCAAGGATCTCCACAACGACCGGTCTTGCGCTGCCCACATCCAACGTGGGCATTCGAGCTATGTCAGTGACCTTCACATATCACAGAATTAAACAAACTCTCGACTTCTTACTAATTCGGTCACTCTTATTTCTACGTCTTTAGGATCAACATCTTAGGCCCTTTCAAAACTCAGATTACATTAATATAACAAAGCACAAAATCCCTCTTTGATGTTACATTTAAATACATTCAAATTACTTGACGTTTAAAGCTCGTATGTTAGACTTCTCAAGTGAAGAATAATTTGAGTGAATTAGTCTCTGGGGAGCATTGGATTTCATAAACGAGTCAACTTGGCACCTAGCTAATATCAACCCACATATTCTTCAAGATTCAAGTTAACTCTTGCGGGTTATATGTCTTTGAGGTTGACTTAATGTCATTAAAAGTTGTTTTAACTTTGGAAGAAAATGCTGTACGTTTGAGAAGGTAAAGTTTTTTGAATGTGGTTGTCGAAATGCGAGCGTAGATTTTGCAATTAAAATTATTTGGTGAAGCATACCTAAATGTGTACACAGTAAAATTAAATCAGCATAACAATAGTATATTTTGACTGATTTTGATATTGTAATTATAATATTGTTTGCTTAAGGCTGCCAGCAATTTTATATGCGTTCATCGTCATATCTTGGAAAACAATATCTTTAAGTAAAGTGACTTAAGTACCTATCAAACGTCCCTAGTTACAGTTACACAAATTCGCAAGTATTCAAGGCACATGAGAAGGTTTTTGAGTTTCTAAGGTTTTGTCCATCTAACTGTAAGTTAGGTCAGACACGTCCCGGATATCGGTCTATTATTGTTATTCTGATTTGTGAAGAGCTAATATATTGTGGGGTTTCATTAGCATTTGATTAGTGGTTTTTTTTTGTAACAAACATCCTCTCATCCCTCCATCATCTTCACAAACAGATTTAAAACATAAGTATACTTAGGAAGGATAAAAAATTACTAACATCAGACTTTAGAGTATTATTTCTACCTTAATTTTTGCTAAAATCAATTTCCTATTTATAATCACGAAAGTTATTAAAAGCAACATTTATTCTATAAATAAATCCGCCCGGATTTTCCGTGTTAAAACCTCGTTAATGGTATAATTTTAATAACGATGCCTCGTCATAAAAGGTTGGACTTCAAATTTAATACAGCTCCTGCATACATTATCCCAAACAGGCGCGAACCGAGAAAAAAAAAACGACCAAGTGCGAGGCAGAAACGCGCGTGAGGGGTTCCGTACAAAAAGGAAAAAAATAACGAATAATAAAAGGGTCCCGTTTTCAGTCTCATGCTTTGAGGGTTTTTTTTACAAATTTTTACATCCTATTTATTATAAATGTTTGTGCCGATGGATGGATGGATGGATGGATGATTGTGAGGGTGACTGTCACTCTTCCACGCAAAACCACTAAATAGATTTTGATGAAACTTGGCAATATTCTATTTTATACAACGGAATATCATAGTCTACATTGATTTGATATAATTTATTCATAAAAGATAATACAAAGCCATTTCCATAAAAAAGAAATGAATAAGTACTATTAAGTAGGTACTTATTTAATATTAAGTAACTTTACTTATTATGATTTATTCGTTCACTTCATTTAGACTCTAGACACAAAACAAAAGCCTTTTGTGTACGGAACTCTTCTTCTTCTTCTTATTTAAGAGCTTAGCTCTTGTCGGTGGAGCCTCTTCCATTCCTCCTTATTCTCTGCCTAAAAAGAACCCCAAACCGACCGTTCCGTACCCCTTTCTGTACGGAACCCTAAAAAAGGCAAAATGCAACATGTGATGGTGGAAAGCGATGCATGTATAAGTAAAATACTGTTCGTTTTTGCTTCAAAAAACTCGTTTTTCAGTTTGCCGGATACGCATTTTAAAACTCTTTCTCATTCACCCAGTTGCAAGAAAAGTTAATTAAACTAATGCTTCATTACGCGTATTTAGAAAGTGTTTGCATTTTTGTGCCAGACAGACAACTTAAACTACTTAAAACGTTATAATATTTATCTGTGCCAGATCACAAAATACTTACAGCGCCATCTTTTGAATGACCGTGGTAGAATACGCAGCGTTCAATTGTTTTCTTTTGGGCAATGGGTCGGTTGCACTTACTGCCATTCTGCGGGTCGAACGGGACATTTTTTGAAGGTGGTGAAGGAGGAGAAAGGAGAGGGGAAGAAAAGAGGGAGCGGAGAGAAGTGTGCTTAATGAAAACTGTTTAGATATTATAAAATATTGATACTGCCATTACTTAGTGTGTTGAAATACACAAATTTTGTAATTAAACAGTGCATATCATTCAAGGAATCCACCCACTTGTGATCATAAAAGTATACAAGGCCAAAATGCAAAAGTTGGGACGGCTCATGTATAGTTTCAAGTTGTATAGTTTGTATAGTTTTCAAATATACACCATTAGTGCATACTAGCCATGTATAGTTTCTAATAAAAGTCGTGCGCATTACAATTTGAAACCATACGTGAATAGTCCCAACTTCTGCGTTCTGGCCTTCACAACTCACACAAAGTTTTAAAATAGTATAAACCCTAATTCTGATGTGTCAACTTCAATATTGTAAAGCTTCATTAAACTCTGTTTAGTAGTTCTTGCATGAATGATTAACAAACATCCTCACACAAACTTTAACATTTACAATAATAGTAGGATTCCATTAGATATCATATGCGTATTACTATCTCTAAAAGCCGCATAATATATAGGAGCTTATCTGGCAATAACTACAGCCAATTATCTTATATTGATATAGGTTCTATTTGCTTTAGGCCAAGTTATTTGTACAAGTAAGGTAATGATGATATTGATGATCCAAAGGATTAAATAACTAGGAAAGGGAAGACTCGAAAACCCGGGAATTATTAATTGCTTCCTCACAGGAGCGATTAGATTACAAAGTCGATAAATAAAGCTAAAAGTGTTTTAACTTCGAATTTTGAAAGTGAAATATTTTAAGATCTTGTTTTTGGTAATTTTCGTAAAATAAAAACTGAAATTGATGTTAGAGATGTTTGATAAAGACTTCTATTTTTAAACTCAAAATTGTAATCATAATCTTCATTTCAAAGGCTAATAATCCTATCTCCATAGCATCTTAGTTATGTCAAACTCCTACACAGTCGTTATAAAACATTGTGTAAAACGATAACATTTTATTACAGCCTGTAACATAATGCTACAGCAAGAAAAACAGAGCACCTGTATGGCAGATTGGCAAGGTTCCTTCCATAGAATAATTTAGCACATAAGAAACTTTTGGGTTGCTCATAAAAACTAGCAAGTGGAAAAAAGTGGTCTCTGCCTACCCCGAAAGGAAACAGGCGTTATTAGCCTTTTGTGTCCCACTGCTTGGCAAAGGCCTCCCTCACATCCATCTTTCCCTATCTCTGCCAACTTCTGGCTAATTTGCTAAGTATGCATCCAGATCGTCGCGTTATCTCCTCTTAGGCCGACCTTTACCTCTTCTCTGGCCAACAGACGGCAACCAGTTGGTAGATATCTTGGTCCATCGATTTATATAGGTATAAAACATAATTCAGAGTTCGTAACAACTACCAACAGCCTATAAGCTACATACATACACCTAAACTCCTACAGACGCTGTATTATGACAGCAATCAATATAACAGTAAGATTAATTGCAGTCGATAAGCCAATTACTCTCCGTTGTATCGCAATGGAGCAGGTGAAGTGGTTAATAGAATATAGCTATGTCATGTGTGTTTGATGTGTGTGTTTCTGTAGCATGAAGTTTGATATACACGTATTAATGCGTTATGGCGTCTACACACCAAATCTGCCAGCCCGGCGGCTTACGTAATTTCCAACTATTTTCAATTGTTTTCTATGAAATTTTTGACAGATGAAGGCCGCTGGCCTTGCCAGCGGTCTTAGCCTGTAGATACCATTATAATCTTAGAAATGGGGCTTTTATACATACATACCTACATTTCTATCACGCCTATTTAGGTAGGCAGAGTCTCCTTTTCTTCACTTATTATGATCCAAACACTCTTCTTTCGCTTCATCCAAACTCATGAAACACCAACCGACGTGCATGTAACAGGTGACTCTTGAATGTCATTAGCTATGTCTCCAACAGCACGTTTTTACGTTCATCTTGCCTTTTCATTTGAAGCATGCCTAACAAACAATAGCGCATACAATAGCAATAATGTCAAATAGTAGGGCACAGCGTTTGACGCAAAACGGACTAAAAATTTAAGCTGAACATGAAAATGTAAACGAAAGCGCGCTGGTGGAGACATCCTATTGATTTTGAAAATCTTCAAAAAAACAAAACAGCATCAACTACTCCGTATGTTTTATAAAACACTTACCTATTTAAAAGAAACATTTAAAGTGAACAAACGACTTGAAATTGAAACCGCTACAAAACCCTTATTCAAAACATCGCGGAAGTGCTCGCATAGTTTTTATCTCTTCAACAACGACCATTAATCAGACTCGCCGTAGAAACTTCTGGAAAATAAGAAAAGTTTCCTTTCACTTGAATTAAAATCCTCAACGAGATGACTAGTTGTTTTTCCCCGTTTTTCTCGTCTCCCCCCTCCTTTTTAGAGTTCCATACCCAAAGGAGGAAAACGGGACACTATTACTGAGACTTGGCCGTCTGTCCGTCATTCCGTCCGTCTGTCACCAGGTTGTATCTCATGAACCGTTATAGTTAGAGCGTTCAAATTTTCACATATGATGTATTACCGTTGCCTCTATAACAACAAATGCTAAAAAAAGAATAATAATAATTAAGGGGGGCTCCTACACAAAAACAGTTTTTTTTTTGCTTTTTTGTTTGCTCGATATTACGAGCTACTGGCAGACATTATTATTAGGCTTATTGTTAACCTAGTGATTGGTACGGAACCCTTTCTGCGCGAGTCCGACTCGCGCTTGGCCGGTTTTTTTTTCGCCGAGGACAGATTGATTAACTGCACTTTGAAACTGACGATTGTGCTAATTGAAGTCTTCAAGTCGATTTTTAAAAAGCTTGTTCGACAACAAACTGAGTTTTTCTTTTGTTCTTTTCTGGAAATTTCTAGAAATTTCTAGATTCAACTGGAATTTCTATTAACCAGCTGTAATAAACTTACGAGCTATTTGCACTTAAGTTTGCGTCAATTAGGTTTGGGTTAGTTTTGTTTGAATTATCTTCGCTGTAGGTTAACTTGTTCTTTTTTTGAATTACATGAACACTTACTTTCTTAAACATGGTTTTCTTTATTTGATAAACAAAAGTTTAGATAAAGTAAAGAAAGAAAGTATAATGATGGGTCATTTTAATCTGAATTTTCATGAATAAGATCATTGATCTTTAAAAACATTATAATGCAATCATTATCATCTTTAGGACGGCCACACTGCTGGCTAGACATAGACCTCTTTTAAAGATTTACACATGTCTTGATAGGAATTCGCTTTCATCCACGATCATGTAGCCTTCATAAAGTCACCTGGGACCCAAGTCTGCTGATTGCCGTGCGTCACAAATCTCAAGGTCAAAGATTGCCGGAACCAACATATAAACCAGTGACGCTCAAACCTGAGAAATCCCCATAAGCTAGTCTATGATACTAATCCCAGAACAACGATCTACTTAAAAAAACTGTTATGCTATGTGCATTAAGACTTTTAATGTTCTTCCTCCTGAAATTAGAGAATTATCACCATTGCGGTTTAAAAAAGCTATGAAGAATTGGCTAAAAGAAAATAACTTCTATAATATTAAAAACATTGTTATATCTTAGAACATTGCATTATTTCTATTATTGTATGTCAGTAACTGACTAGGTGTGCAGGACTTGTTAACCAAATAACTAACACCTACAAATACTGTATATGTACCACATCTAACGCAATAAATCATTCATTCATTCATTCAAACTATATGCACTTATAATAACATAAAAGCAAAGCAATAATCACTTACACACAGGTATTATGCATCTAAGTTGGATAGGTACTTAAAGCGGTAATATTTCAACCGAAATACGAGCATTCATCCGCGTCGCGGAAAGTGAGCTCAATCAACGTTACATTAGTAAGAAATACGACGAATGTATACTATAGCTGGGGTTTGCACTTGTACGTGTAATATGGATGCAAGTTATGAGCGGAGAGAACTCTTGATTCAACTGTTTTTGGGTTCCGTACCCAAAGGTGAAAACGGGACCCTATTACTGAGACTTTGCTATCCGTCTGTCTGTCTGTCTGTCTGTCACCAGGCTGTATATCGTGAACTTTTATGGCTATAGTGTTGAAATTTTCACAAATGTTGTATTACGTATCTCATACATACATCAGACGTGTTTTTTTTTTGCAAATTTTGCTCGATATTAATAGTGAATAGTACGGAACCCGTCCTGTGCGAGTGTGACTCGCACTTTGACAGTATTTCGCTGTTTATCCCAGTAGAGAATAATCTGAATTCAATAAAATTGTTTTTTCACCATGCCATCCGTGCCCAATTCTGATTACTTGGTTTCGCACTGATTCTGGATTAAGTTATTAGAATTACCTACTTGTCAGGTGGTTTTGCTGACTACAGGCCTTGACTTTTGACGAGTTATTTTTCAGAATGTGCGTTTAAAGCGTGCCTGGTTCCGCTCTCTTGTTAGAACTTTAAGAGGTGAAAAAATTAAACCATTAAATAATATGTCTATAGAAAATTAAGTATCTATGCGTCGCAAATGTGAAAATCGTGAAAGTAGCCTTATCGAATAAGTTTCATGGTTTAATGTTCCTTTTCCGCATTTCCGTATAAGTGATAATTACTCGTGCTTATACGGAAAAGCATTCGACTTGATAATTTTATGATTTTTTTTTTTCAAAAAAAGTATTTATCCATTTTTTGTATTCTAATGATTTAAATAAATGCAGAATTACCTTGTAACTCTTTGGCTATTAATTATTTGATAATTATTTATATGCTTGTGTAGGTTTAACATAAACTTAAGGCCCCTGTGATATTTCTTTTTCTCTACTAATACACGTAGTAAATTAGACAAAAAAAACCAGCAAATTGCGAGTCGGACTCGTGCAGGAAGGGTTCCGTACCATTCACTATTGATATCAATAAAAAAAGCAAAAAAAAAAAGTTTGTTGTATGGGAGTCTCCCTTAATTAATATTATTATTTTTTTTTGTATTTTTTGTTATAGCAGCAATGATAATAAATCATCCGTGAAAATTTCAATGCTCTAGCTATAACGGTTCATGAAATACAGCCTGGTGACAGACGGACAGCCAAGTCTTGTTTTCACCCTTTGGGTACGGAACCCTAAAAAGATACAAATTTTAAGAGAAAATCTTTATTTTTTTTTTAAAAGCTCTTTAACAAGAATCGCTAGTAAATCATAAATTAAACCATTACTAATGTACCTTCAAATAGAATTCACGTCGCAACGGAATTGAGTTTACTTACACACTCGTGTATGCAATAAGACTAGATTTAAGTGTCTTAGGTATAAGCTTGGTGACAACTAGCATAAAAACCAGCTTTTCTTGCGTCTTAGCAGAACTAGGCAAAGTATTCCATAACAGGATATTGACACCTTTGTTTTGGGTATGCAGAACCGCTGTAAATGTGTCAAGAGAGTCATAAGTGGATCCACGGATTGTAAATTTTAAGGTATTTACAAATTTTATTTTAAAAAATATTGTTTTGTTTAGGTTTTGATGTTTCAATATTAAAGTTTACATTGAAATTTTGTAGGAGTTTTTTCTCCGCTTCTAACTTTTTTTCAATTGAACTTTTCCAAAAATTTATTATCAGATTAGACAAAAAGGTAATTACCAAAGGTAATTAAACAAGGTTTATTTTAATATATAGGTCTCTTAACAAAAAGTTAATAGAATTTTAGATATTCAGGTTTAATTGAAATATCCCTAGACATTGTTGATGTGTGTATTTCTGTCTCAAATAGGGCAAAACCGGCGATAGATAGAATATAGGGAACGGGGTAACTCGCTGAAAGTTAGGGAGCGAGCGTTACGCAGTTTATTGAAAAAAAAGAAAATTGATATATTTGTTTAATTAGGTACTTACTTTTTATATATTACATACATGCCGGGCCTCTTTTATATTGGAGTAGGAAGAAACCACTTCCTTCCCCATGCTACAGTCCCAGCACACCTCCATCGCATACACATTCATCAGTCGCCTCATACATGCACGTCAGTTTGAGGTGCTCTTGACTTGGCATTTCTTTAACAAGTCTCCGATTTGATCGAGATACGTTGTAACATTACATTCTCGATCATCAAGAATACATTCTGCTTTCTTTTTTCCTAACATTTAAAATTATCACCATATGCATCACCAAAGAAAAAATATGGACTCAAAATTCAAAACATAAGATCAAAATTAGAGCAAAAACAATGATGAAAGCTGAAGGCTATTAACATTTAGCAACCGACACTTTATAATGTACAAATGACGTGAACATTCCGCTAGTACCTGCCTGAGATTACTTGAGACCTCATTACAAAGTATGTTCCCATAAATGGGGTGTCAACTTAAATATTCCGAGTTGTACATTCAATCTTAATACAATGGTAAATGCACGGTACATTGTCTGTGTTCTTACACTTGCGGACAAGGATAGGTAGTTCAAACTTATATTTACAAAATTAGGGCTGCCTCGGAATTAGGGTCATATCTTTCAAAAATCATGATATTTTAAAATTATATAGTTAACGTGTTATTTTAATATATAAGCTACAATATTGCCAAGTTTCATTAAAATTGGTCCAGTAGTTTTTGAGTCAAAGAGTAAGAAACATCCCATCAATAGTAGGTAATTACCTAGTACTTAAAAAGTAAAATTTGCCCTTATCTCAATTTCCTTATTAACTGCGTCAATGCCACAATAAAAAAATATTTTTAGCATTATATGCGTGACAAAGATTTTACACGGCTTTTTAAGCGTAAAAATGGCGTAAAATTGCGTCTTAAAATATATAAAGCGATAAAAAAAAATATATATTAATGGTTTAATTGCCATTATAATTTTCATTTGTTTCGGTTGAAAGCGGCATGCATCAATCTCCATAAGTACCTATTTTACTATATAGATATTTTAAATCTTTTCTATATGAAATATAGAAAAGAATATGTTGTCTAGAACGGCAGAAAGCAGAAAAAAACGGCAAAAAACAGAGCAGAGTGGCGTAAACTCTACCGACAAGAGTGACGCTCTTAAATTTGATGATAATGATGATGTATACACACCAAAGCCACCGGCTCAGCGGCTTACGTAATTTTCAAACACTTTGGATGACGTTTTTAACAAATGCAAAATGCATGCACTTGTGCAATTGATTGCACGTATGCAAACAAAGCATAAGTGCTTTGGCGAAACCTTTATATTATGTTTCTATCTGTGTAAACCGGTAATTGGCTCGTTTGTTAATTTATAATTTTCTATTATGTTTATTTAAGCTGATGGTTTTCCAATATGCTGTACCTTTTGTATAACTTCTCTTTTTTTCTGTCTCTATGTACTATCTTCTTACAATAAACTGTTAAATAAATAATAAATGAAGGCATTGGTATGTAGTGACATTAAATATCATCTATTATGTTAGTAGGTACTTAGATAAAATTGTAGAAAAAAGATTTTTACTTTCAGAGTTTAGGTTTAGGCGCAAACGGGCCACCGACCACAGCCACCGGTGGCCAGCGACGGCGACTTAACAAGCCTTTTCATATGAATTGTATGGCGGCGGCGCCGCATACATGTAGCCGGTGGTGGCGACTCACTACAGCAGTGTTCGCTCGTTCACTCGCACGCTCGCTCGAAACTTGCACGCTTCTGACATTGTGGCGGTAGCGCGCAAAAGCCACCGTCGGTGGCCCGTTTGCGCCAACACTAAAATGCATTGATCCAAAAATAAAAAAAACATTTTTAAATGTTGTCATAAATACCTACTGACATTCATAAAGTGACAAAAACACAGTGATCTAAATATAGCTTAACTTAATATAACTAGCCATCGGTGTCCAACTGCTGGGAAAAAGCCTCTCTCCTCTTCTTTCACGACTCCCTAGCTAATCCCACTTAAGCCTGGCAGATGTCTTAACCACGTCAACAATACACGTTTTGGATTGCATTATAGTGTTTCTTACTAAAAAAAAATAAGTATGAAAAAATAGGTAGTTTTAAAACCTAAAACACGCTTTAGCTCGCACTAAACATGCTCCATCAACAAATCAGTTTGAAAGTACCATATTGTATTGTCATCAGAACTCGGAGCGTGTGCAAAATTTCATCCTATTCGAAGACCGGGAAGTGGGTCAAATTACGATTCCAAGATTTACTTACATAGATAGTTACTTACAAGTGAAGCTAATATAAAACGTGTAAAAAAAAACTTAAAAAAGTAACTTACTTTAAATATAAATAAAACTATTTTAAATGTTGATGCCTATTTCCTTGTCCCCAATTGTAATACTCAGGCAAATTGCGTGTTCGCGTTCACACCAACCACAACACAAAGGCTCAGGAAGGCCTAAAGCGTGAATGTAAACAAAAGACGCCAAAATGTATACAGATGTAATTAAAGTGCTAAACATCGCAGGTGGCGTTTTGTTCCTTACAATTTATGTTTCGCTTGTTTTAGTGAACTATTTTTTTTGGCATTCATTGTAATTTTTTTCGGCAAAATAAAAGGAATGGGTTACAACGTGAAGCGGTTCAGGTTGTCGTTTTTTTTTCTTCACAAATATATAGGGTGAATTTGAATTCGATCGATAAAATTTAAGGCAAGGTTATTTTTACTTCGGTTATTAAGAAAAATATAAAATTATGCGAAATTAATAAAAATTAAAAAAGTTTTGTAAAAGAAAATACCTATACAAATTTTGAGTGACTTTTGGTGACCTTTGGTTTGGTTTTGACTTTTAGTTTGGTGACTGTTTGACTTTTGGTTGACATTAAATGTATCACTTTTCTGACATTTAATTTAATATATTTTTTTAAATTATGCAGAATTTATTTAAATCGATATCACAACATCGCCTTATGTCGACTGAATTCAAAGTCACCCTGTATATTTGTGAAGAAAAAAAAACGACTTATAAAAGAAAGTCGTGTTAGTTACACATTAAGAAAAAACATAAAAATTTACAACTGATAAAGCTTATGTGATATTCATATATCGAGTCGACGTAATTGTAAAGTTTAATTTAAAATATGTATATGACGACGAAAAAAAAAGAAACAAAAAAGAAGAAAAAGAAAGAAAAGAAAGTTAACATCATGTCGTATCAAGAAGTCAAGGCACTGGCAGAGGATAGGCCTAAATGACAAGAGTCTAACTCTTAAATATGAAGAAGAAGATATGATGACGAGTCATCAGAAGGGACGTTTATGAAGCTTGATGCTCGTCCATAACAAGGAGTTTGGTTAAAATAATAATGTGGGCGTACTGAACAAAATAGATTTATTGCGTGGTTTCCAGATCACGTTATAAAATAACAAGATGTACGTGATGTCTTCCGATGTCTTTTCTTGACCGATATTCCAAACATTTGACAAGCCTGTTAGCGTAGTCGGTAGTGCGTCTGCCTCCTACGCACGGGTCGCGGGTTCGATCCCCGCCGGTTGCAAACATTTATGTGGTGAGTATAAATGTTTGTTCCGTGTCTGGGTGTTATTATGTATATTTATCAGTCACTGATACCCATAGTACAGGATTTGCCTAGTTTGGGGTCAGGTGACCGTGTGTGCAATGTGCCAAATTTTATTTATTTATTTAAACAGAATCCCAACAGAATCAATCAAATATGACAGCATCTCAAATATGAAGGCGCCAAACTGACATCCAGTCAGAAACAAGCCATTCTAGCAGTAAAAAGTTTGCAAATGGTTTCAAAATAGCCTTCTTGAACCTAATCTTGGATTGTCTCCGACATATACTTACTAGTTTCTGCCTAAAAAAGTAAATAATATCTTCACATCCATCCATAGGCATAAATATTAACATTTATTATATAAGTAGAACGTAAATAACGTGACGAATTCATAAAAGGAACCATAGATAAACTTTATTAAGCGATATCTAAATTAACATTATAATTAATTAAGCTTTTGTTTCGGGTAATTAGTATAAAAACTATACCAGGTTCTTAAAATTATTCAGTACAAGCTAGGCAGCGTTCGAGTAACAAGTTACATATTAAAGTCACTCTTTGTTGAAAATAATTTATCAAAAATGTTTTGGGTATACATTTTTAGTACTGCTTTATTGACTGTGGCATTCAGTTTAAATGGAGCGTCTTGTAAGTATATGATTTCTTCTGATTCCTACTCTTATTCCTTTTCTGTTCATGCAGTCCGGCTGTAGAATTCATTGCCACACACTATACGTGACACTCACTCTCTCCACATTTTCAAACGGAAAGTTAAAGAGCACTATCTTTCCCTATCATAGAAAATACAATATATATTTATATAAATTATAATATTTTTATATGTGTATTTATCAAATATATATGTGAAGGTTTAAACTTATATATTTATTCTTTATTGTAGTTTAAGTGACTATCCTGCCTTTATGCCATCACTTCTCTCTGTGGGGTCTGCAGGAAGAGATTTCTTTTAGAAATATGCTGTTGACTGAAATATACCTTTTGTATAACCTCTCTTTTTTTCTGTCTCTATGTACTATCATCTTACAATAAACTGTTACTACTACTGTTTTTCGAGTTTTAATGTTGCTTGGGGAAAGTTGTCCAGTTTATGAGGACTATCGCTGTGTTTCAGCATTATACCCCCTTTCTGTTACATCCTGTATAATCTCATACCGCTAGTTTACAGAAATTAAATTTAGTTTTGAAAGTACCCCTTTATATATTTGTTCCGGCCAGGATAAATAGGTGACAAAAAGACGGCGCAGCGTAGTTGTAGAAATTATCTTTAGAGTTACATATTGATATAGTAATTGTACTGACTGGATGACTGGACAATACAACTGGAGTGGACGCTCTGGACAATACAGTTGGTACTGGACAATAGCAATGACTTAGAGCTACGCTTATATACTAAGATGCTGTCCGCGCGATGATATGTGCGGACGTGATAGGCTACGAGATTGCTGATGCAGCGGAACCGAATCGATGCAGGAATATTTTCACGCTCGCTGACTTGTCTTATCTATCACGTACTCGAGGTCCGCACATATTTTTTGACACAAGACAGTTTTTAATGTGTAAAATTCTAGTGCGAAATTCAAATATATACCTATACAGGGTGGCCCGTCGATTGACATCCAAAAGGAAAATTTAGATTCCTCGTGTCGTCGTGGGGTATCCGAATCACCCCCATATATGTTCCGTGATTTTTTACGGTTTCCGAGTTATGACGTGTTTTCTGATTTTTTGAGATTTTTCAACCAACCACCAGTCGTGCTGCTTCAAGGCCGTTTCCTTATGCAACCCCATAGAAATGATGCATATCTGCATAATTTTCTCATATGCATACATTGGGGTGATTCGGATACCGCACGACACGAGGAATCCAAATTTTCCTTTTGGACGTTAATCGACGGGCCACCCTGTATATTTTTTTTTTATTATGAGCCAGGTCTGGCAGTCGAAAGCTTGTTATAATTTATATAATTTTCATCTCCACAGTAGGTGATGAAGGAGATACTAGATGCCAATCACACGGAGGTTCATGTATGTGGTTTTTCGAACGTTGCCCCATCAAATACGAGAATGCTACGGACTGTCTTCCTATATTATTTCAATGTTGTATTCTTGTGAATTAAATATTTTAATTTATTTTTTTGTTTAAATTTGGTTTTTCCATTCATACAACACTCAATACTTAAATGTTTATTGCACAACATAGGTTTACTAATGACATGGCAGTGTTCAAACCAAACTGACTGTAAGCCGCCGAATGTGAGCGAACGTTACGCAGTTTATTGTATTTTGTATATCCATACATATTCACTTATTTCGTTCACATACAACCGACAGAACGTTATTACGTAGTTATTACTCTAGAGGCAGAAATTCATTCCGTGGACGCAGATTTACTACATAGGTTTAAGCGTATTGTAAGCATAGTGTGAACGAAAAACGCCTTTTACTTTCACGTTTACAATGAGGCTCACAGTAAGCCCGCTCACATTCGGCGGCTTATAGTCAGTTTGGTTTGAACACGGCCTGAAACTTTATCCAAAAAGAACAACCCGAGAAGAGCACGTTTTTTTTTACTGTAGATTCCAAGTGACAGTTGTATTTGTAGACTTCACCTATTTTTATTTACACTTACATACATATTTGTTACGCCTCTCCCCATTGGGGTAGGCAGAGACCACATTTTTTATTAGACAGTAAGATTCTACTGTTGGGCAAAGGCCTCCCCCGCGACTTTCCATTTAACACGGTCTCCGGTGACATCCCGCCATTGCCGTGAAAATGCATCCAGATCGTTCCTCCATCTTTTTCGAGGTCTACCTCGGCGCCTGTGACCATGTAATGGCGCCCATTCGTTTTTATTTTCGCCCAACGACCTGGATGCATTCTGCAAACATGACAGGCCCAACACCATTTTAATTTGGCAGCTTTATTTCAGCGATTCTTGTCAAGGAACGCAGTGTAGTGATCAACTACCATTATTGGTTTTTATTTAATTGATGGGAGAATAAATATAAAAGTGTACCTAATGTATGTCTAACATATTATAAGCGCATATTTTTATATTAGTATTGTACTAGAACCAAGAAAAATTTTGAACTTTCATAAAGGTCCATCTACACAGATCCGGGCCGTGCCCGGGACTTGTCCGAGCCGTGGCCCGTCAGGAGGGAAAACAATACGTCGTCATGACAACGTGTGTGAACGAATCCATAGAAAATGTATGGAATGATATTTTTTCCCTTACATGTCCCGGACACGGCCCGGACACGTTGTCATGACGACGTATTGTTTTCCCTCCTGACAGGCCACGTCCCGGATTTTTGTATTTAGACCTTAAGAATCTGTTTTGTGGTTTCTGAGTGAAAGAGTAAATAACATGCTCACATCCATACATACATCAATAAACACATACATTGACATTTATTATATTAGCAGAACGTAAATAACGTGACGAATTTATAAAAAGAACCATAAATATAGGTACCTATTTTATTAAGCAAAATCTGAAACAACATGCTAATTATCATCATTCGTTTCGGGTAACAAGTATAAAAACAAATCTATGTTCTAAAAATTATTCAGTACAAGCTAGGCAGCATTCGAGTAACAAAATACTTAAAAAAGTCACTTTTTATAAAAATATTTTATAAAAAATGTTTTGGGTTTACGTTTTTTGTACTGTTTTATTGACTGTGGTTTCCAATTCATATGGAAATAGTTGTAAGTTAATTTTTTCGTTATATATTCCGTACTAGAGGCTGCCCCGACTTTGTACGATCATAAATACGATCAAATTCAAATCGTGAACAAAAGGGTGTGAAGATAATGTCCTACCTAAACTTGTGCTTGTTTTTGAAGCAATCTATGTCAACTCCCAATACCATCCCCCACTCAAGTACCCCCTATCTTTTATTTTGTTACTGCGCTGCCCTGTATACATGCTAAAGGAGGTACTGGATGGGGGGATAGTATTGGAAATTGACATAGATTGCTTCAAAAACTCTTATTTTCAAACCACTCTTAATTCCCACCACATTTATACCTAAAATAATAAAAATTATAGGCTGAGCATCTTGGGGGAAGTTGTAGGTAGGATACTCTCCATACTAAAATCTTTAACCCCTTTTTCACATCATTATGTGCAATATTGCCAAGTTTCAAAGCCTTCAAAAGAGTAAGCACATTTTACGGCAAGTTGACCGTGGATTGGATAATGCCGTCTATAGATGAAATACTCGCCATTTGAATAGCTATCGATTGACGTACGTTACATAACTGTTAAGTCAAATGAAGTTTAAAAAACACACCTTGTATGAAAGAACCTTGTAAATATGTCTCAACACTTGTAAGTTAGGTCAGATCGTTCCGGGATCGGCCTAACGGTCCGTCAGACATGAAGCTGTGTGAACAAGTTCATACAATTTGTACGTAACCGATTCTTGCGATGTTCCATCAGTGACGTGTTACCGGAAATGTGTGGTTCGCCCTTTAATCTTTTTTTTTTCACTTCCACAGGGGACGGCTCTATATGCGCATCTAAGGGAGGTCAATGTGTGAATCTAGGATTTCCATGCTATACTAATAACGTTATAAAGGCAGACTGTCCTCTAATGACTATTTGTTGTATTTATGGATAATAAACGTTTTAAAATTTATTTCATTAGTCTATTATTTTATTTTTACATGAAAATTTAAATTATCTTAATTTCAAAGGCAAATTTATGCACTTGAACATGCAATGTATGAGAAAGTACTTATATAATGTCGGCGTGTTTGCGTCTCTTTGGCCATAACATCAACCAAACTTCTTAAATATTGTCTGTGAAACGTCAAGTGATGATAGTTGTCACTGTCATTGCTTGGTCTATGCTTCATGTAATAGCGGATACGAACAGCGTGACCCGTGTGATCGAATGAACGTGGATTGCAGTACTCTCCGCGTTTCACAAAGCGTACATCTAGTTAGGCAATAATTCGGAAACTTAACGAACGCCTGATGGCGGATGGACAAGAATCCTGCTCTTCGCATGATATCCCGCTCGCCCATCCTTATTTTTAAAACTAACACTAAGGTAGCTGTTTTCTCCAAAGAAGATCTAGCAAGAAACTCTCTTGGGTTGCTCTTTCTAGGGTTTCGTACCCAAGGGTGAACACGGGACCCTATTACCTACTATGACTCGGCTGTCCGTCTGTCAGTTTGTCCGTCCGACTGTCACCTGGCTATTTCTCATGAACTATTATAGCTAGGACGTCGCAAAATAGTTAGTGGGCCGAAGTTATAAATCATAACATTAATAATGCAATTCTTAATTTAAAATGAGTTCAAAATTTTTTTTATTTTTTCGTGAAATATTCTACATCACTAACACTTTATCTGGTTAAAAGGAAAGTGATACTTTTCTTACACCCTGTATAGTGATTACGCCGAGTTGCGCCCAGTTCGTCCACAATCATAATATGACGATTGTTTGGCACGGCCTGTTGAGTTATGCATTTTGCAAGCAGTTTTTTCTTCATAGAGTGGTAATCAATCGTAGCCCACGGAGAACTTAAAATCGGGACTAGAGACTGCCCGCTATTTTCTTTGCATTTATCGTCATAATATCTTGGTAATATTACACAATATCTCAAAATATTATACTTAGACTACCTATGTTTTATTCTTATATACTATTTTTGATAAAGTTTCATTAACATCTGTTAAGTGGTTTTTGCTTGAAAGAGTAACAAACATTCCCACATTCAGCCATCGGCTCAAACATTGACATTTATGATATTAATTAGGAGTACTTTTTTGTATTGTTAAAGTCCTTGAAAATTGAATAAATGCGAAATTGAATCGATTTGATTCGTATGATTGATTAATTGAAAAAATTGGTTGATTTCTATGAAAAAAGAAAAATAAAATAAAATAAATTTTTAAAACATTTTATTTTATAAGAATACAACAATGAGTGTCTGGTAGACAGTCCGTAGCGTTGTAAGTGAAGGGGCAATGATGATCAAGCGGCTCACATTCACCTCCATTTGCATGGCATGTTGTCTCATCTAAACCCACTGTGCAGATTGAAAAGGTTATAGCAAGCCTTCGACTGTCAGACGCTTGTCTGTTTTCAGACTAGCGTTTTAGGGTGCCTTTCCACCAGAGATGTGCTACGCTATATTGCTATGGGTGCGTTTGATATCCACCAATCGTATTCAAGGTGCCCTTGTATTCAATGAATATGATTGGCTGATATCAAACACATCCATAGCAACGTAGCATAGCACATCTCTGGTGGAAAGGCATCCTTACACGCGCGTGTACGGTCGTTTTTGGAAGCGCGTGTGTCTACACGCGTCAACGTTCGTACGAGTTGACGCGCTCCTAAGCTCATACAGTGCTACAAGGATCTATTGGCACTTGAGTGACATTATCAGGAAGGCGCGGATGGTGAATAAATAACTAAAAATAACGTCAAAATAATGATAATGTACAAGATGATATCGTTAGTTCCGATTTCCGCCACGTGCCAAAAGATCCTTGTAGCACTGTAAAACGATAGTCTGAAATCTAAAATCTGAAAAGCTGTAAGTTCTTCCATGACACTTAGCATGGGTACTAAAGAATGATCTCCAAACATGAAGTCATGAAACTATCTTTTATATTCTTTATAATATTACTTATACTGGGTATAACAGAATGGGGGTGTAATGTCGAAACACCCATGTTCCTTGGGGAAAATTGTTCAGTTTCATGAGGACCATCGCTGTGTTTCGGCTTTATACCCCCTTTCTGTTACACCCTGTATACTTATTTATCGTCATATCTTGGAAAAAAATCATGTTATCTCAAAATATTATAGCTTATCTATTCTGATATACTATGCTACAATTTTGCATATCAAAATCTATTAAGTATTTTTTGCGTGAAAGAGTAACAAACATCTAATATCTATCCATCGGCACAAACATTGACATTTATAATATTAGAAGGATTTTATTTTTTGTAATTAGCCAGTTTTTTTTTTTCTTACCAGAGTAGCAGCATTCCACGCCTTGTGACTGTTGAAGAGGGCATAAACCTTTAGTTTTAGTTTCTTTGCCTTTTGGACAGTTATATACTTTTTGGCATAAACCTCCTGCACTCAAACATAGCTCTTCATTAAATATACCACCTTTGGCTGAAATTAAAAGTAAATTAATTAAATAAGACCATGAAGGTAATAACTTAATTCTACTAGTACTAAAAATATAATATATGTTAATGTATGTGCCGATGGATGTATGGATGTTTGTGACTCTTTCACGCGAAAACTACTGAACCAATTTTGATGAAACTTGGCAATATTGCAGCTTACACATCAGAATAACTCAAAGGCTATATTTTTTTAAGATGTATTATATGAGATATAGAGATAAATGCCTACGAAGTCACGGGCAGCTTTTAGTATTGCAAATGTCAATTTTTGTGCCGATGCGATGAATAAGATCTGAGGATGTTTGTTACTCTTACAAATAAAAAACTACTAAACATATATTATTGAAACTTGGCCATATTGTAGCTAAAATTAATCAAAATAACACATCGGCTACTTTTATTATTACTTCAAAAGTACCATGATTTTTTCTAATCTATAATTTTCAATGCGTAAAAATTGGCGTGCAGTCTCTAGAAATGGCGCATTTACATTAAGTCGGTCACCGAAGACGGCCGCATTTCGTTTAACCGAAACGCTTATGAATATGACCAAACCGAATACGGCCAAACGAATACCTGTTTATATTAGTCGATGACTGCAGCCGATACAGTCTAATCGACTAATGTAAATGCGCCATGATAAATAAACTACGAAAAAATATACTTACAAGACGCTCCATTCGAACTGGAAACAACAGTCAATAAAGCAGTGCAAAAAATGTAAAACCAAAACATTTTTGATAAAATATTTTTAACAAAGAGTGACTTTTATATGTGACTTGTTACTCGAACGCTGCGTAGCTTGTACTGAATAAATTTTTGAATTTAGGTAAATTTCTTTTTATAGTAACCCGCATATGTAAATTTAGGTTTCGCTTGATAAAGTATTACGTATGTTTTCCTCTATAACCCAGTGCGTTGTGTTATTTCTTTGAGTATAGAATATATAAAGAGGAGCCATACCGTCTGGATTTGTATGCCTGGTCTGGCGCAAAATGGCTACCTTTTTGTATAGTACTACTTATAGTTTGACAGGTATCATCTACCAAGAGAACTATGAAAAACTTGGCGTAACCTTGGCGCGCTGTCTTAAACTCATATTGTCATTTATTCGATTACCACTTGCCAACGGTGAAGGAAAACATCGTGAGAAAGCCTACATATACCAGAGAAACTCATACGTATATGAAAAAAATAGGGCCACTCCTTATATTCCTTTCTCATTGTGTTTTTACATTCTACTAATATCATAAATGTCAATGTTTGTGCCTATGGATGGAGGTATGAATGTGAGGATATTTGTTACACTTTCACGCAAAAACCACTGAACAAATTTTAATGTAACTTCACGATAACTTAGATATCAAAAAATCACATAGGCTGTATTTTTTGTAGGTATTATGTGTATTTTCGAAGATATGACGAAAAATGTGTACGAAGTCGCGAGCGGCCTCTAGTTATATCATTAATTATGTTGATTTGTTTTAAATTTTTATTTCTTCCTTTCAGTTTATTCATTATCATTCATTTGAATATATTTCAAGAAATTATTTAGGTAAGATCCTCTTTCGCTTCATCCACACTCATCAGTCGCCTCATACATGCCCGAGTGAAAAAGGTTTGTTTGGATCGTAGCAAGTGGAAGGAAGTGGTCTCTGCCTACCGCAATAGGAGAGAGGCGTGACGGATATGTATGTATGTATGTATGTATGTATGTATGTATTATCGGCGACTTCATACTCATTTATCATGATATCTTGATAAGGAAACCAAATGTCTCAAAATAATATAGCCTTTGATATAGCCTTCTATATCATAGGTATATTTTATCATATTTAATTAAGCAAAGTAAACATTTGTTGGTGTCATAAAATGTTACTCTAAGCTAGTATATATTAAAAAAAAACTTACCTACCTGTCAAACTTACCGTTTGTGTGTTCTTTTGTTTCTTTTGGTGTCACTGTGTCGGACCACATTTATTGAATGAATAAAAACTACTACTTTTGAAGGAATTCTCAATTTTTATTTAATAGAAAGCCCTAACTTGATTAGGTTATGGGCCCAGGACGACGCTTCATCAGTTGAAGAGCAATCAAGAGTAGTAAAATTCAAGAAACCCGTCGAACAGTTATTGAAACCTCAACATGGACTCGCGGTCTATGAATGTGGAGAAATTCGATGGAAGTAATTTTCGTCAATGGAAATTCCAAATAAAATGCGCATTGAAAGCAAGGGGAATTGATATTGCACAACTTAAACAAGAAAATGATGCAGATTGGTTGAAGAAAGATGGCGTCGCCATGTTTGTTATAACCTCGAACATGGATTTAAAACAAATATCGCTCATAGAAAACTGTGAAACCGCTCAAGAAATCATGTGCAAATTGGAGTCTGTATATGAACAAAAGAGTGAGCTAAATAAAATGCTTATTCATGAAAGGTTTTACCAGTACAAGATGTCACCAAGTGATAGTGTTGCACAACATATTTCTAAAGTTGAAAATCTAGCGAAACAACTTAGAGAGAGTGGCGAGAGCGTGAGCGATATGGCCATCATGACGAAGATACTTGGAACTTTGCCACCAAAGTATAGAACACTGCGGCAAGCCTGGATGTCCCTAGATCCCAAGCAGCAAACTATAATAAATTTGACGGCTCGTTTACTGGATGAAGAAGCTAGTATGACATGCGAAGAAGAACAAGAAACAGCTTTTTTAGTGGCCAATGCAAGAAACAGGAAACAATCGAAGCCTATAGCATCCGGTAGCAGTGGAAGCAGTGCTAATCAAAACAAGCCTCAAAAACATCGTTTTGAATGCTACAACTGTGGAAAGCGCGGGCATTTCTCTAAAGAATGTCGAGCCCCAAGAAAACGAGTTGAGAAGAATATGCTAGCATTTCATATAGAAGAAAAGCAACAAGATTCCAATGACATAATCTGGATCTTAGACAGTGGTGCGTCGGCTCATATTACATATAGAAAAGAATTCTTTACTGAATTAGAAGAATGTAGTCAGAAGTCATTAACATTGGGCAATGAACAAACTATTGAAGTGCATGGGATAGGAAAAATTTTAATTGAAAGATATGAAGACGGACAATGGGAGCCAAGTGTGTTAAATGAAGTCCTGTATGTTCCAAAGTTAAGAAGAAATTTATTCTCAGAAGGTGTGATAATGCGTCAAGGTTACTCCATCACAAAGAAAGGAAACAGGGCTATAATTTATAAAGGTAATAAAGCAGTAATGAGTGGACAAATGAAAACAAATAACCTATATGAGTTGAACATTAGAGTGGTGAATCCTGTGAACTGTAACCTGGTGCAAAGTAAATCAAATGACATTGAAAAGTGGCATGAGAGACTAGGACACTTGAACTTAAAAGAAATTAGAAACATGAGTGACAACAAAGTGGTTGAAGATTTAAATCTAAAGGACAGTGAAATGAAAGAATTTACGTGTGAAGCATGTGCTTATGGAAAGCAATGTCGTCAATCATATAAAAAATCAACCAGAGGGGAACTACAGCCTGGTGACTTGGTGTACAGCGATGTGTGTGGCCCCATAAACCACACATCAGTACGAGGTATGAGATATTTTGTTTTGTTCAAAGACGCTGCAACAAGTTACCGGCATGTATACTTCATGAAGAATAAAAGTGATGTCTATGAATATTTCAAACGCTACAATGCGATTATCAAGAATAAGTTTACACACAGTGTCAAAATTTTGCATACAGACAATGGAAAAGAATATGATAATAAAGAAATGAAGCATTACATGCATCGAGAAGGAATAGAACATGAATTTACAGCCCCCTACACACCGGAGCAAAATGGCAGAGCGGAAAGAGAACTTCGTACCATAGTCGAGAGTGCTCGTTCTATGTTATATGCTCGAGATATACCTTTGAATCTCTGGGCTGAGGCTGTGAACACTGCTGTGTACTTATTGAACAGAACTTCATCCAGCCAGACACCCAACAAGACACCTTATGAGCTCTGGTTTGGAATGAAACCTACACTGGGACATGTAAGAGTTTTTGGGAGTGAGGGTTATGTTCATATACCTAACCAACTACGTACTAAATTAGAAAAGAAAAGTGAAAAGATGATCCTGGTGGGGTATGATAATACAAACTACAGAATGTACAACTACAGAACAAGACAAGTCAAGATTTCAAAAGATGTAATCTTTGATGAGAATAAAGTACCAGAATTGAGAAAAAACATTACAAAAATTTACATAGAAGAAGAAGAAAAAGAAGACACAGGAAATAAAGAAGAAGAAGAAAACCTAGAGAAAGAAGATGAAGAAAACCTAGAAAAAGAAAATGAAGTAAATCTAGAGAAAGAGGATGAAGAAAACCTAGAAAGAGAAAATGAAGATAGAAACTCTGATGATAGTCTTCATAGCTGCAACAACGATGGTGATGACCCTACCTATGAACCATCTCGTTCTTTAGAAAATATAGAACGTGATCGGATTAATTTGAGACCTCGAAGGAATGCAAATTACGAAGCACATTTCATAGAATTTACTGTTCCTGAAACATATAAAGAAGCCTTGGAAGGTCCTCAAAAAGATCAATGGGTTAAAGCTGTAAAAGAAGAGTTAGAATCTCTTGAAGAAAATAACACCTGGACTGCTGTTAAACGAGAAAATCAAAGAACAATTACGACGAAGTGGGTTTTTGCTTTGAAGAGGGATGAGAGTGGAGAAATAACAAGATACAAAGCTCGTCTATGTGCACGTGGCTTCACTCAAATAAAAGGTGTCGACTATCAAGAAATATTCTCTCCTACAACAAGGTATGATTCTATTAGAATTATTCTCTCTCTTGCTGCAAAACATAATTTAGAAATTAAACAATTTGATGTCAAAACAGCTTTCCTAAATGGTAGTTTAGAGGATGAAACTTATATTGAAATTCCTGAAGGTGTTAATGTAAACAAGAGATTTGTTTTGAGACTGAATAAATCACTCTATGGGCTTAAACAAGCAGCTAGATGTTGGAATAAAAAATTCTCAGATTTCTTAAAACAATATGGTTTTATACAGTCTCAAGCTGATAGTTGTCTCTTTATAGGAATTTTTAATAACATTAAAATATTCTTAATAATTTATGTAGATGATGCTCTTATAGTATCCTCAAGCAAAAGTTTAATTGAAGAAATCCTATCTTATTTGAGACAAGCTTTTAAGATAAAAGAAATGAATTTGACATATTTTGTGGGCATGCAAATTGTAAAAGAAAATAATCACATTCAAATAAACCAAAGAACTTATATTGAACAGATAATTGAGAAATTTAATATGAAGAATGCAAATCCAGTCAGTACTCCGGCTGATGTGAATGTGGTTATTTCTAAGAATCTTGATGAGGAAACAGTTGTCAATTTTCCCTACAGAGAGTTAATAGGATCTCTATTGTTTTTGAGCTCAGTTTCAAGACCTGATATTTGTTATGCAGTTAATGTATTAAGCAGATATGTTAACAATCCTAAGCAACAACATGTTAATGCTGCGAAACGTATTGTAAGATACTTGTCAAGCACAAAGAATTTGTCTATAAGATATGGAGAGAACAATGATTTTGTTGGCTATTCAGATTCGGATTTTGCTGGTGATGTAGACACTCGAAAGTCAACATCTGGTTACATATTCATGATGAACGGTGGACCTATAACTTGGTCTAGTCATAAACAAAAGACCATTGCTCTCTCTACTACAGAAGCTGAGTTTGTAGCTGCTGCTGAATCAGCTAAAGAAATTATCTGGCTAAAACAGTTGTTATTTGATTTAGGTGGGATAAATGATTGCCTAACTTTACACATAGATAATCAGAGTGCCATAAAATTGATAAATAATCCTGTATTTCATAAGCGTACGAAGCATATAGATATCAAATATAATTTTATTAGAGAAAAAGTAGAACAGGGTGTGATTAATATTAAATATGTTTCTAGTGCCAATCAATTGGCAGATATCCTAACTAAGGCATTGTCTACTTCTATAGAATAGAATAGAATAGAATATTTTATTCATCAATTTGTGGAGTTGTACATTACATAATAAAAAAAAAACTATAATAAATAACCACTACACAAAGATATGTCAAAAAGCACCCATTTGGTAGCAAAAAGTTTCACATTATACTAACTATAACGTGACTAAATAAAAAATATGATTTAATTAATAATAATGATTATATAAATAATATGGTTACATTCAGTAACTTTAAGTACATATGGCAGTCATTTAAATAATATTAGAATGTAAATATTCGTTAACTGTATAAAATACATTTTCTGTCAACAATTTTTTTAGACGTGACTGGAACTTAGAGGGTTCGCTTATGTTTTTAATAGAATTTGGCAGAGCTTCATACAGTGTTGGGCCATATACGCTGGGGTCTTTATTTGCTAAAGCTAGTCTTCTAGGAACCGGCGCGAGTCGGTCTGCATTCCGCGTGTTACGTCCATGGAGGGCTCCTAGGCGTTTATACTGGTCCAAGTTGCGTTTCACATGCATTATGGTGTCATGGATGTATATTCCGCATGCAGTCATAATACCACAGCTTTTGAAAAGAGAACGACATGATGTTTTCCGTGACACACCCTCCACCACACGGATTGCTCTCTTCTGTAGTATAAGTATGCGTTCACTGTCAGTGGAATCCCCCCATAGCATTGTTCCGTATCCTATTATAGAATGAACGTAGGCATAATAAACTTGGACTAAGGTTTGTTTTGGCGCTACTTTACTAAGCTCACGAAGGGCATATATTGCGGTGGATAGTCTATCGCAAACGTGGTCAATGTGAGTTCTCCATGACAGTGTACCATCCAATAAGAAACCCAGGAACTTAACGACTTCGGAAATTTTGATATCGTTATTTAATTTTATGTTTATATTATTAATAGTACGACCGCTAAACAGGACGCAATTTGTCTTTTCGGTGTTTAGTTTTAGACCGTTAGCATTAAACCATGCCCCTAATTGCTCTATTACTTTATTTAATTTAGAATTTAATTCATCGTACGATTTTCCACCTATAATCACATTATATTTGTATCTTTAAGAAACCAAATATTGAGTTGATTTCTATGTGTTAGGATTTTATATTTTTCATTTATGTTAGAGTTAAATAGTTTAGTTAGATAGTTTCTGAGGTAAGTAATTTTGGTAAAGTTTTAGTTTCTGAGGTAAGTAATTTTGGTAAAGTTTTAGTTTCTGAGGTAAGTAATTTTGGTAAAGTTTTTTGGAATGTAAAATTTTAGGGGGAGTGTTGGTGTTATAAAATGTTACTCTAAGCTAGTATATATTAAAAAAAAACTTACCTACCTGTCAAACTTACCGTTTGTGTGTTCTTTTGTTTCTTTTGGTGTCACTGTGTCGGACCACATTTATTGAATGAATAAAAACTACTACTTTTGAAGGAATTCTCAATTTTTATTTAATAGAAAGCCCTAACTTGATTAACATTTTATTTAATTTTGTGTAATTTTATAGTATATTCTGATGTGCAATGTGCAAACTACAATCGTGTAAAGTTTCAAAAAAATAAATTCAGTGGTTTTTGCGGGTGATTTATAATCCCACCAAAAACATAAATGTAAAAAAGGGTGGCCAATTCAATATGAAAATTATGTTGTAAGCTTCGCCATAAAAAGAATGGAGGTCTAAATGAGTGCCAATTAATAGGTATGCAAAATCTACTGTGAACAAGTAGGCATAATTTTTTCATAAAAAAACATATTTCGACTAACTACAAGTTGTCATAATTAGGTCAATTTACAGTCTTCAAAATACGTGCGCATACAACATATCTGCACCTAGTATAATATAATATCATTGGTGGGATATCATTACTGGGATATCATTACTTTTTGTACAGAGAACTAGACAAGTAGTATGATTTAGTACTTTTTTTTTGCGTTTCCGCTGCGTCATAGAGCGCGCGCGTTTCATAGAATACTTCCTATAGCGCCATGTTGGCAGCATTGAAAATTTGTACTGCAAAACACAAACAAGTGGCGTACAAATTTTCAATGCTGCCAACATGGCGCCATAGGAAGTATTCTTTAAAACGCACTATACAAGTACAACGTAAGTTTGCTGCTAATGACGTCAGTGCAGCGTTTTCTCACTGGGACTAGGACTGAGTGAGTGAGACAACAGCGGCAAACTTATAGTGAACGGGTTCTATATATAGTAAGCAAATGTTTTTTTCCTTTGCTTACCTACTCGTAATTACCAAGCTGGATTCCAAAGGGGTTTAAAAATAATGTCCTACCTAAACTTGTGTATGTACCTTTTTCGACAAAAATGGCGGCAGTCTATGAAACCTGCATTAATCGATAGTTCAAGTCAATACAAATCGAAAATATACATGAAAAAAATTTGATTAAGTGTCTTTAATTAAGTGTGATCCTACGTGGATACATTTTATTTCTTTTTTTTTATTATTATTTTTTTTTGTTTATTATAATCTATCTATATGTATCAAGTCATGCCCTTGTTATTAAATTAAATCTAAAAGAATTGTATAATTTTTTATACCATTTTAAGTGTGTAAATATTGCAAGTTTTTTGTATGGGGATAAAAAAATTTTTTGACCTTTTTTAGATTTTTGGATTTTTTCTTACGGTCAAACGTAATTATCAAGTTGAATTCCAAATCTCAACCTTCTAGGTCATCTGGAAGTAGGTTAGGTTTTGCTACTTTAATCAGTCAGTCAATACTATATTTTGCGATTTTTGGAACTTCATATCTTCATAACCGTTTGAGCTAGCTTCGTGAAATTTGGGCTTCTTCATGTAGTTATGGATATGATTAAACATGCGTAGTTTAATGTCTTTACGTTGAAGAACTTTTGAGTTATGGAAGGATGAAAAGTCGTACCAAGTGATTCGTGTAAAGATACACTGTGGCGCTTTGTCTTTGAATAGGCCTGGACACGCTGCCGGCGTGTCTCGATAATATGGTAAGTACACAATAAAAACAAAGTATTACTTTTTTCCCATTATTTAATCAGTTTATCAACGAAAACATAGTTTATTCGTGACCATGGAGAAATTTAACACAACATCGTAAGCCGCGAAGAACACAATCTGGGGAATAGACGGATTCGACACAATCTGCATTATACGGTACACAATACCCTCCTTGTAGTCTGCATAAAAAGTCGATTCCTTTCACTGGAAAAGGTGAAAATTTAAATGATTTAGGCATTGAAAGAATCCTTCTAGTATTGATAAATATTACTGGCATAAGTGTCGGCGCAAACGGACCACCGATCACAGCCAGCGGTGGCCAGCGACGGTGACTTAAACTTTTTCATAAATTTTGTACTGACGCACCGCACACGTGTATACGGTGGCGGCCACTCGCTACAGTAGTGTCCGCGATGCGAAAAAGTTTGTTAAGTCTCCGTCGATGGCCACCGGTGGCTAAGGTTGGTGGGTCGTTTGCGCCGAGCCCTAATGTTAATTTTTATGTCGGCGAATGAGTCTGTTATACATGTCCTACTGCTAGACAAAGGCCGTACCCGAATAATATTTCACTTTTTTTTTCATTATTATTTTGTACCCAAATCAAACTTAATAAAACATCTGAATGACGCATTGATTATTGTAAATCATGATTTTTCTTTTTCACGACATGACATTAAAACCATACAAAGTTGCGGGCAGCTTCTAGTTATAAATAAAGCATGAAAAAATTTACTTACCTCCTTCATCTGAACTGGAAACCACACTCAATAAACCAATACAAAATATGTATACCCAAAACATTTTCGTTAAAGTATATAAATAACTCGAACGATGCCTGGCTTGTACTGAATAATTTTTGGAACAAAGATTTGGTTTTATACTAACTGTCCGCAACGAAAGATGAATTAACCTTCGCTAATTATGTTTTCGCTTGATTATGTATTAATACGCATATTTTTTCTTTAAGTATAACCCCGTGATATGAATGGTTGTAAAGATGTTTGTGAATCTAACAAACATTCTCTCATCCATCACGTAAATACGAGTACCATTGACAATAACTTATAATAGACATAAGAACCAAATCAGACTTAGTTTAGACCTGTGTGAAGGTACTGCTGTGATGGCCGGTCATGTCATGCGGCTTTGATTAAATATACACTAGATGGAACTTTAGAACACGCTATTGGGGACTAAAATTTGTGCTCACATGCGGGGCACAAATTCAGTACTACTAATGATATCACGCGGTAAGCTCGTCAGATGTTGAAATTTGGATTAAATATGACGGGTAGCGCCATAAAAGTGTGCAGAAATTACAAAAGACGCTTAAAAACAAATAGCAAAGTCACCTATCATCGGTATGTGATCCTGAAATAATTTCCCATCATTATATGAGTAGTGTTTGAATCGATATGGTTATGTACAACCAGATTGTACTTACTAGATATAATTTGATTTTATTTGACTGTAATTTTTTAAATATGTTATTTTTTTCAGAATACCAGAAAATCCTGTCATTAAAAAGTCAGAGGATCAATATAATAAGACTGGCAGCAGACAAGTATTTGACAATAAGATGTTCACTATTATATTATGAAATTAGATTAAAATCCATACTCTCAAGGCCTCCGCCTTGTAGGGTATGTCAAGACTATCCTGTGCTCGTAGTAAACTAGCGATTAGTCCGACAACCCCGTGAAAAGAGGCTAAGAAAGCTGACACATTCGTATCTTCCATGCGTCTTACACCCAACCCACCATAACGTATTGGCAAAGATGCTTGTAGCCATTGGGCTTCATCCAAATGTATATTGAGGATGGTTTGGAGTGTTTCATTGATGTTCTCGTCTATTTGGGATATCTCATTTGCGAAAAGCCAAGTTGGCGAAGTCCTCATTACAAACACCAATTTAGGAAAAAAAAAGACAAGAACGAAAGAGAGTAAGGGCAATACGAGCAGGTAGCGCACACAGATGTTCACGTGGTTTAGTAAGTAGTTCCAGCTTGCTTTAAAGTGATGCCGGCACTCCCTCCTCTAAAACCGGGACTCCTAGTAATGATAAAGATTGGCGATCAACTAACTTAAGACCAGGCAACACGTTCCTAATGGATGTGATCTGCTGGATGTCAATTTCGCCACATTTGTATAATTCGCATTTAGCGCTGTTTATAGTGAGTCCGATGTCCTTCAACTTGGGAATCAAAGTCTCCAGATCTTTCAGGGCTACGTTCGGAGCGCCACCTATTGTTCCGTCATTCAGGTACCAAATATTGAGATGTGCTTTGACTGATCTTATGGCGTTGTTGATAGCCAGGCTGAATAACAGCGGACCTAGCGGGTCTCCTTGCTGTGCACTTAGGACGCAATTTTATGTCCATCAAAATATAAATTACTCGGAAAGGCGTAACATTATGTGAGAAAAGGGCACAACGAAGGGATTTTATCTAGAGCCTCAGTCAGCATCGCACCTCTATCTACGCTATAAAAGGCATTATTAACATCCAGTTTAAATATTTTATTGTTTTCTTTAGCTGGGTCTAATGCAAAAGATCAAGTGGCGTGTATGGCTGCCTCACAACACAGAGGAGTGCCAAAACCTAGCTTTTGTGGTCGTAGAACGTCCGCCATTGATTCTCGTACTGATTGGCACCCTAATTTTGCCATACAGAATTTCTTGACATGAGTATAGCCTTTTATATATATATTTTTTTTTATTTTTAATGTACTAAACTATTTTGAATACGCATGTTGTCTTCATGATGATAGAATATATTGAAACTTTTTTATAAAAATAAGAACTTTACCATTAAGCTTTACAAAGATCAAAGATTAAGCAAAATAAACATTTCATTTAATTTTATAGTATATTCTGATGTGCAATGTGCAAACTACAATCGTGTAAAGTTTCAACCAAATGTGATCAGTGATTTTTGCGGGTGATTTATAATAATAATATGGCACACAATAAAAACAAAGTATTACTTTTTTCCCCATTATTTAATCAACAAATACATAGTTTATTCGTGAGCGTGGCCTCTCAATGTAATAAATTAAATTTTGTACAACATTGTTTGCCCCGAAGAGCACAATCTAAAGAAAAGACGGATTCGAGACAATTATATGTATTATACGGTAAACAAATCCCTCCTTGTAGTCTGCATAAAAAGTCCCATCCTTCCACTGGAAAAGGTGAAAATTTAAATGATTTAGCCATTGAAAGAATCCTTCTAGTATTAATAAATATTACTGGCATAAGTGTCAGCGCAAACGGGCCATCGACCACAGCAAGCGGTGGCCAGCGACGGTGACTTAACAAACTTTTTCATACATTTTGTATTGTCGCGCTGCACACGTGTATACGGTGGCGGCCACTCGCTACAGTAGTGTCCGCGATGAAAAAGTTTGTTAAGTCTCCGTCGATGGCCAGCGGTGGCTAAGGTCGGTGTGTCGTTTGCGCCGAGCCCTAATGTTAATTTTTCTGTCGGCGAATGAGTCTGTTATACATATCCCACTGCTAGACAAAGGCCGTACCCGAATAATAAGTATTTCTTTTTTTTTTCATTATTATTTTGTACCCAAATCAAACTTAATAAAACATCTGAATGACGCATTGATTATTGTAAATCATGATTTTTCTTTTTCACGACAGCGGGCAGCTTCTAGTTATAAATAAATCATGAAAAAATGTACTTACCTCCTTCATCTGAACTGGAAACCACACTCAATAAACCAATACAAAATATGTATACCCAAAACATTTTTGTTAAAGTATATGTAACTCGAACGATGCCTGGCTTGTACTGAATAATTTTTGGAACAAATATTGGTTTTTATACTCTATCCGCAACGAAAGCTGAATTAACCTTCGCTAATTATGTTTTCGCTTGATTATGTATTAATACGCATATTTTTTCTCTAAGTATAACCTCGTGATATGAATGGATGTAAAGATGTTTGTGAATCTAACAAACATCCTCTCATCCATCACGCAAATACGAGTACCATTGACAATAACTTATAATAGACATAAGAGCCAAATCAAACTTAGTTTAGACCTGTGTAAAGGTGTTGCTGTGATGGCCGGTCATGTTATGCGGCTTAGATTATATATACACTAGATGGAACTTTAGAACACGCTATTGGGGACTAAAATTTGTGCCCCCATGCGGGGCACAAGGCCGCGATTCGCCCGTCAGTGCTACTAGTGATATCGCGCGGTAAGCACGTCAAGCAGATGTTGAAATTTGGATTGAATATGACGAGTAGCGCCATAAAAGTGTGCAGAAATTACAAAAGACGCTTAAAATGTATGTAATCCTGAAGTAATTTATTTTATAGCAAAATATTATTGTTTATACAATATTTTTCACAACTATTAATAGGCATTTTTTCCAGTGTTGCTAGTTTATGAATCCAAATTTCCCACCATTATATGAGTAGTGTTTGAATCGATATGGTTATGTACAACCAGATTGTGCTTACTAGATATGATTTGATTTTATTTGACTGTATTTTTCAAATATGTTTTTTTTTCAGAATACCAGAAAATCTTGTCAATAAAAAGTCAGTGGATCAATACCTATAATAAGACTGGCAGCAGACAAGTATTTGACAATAAGATGTTCACTATTATATTGTGAAATTAGATTTTAAAAATCTATACTCTCAAGGCCTCCGCCTTGTAGGGTATGTCAAGACTATCATCCTGTACTTGTAGCAAACTAGCGATTAGTCCAACGACCCCGTGAGAAGAGGCTAAGAAAACTGACACATTCGTATCTTCCATGCCAATACGTTATGGTGGGTTGGGTGCCTACACCCAACCCACCATTACGTATTGGCAAAGATGCTTGTAGCCATTGGGCTTCATCCAAATGTATATTGAGGATGATTTGGAGTGTTTCTTTGATGTTCTCGTCTATTTGGGATATCTCATTTGCGAAAAGCCAAGTTGGCGAAGTCCTCATTACAAACACCAATTTAGGAAAAAAAAAGACAAGAACGAAAGAGAGTAAGGGCAACATGAGCAGGTAGCGCACACAGATGTTCACGTGCTTTAGTAAGTAGTTCCAGCTTGCTTTGAAGTGATGCCGGCACTCCCTCCTCTAAAACCGGGGCTCCTAGTAATGATAAGGATTGGTGATCAACTAACTTAAGACCAGGCAACACGTTCCCAATGGATGTGATCTGCTGGATGTCAATTTCGCCATATTTGTATAATTCGCATTTAGCGCTGTTTATAGTGAGTCCGATGTCCTTCAACTTGGGAATCAAAGTCTCCAGATCTTTCAGGGCTACGTTCGGAGCACCACCTATTGTTCCGTCATCCAGGTACCAAATATTGAGAGGTGCTTTGACTGATCTTATGGCGTTGTTGATAGCCAGGCTGAATAACAGCGGACCTAGCGGGTCTCCTTGCTGTGCACATAGGACGCAATTTTTTGTCCATCAAAATATAAATTACTCGGAAAGGCATAACATTATGTGAGAAAAGGGCACAACGAAGGGATTTTATCTAGAGCCTCAGTCAGCATCGCACTTCTATCTACGCTATAAAAGGCATTATTAACATCCAGTTTTAATATTTTATTGTTTTCTTTAGCTGGGTCTAATGCAAAAGATCAAGTGGCGTGTATGGCTGCCTCACAACCCAGAGGAGTGCCAAAACCTAGCTTTTGTGGTCGTAGAACGTCCGCCATTGATTCTCGTACTGATTGGCACCCTAATTTCTTGACATGAGTATAGCCTTTTATATATATTTTTTTTATTTTTAATGTACTAAACTATTTTGAATACGCATGTTGTCTTCATGATGACAGAATATATTGAAACTTTTTTATAAAAATAAGAACTTTACCATTAAGCTTTACAAAGATCAAAGATTAAGCAAAATAAACATTTCATTTAATTTTATAGTATATTCTGATATGACCAAACTACTATCGTGTAAAGTTTCAACGAAATGTGATCAGTGGTTTTTGCGGGTGATTTATAATAATAATATGGCACACAATAAAAACAAAGTATTACTTTTTTCCCCATTATTTAATCAACGAATACATAGTTTATTCGTGAGCGTGGCCTCTCAATGTAATAAATTAAATTTTGTACAACATTGTTTGCCCTGAAGAGCACAATCTAAAGAAAATACGGATTCGAGACACTTATATTTATGAAACGGTAAACAAATCCCTCCTTGTAGTCTGCATAAAAAGTCCCATCCTGCCACTGGAAAAGGTGAAAATTTAAATGATTTAGCCATTGAAAGTTTCCTTCTAGTATTGATAAATATTACTGGCATAAGTGTCGGCGCAAACGGGCCAATGACCACAGCCAGCGGTGGCCAGCGACGGTAACTTAACAAACTTTTTCATACATTTTGTATTGTCGCGCTGCACACGTGTATACGGTGGCGGCCACTCGCTACAGTAGTGTCCGCGATGAAAAAGTTTGTTAAGTCTCCGTCGATGGCCACCGGTGGCTAAGGTCGGTGTGTCGTTTGCGCCGAGCCCTAATGTTAATTTTTCTGTCGTCGAATGAGTCTGTTATACATATCCCACTGCTGGACAAAGGCCGTACCCGAATAATATTTCTTTTTTTTTCATTATTATTTTGTACCCAAATCAAACTTAATAAAACATCTGAATGACGCATTGATTATCGTAAATCATGATTTTTATTTTTCACGACATGACAATAAAACCATAAAAAGTTGCGGGCAGCTTCTAGTTATAAATAAAGCATGAAAAAATGTACTTACCTCCTTCATCTGAACTGGAAACCACACTCAATAAACCAATACAAAAAATTAAAAATTTAAAAAACCCCCGACTATAAAAAGTAACAAATAAAATAAATAGTATTTTGTCAACTGAACATCGCTTAATATTTCATACAAATTGACAACTTTTATACAAACTTTATTTCGTCGTGGGACCGCATTCTATTATTTTTTTTAATTTTGATATCATTATGATTACTTATGATAGGTATATATTTTTGCGTACCTACCTAGCTACTTAGCGGTCCCCCGACAAAATGAAGTTTGTATGAAAGTTATCAATTTGTATGAAATATTAAGCGATGTTCAGTTGAAAAAATACTATTTATTTTATTTGTTACTTTTTATAGTCGGGGGTTTTTTAAATTTTTAATTTAATTTTTATTTCAAAGTTTTTAAACCTTTATTATAATTATTATTTTAAGCTCCTCCTGTTGTCGACATTGCATTATACAAAGAATTAAACACTGATCAAAATGAATCCAAACACGACATATCTGCTGTTACATTTTTCAAGAATTGATGGAGTGCTGGAAATTCGTGCTCCATCATCAGCTCCTCGCCTGTTGTCACTATTGCATTATATTAAGAATTAAACACTGATCAAAACGAATCCAAACACGATGTATCTGCTGTTAATTTTTCAAGAATGGATGGAATGCTGGAAATTCTGGCTCCATCATCAGCTCCTCATCAGTGGTCACCATTGCATTATATTAAAAATTATACACTGATCAAAATAAATCCAAACACGACATACCTATCTGCTGTTATATTGGATCTATAACCCTACCACAGCCGACAAAAGAGCTGATGACCTTGAAATGGCTGAACCGATTTGCATATTATATACCTGAGAACACTCCCAGGAATACCAGCTTTAATTAAAAAAAAACCGCATCCAAATCTGTCCACGCGTTTAGGAGCTACAGTGCCACAGACAGACAGACAGACAGACAGACAGACAGACAGACAGACAGACAGACAGACAGACAGACAGACAGACAGACAGACAGACAGACAGACAGACAGACAGACAGACAGACAGACAGACAGACAGACAGACAGACAGACAGACAGACAGACAGACAGACAGACAGACAGACAGACAGACAGACAGACAGACAGACAGACAGACAGACAGACAGACAGACAGACAGACAGACAGACAGACAGACAGACAGACAGACAGACAGACAGACAGACAGACAGACAGACAGACAGACAGACAGACAGACAGACAGACAGACAGACAGACAGACAGACAGACAGACAGACAGACAGACAGACAGACAGACAGACAGACAGACAGACAGACAGACAGACAGACAGACAGACAGACAGACAGACAGACAGACAGACAGACAGACAGACAGACAGACAGACAGACAGACAGACAGACAGACAGACAGACAGACAGACAGACAGACAGACAGACAGACAGACAGACAGACAGACAGACAGACAGACAGACAGACAGACAGACAGACAGACAGACAGACAGACAGACAGACAGACAGACAGACAGACAGACAGACAGACAGACAGACAGACAGACAGACAGACAGACAGACAGACAGACAGACAGACAGACAGACAGACAGACAGACAGACAGACAGACAGACAGACAGACAGACAGACAGACAGACAGACAGACAGACAGACAGACAGACAGACAGACAGACAGACAGACAGACAGACAGACAGACAGACAGACAGACAGACAGACAGACAGACAGACAGACAGACAGACAGACAGACAGACAGACAGACAGACAGACAGACAGACAGACAGACAGACAGACAGACAGACAGACAGACAGACAGACAGACAGACAGACAGACAGACAGACAGACAGACAGACAGACAGACAGACAGACAGACAGACAGACAGACAGACAGACAGACAGACAGACAGACAGACAGACAGACAGACAGACAGACAGACAGACAGACAGACAGACAGACAGACAGACAGACAGACAGACAGACAGACAGACAGACAGACAGACAGACAGACAGACAGACAGACAGACAGACAGACAGACAGACAGACAGACAGACAGACAGACAGACAGACAGACAGACAGACAGACAGACAGACAGACAGACAGACAGACAGACAGACAGACAGACAGACAGACAGACAGACAGACAGACAGACAGACAGACAGACAGACAGACAGACAGACAGACAGACAGACAGACAGACAGACAGACAGACAGACAGACAGACAGACAGACAGACAGACAGACAGACAGACAGACAGACAGACAGACAGACAGACAGACAGACAGACAGACAGACAGACAGACAGACAGACAGACAGACAGACAGACAGACAGACAGACAGACAGACAGACAGACAGACAGACAGACAGACAGACAGACAGACAGACAGACAGACAGACAGACAGACAGACAGACAGACAGACAGACAGACAGACAGACAGACAGACAGACAGACAGACAGACAGACAGACAGACAGACAGACAGACAGACAGACAGACAGACAGACAGACAGACAGACAGACAGACAGACAGACAGACAGACAGACAGACAGACAGACAGACAGACAGACAGACAGACAGACAGACAGACAGACAGACAGACAGACAGACAGACAGACAGACAGACAGACAGACAGACAGACAGACAGACAGACAGACAGACAGACAGACAGACAGACAGACAGACAGACAGACAGACAGACAGACAGACAGACAGACAGACAGACAGACAGACAGACAGACAGACAGACAGACAGACAGACAGACAGACAGACAGACAGACAGACAGACAGACAGACAGACAGACAGACAGACAGACAGACAGACAGACAGACAGACAGACAGACAGACAGACAGACAGACAGACAGACAGACAGACAGACAGACAGACAGACAGACAGACAGACAGACAGACAGACAGACAGACAGACAGACAGACAGACAGACAGACAGACAGACAGACAGACAGACAGACAGACAGACAGACAGACAGACAGACAGACAGACAGACAGACAGACAGACAGACAGACAGACAGACAGACAGACAGACAGACAGACAGACAGACAGACAGACAGACAGACAGACAGACAGACAGACAGACAGACAGACAGACAGACAGACAGACAGACAGACAGACAGACAGACAGACAGACAGACAGACAGACAGACAGACAGACAGACAGACAGACAGACAGACAGACAGACAGACAGACAGACAGACAGACAGACAGACAGACAGACAGACAGACAGACAGACAGACAGACAGACAGACAGACAGACAGACAGACAGACAGACAGACAGACAGACAGACAGACAGACAGACAGACAGACAGACAGACAGACAGACAGACAGACAGACAGACAGACAGACAGACAGACAGACAGACAGACAGACAGACAGACAGACAGACAGACAGACAGACAGACAGACAGACAGACAGACAGACAGACAGACAGACAGACAGACAGACAGACAGACAGACAGACAGACAGACAGACAGACAGACAGACAGACAGACAGACAGACAGACAGACAGACAGACAGACAGACAGACAGACAGACAGACAGACAGACAGACAGACAGACAGACAGACAGACAGACAGACAGACAGACAGACAGACAGACAGACAGACAGACAGACAGACAGACAGACAGACAGACAGACAGACAGACAGACAGACAGACAGACAGACAGACAGACAGACAGACAGACAGACAGACAGACAGACAGACAGACAGACAGACAGACAGACAGACAGACAGACAGACAGACAGACAGACAGACAGACAGACAGACAGACAGACAGACAGACAGACAGACAGACAGACATCGACGTCAAACTTATAACACCCCTCTTTTGGCGTCGGGGGTTAAATATGTATACCCAAAACATTTTTGTTAAAGTATATATAACTCGAACGATGCCTGGCTTGAACTGAATAATTTTTGGAACAAAGATTTGGTTTTATACTAACTGTCCGCAACGAAAGATGAATTAACCTTCGCTAATTATGTTTTCGCTTGATTATGTATTAATACGCATATTTTTTCTTTAAGTATAACCCCGTGATATGAATGGTTGTAAAGATGTTTGTGAATCTAACAAACATTCTCTCATCCATCACGTAAATACGAGTACCATTGACAATAACTTATAATAGACATAAGAACCAAATCAGACTTAGTTTAGACCTGTGTGAAGGTACTGCTGTGATGGCCGGTCATGTCATGCGGCTTTGATTAAATATACACTAGATGGAACTTTAGAACACGCTATTGGGGACTAAAATTTGTGCTCACATGCGGGGCACAAATTCAGTACTACTAATGATATCACGCGGTAAGCTCGTCAGATGTTGAAATTTGGATTAAATATGACGGGTAGCGCCATAAAAGTGTGCAGAAATTACAAAAGACGCTTAAAAACAAATAGCAAAGTCACCTATCATCGGTATGTGATCCTGAAATAATTTCCCATCATTATATGAGTAGTGTTTGAATCGATATGGTTATGTACAACCAGATTGTACTTACTAGATATAATTTGATTTTATTTGACTGTAATTTTTTAAATATGTTATTTTTTTCAGAATACCAGAAAATCCTGTCATTAAAAAGTCAGAGGATCAATATAATAAGACTGGCAGCAGACAAGTATTTGACAATAAGATGTTCACTATTATATTATGAAATTAGATTAAAATCCATACTCTCAAGGCCTCCGCCTTGTAGGGTATGTCAAGACTATCCTGTGCTCGTAGTAAACTAGCGATTAGTCCGACAACCCCGTGAAAAGAGGCTAAGAAAGCTGACACATTCGTATCTTCCATGCGTCTTACACCCAACCCACCATAACGTATTGGCAAAGATGCTTGTAGCCATTGGGCTTCATCCAAATGTATATTGAGGATGGTTTGGAGTGTTTCTTTGATGTTCTCGTCTATTTGGGATATCTCATTTGCGAAAAGCCAAGTTGGCGAAGTCCTCATTACAAAAACCAATTTAGGAAAAGAAAGACAGGAACGAAAGAGAGTAAGGGCAACACGAGCAGGTAGCGCACACAGATGTTCACGTGCTTTAGTAAGTAGTTCCAGCTTGCTTTGAAGTGATGCCGGCACTCCCTCCTCTAAAACCGGGGCTCCTAGTAATGATAAAGATTGGCGATACACTAACTTAAGACCAGGCAACACGTTCCCAATGGATGTAATCTGCTGGATGACAATTTCGCCACATTTGTATAATTCGCATTTAGTGCTGTTTATAGTGAGTCCGATGTCCTTCAACTTGGGAATCAAAGTCTCCAGATCTTTCAGGGCTACGTGCGGAGCACCACCTATTGTTCCGTCATTCAGGTACCAAATATTGAGATGTGCTTTGACTGATCTTATGGCGTTGTTGATAGCCAGGCTGAATAACAGCGGACCTAGCGGGTCTCCTTGCTGTGCACCTAGGACGCAATTTTATGTCCATCAAAATATACATTACTCGGAAAGGCGTAACATTATGTGAGAAAAGGGCACAACGAAGGGATTTTATCTAGAGCCTCAGTCAGCATCGCACCTCTATCTACGCTATAAAAGGCATTATTAACATCCAGTTTAAATATTATATTATTTTCTTTAGCTGGGTCTAATGCAAAAGATCAAGTGGCGTGTATGGCTGCCTCACAACCCAGAGGAGTGCCAAAACCTAGCTTTTGTGGTCGTAGAACGTCCGCCATTGATTCTCGTACTGATTGGCACCCTAATTTTGCCATACAGAATTTCTTGACATGAGTATAGCCTTTTCTATTATTTTTTTTAATTTTTAATGTACTAAACTATTTTGAATACGCATGTTGTCTTCATGATGATAGAATATATTGAAACTTTTTTATAAAAATAAGAACTTTACCATTAAGCTTTACAAAGATCAAAGATTAAGCAAAATAAACATTTCATTTAATTTTATAGTATATTCTGATGTGCAATGTGCAAACTATAATCGTGTAAAGTTTCAACCAAATGTGATCAGTGGTTTTTGCGGGTGATTTATAATAATAATATGGCACACAATAAAACAAAGTATTACTTTTTTCCCCATTATTTAATCAACGAATACATAGTTTATTCGTGAGCGTGGCCTCTCAATGTAATAAATTAAATTTTGTACAACATTGTTTGCCCCGAAGAGCACAATCTAAAGAAAAGACGGATTCGAGACAATTATATGTATTATACGGTAAACAAATCCCTCCTTGTAGTCTGCATAAAAAGTCCCATCCTTCCACTGGAAAAGGTGAAAATTTAAATGATTTAGCCATTGAAAGAATCCTTCTAGTATTAATAAATATTACTGGCATAAGTGTCAGCGCAAACGGGCCATCGACCACAGCAAGCGGTGGCCAGCGACGGTGACTTAACAAACTTTTTCATACATTTTGTATTGTCGCGCTGCACACGTGTATACGGTGGCGGCCACTCGCTACAGTAGTGTCCGCGATGAAAAAGTTTGTTAAGTCTCCGTCGATGGCCACCGGTGGCTAAGGTCGGTGTGTCGTTTGCGCCGAGCCCTAATGTTAATTTTTCTGTCGGCGAATGAGTCTGTTATACATATCCCACTGCTAGACAAAGGCCGTACCCGAATAATAAGTATTTCTTTTTTTTTTCATTATTATTTTGTACCCAAATCAAACTTAATAAAACATCTGAATGACGCATTGATTATTGTAAATCATGATTTTTCTTTTTCACGACAGCGGGCAGCTTCTAGTTATAAATAAATCATGAAAAAATGTACTTACCTCCTTCATCTGAACTGGAAACCACACTCAATAAACCAATACAAAATATGTATACCCAAAACATTTTTGTTAAAGTATATGTAACTCGAACGATGCCTGGCTTGTACTGAATAATTTTTGGAACAAATATTGGTTTTTATACTCTATCCGCAACGAAAGCTGAATTAACCTTCGCTAATTATGTTTTCGCTTGATTATGTATTAATACGCATATTTTTTCTCTAAGTATAACCTCGTGATATGAATGGATGTAAAGATGTTTGTGAATCTAACAAACATCCTCTCATCCATCACGCAAATACGAGTACCATTGACAATAACTTATAATAGACATAAGAGCCAAATCAAACTTAGTTTAGACCTGTGTAAAGGTGTTGCTGTGATGGCCGGTCATGTTATGCGGCTTAGATTATATATACACTAGATGGAACTTTAGAACACGCTATTGGGGACTAAAATTTGTGCCCCCATGCGGGGCACAAGGCCGCGATTCGCCCGTCAGTGCTACTAGTGATATCGCGCGGTAAGCACGTCAAGCAGATGTTGAAATTTGGATTGAATATGACGAGTAGCGCCATAAAAGTGTGCAGAAATTACAAAAGACGCTTAAAATGTATGTAATCCTGAAGTAATTTATTTTATAGCAAAATATTATTGTTTATACAATATTTTTCACAACTATTAATAGGCATTTTTTCCAGTGTTGCTAGTTTATGAATCCAAATTTCCCACCATTATATGAGTAGTGTTTGAATCGATATGGTTATGTACAACCAGATTGTGCTTACTAGATATGATTTGATTTTATTTGACTGTATTTTTCAAATATGTTTTTTTTTTCAGAATACCAGAAAATCTTGTCAATAAAAAGTCAGTGGATCAATACCTATAATAAGACTGGCAGCAGACAAGTATTTGACAATAAGATGTTCACTATTATATTGTGAAATTAGATTTTAAAAATCTATACTCTCAAGGCCTCCGCCTTGTAGGGTATGTCAAGACTATCATCCTGTACTTGTAGCAAACTAGCGATTAGTCCAACGACCCCGTGAGAAGAGGCTAAGAAAACTGACACATTCGTATCTTCCATGCCAATACGTTATGGTGGGTTGGGTGCCTACACCCAACCCACCATTACGTATTGGCAAAGATGCTTGTAGCCATTGGGCTTCATCCAAATGTATATTGAGGATGATTTGGAGTGTTTCTTTGATGTTCTCGTCTATTTGGGATATCTCATTTGCGAAAAGCCAAGTTGGCGAAGTCCTCATTACAAACACCAATTTAGGAAAAAAAAAGACAAGAACGAAAGAGAGTAAGGGCAACATGAGCAGGTAGCGCACACAGATGTTCACGTGCTTTAGTAAGTAGTTCCAGCTTGCTTTGAAGTGATGCCGGCACTCCCTCCTCTAAAACCGGGGCTCCTAGTAATGATAAGGATTGGTGATCAACTAACTTAAGACCAGGCAACACGTTCCCAATGGATGTGATCTGCTGGATGTCAATTTCGCCACATTTGTATAATTCGCATTAAGCGCTGTTTATAGTGAGTCCGATGTCCTTCAACTTGGGAATCAAAGTCTCCAGATCTTTCAGGGCTACGTTCGGAGCACCACCTATTGTTCCGTTATCCAGGTACCAAATATTGAGAGGTGCTTTGACTGATCTTATGGCGTTGTTGATAGCCAGGCTGAATAACAGCGGACCTAGCAGGTCTCCTTGCTGTGCACCTAGGACGCAATTTTATGTCCATCAAAATATAAATTACTCGGAAAGGCATAACATTATGTGAGAAAAGGGCACAACGAAGGGATTTTATCTAGAGCCTCAGTCAGCATCGCACTTCTATCTACGCTATAAAAGGCATTATTAACATCCAGTTTTAATATTTTATTGTTTTCTTTAGCTGGGTCTAATGCAAAAGATCAAGTGGCGTGTATGGCTGCCTCACAACCCAGAGGAGTGCCAAAACCTAGATTTGTGGTCGTAGAACGTCCGCCATTGATTCTCGTACTGATTGGCACCCTAATTTTGCCATACAGAATTTCTTGACATGAGTATAGCCTTTTATATATATATTTTTTATTTTTAATGTACTAAACTATTTTGAATACGCATGTTGTCTTCATGATGACAGAATATATTGAAACTTTTTTATAAAAATAAGAACTTTACCATTAAGCTTTACAAAGATCAAAGATTAAGCAAAATAAACATTTCATTTAATTTTATAGTATATTCTGATGTGCAATGAGCAAACTACTATCGTGTAAAGTTTCAACTAAATGCGATCAGTGATTTTTGCGGGTGATTTATAATAATAATATGGCACACAATAAAAACAAAGTATTACTTTTTTCCCCATTATTTAATCAACGAATACATAGTTTATTCGTGAGCGTGGCCTCTCAATGTAATAAATTCATTTTTGTACAACATTGTTTGCCCCGAAGAGCACAATCTAAAGAAAAGACGGATTCGAGACACTTATATGTATTATACGGTATACAAATCCCTCCTTGTAGTCTGCATAAAAAGTCCCATCCTGCCACTGGAAAAGGTGAAAGTTTAAATGATTTAGCCATTGAAAGAATCCTTCTAGTATTGATAAATATTACTGGCATAAGTGTCGGCGCAAACGGGCCACCGACCACAGCCAGCGGTGGCCAGCGACGGTGACTTAACAAACTTTTTCATACATTTTGTATTGTCGCGCTGCACACGTGTATACGGTGGCGGCCACTCATGCCACACATGAAAAAGTTTGTTAAGTCTCCGTCGATGGCCACCGGTGGCTAAGGTCGGTGGGTCGTTTGCGCCGAGCCCTAATGTTAATTTTTCTGTCGGCGAATGAGTCTGTTATACATATCCCACTGCTGGATAAAGGCCGTACCCGAATAATATTTCACTTTTTTTTCATTTTTATTTTGTACCCTAATAAAACATCTGAATGACGCATTAATTATTGTAAATCATGATTTTTCTTTTTCACGACATGACAATAAAACCATAAAAAGTTGCGGGCAGCTTCTAGTTATAAATAAAGCATGAAAAAATGTACTTACCTCCTTCATCTGAACTGGAAACCACACTCAATAAACCAATACAAAATATGTATACCCAAAACATTTTTGTTAAAGTATGTATAACTCGAACGATGCCTGGCTTGTACTAAATAATTTTTGGAACAAAGATTGGTTTTTATACTAACTATCCGCAACGAAAGCTGAATTAACCTTCGCTAATTATGTTTTCGCTTGATTATGTATTAATACGCATATTTTTTCTCTAAGTATAATCCCGTGATATGAATGGATGTAAAGATTTTTGTGAATCTAACAAACATCCTCTCATCCATCATGCAATATAATAAAGAGTACCATTGACAATAACTTATAATAGACATAAGAGCCAAATCAGACTTATTACAAGCTTTTATTTAGTTTCACCTGTCCCGTTGTCTGTAATCAAATCTTGCAACTTAAATTTGATCCACTTCCCGGTTTCCGATTGAGCTGAAATTTAGAATGCATGTATAAATCGGATGACAATGCAATGTTATTGTGACATAGAGCTGATCTGATGATGGAGCTGGAAGGTGGCCATAGGAACTCCGTAATTAAATGACGCAACCCTATCGAGTTTGGGCTCATTTGATTTGTCTTGATGAGTACTTTCATGCTTGATGGTACCCAAGGTCTGATGATGGAGGTGGAAGGTGGCCATAGGAACTCCGTAATTAAATGACGCAAACCCATCGAGTTTGGGCTCGTTTGATCTGTCTTGATGAGTACTTTCATGCTTGATGGTACCCAAGGTCTGATGATGGAGGTGGAAGGTGGCCATAGGAACTCCGTAATTAAACGATGCAACCCTATCGAGTTTGGGCTCATTGGATTAGTCTTGACGAGTACTTTGATACTATATGGTAACCAGGGTCTGATGATGGAACTGGGAGGTGGCCATAGGAACTCCGTAATTAAACGATGCAACCCTATCGAGTTTGGGCTCATTGGATTACTCTTGTAGAGTACTTTGATACTATATCGTAACCAGGGTCTGATGATGGAACTGGAAGGTGGCCATAGGAACTCCGTAATTAAACGACGCAACCCCATCGAGTTTGGGCTCATTGGATTAGTCTTGACGAGTACTTTGATACTATATGGTAACCAGGGTCTGATGTTGGAGTTGGAAGGTGGCCATAGGAACTCCGTAATTAAACGACGCAACCCCATCGAGTTTGGGCTCATTGGATTAGTCTTGACGAGTACTTTGATACTATATGGTAACCAGGGTCTGATGTTGGAGCCGGAAGGTGACCATAGGAACTCCGTAATTAAACGACGCAACCCCATCGAGTTTGGTCTCGTTTGATTCGTCTTGACGAGTCTCTTGCTTTCGTCCCATATTAATTATATATGATTGATTGGATGGATGACCCAATGCCAAGGTGAGCACGTGCCGAGGGCTGAATGGTATGAGGGTGTATAAACATGTCTTGCCGCTAACGCTGCTACGCGCTGCGAACTACGTCGTAGTAAATCTCGAATTAAAAATAGAGGTAAGTACTAAAAAGTTAAAAATAAAATTAAAGAAAAAAAAACCTTTTTAAAAACAAGCTTTTATTATTTGTTTATAAAATGAACTAAAAAGTTAAAAATAAATTAACTCTAAAAAGAAATACAACACTTTGTAACTTGATTGTAACCTTTAACGACAAATAAGCGTCTTCGTCTAGGACAAAAAATAATTCCATATTGTACAAATTTATGAGGAAAATGGAATTGAATTGGAATTTGTTAATTAAATACAACACATAAGTTGTATTTAATTAATACAACACAACATTTTCCTCAAGCTATCACAATGTAACACGCTTTCATTTATAAATGGGTACTATGATAAAGAGGGGGGACGAGATTGAATAATTATGTATGGTGAAAAGTTTTAGTGTTAAAATTAAATAAATTTGTACAATATGGAATTATTTTGTCCTAGACGAAGACGCTTATTTGTCGTTAAAGGTTACAATCAAGTTACAAAGTGTTGTATTTCTTTTTAGAGTTAATTTATTTTTAACTTTTTAGTTCATTTTATAAACAAATAATAAAAGCTTGTTTTTAAAAAGGTTTTTTTTTCTTTAATTTTTTTAGACCTGTGTGAAAGTGCTGCTGTGATGGCCGGTCATGATATGCGGATTCTATCATGCTTCACTTTTTAGCTTCCCATTTACTTACCTATAACTATCAAATTTTTATTATTTATTTATAGATAAGCTCTATTTAAATGTTAATGATAATATATGTTTCTGTGTTAATGCCTAAGAATTTTTAAAACTTAAATTGAACAGAAACCCTTTAGAGTTTCTTGATAGGTTCTGCTCTGGGGAAAACTGTCCTAATTGTTTTTAAACTTAACCTACAGGTTTTTCATTTGCATTTTAAAAACCCGCGGATAAAGAGAGGTAGCGAGCGTTTTCTGCGCTCCAAACGAGCCTCGACCGCAGTCTTGTTACCTAAGCACGCGTAGCCGCTGCCAAAGCGCTCCGCTGCCGCTCCGCAACCCCGTATTTTACTCGCGGTTAACGCGCGTATCGTTCGCGTTTTAACAGATAATCCAACAGCTAGAGGGCCGCCGCCGCCGCCAAAACACTCCGCAACTGCAGGTTTTGAAAACGTCTCGTCGTCGTACATCTGCTTTAGGCCATGAATTATATAAAAGTTATCATATTTGCAGATATATTGTATAGTATATATGAGATATATTGTAAATGCATACGAAGACGCGGGTGGCCACTTTATTATGATTATTATTGGTTCGTTTATTTAATATTTTAAACTTAGTATAATATAAATTTTGAAATATACAATAATAGTGTAAGTTTTTTAGTAAATTATGAGTATCCTGAGTTTCTTTTTGTGGTTGGCGTTATTTTAAATCATTAAAGTTAATTTAATTCTATTTACGCATAATGGTTTCAACGGATTTCATTTAAACTAGTCAATTTTCGCATCATAGTTCAGGGGTTGTGACCACTAAAACCACTACCATTTTGTTACTAACTAAAATGTTTGAAACTCTGCGGTTTACTATAAAACCATATGTTTCCAAAGTTAGGTAAAATTCGATTTCCGATTACTTACAAAAGTGTGTTTAACCTTTTACAGTATGGATTTATTTAGCAAGTATTATAAGAGCGTTTCCGCAACTACGGGTGGACCACGTGTAGCGGTTGAAACGCGGTGCGTTGGCAGGTTTGGGTGACGTTCGCGTGAATAATTTTCTAAACAATTGACCATGTAAATAAATTCTATTGACAATTAGCGCGGAAGAAATCGCACTGTGCCATATAAAATTATTATTTTATCAATTTTCCGCTGAGCCGTAACAACCAAATCCTTCATACGTAAGTAGGTACTCAATTTATAGTCCGACATACATTTCAAATTTTATACTTACGAGAATGTACCAAAAACAAGTTAGGCTGGATCATAAACTGAGTTTAAAAACTGTAATCAGCTCCCGCACTGCTCGAATAACGTAAAAGCAGTCAAACTTAAAAACTCAAGCTCAAATTAGTTCACACTACACGACTACACGAGCCTCGAACGAGCGCGTTCCGAGCGTTTCGATCGTACTCGGTTGCGTTCCGCCAGTTGTCAGTTTTTGGACGAACACAAACCCCCTTATTAGTTTGACGTTTTGTCCATAGCCGAAACATCAAAAGAAACGAACTAACGTCGGACTATCTTTAAACCTCGTTTTGTAATAAAGGGATTTGTGTAAAAGTTCTCATTGCTATTTTATCGTTCGTCTATGATTGACAATATGTACGACGAACCAGAAAGGCTCGACTCATGCTTTGTTCGTGTAGCGTAGACCTAGCTTTTACCATTTGTACCTTTACTAAATTCACAACTTCAATGTATCAGTGTTATCCAGACAGGACTGTCCAACTCGAGCGTGTAGGTATCAAAATGCAAGTAGCAACGGCCGCCGCTTTGGGGGGGACAAATCGGTAGGGGCTCAATCCAATAACACTTCTTTCGCTTTAACAACATTCGCAAGTCGGATGTTTATCCATCATCACCATATATTTAAGAGCCAGGCTCTTGTCGGTGGAGAAATTACCATCTTTGTCTCTCTTCTGCCAACAATTTGACTTTCTGATACGAGAGGACGTTATTTTATTCCTTTACTTGAGCAAACTAAGTACGTCTTGGTCTTCCTCTTCCTCTCTTTCCTACAATGAATGGTTCACCTATCAACCTGATAGGCCCTGTCGCTCTCACCTAAGATCCCTTCTTGATTTCCCGTCTCACTCTTCTGATTCTTACTCTTATTCCTTTTCTGTTCATGCAGTCCGGCTGTGGAATTCATTGCCAAACACTATACGTGACACTCACTCTCTCCACATTTTCAAACGGAAAGTTAAAGAGCACTATCTTTCCTTATCATAGAAAATACAATATATGTATATATATTTATAAAAATTATAATATTTATGTATGTGTATTTATCAAATATATATGTGTAGGTTTATACTTATATATTTATTGTTTATTGTAGTGACTGTCCTGCCTTCATGCTATCACTTATCTCTCTGTGGGGTCTGCAGGAAAAAAATTCTTTTAGAAATATGCTGTGTACCTTTTGTATAACTTCTCTTTTTTTTTGTATCTATGTACTATCATCTTACAATAAACTGTTAAATAAATAATGATGTTCTTTAAAAATTCATCGTGTCGTATCAAGTGCCCTATCATCCTTCCTCTTTTATTATCTATTGTCGTATTTATCCATATAATATTATTAGCCTAGATTTTTTGGGATTTAAGTACCTATTGAAAAGTGTACTTTTGCATCATAATTCAGTGGTTGTAACAACTATAACCACTACAATTTTGTTACTAACTAAAATGTTTGAAACTCTGCGGTTTACTATAAAACCGTATATGTATCCAAAGTTAGGTAAAGTTTGATTTCCGATTACTAACAAAAGTATGCTTAACCTTTTAGTGTATAAATTTATTAAGCAAGTATTAAGGTCTATTTACCTATACATATCCGGGCCGTGCCCAGTACGTGTCCGGGCCGTGGCCCTACAAAAGGGAAAACAATTCGTCTACATGACAACTGGATACGTTGTCATGACGACGTATTGTTTTCTCTCCCGATGGGCCACGGCCCGGACACATCCCGGGCACGGTGTGTCCGGTTGTCATGATGACGAAATGTTTCCATCCTGACAGGCCACTGCCCAGTCACGTCCCTGGCACGGTCCGGATATGTGTAGACAGACCATTACAAGAGCGTTTCCGCCACTACGCGTGGACCGCGCGTCACGGTTGAAACGCAGTACATTGGTTGGTTTGGGTCACGTTCGCGTGAATAATTTTCTAAACAATTCACCATGTAAATAAATTCGATTAACAACTATTGCGTAAGCAATTGCGCTGTTCCATATAAAATTATTATTTTATCAATTTTCCGCTGAACCGTAACAACCAAAATTTACCTATATACGTAGGTAGGTACTCAATTCTACATGTGTATCTTAGTTCATTGTTACGAAAATGTTCCAAAAACAGGTGAGGCTGGATAATTAACTGACTTAAAAAACAATGCCCAGCTCCTTTATTGCTCGATTAGCACAAATGCTGTCAATCTTAAGTCAAAGTCAAAAATATATTTATTTCATAGGCACAAAAAATGCTCTTGAAACCGTTACATTATTATAAAGGTATTTTTTTAAAGCTAGCGCTAGATTCGCAAGGTGCAGTTTCCCCCAGAGAAGAGCCTAGCAAGAAATTCTGTGAAGTTGCTCTTTTCGAATAAAGTTTTATAATTCTTATAAACAGTTACACAGCTATAAGGGGTAGGGTACAGGGTACAGGTTTCAGGTTTGTATTTCTTTGTGTGCAATAAAGAATTTCTATCTATCTATCTATAAAGGTACATATTTTCATCATTATAATTATTGTCCCTAAAATTAATTTTGATCCTGCAGCATCCAAACAAACCACAAGGTGTAAATAGCTAAAAAGTAAAGATAGGTTGAGACCGCATAACATGACCAGCCGCCACAGCGGCACCTTCACAAAAAATCACTTAAAAACTCAAGCTTAAACTAGTTCACGCTACACGACTACACGAGCCTCAAACGAGCGCGTTCCAAGCGTTTCGATCGTGCTCGGTTGCGTTCCGCCAGTTGTTAGTTTTTGGACGAACATAAAGGGATTTGAGGAAAGTGCTCGTTGTAGGTTCGTTGAACATCCACACTTGACAACGCGGACGACGAACCAGAACGGATCGGCTCGTGCTCGGCTCGTGCTTGGTTCGTGTACCGTAGACCCAGCTTAATACCAGTTGTTCTTTTACTACATTCACAACTACAAGGTAGCAGTTTTTCCCAAGGAAGAATTTGGCAAGAAACTCTGTTCAGTTGCTCGTTTGACGTAAAATTTACAATAAAGTAGTTAATTAAATTCAGATTCTACATTTCTTCATCTTTATTTAGAATATTATGTGTAATATTCTAGTGTTTTATTTTGAAACCTTTCAATACCAACTTGCAATTGTGGAGTTAAGTATTTATATTAGCTTTGTTTAGAGCCATATTTCTTGTTAGCCAATTGGGAGAGGATATTAAAACTTAAGGTTTTTTAATGGTTATTAAAACTAAGTTAAGAAATGTTATTTATATGGTACACAATAAAACGATTCCATTTTTTCATTCATTTATTCAATTAATAAACGAATAAGAAGAGTTTATTTGTTAGCGTTGTCTATCCTAAGACAACAATGATAGCCAGGAGGACAGTCTGAATCAACGACTTCAGGACAGTCAATATTTTCCGGCAAACATGTACCTCCTTGATCCAAGCATGACTCGCCCACTGCTGTAAACGTAAAAATGATAAAGCTCCTTAGAAGAATCCTTGTAGTATTTATCAATATTATATTAAGTCAATGTTTATGCTGACGAATTTGTGTGTCATTCATGTCCCGCAGCTAGACAAAGGCCTTCCTCCATTTATTACATTTTGTACCCGAATCAAACTAAATAAATAAATATTTCTTTATAGTAGATATCTACAGAACGGAGCGCAGCGGAGAGGATTTTATTACCGCACTTGAAAATAAACCTTAAAATTTTTACAATTAAGTGCAAACCGGCATTCCCGCGCATCCTCGAGGACGCGCGAGCATTTTTTGTCAGGTTCGAGCATTTATGCACTTAATTGTAAAAATTTAAGGTTTATTTTCAAGTGCGGTAATAAAATCCTCTCCGCTGCGCTCCGTTCTGTCTGCGCTGACCCTAATGACGCGCCATCGCGCACAAACGCGCGTCGGCTTGCGAAGGCGCGCGTCACCATGCAAAACATGACGCGTCGCGTCGCTTCGACTCGGCCTCAGTGTGATTTGAGCCTAATGTGTAGGGGCTCATACAGATTTATAAAATACTAAAGGCAAAACTTCGTAAGCATTTGTCACGCTATATTTAAAAAAAAAACATATCTTAAAATAATAATGCACCTTGCAAGTATACCTATGTATATTATAAATGTCAATATTTGTGCCAAAGGGTGCATGTGCGAATATAAGTTAATCTTCCACATAATAACAACTAAAAAGATTATAATAAAAGTTGCATGAGAATCACAAATTATTGTAAAATAAAATGTTTTTAAGATTTGACTATAAAACCATAATATGAAGTTTGCAGGAAGCTTCTATTCATAAATGAGTACGAAATAAATAACTTACGCCACTTTCCATTTGAACTAGAAACTACAGTCAATAAAGCAGTGCAAAAAATGTAAAACCAAAACATTTTCGTTAAATGAATTTTAAAAAGAGTGACTTTAAAATCTGACTTGTTACTCGAATGCTGCCCAGTTTGTACTGAATAAATTTTGGAACTAAGATTTGTTTTTATACTAATTACCCGAAACTAATGATTCTAATTATCGTAATTATGTTAATTCAGCTTTCGTTTGATAAAGTTTTTCATATGTTTTCTTCTATAACCTCGTGCAATGGAGGGATGTGAGTATGTTTGTAGCTCTTTTACGCAAAAACCACCGAACACATTTTATTGAATTTTCACAATAACTTATTTTAAAAATTTACTATAAATGTGTACGATGTCACGGGCGGCCAGTTCCGTCCATTTGCTGCGATCCAATTACACACTTTTCGCTTTAACCACATTCGCAAGTCGCATATTCATGCATTTAATATTATTGAGCATAGATTTTTTGGGATTTCAGTACCTATTGAAAAGTGTACTTTTGCATCATATTTCAGGGGTTGTGACTAAAACCACTACCGTTTTGTTAAAACTAAAATGTTTGAAACTCTGCGGTTTACCATAAAACCGTATATGTTTCCAAAGTTGGGTAAAGTTTGATTTCCGATTACGAACAAAAGTGTGTTTAACCTTTTAGTGTATGAATTTAATGGGTTCGTGGCTTACGCCCCCGGTATGTTTTGCCCCCGTGGTGTTGTCCCCCGATTTCGTTTTAGTGCCAAAAAAAATATTTGTTGAAGATTTTAATCCGAAGTACAGTCGGGTTGAAAATTCTGCACTTGCACATTGTCACTGTCTTTGTTTAATTTCACGGAACCCTTACACTTGCCATGTCTTTTATTAACACATATCCATATACTTGACTTTATTTTTTTCTGTGGAAATTATACGCAAGCCGACGTGTAAAAATGAGCTTAGGTACACCGGATTTATTTAAAATTATCTTTGACTAAGCCCTGCGAGGAGCCTTGACTTGCCATTTTGGGATGACATGACCGACTAAGCTTTCTTATCAGTAACTTATTGTTACGACTTCTTTGTATAAGGAATAGAATTTGTGCACTCACCTCTGTTTTCGCTATTGTTTATGATGTCCGTTTACCTGAGCTCTATTGCTTTCAACCCTTTGCACGAAAGAGATAGTTGAGGAAAGCGAACTTACTTGTTCGCTTTGTATATCTATAATAACTACCTAATAATTATAAAAGTAATATGTTTGCTTATATTTTAGTTCAAAAACACTTTTCTGTTCAACTGTATTAAGTACAAGTCAGTTTTATTCCGACGAAATCGGCTATTATAATTTAATTGAAAATCGGGGGACAACACCATGGGGGCAAAACGCACCGGGGGCGTAACACACGAACCCAATAATTTATCTAGCAAGTATTATAAGAGCGTTTCCGCAACTACGGGTACACCACGTGTAGCGGTTAAAACGCGGTGCGTTGGCAGGTTTGTGTCACGTCCGCGTGAATAATTTTCTAAACAATTGACCATGTAAATAAATTCGATTGACAATTAGCGCGGAAGAAATCGCACTGTGCCATATAAAATTATTATTTTATCAATTTTCCGCTGAGCCGTAACAACCAAAATTTACCTACTTGCGTAAGTAGGTACTCAATTTATAGTCCTACATACATTTCAAATTTTTTACTTACGAGAATGTACCAAAAACAAGTTAGGCTGGATCATAAACTGAGTTTAAAAACCGTAATCAACTCCCGTAGTGCTCGAATAACGTAAAAGCAGTCAAACTTAAAAACTAAAGCTCAAATTAGTTCAAACTACACGATTACACGAGTGCTCATTGTAGCTTCGTTGACAACGCGACAGATGAACCAAATTGGCTCGGCTCATGCTGGGTTCATACAGCGTAGACCCAGCTTAATACCTCTCGATTTTTACTAAATTCACATCTATAAGATAGCAGTTTTCCTCAGAAAAGATTAGAGCAAGAAATCCTGATAAATTGTTCTTTTGAAATAAAGGTTCAAATATAGTAGGTAATTAAGTACAGATCATATAAAAAATAGGTCGAAATTGTTGGCAACATATTAATTATTGGACGCCAGGCCAACAGCGCGACGCAAGGCCAGGGCCTCGATTCTGTAATTTCTTGTTATTTTCAGTGTAAGGATATCGACACCGACACCGATAAGCCACTGAACTGAATTTTGGTAGTCTCTAAAATTAAAACTTCGGTGTGGCTGTCCTGTCGATGGTGACTTTGCTTTTTTTTTTAACACGTTTGATACCCATATTTTTTAATGATTTATTTTTACATTCGTTCTTTTTAGTGGATGTATAGTCGAATGTCACTGCTTACCAAATATTTGAATGAGATAGAGTCGTTGCAGTGTTGCCGTATGTACGAATTTGTCCGTACACGTACGGAATTTGGGGTATTACGTACGGATTTGTGTTCGGATTTTTAATTATTACACATTATAAATAAAATGTAGCACGCTTTCAAAAATAAAAGTGAATATCTATGTCGATTTCGATAGTTTTTCACTTCCCTCATCTCATAAATTATATTATTGAGTAAGTAATTCCCCATTCTAGACAATAATTTGTCTATGACAACTGATTGTCTATGATCGGGAATTACCGCAACATATTTCGTTTCGTCTGACAGAGGGAGCATGATACACGACTGACATGAATGAACGAAAGAGATACATTATAAATCCATTGTTGTTGTGGTTATTGTTTTGGCATAACGCGCTCATTTATACGCATTGTTCTTTCTTAAAGTGAATAAAGTATTGCTGTGTGCGCAGCAGTTGAGCGTATTTTCTCTGCTATTAACTTAATAAAAACAAAACAACGAAATCAACTCTCAACAGAGACAATCGATACGCTTCTGCATACTAAACAATTGTTAGGAAATACGCCATGTTTTGATTTGAATGTTGATAATGATATGATTAAAAAAATTAATAAAGACATGTATAAATAATTCTTGCTATTGAATTTGTTTTTTTTTATTGTACGGATTTCGTACGGAGTTTCAGATTTATTTTACGTACGGAATTTGTACGGATTTTACTGTCGAATGTACAGATTTTTAGTTCTTGTTGTATGGCAACACTGAGTCGCTGTCAGTTGTCATTGTCAGCGTTGTTTTGACATTGTTTGTGATAACTTGTTGGTGTTTATTTTGTGTTTATTCGTGTATTTATCCACTAAAATGACTTTATAAGTGGTGTAAAAATGACTTTATAAGTGGTGTAATCTAATTCTCCAAAACACCCGAAAAACTGTTTACCAAAAAATTTGAAAATTCGTAAAAAGTGGTTGCAGCTTGCCCGCATGGATCCTAGGAATATGTCTTATAGATCAACTACTTTTTCCTGTGAAGACCACTTCAATGTAAGTTAACATACCTAGAGATAAAAGATTATTGTACTAAAGTGATAAAAGGTACTAAAGTATGTTGTGGTTTTGAGGTTAGCTTATAACTTTGTTATTTTGTTACAGATGGAGCAAGATATTGCTAACTATAGTCAATATAAAAAGGATTTTTTTTTTAAATGCATTGATCGATGGAGCAACGCCTTCTAAATCTGATTGCCAACCAGATCGCCGGAAAATAAAGTCTGATAAAAGTAGTACTTCTCGGCGAACATTCATAAAAGACAAAAACTGAAATGCTTCTAGAGCTCATTAGAAAAGAGGAAGAATCTCAACCTATTGAAAGTGCGCCTGAAATTTTTATTGAAACTCCTATAACGACAGGTATGTGAACTTCTATATTACCTACATATCCAAAAATAAAGCGATGTGAGATTTTTCATTATGTATGCCTATTATACTTAGTTTATTTCTCTACCTAGATGCTACTATCTGTGTAAGTTAATAAACAAGTGCTTCAAACTCGTGAATCAATTTCTTTGAAAACTACTTATAGACATGACAGAGAAATATAAAGTCCTTATGCGATATTGTTGTTGTCAAGCCAGACTGTATTAGCCAAGCTTCCTAAATTATTTTATAATGATATGTAAGTATTCATATTTTTTTATCTTTACAGAATCACCACCAAGAAAAGATCAATTTACATCAACCGAAAACCATCAATTTACATCACAGCTGAAAAGGCAGTCCAATTTAAGGAAAAAATGCATTATAGAAGTAAAGCTTTACCAACAACAATGGTGTCCAAAGATGTCGCACTTTCTCCTTATAAATTGTCAACTATTACAAGTTACACATCTCCATTTAAGATGGAACAGTGCAGTAATGTAATAAAGCCATCAAAAAGGGGTCTTACTGAATTAATAGGAGAATTGGGTTTATTGATGAAGATAAATCAGACAGTGAAAATATAGAGGTTCCAAAACAGCCAGATTCATCATCATATGCACCTTCTTCATCTATTGTTTCCAACTCGGGTACAACCATAGCAGAAACCAACGAAGATATTCATAAAATACAGTGTTTGCAGCATATTTTGCGCCTTATTCATAGAAAACCTATGATGTACATTGGAATCTCTGAAGATTCATATTTTTTAGTACACATGATTCATAAACGTATCCGTATACCACATGAACATATTTTGCTTTGTCTTAAAAAAAAAAAATATTAGGGAGTACTTTTTCAGAACTTGAAGATAATTTTGGATTATCTCTGTCATATGCTAGTAAATTATTTTTAAAAAATATACCCTTGATTGCTAATGTGCTATGAAGTTATATTGTGAATATAGATGTAGTTTCAACTAAAAAGCCACTACCCATTTCATTTCGCCATATTTTTTACAATGTCAGCTGTATAATTGATTGTTTAGAAATTAATATTCATAAGCCACCTAAAGCCCTTTTCCAAGCACTTACTTGGTCTGATTATAAAAAAGGTAATAGGTACAGTAAAATATTTGATTTCATGTACTCTAAATGGATAGGTCAATTACATTTCACCTGGTTTTGGGAGATGGGCCACTGATGTTACAATATTACAAAATTGTGACTTTTTAGATTTATTAGGTCCAGGTAATTATGTTCCAGCTGACTGGGGATTTAAGCATGTTGAGCAAACACTGAATGCAAAGGGAATTAAATTGCTTAGACCACCAAGTGTCCCAGCAGGGTCAAAGCTAACAAAAAAAGAAGTAAGGCAAACAAAAATTATAGCTAGTTTAAGAATTCATATAGAACGAGTGATAAGGAGATTAAGAGAGTTCCACATGTTAAAACAATATCATGTTATCAACAAAAATATTCTACGAGTACTTGATGATGTTATCGTTAAAGCTTGTGCTCTGATCAACACACAGGACTCTCTTATAAAATAAGGAAAATGATGGGCATTAAAATGTACCTATGTACCTTTAGTTTTAGTTATTTGAAATATATGTTATTTGTTAAATAAATCCAGCATTTATTATTTTTCTAATAAAAAATCTCTCTAATGAACTACCTACCTAATCCTTGATAGGAATTGGTAGCTTTGTTTATTACTTTTGGAAGACAGTTAAATGACCCAAGATTACTAAGTTACCTATAATATCCTAGTATGTATGTAAGTACCTAACAAATTCATAGGCACTGAAATGTAGAAAGTGCTCTACTTCAAACTAATTTTTCAATCTTTACTTGTTAGGATGTGCACTCAAATTAGTTAGTCCTGTCAGTGAATAAATTAACTTGGTTTCAATGAGAAATAGTTATTTATTGTATGATATTGACATACCTATCTGAATGGTGTTATGTAAAAAGGAAACAATAAGAAGTTAAAAATATTTTAATTACTTAAATAGTTAGCAAAGACACAATGGTGTATGGTCCATAATGGTACCGTTACCAAATACATAGGTACCTATTATTATTACGATTATGAACAATATGGGACAGATATTTTTTTTCCAAAATAACTCAGGTGAAATAAATAAATAATTTAAATATTGTTCATTAAATATAACTGGAACAACATCCACTTTCTTTGTTTTTTCAAAGTCTGGATGTGCAACGCACAAATATCCTTTTTTTAAATTTGTTAGGTACATTTGCAGCGCACTAATTCACAGTTCATTACTTTTCTATCTTTTATTGTTTGAAGGTACTCATTTAGCAGAACTTGCACTACTGTCTGAAGTCAAAGCTTCTTTATTGCAAAGTTGTTCCACTGTTACAAACTTCAATGTGGTTCCAACATGGGAAAGTTTTGATTTCTTCTAATAGCACTCCACCTCTGTGCAAGAAGGCTCCTCGCTTCTTCTGTGAGACCACATTAGGAAAGCAACAGCATGTTTGCAACCGCCAGCTGATGCTGCGCAGTCTAAACATTGGCAGCTTACAATTTCCTCTTTGTTCTCGTCTACAACCATTGTCACATTGTAAGAACCCGCTTTCACTTTGTGTTCTGGACAAATCTTGCATTTAAGTGTGCAGACGCCAGACTCGCGACGCAGTTGCACGTAACCAATGGCATCGTCACCGTACGACTCTCTTCCACCCCTAAAATAAAGAACAAGTAAGTTAGGTACCTAATGAAGCTGTTTTTCGCAATAGTAGCTAAAATAATGCTATATATCTTTAGTAGTTGAATGTAAATTATATACTTACACAGCAGTTTTCACATTCCCGAGTTCTGCAGCATAAAAGTCTACCGTTTATACCGTCTGCTTTGTCCATTTTAAAAAACTCTGAAGACAAAAGTAGCAGAAACATAAATAACAGAATTAATTCAGAAAATAACACAAAAAGCTATGATGCAGTTTTGACAGTTGGCAGCCATTAAAACTATTGAAAGAAACGTCAAATAATTAGGGAATACGGTTTTGATACGACATCATGAAGCCACTGAAGCAAATTTTGGTAGTCTCTAAAATTAAAACTTCGGTGCCGCTGTCCTGTCGATCGTGACTTTCTTTTTTTTTTTAAACACGTTTGATACCCATATTTTTTAATGATTTTTTTTTCATTCGTTCTTTTTAGTGGCTGTATAGCCGAATGTTACTGCTAATTCAATATTTGAAGAAAAAAGTGGCATGTTTTTTGTTGGTTGACATATGTTTGACGGTGAAAGTCATTGGAAATTTGGAAGATTCGACTGAAATTGTAGAAAAGCTGTTTAAAAACAAATTACTTCTGCTTTGGTAAGTAAGTAAGTTAGTCTTTTTATTACAAATCATTACGTTGTTTAAATGTTCAAGACAATTCTTACTATAAAAACCTGATTGTTTTAGGTAACATCTTGATAGATTATACGGAGGCCCACCCTGACCTGGCACTAGGAAGGTGCACAAGGACGAAGGAGGGCCGCAGTCTAGCTTAAAGGCTCTGAGAGGAATGCGCCCTGCTACTGAACAATGTAGGGGCAGACTGTACTCATAAAAACTAGTGAGGATTATTCATACAATATGATATTAATGTGACGAATTCAAGTGTAAATTTAATGTTACCTACGAATAAATAATTTTTGATTTGATTTGATTTGATTACTAACCTGAGACTACTCTCTGATCAACATTTATTCCTTTTTCAGAATTACAACGAATATAACAGTAAACTCATAAGAAAAATTAAATCAGAAAGAAAAGACAAGTGCAACAGGAGGAAGGCAGCTGCTAAAATAACATTGTCTCAGGCAGAAGATATAGAGTTGCTTGCTGCAAAGCTTTCAGAAATATCATTGCATGGCTTAACACCAACTAATAGACGCCGCCGCCGTAGTCACATTTTGTTTGATCTAAAACTATTATCGTGACCTAATGTAAACCTATAGTGCAAATAAACGTATTGAATATTAACCCATTCGGAATGCTATAACTCCTTTTGAGTTTTATTTAATATATTAGAATTTGTTATGATTAACTACATTAATACGGTACTTATCGCTTACAAACATCTTAGAGCAAATATGTTACTTGTAGGTATTAAACTTTGAGTAGAATGTAGAAATTATTTAATAGGAATTTATTCTTGTTAACTATAATGTAGTCTTGTTTTAGTAGTTTCATTTTGCAAGAAGCAATTGAGTTTTATTTATCTGAATATGTGTACGTCGTGGGTCTCTCATAAACTAGCTAGTAACTGTGTTAAATAAAGGAAGATATTGCAAAATACTATAGCCTTTTATTCTGAAATACTTATACATTTTTACACATTTATAATAATCTATATAAGTACCTATATAAAAGAAAGTTGTGTTGTTTACGGTATTTACATAACTACAAAACGTATACAGGCAAAGGTCCACAAGGAGGAAGATTCAAAGTCCGTAGGTAAACACCAACACAATGAAAAAACTGCAGCAGGAGATAGAGTAATCCAAACGTATATAAAATCAAACATGACACACACACGACATATCGGAATAGGTTTTTTTTCCTTCTTTACCTTCTTTCTCCTAGATATGAATTGTTATTCAAAGAAACATTAAGTGTTTTTTTATCGAGTCTATATAAAATGTGAAGAGACATTGAAAGGACTTTGCTAAAATAGCAGTGTCTGCTCAAATGCAGTTTTGACAGTTGACAGCCATTGAAAAAAACGTCAAATAAATTAGGGAATACGGTTTTGATGCGACATCATGAAGCCACTGATTACGGGAATACCAAAATTTGCTAAGATGGCTCCGTGGCCCCACGATGGCGCCATCGATGTCAAAAATGTATCAAAAAACGAGTTTTGCGGAATACCAAAATTTGCAACCATGGCTCAGTGGCTTCATGGTGGCCCCATTGATCCCAATCAAGCCAAGCCATTTTTTTACAGAATACCAAATGTGTCAAAAATTGCCGTCGACAGTATACCGACACGATATCCACGGCTATTTTAACTTACAGAATCAAGGCCCAGAAAGCCCACCCCACTTCCGACGACATTGCGGCGGCGGCGGCAACTTCAGTTTGGCGCGCAATTCAAAATATAAAAGGACGTGTAATCGGGAAATGTTCTTCTTTTCGTTTTGAGTGTCCTAATATAAAGCATCGTTTAATTTGTATTCGTACCTTTTTAAAATAAAATAATTTACTCTATCTATAGTGGTGTTCTATTCTTCAACCCGATAAAGGTAGTTGCTTTTAAAATTGGAATCTCTATCTTTATTTCAAAATAAAACACTAAATTTAGTGTGTTGACCTTTCACTACCAGCTTGGAGTTGAGGAGTTAAATATGATAGAAGCTTTAATTAGAGCCGTGTTTCTTGTTGGCCATTTGGAAGAGGATATTTAAACTTAAGGTTTTTTAATTTTCATTAAACTAGGTTAAAAGTAGGTTATTTGTGTGGTAAACAATAAAACAAAGAGTAACTTTTGATTCCCTTCATTTATTCAGTTAATAAATGAATATTAAAAGTTTAATTGATAGCGTTACCCTTTAAATTAGGTACTTATTGCCCTGGTGGATGAAAAAGACAACATCTTTGGCCCTGCATAGTGCAATCCAAAGCATAGACGGCATAAGGGCAAGGCCAGATTCCAATCGGCCTACATACACCTCCTGCGTCACTGCATAAAAAATACTCAACCCCGTCCTTTACTGTAAAGATAGAAATTAATAAAAATATTTTAGCTTCTTGTAAGAATCATTCTAGTATATATTAAATATTACTAAAAGTCCAATGTTTATGCCGATGAATTAGTGTGTCATGCACCACTGCTGGACAAAGGCCTCCCTCCATCCAGTTTTATTTTGAATCCAAATCAAACTTTATAAAAAAACCGGCCAAGTGCGAGTCGGACTCGCGCTGCAAGGGTTCCGTACCATTCACTATTGGTATCGAGCCAAAAAGGCAAAAAAATCACGTTTCTTAATTATTATTATTATTCTATTTTTAGTATTTGTTGTTATGGCGGCCACAGTAATTTTCAACGCTCTAGCTATAACGGTTCATGAGATACAGCATGATGACGAACGAACGGACGGACGGACGGACAGACAGACGGACAGCCAAGTCTCAGTAATAGGATCCCGTTTTCAACCTTTGGGTACGGAACCCGAAATAATACTTAGATAAAAATACCAACTATCTAATCTCATTTAGCCACTCGTGTCCCACTGCTTGGCAAAGGCCTCTCTCTTCATCCGCCATGAATTTCTGTCTTGAGCTTCCTGACTGTATCTGGTCATTCTTCAAACTATCTTCAATCCAATACCCTTCATAATATTATTAATTTTTTTTTTGTGTATGGATCGTACAAGTGGAGGTAGTGGTCTCTGCCTACCACGATGGGAAAAAGGCGTAATAGATCTATTATAATACTAGAGACACAACTTCGTACGCATTTATAAACCTGTCATGGAAAAAATATGATATTTAGACATAGACATAGACATTTATTTCTTACAAACAAAAGGGGAAAAAAAATAAACAAAATTAAAAATTTTGAAAATACCCACGACGGTAAATTTAATCGAAAAATAATAAAATAACTCAAAAAACCCTCGACCGAGGAATATCCATCGGGGGCTGCCTTTTCTACTAGAAATTTCAACATTTTATAATACTCATAAATGTATTTTATGTTATCATTAAACATCAATACTTAATTGTATTCGCGTCACTACGAGTAGAAAAATTTAGCTGGTTTAAAGGCAGCCCCTGTGTTAGAGTTATTCCTCGGTCGAGGGTTTTTTGAGTTATTTTATTATTTTTCGATTAAATTTACTGTCGTGGGTATTTTCAAAATTTTTAATTTTGTTTATTTTTATTTTAGACTTTTTAGAGAACATATACGGCTTATAATTTAATGCATTAGGCCACCCTACCATGAACACATTTCTGAAAACCGAATTGTAATCCGATGTTGCGTTTTGATTATATTGCAACATTGTTTTGCACTAATATTGTGGCGCCCCCTAGAAAGTTAAAGCAATTACACCTGTCTAAGAACATGCACCTATCAAACCCAAACTCGTTATTGAAAACCGCATCAAAATCGGATCATTAGTTAAGAAAATAGGAGGGAACATTAACTTTGCTTTGCACTAATATTGTGGCGCCCCCTAGTGAGTTACAGCAATGACACCTGTCTAAGAACATGCACCTATCAAACACAAACTCGTTATTGAAAACCGCATCAAAATCGGATCATTAGTTTAGAAGATAGGAGGGAACATTAACTTTGCACACACAAACAAACAAACAAACATCTCTCACCCCAAACGCATATACCTGCTCCGTTCCGTCGTGGGTAAAAAAAAGAAAATAAAAATAGTAGTAGTAAAAATATTGGGCTTATTTAGTCAACCAAAGTATTATAAATGTCAATGTTTGTGCCGATGGGGGCATGTGCGATTTTTTTTACTCTTCCACATCTAAACTACTACCTACTCAGATTTTGAAGAAACTTAGCAATATTGTATGTATCTGATGGAATCACGCCTTATTGTAAAATATCTTTTTTTTTTCACGACTTGAATATAAAACTATACGAAGTGTGCTGGCAGCTCCTTGTTATTATTAAATTAGGAAAAAAAAAACTTACAAGACGCTCCATTTGAACTGGAAACCACAGTTAATAAAGCAGTGCAAATAATATAAAACCAAAACATTTTAGCTTTTTTTTTAAGCAAAATTTGACTTTAATAATGTGTCTTGTTACTCGAACGCTGCCTAGCTTGTATTGTATAATTTTTGTAACTAAGATTTGTTTTTATACTTATTACCCGAAACGAATGCTGCTAATTAGAATATGTTCATTCAGCTTTCGTTTCATAAAGTATTACAGAACGAGATCCTGGAAGTGTCTAACCTAACTTAGATAGAAAGATAGAAATTCTTTATTGCACACAAAGAAATACAAATAAAACTTAAAACTAAAACATTGTGCGCAAAGGCGGCCTTATCACTAAAAGTGATCTCTTCCAGACAACCTTTGGAGTAGAACAAGTTTAGGAAGACTGTAGAGTATAGCACGGCAATAAATAAATAAATGTACACATATAGATAATGTACAAATATAGATAATAATACAAAAAATATATAAATATATATAAATAACTTAAAGACAGATAGATAAAAACTTAGGTTCTCAATAGCTTCTCATGTGCTTTGAACACCTGCGTATTTGTTTAATTGTCACTAGGGACGTTTGGCAGGGCAGATGACGAAGGTTACAAAAAAAAAACTATAGTAACTTTACTTATTTTAAATGGTATTTGTCGCAGATAATACTATTTTAAGGTCGTTTAATAAGCATTAGACACTTTCTTGATGCCTAAGCTTCTGTCAGACGCTTCAAAGCTTAAGTACATGTTTTGGAGAAAGCACATGAATTAGGGCAGTTAAGCCGTCGATTTCGGAAATTTCCGCCTATAGATGAAATACTCGCCGGTCGAATAGTTATCGATTAATATACGTTACATAACCGTTAAGTCATATGGGGTTTGAAAAACACACTTTGTATGACAGAACCTTGTCAAAGGTCTATCTAAACACATTTGGCCGTGCCCGGGACAAAATATTCCATACATTTTCTATGGATTCGTTCACACATGTTGTCATGATGAGTGGCGACCACGCACCGGACGACGCAGTATGGGAAGGCCTCCAACAAGGTGAACTGATAACTTGGTTAAAGTCGCTGGGAGTCGTTGGATGTGGGCAGCGCAAGACCGGTCGTTGTGGATATCCTTGGTTTTTGTCCAGCAGTGGACGTTCATAAGCTGACATGATGATGATGATATTGCTTCCCGGATAGGTCCTGGATACGGCACGGATTTGTGTAGATAATCTTAAAGTGTATGGATTTATTTAGCAAGTATTATAAGAGCGTTTCCGCAACTACGGGTAGACCGCGCGTCGCGGTTAAAACGCGGCGCGATGGCAGGTTTGGGTCACGTTCGCGTGAATAATTTTCTAAACAATTCACCATGTAAATAAATTCGATTGACAATTAGCGCGGAAGAAATCGCACTGTGCCATATAAAATTATAAACTAATCGTTGTTCCACTGAACCGTAATGGATACCTACTTAGCAACACGTGAAATTCGAGTGATAGTTTTACATTTTTTCTGAGTCTATTCTTAGGTTACCCAATGGCTACCAACTGCCAAACGGCGTCGCGGCAGACCACGGAAAAGGTGGCAGGACGAGCTGGACACCTTCTTAAGTAGCTAGGCGGAGGAAGCTCGAGACAGAAAGTCATGGCGGAGGAGGAGAGAAGCCTTTGCCCAGCAGTGGGACACAAATGGCTAAATTAGATTAGATTAGATTATTCTTAGGCGCTGCCTCCATGAACGAGAGAATCGCGGCGATATTATCGTCGTGCCACGTATTTCTATACACTCTCTATGGAGCCGTCTCCACACGGCGATATTATCGCCGCGATGCGACGACGACTGGCAACGAGCGCGCGAAACGTCATAACATCGGTGCGAGCCCGTCGTCGCGACTCGCAGCGACTTCGCGTCGCGCTCGTGGCGTTCTTGCGGCGAGCTCACAGCGCGATAGTTTTCATAAAACTGAACAACTTTCCGCAAGGAGTATGAGTTGTATTGTAACTCGAAAAAAAAGTCCACCTCTTCATACAAAAAGTGTGATCAACTGATGGAGTAAGTATGGGCGAATTAAAATTTTTTTTCGAGTTACGACCCATGTTCCTTGGAGAAAGTTGTTCAGTTTCATGAGGACTATCGCTGTGTTTTGGCTTGATACCCTCTTTCTGTTACACCCTGTATATTAAAGTGGTGACTTGAATTAAAGCTATAGAATATACTTTTCCATCCAACAAATTTGTAACGAAATCCCTAAATAGGTTTTCATAGCAAGAACTTAGTGAGTTTCCGACTGTAACCCTACTATGAATTACTAAAGGCACTGATTTAAAGAAGCAGTTAAAAATAGCAGTTTTGGTAAGTTAAAAATTATAAATGGCGCGTTCAATAACTATTTCAGCAGTTAAAACTAAGCAGTAAAGTAACCAAAATTGAGTAATAAAAAATAACGAAATGGATCGGTGAATATCTAATTGAGCGGTAAAAAATAACTAAATGAGCGGTTACGTGCGGGCAGTAACAAATCGGAATTTGTCGGTAAGAAATCTCATTCGAAGCAATTCTTTAAACAATGAGGTGGTAAAATAAAATAAAAAAAAATAGGAAGGAATTAAATAAAAAATGAATAGTAGATATCATAGAAACTCTTATTATAAAGGTTGAAACACACCGGATGCGTATGCGTAACGTAGACGTAAGCACGGCATAGCGACGCGCGTAGTTACTGTGTAACCCGATGTGACACCGGGCTACGCGTCACGTCGACGTGTACGTCTACGTTACGCAAGCGGTGACAGTTCCATATATTCGTCTCAGCCTATAGCTGCCCACTGCTGAACGTGACCTGTTCAATGCCACCTGCAACCAACAAGACCCGCGATTTTCGCTATGTCAGCGTGGTCTCCACTCCAGAACTTTTCTGCCCCATCGGCCATCCGATCTTCGCGCTATGTGGCCCGTTCATTGACATGGTTATTTTAATATAATTTGTAAATGACTATATTACTTATAGTATTTACTAGAGACCTTTCAATTTACACTCACAGATTTCACTCTACGATTTCCTGTTTTGTGGTAGTCATAGATACGTAACCGGCCAAACTCATTTTAGGACACACTAGTTTGTCCTAAGCCCGATAGGATAAACTAGATTAGTGTATTCGAAACTAGTTTGTTTAGTACTAGTCTAGTCCTAGTCTTGTTCTAGTCTGTCTAGTTAACTAGTTTATCCTAGTCCAAACTAGTTTGTCCTAAGCCCGATAGGATAAAACAGTTTAGCCTAGGACAAACTAGTTTGTCCTGAAATCGAGTTTGGCCGAAAACAGACCCACACAAAAGAAAGGCCTAATTCACGTCAGATTTTTTGTAGGACAGATAATCGGATCTATTTTTATTTTTTCTAACTATTTCTGACCGACTTTTTGTAGGACGTGGGCGTTGCACTAATTGCTAGCAATACGTTTTACTTTTCTTCTATGAAAAGTCGGTCGCCGATTGTCTGACGTGAGTGGACGTCCTAAATGGTGGATGCTCCACCAACAAGAGGTTAACTCATAAATATAATGATGATGTTGTTTAAGTAAGGTAGTAGGTAAAACTATAGTAAACTCAGAGTAGACCCCTGAAATCGTTAGCAGCAATTAAATTCTATTTAGAAATAGTGGCCATTTGCTTAATCACTAAACAATATTGGAATTTACGGAATTGAAAGCTAAATAGTAAATGAACAGGAATTGCTTTTATTATTGCGTTTTGTGTTGTTATTTTTTTAATATTTTTTATTTTATTACATCGCAAACCTTAAGTGGCAGTGGGTGGGGCACATTGCTCGCAGAACCGATGGACGATGGAGCAGAAAGTGGCGACCACGCACCGGACGACGCAGTGTGGGAAGGCCTCCAACAAGGTGGACTGACGACTTGGTTAAAGTCGCTGGAAACCGTTGGATGTGGGCAGCGCAAGACCGGTCGTTGTGGAGATCCTTGGAGGAGGCTTTTGTCCTGCAGTGGACGTCCATGAGCTGACATTATGATTTAATTACATTACAAAAAAAAATCCACTCATTATTACATTGTTTGACGTGATAACGTCTAATAACTCAATACTACGGGCAGCATGCTCGAAAAGATGATGTCCCGTTCCGCAAGACAGAGCGCGGCTCGACCGAGAGACAGACATAATCGGCTCGAGCCTGCTCGAGCGATCGGCTCAGTTCGGTTACGTCAAACTACCGTCCGTAAACCGACTTTACAGAAAACATTTTTTTGAAATGGGTACTGGACTTTTTGCGTATGAAAAAAAAAAAGATCAATAATTATATAAAAGAAGTAGGTATTGAGTTTATACCACATGGAGCGTGTCTTGGTCTATCAAAAGAAAAATTTGGTATTTAAGAGATATTTTAAGTGTAAAAGAGATATAAGAGATACAGAGAGCATAAATGTTTGTTCCGTGTCTGGGTATTATATATTTATCTTGTTCCGGCCCGCAAATGTAGGTGGTGACAATGATAACGGCGCAGCGTTGTTGCAGATCTTATATTTGGAGTTACATGATGCTATAGTAACTGTACTGACTGGACGACTGGACTGGACAACTGGACTGGAGGTTCTGGACTGGACAATAGCAATGACTTGGAGCTACGCTTATATGCTAAGATGCTGGCCGCGCGATGATATGTGCGGACGTGATAGGCTACGTGATTGCTGATGCAGCGGAACCATATCAATACAGGAATATTTTCACGCTCGCTGTCTTGTCTTATCTATCACGTACTCGAGGTCCGCACAATCTATATAATATGTATATTTATCAGTCCCTGATACCCATAGTGCAGGATTTACCTAGTTTGGGTTCAGGTAACCGTGTGTGAAATGTCCCGAATATTTATTTTATTTTTGTAAGGATATGTACCAAATATCTTGTATCACTCTCATTCGTATATTGTAAATAACCAAAAAAAACAGCTATAGTAAAATTACCAGAAAATACTCGAAATCTTGAGCCTCTCAACAAACAAATAACGCTGAAAAATGTAAGCGAGATGAATGCAAGGAAATTAAAAACCTTATTTACGGCCGCAGAATTTAATTCAGTTATAAGAAACAAACAGAAAAGTCGGATAAATGTTACTGAATTATTTAACGTCATTTCTGTTGCCCGCTCCTCGGGTTACTGAGAAGTTCGTGTATAAATTGTGAGGAATGGTACATTTCTTATTTGAATTTATTGCCGAGTTGAAATTTTTACTTATTACTTCAAGTCGCAGTTTTTCTGTTTAGATTTCAGCTATTCCGTGAGAGTTTTCGAGAAAACTTTAAATTCAATGAAAGTTCTTGAATAAATTTATCTTAATGTCGCCGTTACTAGAGAAGTAAAGCATTTCAACTCGTTCTTGACTCCACATTTTACTTTAACACTCAAGTAAGACGGTAAATAAAGTCAAAGTGTGTTACTCGTACATTAGCGAGGCAACGCACTATGCGGTCAGCCGAAATGCGGTTAGCCATCCGGCTAGCCGCAATCAAAAAATTATGCGATAATGTAGTATTCATCTGAAATACGATGCGGTTGCGGCTTAACTGTGGTTAATCCGGCTGACCGCATTCCAGCTGGTCGCATAGTGTGCATCGTAAGCACAAATACCACAACTGACTCGCGGAATAGAAGCAATCATTTTACTCGCAACGAAAGCCTTAATAAATATGTATAGGTATTATCAACATGTCCAGTAGATATGTCATGCACTACTCTACAGACTTTTTAATCTGATCCTACTCCAAAGGTTGTCTGGAAGAGGTCTCTTTTAGTGATACGGCTGCCAATGCGGTTTAATGTCATTCTTAATATATTATTGAGTTCTAAGTATTGCCCTCTTTGTGTGCAATAAAATATTTCTATGTATCACACACTCACATAGGTGCATAGATATATATTCGTCACGCCTTTTGCGTTTTGCCTTTTATTTCTATCTAATCTAATCTAATTTAGCCACTTGTATCCCACTGCTGGGCAAAGGCCTCTCTCCTCATCCGCCATGAATTTGTCTCGAGTTTCCTCCGCCCATCTACTTAAGAAGGTAACCAGCTCGTCCCGTCACCTTTTCTATTTAAATATATATTTTGCCTTTTTTAATCACAAACGTCATCGCACAATCATAATAAATCATATTCCTAATGGGTAACAGCAATAGCATGTTGGATAAACAACGCACCCGCATTCTCGCGTAAAGGCCGAGATAAACCGAACCCTTCTCTCAGTGGCGCGTCTAATTTACTGAAAAGATAACCATCGCGGCCATCTTGGTTCAAGTTGTAGGCGATTTGCACGTTGACCCGAGAAACCAAAAAAAAAAACGCTAAAATGCAATTTTGACAGTTGACAGCCATTGAAAGAAACGTCAAATAATTAGGGAAATACGGTTTTGATGACGGCACTGATTAGCGAAATACCAAAATTTGCAAAGATGGCTCCGTGGCGTCATGATGGCGCCATCGATCCCAAAAATGTGTCAAAAAACGCGATTAGCGAATTACCAAAATTTGCAACGATGGCTCATTGGCGTCATGGTGGCGCCATTGATCCCAATCACCGCCAAGCCATTTTTTAGCAGAATACCAAATGTGTCAAAAATTGCCATCGACAAGATACCGACAGGATACCGACAGGATACCGACAGGATACCAACAGGCATTTTAAATTAGCAGAATTGGGCCCCGTGTTTTACACGCTTAATATTAGCTTCACTTGTAAGTAACTATGTATGTAAACAAATCTTGGAATCTTAATTTGACCCACTTCCCGGTCTTCGAATAGGAAGAAAGCACACGCTCTGAGTTCTGATGACAATGCAATAATATGGAACTTTCGAACTGATCTAATGATGGAGCATGGTTAGTGCGAGCTAAAGCGTGTTTTAGTTTTTTAAACTATGTACCTATTATTATTTATACTTATTGTAGGCTCGGTTTTTCAATTATCAGTTTAAATAATTCCGGAATAACATTTCCATAATTTATAAACGTCATGTTTTATGAAAACCTATGTCCTTAGTTAGTTAGTTACATGTTATCAGACTACTGAAAAACCGGTCATCGCTGATCAAGATGTTACAAAGAAGGTAGAGAATAAGGTGGGATTTAAGAGGCTCCACCAACAAGAGCTAAGCTCTTAAATTAGAAGAAGAAGAATACGAGAGTAGCAAGAAACACTATTGCATTGCTCAATACAATCGTAGAAACACACAGATACATATTTAAATTCTTATAAATGCACCTAAATAAACTTTTACCCTGCAGCGGCTGCAGCAAAACTTGTCCCGCTTTTACTTTAACCCAATCTAGACAAGCTGAACAAAGACGTAGTTAAACCACAACGTTCTTACGTAATTGCCTCCCTTAGCTAAGATAGCGCCAAAAACGCTGCAAATCTTTGTGCCCTGTACGTACATAGCCGCGTAATAACTAATCCATTTTATTATGAACCATTTTTAGGGTTCCGTACCCAAAGGATGAAAACGGGACGCTATTGCTGAGACTTGACTCTCCGTCTGTCTGTCCGTCCGTCTGTCACCAGGCTGTATCTTACGAACCGTTGTAGCTAGAGCGTTTAAATTTTCACAAATGATGTTTTATCATTGGCGCTATAACAATTAATATTAAAAACTGAATAATAATAACAATTAAAGCTCCTATACAACAAACGTGATATTTTTGATATTTTTCTGCTCGATACGAATAGTGAATGATACGGAACCCTTCCCGAGCGACTCCGACTCGCACTTGGCTGGTTTTATTAAGGACCGGCCGCTTTTGAAGATTATTCTTAGCTACGCAGATTTACTTCTTCGAACTTTTGATTGGTAGAGTTTCGGTTGTAACTTTAAAGATGATTTGAAGACTGTTTAAAATCGTTTATAGAGTTACTGGTTGTTGTAGTTACTGGCTTACTGATCTTTTTCAACAAAACAATCAATTTTTTGAAATATTAAAAATATTTTCCGAGGCCCAAGTCTGCTAATTTACAATATCCTCAGTTGTATGTCAACAGAGTATCAATGGCATATTTTGACACATTTGATCGCAATCAGTGTAACTTTAAATTATTGTTTAGCAGAATACCAAATGTGTCAAGAAATGCCATTGACACTCTGCGGACACACGAGTGAGGCTATTTTGTTTAAATTAGCAGACTTGGGCCCGTTTGCATACAAAATATTGTGAGGCGAAAAAAACTTTTACTTTATTTTTTTAATAGTATGTATGTTTTTTATTAATAAAGTTTATATACCTTAAACAAGAAATATCAAAAATTTTACGTATCGTTTTTCAGCAACAAAAACATGTTTTTATTTGGCAATTAACTTTAACATTATTAAGGTCTATCTTCACAGATCCGGGCCGTGCCCGGGCCGTGTCCGGGCCGTGGCCGTGGTGTGTGGTGGTCATGACAACCGGACACGTTATAATGACGATGTATTGTTTCCCTCCTGACGGGCCAAGGCCCGGACACGGCCCGGGCACGGCCCGGATATGTGTAGACAGACCATTATATGTATACGTATAATAAAGTTTATACATTAAATAAAGAATATCAACAATCAATTTAACATAGCATGAATATTTTCCAAAAATATATTTTTATTTGGCAACTAACTTTTGCATTATTACATGCTTATTCGAAACAAGTAGGTAAACTGCCAAAACACACAAGTGTAAGAGTCTGTGCGTGCTTAAATGAAAGCGTTTGGGCTTAGAAACGACACATCAATTGACGGAGAAAATATTCGATTCTTATTTTGCTAAGAAAATGTAGTTCGTGGTGGTTGAACAACATAAGTATGTCGGCGCAGTGTATCGATTTAGTTGCTAGTAATTATAATTCAAATCATCATTTAATTTAAGACCTTCTCTCTTGTCGGTGGAGTCTACGCCACTCTGTTCTATTTTCTGCCGTCCTTTTGAGTACCGGCACAACGTATATCCCCTTGAATAGTTAATCGATTTGCGAGTTTTTGAACGAAGTGTGTTAGTTGATTTATAAACACTGTCACTAGCGCCAAAGACTGTCATAATGTCATTGGAGACGTTATTTTGATTATTTATAGGTTACCAGAACAAAATAAAGTGTGCGTTATGTGATCATTGGAACGTTCTGATTGGGAAAGCTAATTGTGGAAGCTGTAATTTTCAGTGATCTCCTTGCCCGCTAATCCACGCCAAACATTGATGTTATATCTGACGACGACGGAGCACCCTCTGATAAAGGTTTTGTGCCTTTAGTGCCTTTTAGTATGAAATCATTTATTTCTGGTTAAGACGTGAATTTTACTGTTTTAGGTTTATATAAAACCTGTGTTATGCGACTGATGAATGTGGAAGAAGCGAAAGAAGTGTGTTAAGATCGTAGCAAGTGGAGGGAAGTGGTTTCTGTCTACCCCGATTGAAAAGAGGCGTGACAGATATGCATCTATTTATATTAATAATTTATTGACCATGTTTTTTTATCAATTGATTGACATCATATTTTTCTCAATCTTTTTATATTATCTTCCTCCATTTTTATTCCGTTCGCTGGTCACTAAATTAGCTTCATATGTTTTTTCCTTATTGTCCTCGTGTGTCTTTTTTTGTCGCAAAGATTTCCTTATGGGTCTCTCAACATGTTATTTTTAGTTACGCGTACACTTATTTTCGTTACATAGATTGAATTTCGTGCTATTTATAGACAGATTTACTACAATTTTATTTTATAGGTTGTTTTTAATTCGTTCTCACTTGTTGTGAATTTTGCACAGATTTTTATCGTGAGCATTAGGCAGGACATTTTGTATAAAATTTTTATACTTGTCGGGTCCATAAATCAGACAATATTTTTTATATTTTTTTATATCGGTGCTCATATATGGTATCTACCCACCAAAGCCGCCATCCAAGTGGCAATCATGCCGGGCAAGGCCTGCGGCTAATGATATCTATTCACCAAAGTCGCCGGCTTTTTTGACAGCTGCCATTCGTATGACGTAAAGCCGCCGGCATGATTTGCTATCCACACACCAAAGCCGCCGGCATGCCGCCGGGCTAGGAAGCTGTCAAAAGCTGCCGGGTTATTTATACCGCCGGGCCGGCGGTTTTAGTATGTAGATACCACGTATATATTGACCAATTCATTAAATTATCCTAGAATCAAGAATTCATTGTCACCGTGACGTAAGTAACACATCGCTCGCAAACAGGAAAAAAGATCAGAAACCAATTTCTTCTAATTACGAAAACAGATCGACATTTTCAGATGTCAATTACGTTTGCTAGTAAATGGGGAAGTAAAGTGAGCGAGCCCAAATATAGATGAAAGTCCTTAATCCTGACAATGCCAAACAAATAAAACTACTTCAATTAGTACAAACAACAAGCGTAGGCTAAGAATTTTCTGGGACTTTTAAAAGGAAACCGCAGTACAGGGCTAATGACTTACATAAAGCGTTTGAAATTGTGCTGAGAAATCGTCTTTTTTTTTGTTGACTTACTTTTTTAAAACCCTGACGTAAAAAGAGGGTTATTATAAGATTGATGTGTGTGTCTGTGTAGTTGTGTGGGTATTAAAACAATGGAATCGATACTCTTGAACATGTCTTTGCTTTCTTTATTTTTGTTTGAAACTTAGTAAATTAGTTTGATAAAAATCGGTTTAGCCATTTATAAGATATAGGCCATGAAATCATGATAGTTGAAATGTCAAGCCGAACGCTTCTAACTAAATATGCTTGAGTTGAATATCAAATAAAAGACGATATTACAAATCGGCCGGGGGATTTTTTCTAAGCAATTTATGTACCAACAATATAAAATTTACTATTTAGAGTAAAATTAGAATTCTCCCACATGCATAACTTTTTATGTTATTATAAATAAATCAACTTTCGTAAAACATTTTGGTTGTTTCAGAACTTGAACATGAACATATCATTTGAATTTCACAGAAGTTTCTTGCTAAAATTGAATACTTAGCAAGTCTCAGAACTTTTCCGTGAGGAAATGTTTCCTTAGTAACTAAATAAATATATAAAACAGTTCAGAATACAGAGTTGAGGAAAAGTTTTAAGTATATAGATTTCTCTCAATTTATGTTTCAGTATAATTAAGCAGCGTAAGCAAAATTGTGCGATATGATCTGTCTCTAATAGAGGTTCATAGGTCATAGGTTCGATTCGTATTAGAGATAAACATTACTATGATGAACAGAGATATGTGCCTTGAGTCTGAGTGTCTGTACTTACAGTACTTGTGTACTGTAAATTACGTATAGTTTACTATATAGGTATATTTACTAGACTCTGTCCACGACATCATACTTATTTAACGGCATATCTTGTAAAAAATCAGATTACATTTCGGAACAACGTAGCATATTACGAGTATTATGTATTATTTTGATGTTTCAGCTACAACATTGAGAAGTTTTATCAAAATCTGTTGCGTAAATGAGAAATAAACATCCTCACATTCATTGGCCAAATTTTTACATTAATTAGTTGGATAGTAGGACAATAAGCTTTATTTCACTTGATATTTTAATTAGTAAGGTAGGTACTGAAATAAGCTGTAACAACACTTCTTCATTTACCAAATCCTAGAACACTATCGTCCAAAACATAAAGTTTAAGAGTTCATATACAAGCTCTGCACAAATACAGACAGTATCTCATTTTGAAACTAATATCCGTGTTGTGTAAACTGAAGGCGCCTAAATTCAGTACGACTAAAGTTATACATAGATAGGTACATACATAAGTATATCTGTTACGCCTCTTTCCCATCGAGGAAGACAGAGACCACTTCGTTCTACTTGCTACCAAACACACTTCTTTCGCTTTGTCTTTATTTACTTACTACTTACTTACTACTTACTTACTTACTACTTACTTACTACTTACTTACTACTTACTTACTACTTACTTACTACTTACTTACTACTTACTTACTACTTACTTACTACTTACTTACTACTTACTTACTACTTACTTACTTACTACTTACTTACTACTTACTTACTACTTACTTACTACTTACTTACTTACTTACTACTTACTTACTACTTACTTACTACTTACTTACTACTTACTTACTACTTACTTACTACTTACTTACTACTTACTTACTACTTACTTACTACTTACTTACTACTTACTTACTACTTACTTACTACTTACTTACTACTTACTTACTACTTACTTACTACTTACTTACTACTTACTTACTACTTACTTACTACTTACTTACTACTTACTTACTACTTACTTACTACTTACTTACTACTTACTTACTACTTACTTACTACTTACTTACTACTTACTTACTACTTACTTACTACTTACTTACTACTTACTTACTTACTACTTACTTACTACTTACTTACTACTTACTTACTACTTACTTACTTACTACTTACTTACTACTTACTTACTACTTACTTACTACTTACTTACTACTTACTTACTACTTACTTACTACTTACTTACTACTTACTTACTACTTACTTACTACTTACTTACTACTTACTTACTTACTTACTACTTACTTACTTACTACTTACTTACTACTTACTTACTACTTTTTACACTACAGAGATTTTTGTTTTACTACACACTTTACACTTAACTACAGAGATTTTTGTTTAAAACGGTCGTTTGTATACGTATAAGTATGTATAAATAAATGTTTACTTATGTATGTATGTACCTATTTAAAGTAAACTATATGAATTATTAAGCTTTAATCCACCTATTATTGGCAGAATCCAGAATGGTAGTTTTCATTTAACAAAAAGAAGATTTAGTAGTTTTTAAACACACTTTTTAATGCTATAATTACCGAAAGTTGACAAGTGTACAAATTAAACTTAGAACGATATTCAAAAATGGCGGATTTGGCGCATCTGTTGCGGAAAATTGCAAAAAATTTGCAATTGCAATTTTTTTGTACCATAGACAATTTTACATTCTAAAAGTGATTGATAGAGTCATTCACTCTTTATGTTTTTCTCTAGTGAGTATAGGGCTTTAAAAAAATACAAATTCATAGTAAGCAAAATAGATCTGTTAAGTGTCCTGTATTGGTCACTTAACAGATACGCCATTTTTGACAGTAAACTGTCAAGTCCTGTACTGGGATTCTCAACAGATGAGAGGATATGACAGAATGAAAAATATCGTCACACTTTTGATGTTGTTTATTCAAATTTATTCAAAAGGCACATTTAAAGAAAAATGCAAATTTATAAGTGATTACAAAGGCAAATGGCGTTAAAATTAATTGTTTGTCTCCGTATTTCATTTATCTTCAGAATTAATTATGAATTTAAGATGAAAAGGCAATAAATAAAATTAATGAAATAAACGAAATAATTAAAATAAATAAAATTAATAATTAAAAAAAGTAATTTAAGATCTCCAGGCACATTACGTCTTTCGATTTATCTGCGGGAGTTACACAAATTCCTGAAAAGCCAAACTTATTGTCAAACTAAAAACTCAACCTACAAACCAACACACCATAGCGTGAAATAACAAAAGAAAATCCACCAACCACTCAAGCCGTCTATCAAACAAAATGTCTAACTAAAATGCAGATTGTTCCAGTAGAAATTTTTCTTCATATTTCGTATTCAGCCGCTGTACCCGAAGTGAATCAGTGTTGCTCACTGCAATTCGGTGCTACGTAGTTTATAGCTCGTAAAGACCCCGTCTTGGAACAAAGTTTGAAGTCTCCATTTGGAATATTGAGTTTTTTATAGTTACCTATTTTGTTAAGCTAGACTGTGCTGTTTTATTACTTAAGCTGGGTCTGCGAGAAATAAATCTACTAAGAAAATAATGTTAATATTAATATTTTTTACATAACATACTTTACCTAGTCTGTTGGGCCAGCTATGGCACATGTTGGAGCCAATATCATCTTATTAAGATACCATACTCCACAGTCACATCGCAAACGAATATTATCGCAACTGTATGATTCTGCATTAAGCTTAGTACCAAAACACACGGTGAAATGCAAATACAACGCAACTGAAACTGCTAGTTACTTTTGAGTTGCATCGAAGTTTCTGCTATAGACTTAGAAAACCACACACAACGCAACTGAAACGAAACGTTTCAAACTAGTTCTGGTTCTAGGTTTTAGATGCACCACGTAGTCGATTACTCGCTAGCAATGTAGGTACTTCATCATCATCATTATTGCAGCCTTTAGCTGCCCACTGCTGAGCATAAGCCTCTCTAATGATTATTCAACGCGACCGGTACATTTTCACCTGCATCCAACTAGAGTTCGCAGTTTTCCCTCATCGTCCATCTTGCAGTACATCTGGCAATAGCGACGGGATATAAATATCCCATTTATGACAAAAAAAAAACAAAACACAATCACAGACAAACTAAAAAAAAGTAGAAATCAGCTCCACAGCATTCCCACAAAACCAACCCAGGTAGAATAAAACCTTTGCTAACAAATACTCGCGTCGCTCGCAACGACATTGATTGAGGCGCCACATCTATCTGACTCTAGCGATACAGGGCACATAATATAAGCTTTATTAGGCGCTGTGAAGTATTACACGTCTAATATTGGATCGTGTGATTAGTACAGCCTCGATTTACCTTCGTTACTTCCGAAGCTTAAGTAGGTAGTTGAGTTAATTTGATCAGTGTTTTGTTTTGGATTTGTGTTTGGCTTTCGTGAAGGCGTAGTTAAGAAAAACCTTTTTCGAAATATGTGAATAATTTTAAAAAGGCTGGCAATTTTCGCATGTAAAATCAATGAGGAAGGAATATAAGGAGTGGCTCCATTTTTTTTCATATACAAATGAGTTTATGACAGCGTGCTAAGATTGGCGCAAATTTGTCATATTATATTATTTCATAGTTTTCCTGGTTGATGACCTGTCAAACGATAAAAAATTCCATACAAAACGGTAGCCATTTTGCGCCAGACCAGGCACGCAGATCCAGACGGTATGGCACCTCAATCAGTAAAATCAACAATGTAAATGTCAATTATGTCAATACTTTTTAAAAGGCTGACAATTTTTGCATGTAAAATTTACTACGTAAACGTCGCATGTTTATCAGTCGCGTTAACACAGACTAATGTATGGGAAAACACTCGAAAACTCGAAACATCTTCCATTAGATGTATAGGGACCATAAAGGTCTAACTACACAGATCCGGGCCGGGCCCGGGACGTGGCCGGGCCGTGGCTCGTCAGGAGGGAAAACAATACGTCGTCATGACAACGTGTGTGAATGAATCCATAGAAAATTGTATGGAATGATATTTTTTCCCTGACACGTCCCGGACACGCTGTCATGACGACGTATTGTTTTCCTTCCTGACGGGCCACGGCCCGGACACGTCCAGGGCACGGCCAGGATATGTGCAGATACACCTTAATACTAAAAGTGATTCTTAACGGTGATTATAAATGAGAAATATTAACCCACTGACATAGGTACTAGCCTATTCAAATTCTCAATAGCTTGAATGACACTAACAGATTTCTATTCGATGAGACGCCGCTGTCAAAAACTATTTCCAATATAATCTAATGCATTTCTAAACGCAATTCCTCAATAGAAATATCATTAGTAGGTCCTCAGGAAATCGCACCTCTGTCCATTTGAAAAATTATCTATACCTATTGAAATAAGTTCATCAATCATAATGTCACGAAGTTTAGAAACTGTAGATGCGGTTTTATTCATAGCAATCCTACTTCCTAATATTATAAAGATCGAAGTTTGTGTCGATGGATGGATAGATGGATGGATGGATACATGAATGAATGGATTGATGGATGGATAGATGGATGGATGGATGGGTGGATGGATGGATGGATGGATGGATGGATGGATGGATGGATGGATGGATGGGTGGATGGATGGGTGGATGGATGGATGGATGGCTGGATGGATGGATGGCTGGATGGATGGATGGATAGATAGATAGATGGATAGATGAATTAATGGATTGATGGATGGATGGATGGATAAATGAATTAATGGATGTGTAGAAGTGTGTTACTCTTTCATTCAAAAACCACTGAACAGATTTTAATGAAACTTTCCAATGTTGTAACTTACACATCAAAATAACACATGAGCTTTATTATTTTAAGATATTGCGTATTTTTTTCAAGATAATTATGACAATAAATGAACTACCTACAAAGTCGCCGACAGCCTCTAGTATGATATACATATATTACAGTAATTATATTTCATTATTTATAATGTTATATTCCTTGCTTGTTTCATACTTCACGGCAGCGCTGACACAGCAAGATAGCACGCTGACTCAGCCGCTGATGGATCACTGATGTGTTATCATGGACGGCAATTTGTATGAGGATGTTCGACAAAAATTATGACATATTATTATTGTTACCTACTCGTTATTTATCAACAATTTGTATGAATGTTTTTCGGTGTTTTTTTTTTTTTTAGTTTATTGCGTGATCCTGCCAACAAACATGAATACATTTTAGAAGTCTTATTAATGCTTATTAAAGTCAATGACTTCAGTGCAGATATCTCTGTTTTCAAGGATTAAGAACCTACAACCGTGTCGATTTAATTTTAGATTGAAGAACTCTAATGACAAAAAAAGGATCAGAGACCATCAAATAGTTTGATTTGTTTTTTTTTTTAATCTGGTAGGTACCTAGTAAAAAAAGGGTTTTGTCTTAGAAATATTATTTATAGTTCATTATTTACGAGTATTTAAATTACAATAACTATAAAATCACAGCGGTTACAAAACCAAGCGTAGTTGCTAAAGCAAGTAGTCCTATTGCTGAATAAAAATATTCCCAGACAATATCACTATACAACCCGTTAGAAATATTATATTATCATAAATCTGCTAATTTAAATTAAAATAGCCTCAGTTGTGTGACGACACAGTGTCAATGCCATTTATGACACATTTGGTATTCTGCTAAACAACGGCTTACACTAATTGCGACCAAAGTCAAAAAATGGCATTGCCACTGACATTTTTGATTTCTGGCATAGACACTGCCGATACACAACTTTGAATATTGTAGCAGACTTGGGCCCTTGACATTTCCGACGAGTTGTACCTACAATACCTACATACCTTTATAAGAATCGATTTCCTCCCTAACCACATTAAGTTGATAAAGTAGATAGCCCAATAGCTACATTACATGGGTTTCTGTAAATAATCGAACCCAGAAAGTACCCTCAAGACACCTACAAAATCAGCCATCCACATACTACGTAAAATATTAACTCAATCGGTATAAGCTGATTCAGAAATACCACTACCATTTGGTCGAATAACTCACTCACTTTTCACTCTTTCATCGATTAAACAGGGGACTTGTTCAAGAAAAGCAAGAGTATCCTTAAATGTCGTGCAAGTATGAGGCGCGTGATGGATGTATATGAAATTCTAAGTGTCTTCGGTCCTTAGCAAATGGAGCACAGTAGTTTCTGTGTACCCAAATGAGAGAAAAACGTGACAGATATGTATGTACATGTATGTTCTATATGTAAAAAAATCATATTATAGTTAGATTCACTGGTCCAATAATTGAATAAAGAATGAACAGATGATTTAAGGATGGCTAAAGGTTCTCTATTTTTACTTTGTGCATTTAAAAGACGCTTTATAATAAGTGTTTATGTAGTTGAGTAACAAAATTTATATATTTTTTACCTAATTATTTCAATATCACATAAAATAGATTTCTCAATTCGACTTTACATCGAGAACTAAAAGTAGTGGTGTTGATTCGGTTTATAGCCACCGGGGAATCGAAGGCGTTTCGTTATTAACGCGAACACTTCATCACTCCCTACATGACGGTTATACTACATTTCAGTGTGTTTTCTATATAAAGAAATGTCTTTAACATACGTACTCACTTGTTCAATAAGAAGTCTATCAAATAGGATTCCTTCTCCTCTTCTTACTTATATACAATCTATACCGCGTCTCTTCTGTTGGGGTAGACAGAGACTACTTCACTCTACACCTATTTACTGTTCAATAAGGAAGCCATCAAATGAGCTTCCTTCTCTCTTCTTACATACACAGGTACCCACATATGTGTCACGCCTCTCTCTCGTCGGCAAAGACAAAGGCCACTTCGCTCAACTTGCTACGATCCAAACATACTACTTCTTTCGCTTCATTCACATTCATTAGTCGCCTGTTCTTTATATTTAAGAGCATCGTTCTTGTCGGTAGAGTTTACGCCACTGTGCTCTATTCTCTGCTGTCTATTTAGTGATACAGTACAATATTATAACTTAGACAGACGTCAGAATAATATAAAGGTTATATTAGTTTACAGATATTGTGGGTTTCTTCCAAGATTATAACAATAAAAGGGTACAAAGTCGCGTACAGTCTCGGGTAAGTTTACTACCTCGAGTCAATATATTTAAAAAAAAAACAAACGACACACTTCACAATTTTGAACCTTACCACCTAATAAATATAATTCGCTTCGCTTATCAAGCTCAGACCACGACAAAAGGAAATAGAAGGACGAAATTGTGGGCCCCATCGTAAAACTGTCAAAATTCCCTTGAGAACTTCACCTTAATTGTGCCATTACACCGCATCTCCGCTATCTGCGGCGACCTCCCCTTAAATGGGTAGCGAGATAAAATATGTGAGGCACTCACAAATACTTGAATAATTTAGCTTACATTCAAATATAGAATCCTGCTACTTTATGTGTGAACTTGGAAAATGACTGTTTCGAGGATTTCATTTGATTATTCACTTGTTTTTTTATGTTTCACAGTGTTTTTTTTAGTACGAGGACTTGAATGAAGAACAAGAAAGGACTTGAATAAAGCCTTTGCCCAGCAGTGAGTTGTTACAGGCTGTATCTGTTTCTGTAAGTAAAGTAATCCAAATAAATATCACGTTTTGTTTCTCTCCCTTTCGCTTATGTGGAGTTGGCATGAAAAATTTGTTTTAGAATTATCATGTACATACCTACCTTTTGTATAACTCATTCTCACTCATTTAAAAAAAAAGGTTAAAAATAAAATAAAACATTATTCATTACAAAAAACTTTTTACAGTTTAGCATTTTTATAGTTTCTTGCATTTTCAGTTTTATATCTTTATAAATTAGAATGTGGAAGAAGGAATAAGAGTAGACTTCGAACGATTATAAAGAAACTAGAGTGGTTCATTCAGGTTGCTAAAATATTTTTTATTTCGAAAGAAAGTAAACAGACAACACGTAGAAGAGTTATTTATCTCTATTGTCTTAACTAAAAAGTAGGTACCCAATCGAAATAAAAACTACGCTACATCTTCCTGCAATAAATGAATAAAGCAATATAATAGAACAATACAGAATACCTTGATATCTTCCACTACATTTTCAACTTCAAAGCGAGAAAGGAACATTTAATTATAACGAGGTGGTGATTTGAACCCTTTTGAGACGAGCACTATGAAATTCTTTCTCCCAGCTTCCATTAGGATGCAAAATTCCGCATTCCTTTATACCCGGCGCACACCTGGTGCTCAAACTGCAAATTTAAAATATTGTGTGTGTTGGCATAGGGCTAATGGCATTTTTGACTCATTTTGGTCGCAATCAGTGTAAGCCATTGTTTAGTAGAATACTAAATGCGTCAAGAAATGGCATTGACACTCAGCTGATACACAACTGAGGCCATTTTAAATGAGTAGACTTGGGCTCCTGACGAAGCGCGGTGCAGAGCATTTTTACCCGACTGCACCAGAAGAAGGGTAATGTTTTTCGAGTGTATGTATATATATTTGTATGTATGTATGATTCTTTGGCTCGCTCTACAGCCTAAACGACTTGACAGATGTTAGCTTGAGAGATGTCGTTAGATTTGTATTTACAGTGACACTTGTTGAATCAAACTAAAAAATACGTTTTTTAAATGCAGTCGGATTTTGTATGCATGTAGGTTGCTTCGATGTTTCTATGCACGTTTGTTGTGTTAACTAATTTGGAATATTATTCTATAGAGAAGAATATTGATGGTAATATGACAATCAAAAATGCTTAGCGCTGCGCTCCGTCAGGTGTGCGCCGGCTTTATACCTAGCATATTTCACACGAAGCGTCATAGGATAGAGCTCGGCACTGATGAATATTTAAGAATTCTTGTTGAATAAACGCTTGTTTTTGACAGTTATTTGCTGTTAGGGCTTTTTTCACCACTTGCCAAGCCAATAAAATTTTAACGGGCAGATAAATCTATGTCTATTTCATAAAACAGCGACAAATATAAAATATCATTTTTATCTGTTAGTGATAAAACGGGCTCTTATTCTTATAAGAAAACTTTGCAGAAGACTGTCCATTTGGCATCGTCGGTCACTACCAACCACGCCAAACCCTGCTCGCCATGCCAGTTATGGGTTCGATTCTCACTAGAAACACCATATTGCTGTGATCAACAGAGATGTTTGTTTTATGGTTGTCCCACACTACATATTTAGTAAGGTTTCTAAACATTTTGTAACAAAAATTTCGTATAACTATTTACTTTGGGAGCACCAATAAGTAGGAATGTTTGTTTCTGTAATAAGTATATGTTTATACGAAACTATTATTAAATGGGTTTTACTTCAGTTCAAACTTACAAAATCCTCAATGGTTGGCAACTACCATTGAGAATGTTTAATGAAAAATTGGTTGTCCGCAAATTCAGTACGGACGGTAGTTTGACGTGACAACGTCACGCAACCGAACTGAGCCGAAGGCGCGGACCGATCGCACCTCTCTCTAGTCCGGGCCACGATGGGACAATGACGTCATCTTTTTCGCGTATGCAGCTCGTAATATCGATACGTCAAAAAAGAACCTTTGTGTAAAATGTAACAATGTTCATTTAAATGCTTTCATATTTAATTTCTAATAGAATTTCCTGTACATATTTATGAATATATCGCACACCATGCTGTTAAAACCGATTATAGCTATCTAAAAGGGAATCTACGCCTTTCAAATCCCCTATTCAATCCTGCATATTGTATTGAACAAGAATAGTTTTCTAAGTATTTCGTTTAGGGTTGATACTTTCTGTTTTTTTTTATTTCTGATATTTCCGAATTCAATTTGCTCGATTCGAAATAGAAATAGATATTTTTTTTAATAAAAGCTTTTTTTCATCTCATGAAAACGTATTTCTTTATCGCGAGGCCAAATGTTTAATCATTACCAATTTTATAAAAAATAGTAAGCAAGTCAAAAACATGTATGAGGCGACTGATGAATGTGGAAGAAGCGAAGAAAGTGTGTTTGTATCGTAGCATGTAAAGGTAATCTGTGCTTTGTCCGATGGGAAAGATTCTATTCAGATAAATATGTGTATGAATGTTTTATGAACGTACGTAATGTTATTCTCTTTTTAAAATTACTGACAAAACCACTGTACTAATACCCGACTAGATAAAAATAATTATGTGAATAAAAATCACAGAAGAAAATTACTAGATACTGTTGGCAACACCAACAAAGATAAAGTTTAGTTTGTCTATAATTTATGTCTATGGAAGTTGTACTTCCTGTTTCATACTTCAAATTAATTACTTACCAACTTGGACTCGACCGACCTACAGTGTTCTCTATTGTATTATTTTCTACCGTGCCAATATAGTTATAATATTTATGTATGTGTATTTATCGAATATATATGTGTAGGTTTATACTTATATATTTATTGTTTATTGTAGTGACTATCCTGCCTTCATGCTATCACTTCTCTCTCTGTGGGGTCTGCAGGAAGAAATTTCTTTTAGAAATATGCTGTACCTTTTGTATAACTTCTCTTTTTTCTGTATCTATGTACTATCATCTTACAATAAACTGTTAAATAGAAATAGTTACTTCAAACTATATTTAAGTGCAGTTCTTATTCTACTCTTCATCCCTTCTACAATACAACTACCAGCTGCCTCAACAGATACTTTGAATGCTTTAAATTTTTAATACCCGGAAATACTAAGGTAAAGGATAACAAGTATTATAATATAAACAATAGACAGTCGCGAACCCTAATTCCGCGAACAATTTGTCGGCCTCAATAATGGTAGCCGCGATCGTGACCTTACAGTTCGACAATAAATCCCCTTCACGACACTTAAATCGATTCACAGATTGAAACGTCTTGATAATTTTATGGTGGATTTATCAAACGGGATTCTTTCAACTTTAATTCTAGTACGTTTTTATATTTTTTGGGATTTAATGATGATTTTTCCCGCGTTTTCATTTGTCATTTGTTTTCCACTTGTCACTCGTTATGAGCTAGATCATTTTAAAACACCAACACGTTATTAAAAACCGCATCAAAATCGGATCATTAGTTTAGAAGATAGTAATGTTCCTACACATTACTTTTCACAAACACACAAACATCTCTCGCCCTAAACGCATATAGGTACCTGCTCCGTTTCGTCGTGGATAAAAATTTGAAACATCGGTCTGCTTAGAGCGCTTGTAGACTTCCGTTTTTTTACCGGATAACGGAACGGACAACGGTCTGGGTTGGTGTATGGTTTATAATATAGACCTGTGTACACGCACCGGACATCCATCCGGCAAAAAACGAAAAAAAAAATGTCAGCCATTTTTTGCTGGATAGAAGTCCGGTGCTTCTACAAGCGCTCTTAGAAAAGTACATTTGCGTTGGTTTAAAAAAGGTATTTCCATTAACATTGTTAAAATAATTTTAATTTTAATTTCATATTATAAAGCTTTTATTTTATGTTTTAACTATAAGCTTCTTTATACTTAATTCTGAAGTCTGAAAATAATAAAGTATTTAAATAATTTTGAGCGCTTCTCTTATTTGCACTGAACTCAATATCTACAATATATTGTTAGTCATAAAAAATAAAAATAAAAAATACAATAAAACAAACAAGCTAACTAATCTTAGCCTTAGCCTTAACTAAGTACCTATTAGCAATTTTTTTCATTCAAATAATCGAAGGTTGCCTCGAAGATATTGCTACCTCTCTATACGGCTGATTGTTGCTACTTCTTTGACTGTATTGTATTCTTTATTAATTTAACAGTTTATTGTAAGATGATAGTACATAGAGACAGAAAAAAAGAGAAGTTATACAAAAGGTACAGCAGATTTCTAAAAGAAATTCTTTTTTATATCTGTGTAATTTTATGCAATAAACAGAAATACTCTGTACCTATACATAAATATGTACAGAGGATGGATATGTATGTATGTTTATAAATAAATAAATAAATATTTAGGACATTGCACACACGGTCACCTGACCCCAAAACTAGGCAAATCCTGTACTATGGGTATCAGGGACTGATAAACATACATGTACATAGATAAATATATAACAACCAGACACGGAACAAACATTTATGCTCATCACACAAATGTTTGTTAACCGGCGGGGATCGAACCCGCGACCCGTGCGTAGGAGGCAGACGCACTACCAACTACGCTAACAGGCCTGTCACTACTATATTTTTACATATCTATCACGTTACGCTTCTCTCCCATTGGGATAGGCAGAGACCACTTTGCTTCACTTGCTTTGCTTGAAATAGTGTAAAATAAAATATTGTAAATAAATAAAATACCAATACAAATGTATTTAAAAGCATTTAAAAAAAAGCAATTTATTACAAAAAATGTAAACGATCAAAACTTCTCCGTCGAACTATGATAAAGAAAACCGTTTAGCACCTTAAAGAAAAACTACATAGTTCGCGAGACTTGGAACACTTTTGAAATTATTGTATACAAAGCACGACGCTTTATTATAACGTCGTTGTAAACTTTCATTTTGTGTGAAAAAAAAAACTTTATTGCTTGATAGTAAATATTATTTTTAAATGTTAGATACTTAAAGTTTAATTCAAAAAAGGTTTTTATTGTAAAAACATATTTTGTCGTCGAAAAAAACAAAAGAAAATTTGAAAAAAGAAAACTTGTTACCAATCAAGTGTCTTTGCCAAATGTTAGTTTGAATAATTCAATTACGTTCAATTCTGAAGATTTTTTGTGTAGTACGCAAACTTTAAAATGAACAAAGATTTTGGAAATCGTTGGAAAAATCTTAAAGTAAAAACTAATGAGCTAAAAAGCGATGTAAAAGAAAAAGAGACGTCCTTAAACAAAGTGGTGAAACTTACTAAAGAAAAAGGTGAGTGGCTTTCATGTTTGTCTTTTTAACTTTAAAATTAAAACTTTATTTCAAAAACAGAAACTTCACTAAAAAGGTTTTATTTAATCTAAAAAAACATAATGTTATTAAAACTAAAACTCGTCTACCGAAAAAAATGCGGCCTTAAAACTTAATAGATCTTTTAATTTTTTTCAATTGAACCTCATAATAGGGGTGCCATGTCCAAGGGCCAAAACTACTTTTTTTACACAAGACAAAAAAAAAAACAAAAAGCTGAGATGTCTAACTCACATATTATATACATTGTCAAACTCATAACCCTTACTTTTTTCTTCGCCATAGTCGGTTAAAATTACGAGTCAGAATAAATAAAATGAGTAAGTGCCCGTTTCACTAAATACAGATAAAATTTAACTGACAGATAAACCTATGTCAGCTAGCTTAGCATGGCACTCCGTGACAAGATGTTGTCATGCGTTTGTCACGCTTACGTCTCTGTCTATAGTATTAAATGTGAAAAGGACAGCATACGTGAGATAATTGTCGCGGCACGCCGTGCCAAGCCCCCTGTTTAATTAAATATGACGTTTTAGACAGAGACAGGTACAAAATATCTGACAGATAAATTGTTTCTGTAGATGGAGAAATATGGCCTTAGCAACAAAAACATGATTAAAACAAGAGCGTCGCAGAAATGCTTCTAATTGGCTTAACAAACTTTTATGAATTTTTCCAACAATTTCCCAGACGTTCATTTTAAAATTCTGTTTACAAAAGTCACCGAGAAAGGTTGCCTGCGGCTCTCTTGTTTTTATTTTTTTAATTCTGATATACAGCGTTACTTATCCCTCCACCAAATTCAAATATGTTTTTTCTAAACTAAAAATAAATACAATACAAATATTCTTTATTGCACAAAAAGATATAAGGTACAGACACAAACAAGAATATAAGAAGCAACAGGCGGCCTTATTGCTAGGTAGCAATATCTTCCAGGCAACCTTAGGGTAAGAAATAGCGAGAAATAGGTAACAATGGTCGCGGGTTGTGCAAATAGTACAGAATACATACATAACTACATAAATGTAAATTATACACTACACACTACATAAATGTATCTAAATTGTTGAAAAAAGATTTTTTTTCTTTTGCAATTTCAATTTATTAGCTATTTAAAAAGTTCCTTAATACACAAGTTTGGATACCCTACTTAATTTGCAATTCAACTCTAGTTCCTAGTAGTTTCACTGCTCAGCAATAGATGGCGTTAGTAGTCAAAGTTAACAAGTGAGCTAGTGAGTATGATTTTAATTTATGTCGAGACAATTTAACAAAAAAATTGGGAAAAAAATTCATTTTTATATGAATTTACTGTATTAAAGCTATACAAACACCTGACGAAATTTGGTGGTGGGTCCGAAAGTAAACCTGTATTTTTTTTAAAGTTCATTTCATTCTGCCGCTGGCTGTGTGCCCAAATAAATAAACAGTGTTACGTGTATTAAGTACGTTCTTAATTATTATATTTAAACTGCAAATACGCAAAATGATTTGTGCATATTTTATTGATAGGTACGAAATTAATTAAATTTTCTGTTTTGTCATTTTATGGTAGGTAAAATAAGTAAGATTCTTCAATTACAATATTAGGGCGTTTTCAGATTAGCGTTTTATACGCGCGTCTTTCTCGTACAAGCGTTGACATGGTTTGAGCCTATACGGTTTTTTGAAGAGCTTATTCTGCTTATTATGCTGAGATCTGAAAACGCACTAACAAAAAAATATTATAGTATATAATTATTACGTAATTGATGATTTTGGTTTCACGTGTATGTAATTCGGCTCTACTCTAATATAATAGACCGTTAGATACCACATCCGAAGCGATCTATTAATCGTTCAATGTCAAACAGTCTAGATTAAATGCCAGCGTGTGTAGTGTCTAGATAAAATGAGTCAGACATAGTTCATGGTTCTAGATAATTACAAATCATTCTAATTTTAGATTTCACATACAATATAGTGTAATTGAGGTATTTTGATACTTGATTATAAAAAAATAGATTTAATGTGTGTGACACCTCTTTCGCTTCATCCACACTCATCAGTCGCCTCATACATGCTCGTCGGAGGAGAGGTGTGTTTGGATCGTAGCAAGTGGAAGGAAGTCTCTGCCAACCCCAATGGGAGAGAGGCGTGACGGATATGTATGTATGTAATGTGTGTGTGTGTGTATCTGTGTGTGTTTATGTGTGAGTGTGTGTTACTCTTAATGAGAGCAGGCTCAAGCCCCTGTAGTGGGGACATTAAAAGAGCCGATGATGATGATGATGATCAATGTGTGTAAAAGTGTATCTTAAATGTTAATTCAGTGTAAAAAAAAAGAATTAATCTAATAAAATTAATTAAGTATTATTCTTCTTTTGATAGGCACCTAATAATTTATTTCTTTATTCGAATTCAGATTAAAGATAAGATTATATTTAAAAACGCTTTACGTTTGTCTCCTGTAAAAGTCAGACATTTTAGATCAAGATTTTTGTTACATACTTACATATCCGTCACACCTATTTTCGCACCGGGGTAGTCAGAGACCACTTCCTTCAACTTCCATCCAAACATAACTACTTCGTTTGCTTCATCCACATTCATTAATGCACCACATCTTCAATTAAACAAAAGAAGCTCTGTATCTAGTAATTGTAAGACATTTACAATAGAACACTACGCCAAACTGGAAACTAACTTCGTAGGATAACATAAAGGCTTCCCTTAACAGTTTCTCACAGTCAGGAGTCTATGCTTTTGCAATATGGAAATACTAAAGAATGCTCACGACTTCGTAAGTATATAAGGTGACTTAAAATTAGTAAACGATAGAAAAGGATATGCATGTACTTGTGATAACAAACAACTTTTACTATGGGACCAAGGTTGAAATCATTCAAAAAATTTTGAACTCCCCATACAAAATGCATCAGCTGATAGTACGGGGGAACAATTTTTTGTTATGATTTCAAACTTGGTCCCATAGTAAAAGTAGTTTGTTATCACGAGTACATGCATATCCTTTTCTATCGTTCACTAATTTAAAGTCACCTTGTATATTGTAAATATTGTAATGTCTTGAAAAAAATATACCTTAAAATAATATATCCTATGTGTTACTTTGATGTATAAGCTATAATATTGCTAAGTTTTATCAAAATCTGTTCAGCAGTTTTTGCGTAAAAGAGTAACAAAAATCCTCACATACATCCATCTATCCATCCATCTTATATAAGGTAACTTTTAATAAGTGACCGATAGAAAAGGATATGCATGTAATCGTGATAACAAACAACTTTTACTATGAGAACAAGGTCGAAATAAAAAAAAAATGAACGCCTCATACAAAATGCAACAATACCAAATTTTGTTTATGATTTCGAATTTGGCCCGATAGTAAAAGTTCTTCGTTATTACGAGTACATGCATATCCTTTTCTATCGTTCACTAATTTAAAGTCACCCTATAAATGTAAATTTTCTATTGACATTTATAATACAAAAAGGATATCTACATAAATGCTTTCCTTAACAGTTCCTCACGTTCATGAGTCTATGCTTTTGCAAATATATGGAGATATATCTCTCTTGACAAGCTTGATCGCTTGCTAGTTAACTCGCTTAGACAGTTATTTGAGGCTGCATCTTGAGGCGAAATGGCTTCGTTAGTTAAAATACAGTTTGCTTTGAGCATGCTACGAATTTGCTACGAAGTTGCTACGAATAGCATCTCCGTAGCGTTTTCGTAGCATACTGTGTTTTGTGGCATATTATTATGTAATTGTTTTCTCTTTTATATATTATTTACCTACATAATCCTCTATTTTTATTAATCAACACAAATTATTATAATAAATTACAAATGTCAAAACTTAAAATTAATTTTCTCTTTTGTTTTTTATGTGATTTGTAGTCTTGCTTTTGTTTTGATATGTTAGGTTCGATGTTTATGTTTTTAGTAAGCGTTAGTTAAATAAAGGTCTATCTGAGGCGCCACATCTATCTGACTCTAGCGATACAGGGCACATAATATAAGCTTTATTAGGCGCTGTGAAGTATTATACGTCTAATATTGGGTCGTGTGATTAGTACAGCTTCGATTTACCTTCGTTACTTCCGAAGCTTAAGTAGGTAGTTGAGTTAATTTGATCAGTGTTTTGTTTTGGATTTGTGTTTGGCTTTCGGTAGTTAAGAAAAACCTTTTTCGAAATTGCATTTATGTGAATAATTTTTAAAAGGCTGGCATTTTTTGCATGTAAAATTTACTACGTAAACGTCGCATATTTGTCAGTCGCGTTAATACAGACTGATGTATGGGAAAACACTCGAAAACATGAAACATCTTCCATTAGATGTAAAGGGACCATAAAGATCTAACTACACAGATCTGGACTGTGCCCGGGACGTGTCCTGGTCGTGGCCCATCAGGAGGGAAAACAATTCGTAGTCATGACAACGTGTGTGAACGAATCCATAGAAAATGTATGGTATTTTTTTTTCCCTGACACGTCCCGGACACGTCCCGGACACGGCCCGGACGCGGCTGGGATGTGTGTAGATAGACCATAATAAGGAGAAGTGTGTTTGGATCGTAGCAAATGAGGCGTAGTGGTATCTGCCTACCCTGATGGGAGAGAGGCGTGACAGATATAAAGTATTTACTATGTATGTGTGTGACGTATTACATATGAATGAAAGAAAGAGGAAGATTTAATTTACCTTTAGGACAATACTGTTTTAATATTTGTATTAATATGTAGAGATATTTAGTTGATTGTCCTAATACCGGAATACGCTAATAATCGGCAAATTTAATCATCTAGCATGGTTATGCTATTCAAATTATTGAGATATTGCAATTCTTTTTTTTTGTTACGAAAGAAATATTTAGCTCAAGAAACTATAAAACATAAATAAAAAATATAAAAGTATCAACTACATTTATTCCTAGTATTCACACATCACTGTCAAAAGAGCTAAGCATGCTAACGATAAGCGAGCGTCATGTGATTTTACATAACATGCTAGAAATGGAATAGGAAAGAACCGTTATAATGCTAGGTGCATTATAATGGTTCTTAATACAAAAAACATACATTTTTGTACTTATCGTGTTTTTAAAAATATTGTTAACATGCAAAAATAGTAACTTACCTTACTTAAAAGTTATTTGATATGCAGCAGGTCGTGGGTTCGATTCTCACTCGAGACAAACATTATGCTGTCTACACACCAAAACCGCCGGCATGCCGCCGGGATTTTGACAGCCTGCCATTCGTATGGCGAAAAGCCGCCGGCCTAGCCCAGCGGCTTTGGTGTGTAGATAGCATTGCTGTGATGTACAGATGTTTGTTTTAATTCTTGGTGTTTGAGTATATAATAATATATATGTTCTTATATATTATTAACTTAATAATTATAGTATGCTTTATTTCGCTTCACACTGGCAGACAGAATACACCAAGGTCATCGCCATTAAAAAAAAGTTGGTTTAAAAATAAATAAGTTACAGTAGTTTCCAACCAAATAAAGACATACATATCCGTCACGCCTCTCTCCCATTGGGGTAGGCAGAGACCACTTCCCTCCACTTGCTACAATCCAAACACATCTCTCCAACCAAATCACATCATTGATACAATACAATACAAATATTCTTTATTGCACAAACAAGAATATAAGAAGCAACAGGCGGCCTTATAAAATATATATACAGGGTGACTTTAAATTAGTGAACGATAGAAAAGGATATGCATGTACTCGTGATAACAAACAAGTTTTACTATGGGACCAAGGTCACAATCATTCAAATTTTTTGAACTCCCCATTCAAAATGCATCAGCTGATACCTAGTATGGGGGAACAATGTTTTTTGTGATTTCGACGTTGGTCCCATAGTAAAAGTTGTTTGTTATCACGAGTACATGCATATCCTTTTCTATCGTTCACTAATTTAAAGTCACCCTATATAAAATATAATATTAATAATATAATAATATCTAATATATTATTATATTTATTTGTACTTATTATAAAACAACTGATAACAATAACGAAATTCCGAATTCGAATCATTTCAAACAATGATTTGGCGTATTCACACGGTTGAATATTTAAATGCTCGCCCGAGTAATGTAAATTTTGATTAGCATAAACATTCCACCGTAACCGCGTGCCGTTCAGAATTATTCAGCCATACGAATTTGTGGTGTTAGCACCTGCACTTCTGTTGGTCATTTGTGTTTTTTAAAATTGTCGGGCTATAGTTATGTGAAGTTAGAAATTACGCGCGTAAACCATAAACAAAAAAAGGTTTAAAAGGGTGAATCTTCAGAATCGAGAATTTTGATGTCCGGGGGCTTAAATCCTACGTTTCAAAATATAAAGTCAATAAAATATGTTTTAAACTATAGATTAAGGTGTTATCTACTTGGGAAAATAAAAATAATACATGAATTCAAATCGAAAGGTATTTAAAAAATAGTTCAAAGCCCTAAAAATTGATTCCACTGACGTGTCCGCTCTCCCGATTTATTCAGAAAACCTTAAAAATCTTTTTATTATATATACTTAAAGATTCATACATGTTTTTATTTTATTATAGAATAGTTATTTATTACGCATCATAATAAATTTTACACGTATTTTACAATTAACTGAATTTCTCGAGTCATTTTAATTTTGTCCGGCACTAAAGTGTGATTACCTTGGCACGTCACTAAATCGCGCATACGACCCTAGTCGAGCCATTTGGATAGGCGCTGCCTATTTTCACGCGAACTGTGAGATGCATTTTATGTATCGAGGGGGTAGATTATGCTTGAAGTTGTACCATTCACGAAATACAAAGATAAGTATCTGATTCCCCTGGCTTTGTTCTGTACGATCATTGATTACTATGTTCATGTTTTCTTATTAATTTTGTACTACAAGACTAGCTTGATATAGCTATGAATAAGCGCATGGGTGCCCATTATCTAGCCTGCAAACATCATTACGCTAGTTAAATCCAATTTATGTAAAACGACAAAAAACCGATATTTCTTGATTCCACTGGTTTAATGACCAGACCATACTAATAAAATCATACAGTTTGCTTAAATAACGGTTTATATTGATTTCTAAAAATAGCGTTATGTGTAATAATGTTTGATATTATTAAAAAAACAGTTTTCCACATTATTACGTTTCAAAGCTCGGTCACCTATTTAAAGATTTTGAATTAGCAACTTCACAGCAACTTGTATTAATACCCAATAACCTTTTAAAGCCTAAATTCGAAGGTACGTTAACTGTTTTTAATTTAATTTAACAAAATTGAAACTTTTTTATACTTTATATTGCATTATTATTGATTCCCCTGGGTGTAAATTTTTAACATCAAATATCTTTGGATCCATACATAAGAAATGAGTGCCTATTCAAAATATTTGTTTATTGACCTCTCTAATTTGTAATTTTATTCTCAATTTAAAAATAAAATAATATTTAAATTTTACCAGTGGAATCAACTAAAGAATCCCAAATCGAAGAAACACCCAAAAATACAGGGTTATAGTTATGTGTTAAAAAACTAAAACACGCTTTAGCTTGCACTAAACATGCTCCATCATCAGGTCAGTTCGAAAGTAAAATATTATTGTATTGTCATCAGAACTCAGAGCGTGTGCAAAATTTCATCCTATTCGAAGACCGGGAAGTAGGTCAAATTAAGATTTCAAGATTTGTTTACATACATAGTTACTTACAAGTGAAGCTAATATAAAGCGTGTACGAAATTACGCGCGTAAAAACTAAACAAAAGAAGTTCAGAATAGAATTTGAAATAATTTTATAAAGTAACAGTCAAAGAACTGACAGAAGATAGGCTTATATAGCAATTGCTTTACCGACAAGAGTCTAAAGGCTCGTTTCACGTTATTTACAGATAAAATTTATTTGACAAAAATTTTATACCTGTCTCTGTCTAAACCCTCGTATTTTATGAAATAGACATAGGTTTATCTGTCAGTTAAATTTTATCTGTTAGTGGTGAAACTGACTAACTCTTAAATGAAAAAAGAAAATAGTTTCATAATTAAGTGTAATACGACCTACTTAAGAATTACTATGTTTCTTAATTTCAAATTAGTTGAAAATAGGTCATGCTTGTAATTAAAATTTTGTTCCTCGTTACTTATTATTTATTTGGACACAATCCAAAGATAGTTTTCAGTAGTAATTAGTCTAAGAGCGCGGCAGTGCGACTTTTCTCGAACAAATTAAATTTTGCTTTAGTTTATGAAGCGGCAAGGATATCGTGAGAAACAAAAAAGAAAGTACAATTTTGTTGGTTTACAGGTAGAAGTGTTTTTTTTTTGTGATGACAGTTTATATTTTTATTTAATGTTGTTTAAATTGATTAAAATTAAGAACTTTTTCTCCTTTATTACAAAACGAGGTTTCAAGATAGTCCGACGTTAGTTAGTTTAGTTTGACGTTTTGTCCATAGCCGAATGGCGGAGAACGAGTTTTATTTAATAGTCTTAGAATAAACTCAGATAAATGACGTTTCGGCTATAGACAAAATGTCAAAAAATAACGTCAGTCCTAGGACTATCTTTAAAACTCGTTTTGTAATAAAGGAGAAAAAGTTCTTAATTTAAATCAATTTAAACGACATTCATTTTTTTTTTAAAGTAATCAATAAAATATCAGTAGATAAATAATAATTAAAGATGGAAGACCATTTAACAAAATACATCATTTACAATAAAACACCAAAATGTCGCGATTCAATGGATTATAAAGCGATGAAAGATCAAAAGAAAGAAAATGCAGAAAAAGGATTATTTGATAAAAGACTGCTTCTATTATCACCGGATTTGGGACACAATGGTAAGTTACTTTAGGGCATTTACTCATTAGCCGAACTGTAACCAATGCATAGACTGTAACCGAAAAACTTAGAGCAGCAGCAGTTGCGCGAGCCATTAGCGAATAGCGTACACACTATGTTTTTAACAGTTACTATTAAATCAAGCTAATGAGTACGTGCTTTTAACAATTTCTTAAATTATATTATTTTAAATTAAGAAAAATTGCATCTAAACAGGTGGTTTGTTTCAAAAATCTAGATATGTCAAGGCACTTATGATAGTGGTGGCATCATTGACTGACACAATGCCAAAAAACATAAACCCGAAAACAAAACAATCACATTTAACCACGAAAAGATCAAATAAAAGCATTATTTGAAACAAATAAAGCTTAAAATGAAATTAAAGTGTGAATTGAAATGCCTGTAATGGCGGTAGAAATTGCGATGCGCAAAACATCGAATGTGATAAAAGCATTGTGTTAGTTCCAAATGCATTTTCATTTGGATTTGAAGAAAGAACACCGTCAATTGTTTCAAATGTTAGCACCTCTTTTGTTTAGTGAGTGTGTTTTTTTATTCACTTTTTAGGCAACATCAACATTAATTCTATGTGGTAATTTTCTACGTTTAAGTATGGCAACACTTTAAAGTAATTTCTCTTTGTAATGACTGCTGCTTCCTATAGGTAAGTCTTCACTAGTGCGCTTCAGTTTTCGTTTTCATGTTCAGCTTGCGTTTCATCTGTCAGGTCGTTTTGCGTCAAGCGCTGTGCCCTACTGTTTGACACATTTTTAGGCCCCATAAGTGCGCTTTCACGCTCATCTTGCGTTTTCATTTGAAGCATGCCCGAAAAACCATAGCGCACGCCTCAAAATGTGTCAAATAGTAGGGCACAGCGCTTGACGCAAAATGAACTGAAAATTGAATCGCAAGCTGAACACGAAAACGAAAGCGCGCGCGAGACATACCTAATAACATTCAGCAATGTCAATCTCTATTTTGAAGTGATTTTGAAGTAACAGTGATTACATTTTCATACTTTTGATCTAAAATTTGTTTAGCCCTTGTTGCGGTCTACAATTTGAATTTTCAACGACTCATTACAAAAGGTAAATTAAATGTTCAACAAAGTATAGCTATAATAATTTTTGTTTGTCAAAACTCTCGACTTTCATTTATAGCAAAATGAATTCTGTCACTTACATATAGGGACGTGTTTGAAAAGTTAGTTATTTTCATTTTAACTTAAAAAATAATTTAAAATAGTGTCAACGTCATAGTCAAAACCGTATTCATAAGTATTTATTTTTTTATTTGCTTGATAGATTTTAACATAAAATCTTTACGAACTTTCAAGCCCATTTTTTGTAATAAATTTTTATATTATTTCTAAAACTTATATGTGAACTGCTACGTTTTTCGAAAAGAGCATTAGCTATTTAAAAAATAACGACGTAATTTTTAAGTGCTATAAAATGTTTAATTTATAGCAACAAAATTAATCAAAAAAACCAAGTGCGAATCGGACTCGCGCACGAATGGTTCCGTACCATTTACTAGGTATTCTGTGAACCCTTAACCCTAAAAAACATCAAGTTAGAACTAGGTACGTTACAAACTTACCCACGATAAGTACATTCCATAACCTCGGCTAAAACCTGTCAAAAACTGCCAGTCATAAACAAACAAAAGACATCATTTTCCTTTCACTACAATTTCTAAGCTTAAACAATGATGAAGCACCAATTTCCTCGTACCCATCAAGATTGACCTTGAACCATTTCCGCGGTTTGCATCGCGTTAATCGTTCCTTTGAAGCTAAATTACAATTTCTTGTTAAATGGAAAATCGAGTTTTATTCAATTTGAAGTGTAAACAAAAATCGTGAAGTTTTTGTTCTCGTAATTTCTGTTGGATCTTTACTCGAGGTTTTAATGTGTACACTTTTTGTGTGATATTGTGTGTGTTTGGTAGTGGTGCAATATGGTTACAGTTTTTGATGATTTTCTGACTGAAATTGTGTTTTATGTTTTAATTTTAAGATTTCGGTGTGTTATGAAGTGTCTTTACTTAAATTATTTCCGTTTTTCTTTTGATTATTTTAAGAGAAGCTAGCTAACAATGTACTTTTCTACTTTAAGACAGTTTTCAATGCATGTATGGGTCATAGAGACACAGAAAACAAAAAATGTTTCTCCTGTTCCTGAAAGTTAAGGACATTGGATGCTCATTTCTGAACTTAATTTATATCCGCATAATCTGTACCCGATGTAGTTTTGGCCTGCATAAACATTTTGAGGATTAGATGCTCCAATGTCCTTAATTACCTGGAACAGGAAAGATAATTTTGAACCTAATTATATGTATGACTCGTATGGATTAATGTGAGGATGTTTGTTACTCTTTTACGAAGACAGATTTTAATGAAACTTTACTATATTTTAGATTGTATATCGTCATAATACTTACGCAGACTATAAGCAACTATTTAATAATCTGTGCTATAAGTACTAAAAATAAATAGAACTTTAGTATTCCATTACAGTTATCTCTAGTCTCATATAAATGTTAATACCAAGGGTCCGTTTCAGCTTCCACAGATAAAATTTATCTGACAGATACTTTATAACTGTCTCTTTCTAAAACGTCATGTTTTATGAAATAGACATAGGTTTATCTGTCAGTTAAATTTTATCTTTAGGTGGTGAAACGTTCACTAAGAATTCCTTACTATTCCACATTGTTCCGGCGTGTACTGTTTATCTTGTCGATTAGTTTGATGAATGCATAACTGCACCTTTGCAGCCTTGGTCTAACAGATAAGCTCAGAATACTAACACGTGTTGGGTGGTACAAAGTGAAATGATTTGTTGTTTTATAGGTGTATCTCGATTTGGTACTGATTTTATTTGTAGGTACATATTATAGATGTATTATAAGCAAATTGTAGGTATGCTGTTATGAGTAGGTATAATTTGTTAGTTTTTTTATTACATTAAAAAAGTAAAACTAATGATGTAAAATTATAACAACACTACAAAATTACTATAAATTAGCAATAGAAAATTTTTATGTTTAGATTTTATAGAATCTACGTATATAATAGTGATAGACGAATTTTTTAAAGTAATGTTAAGATTTACCACATTACTATTTACGTATGTAAAAAGGAGGTAAATAATAAAGCAACAATAAAATCAATTAATACTCTAACTTGCACTGAGCAAAAAACATACCTACATTGACAGGCCAGTTAGCGTAGTCGGTAGTGAGTCTGCCTCATACGCACGGGTCGCGGGTTCGATCCCCGCCGGTAAACAAACATTTGTGTGATGAGCATAAATGTTTGTTCCGTGTCTGGGTGTTATATATTTATCTATGTATGTTTATCAGTCCCTGATACCCATAGTACAGGATTTGCCTAGTTTGGGGTCAGGTGACCGTGTGTGAAATGTCCCCCGATATTTATTTATTTATTTATTTATTTATTTATTGAATACTATAAATTACAAATCTATTACAAGTAGAATATTTTAATAATATTAATATTATTATACTCTTGCAATAATCCCCGCCGCTTATAGCTTAAAAAATCAAACTTCCTTCAATTTAAGCTACAGTTAGCTCATCGGTTTAGTAGCTAATTGGCTTCTTACACGGCGGTAACTTTAAGAAAAGAGCAATATGGAAAGTGAAAATACAGAAATCAAAGAAGATGTAAAGCCTTTGAAAGAAAGGAATCGGAAAGGCGGTGAGTTTTGTATTAAATTTTAGTATTGATGGAATACGAATAGCCATTTCTAAGCCAATGTATATTTTACATTTTCATGTTTATTTATTGGGCTGAGAATAAATGCTTTTTTAAATATTATTTTTTATATATATAGATTGTTCTTTCTCTTCTTCTCTTCCTTCACTGCCTATCAGCTTTCTCTCAGCTTTGAAGAAAGAAAGAATAACTTTCTAAAGTGTAACAATGTTCCAGAAATAAAAACCTTTTGGTTTTGACTTTTTATTTCTAGTAAAATATTATATTCTATAACAAGCTGAAAAAATTAGCAATCTTATGAAATAATCATGTTTTTTTAATCAAGTAAGTACCTACATATCTATTTAAATAATAGAAAACACTGTCTTTCCTGACTACTTCCGTCCACGTGCTACGAGCTAAACTCACTTCTTTCGCTTCCTCCACATTCATCAGTCTCCTACCTTTACTACCTATTAAAAAACCTTGAACTAGAGAAACGATATCATTAACTCCAATATAAATTCAATGTTATAAAATGGTTTGTGGTGATGGTTGATGTATAAAACACGATTGTTTTGTATTTGGCAACCGTCACTGTCTGTCTAGATTGAAATAAGGTACAAAGTACCTTCAACCATGAATGTATTTTTTAAAGTAACCTAGTAATATTATTTTATTTATTCAATTGTGTTTATTTAAAGGAAACTGGTAATATATTTTATTTTACGACAAACATTTTTAAAAATATTATTCAAAGAAGAACCTATATTATTTCTTTATTCAATTTAATAAAAACTACTTTTAAAAGCCTTTTTGAAGATGAACTTATATTTACATAGATTCTTTGAAGGAGTAGTACTACTTACATTTGTACACACATACATAGACACACACACTTTAACAATCACAAACTTATATTGTACTTATGGTTATTAAAAATAGAATATGAAATATTAAACTGGGAACGAAAATAAAATGTAAAATGTAAGAGTTTTCGTATATACCTACGTCTGTGATGTAGGTATATACTTACTTGGTTTTATTAATCAAATGAGAACTAAAAAAAAAAACCGGCCAAGTGCGAGTCGGACTCGCGCAGGAAGGGTTCCGTACCATTCACTATTGATATCAAGCAAAAAAATCATGTTTGTTGTATGGGAGCCCCCCTTGATTATTTTTCATCATCATCATCATGTCAGCTCATGGACGTCCACTGCTGGACAAAAGCCTCCCCCAAGGATCTCCACAACGACCGGTCTTGCGCTGCCCACATCCAACGTTTCCCAGCGACTTTAACCAAGACCATTTTTTGATTATTTTTATTATTCCATTTTTAGTATTTGTTGTTAAAGCAGCAAAGGTAGAAGCAGCAAAATGCATCATCTGTGAAAATTTTCAACGCTCTAGCTAAAATGGTTCATGAGATACAGCCTGGTGACAGACGGACAGACAGACAGACGGACGGACAGCCAAGTCTCAGCAATAGGGTCGCATTTTCACCCTATGGGTACGGAACCCTAAAAAATCAGCGTGAATTGTTATCAGTTTGAAATTAGTTATGAACGGCGCATAGACCATTTTTAATAGATCTCAAATGCATCAAATTGTATTTATATTACACGATGCTCCGTTAAACATGAAAAACCGTGACTTTAGTACTGATTTTTCCCTTTTTATCAATAATTTATTAACCAAAAAAATAGGTAAAAAAAACTTTTTAAGTTAAACGGTTTTATGTTAAACATACATTGCAATGTTTAAGATAAATGTACTAAAAACCAAAAAATAATAAAATAGATACAGTCGTGGGAATTATGAACATATGCATAGACTAGACTAAAATAAAACCGTGGGGCACGTCAATTGTCTACAATCGTTGATTAAAATGTTTTTTTTTTTTTGTAATGTTACACTATCTATAGGTACCTAATTAGGCAGTTGTTCAACCGACAACGATGGACGTGTGATAATAGACAATTGCCGTGCCCCACGGTTTTATTTTAGTCTAGTCTATGCATATGTTCATAATTCCCACGACTGTATCTATTTTATTATTTTTTGGTTTTTAGTACATTTATCTTAAACATTGCAATGTATGTTTAACATAAAACCGTTTAACTTAAAAAGTTTTTTTTACCTATTTTTATTTTCTAGTTTTTAGTTTTTATTTCGCATTCTGTTTAATTCATTTAGTGCTTCATTATTGCAAGGTTTCTTGCCCGTTAGTTTATTGCAGTCCAACTCCTCTATACGTAGTCCCTGCAAAGATCTTACTGTACTAAGAGTCACGTAGGCTTGACCTTCTTCAAACAGTTTCGCACCTAAGTATATTTCAATTTTGCATAGTAAATTATATTCTACTTGTTGAGACCTTTCATTTGATACCCATTTTGATGGGATTGATAAAACCTACGTTATCCGCCATTTTGTAGCGGCCGCCATCTTGGATTTCAATATTTTATAATATATTGTATTCTGCTTGTTGAGCCCTTTCATTTGATACCCATATTGATGGGATTAATAAAACCTAAATTATCCGCCATTTTGTAGCGGCGGCCATCTTGAATTTATAATGATAATGAATAAACATAATTGTATTGTCACCAAAATCCAAAGTGTATACAAAATTTCAGATTAATCGGTTGACAGGAAGAGGGTGAAATTTGAATTACTAAATTTGACCCAAGAAAGAATAAAACAAACGGGGTGAGCTAAATAAAACCGTTTAACAATACATCATGGTTATTGTTGTAACAAAAACAACAAAAAAACATTGTTTTCGTGCCAGTACCATCAAAGTTTACATCCCAAACAAAACACTGCGCGAAAACAAATAAATCACCTTTAAAAAAAGATTTTAAAAATCGAACCCGGCGCCATTTTGAAATATGGCGTCGTATTATGTGTTTGGTACACGAAGCCCGCGATGCAAGGGTTAAAAATAAAAGATTAATTTCCTATAAGGTCGGGCAGCATGAGTTTAATCTTGTTCGACGCGTAACATAGTTGCAAGGATTTTGTGGTGCTATTTTATTTTGTAAAAAAGTCTTACGTTTAAAACTGTATGAATATACAGTTTTAAATAAATTTTATACATTGATATCTCTGTAATAAATATATCTGTTACGGGCAATGTGATTAATGCGGGCAGTATGAATAATGCCCGGGCATTATGAATAATGCCCAGCTGTTTCGGGCAATGTGATTAATGACTATCAAAACTGTGCTATTTATCACATTGCCCGGGCATTATGAATAATGCCCAAAGACCATCGGGCAATTTGATTTTAATAGTCCGTTTACTTGAGAATTGTAGGTTGTGATAATTCTAAAGTCGCCAAATTTTTAAAACATTGTCAGAGACTTAATGGTGGACAATTTTTTTTTTAAATTAGAAATTTTAGTTTATTGCTTTAGGTAGATTTTAGGTTTTTGTATTTTTTGCAACTAAGATTATTGAACTAGCGTAGAAAAATAATTTGGAATCTCGTATGTTATGTTATTAATTACTTCAATACAATTAAGTTTTAAGAAACTTTACGCATGTGCTGCATACCTAAAGGAAAAAATGCTCATAATGTCGGCATTATAAGTTTATAAGTTTCTAATTTTAATTAAGATGATGTAAAACGTACTACTTATGACCTACTCAATCTTCCTGTAAAAGGTTAGAAAATTTAACAAAGTGCCTTTTTAATAATAAGGCATCTAGCCTTTTTGTTATTACTACGGTTAATACTTTTTTTTACTAATCAATTTCAAAATAAAAGTGTAAAAACAACTGTACCAAAAATTTGAACTCAAATTTACGGCAACAAACCGGCGGCGGCGCAGAGGGCGTACGTAAATTTGGGAAGAAGCAAATGTCCAAAGTTTATAAAAACTATGAAATGAGAATGAGAATGAGAATGAAAATTCATTTAATCCTGTAGGTTAGGTTTGAAAACACTTAAGACGGATCATTTTTTAAAGTTAATTCTAGACTCGTAAGAGTGCAGTTTTCCCCAGAGAAAAAACAAAAAACTCTGTAGCAAAAAAATCTGTAGGGTTGCTCTTTTCAATTTAAGTTTTACAAATTCTTAGGCATAAACACAGGAACAAACATTAAAATTTACATTTCAATAGAGCTTAAATCAATAAAAAAATAATAAAAAAATTGCCCTTGCAATATCCAGAACAAGGTATAGGAGGTAAGTAAACGGGAAGATGAAAAGTAAAAGGCTTAGCTTGATAGAATCCGCATAACATGACCAGTTATCACAGCAGCACGTTCACACAGATCTCAATCAACGCCTATGCCAGCCATCAACCCCTTCCATATTATGTTTTAGGGATTTAGGAAACATTCTAGGGAAACCAGCGCATGTCACCCTTTGACCAGTTAGAGAGTCCGGAATATCCTAACCTTAACTAAAACCCAACTTAACTTATGAAGAAATGATAAGAATTTAAAGTTTCATATTACCTACATATTTATTTGACTTTTGGTTAGGTTTAGGTTAGATAAGGTTTGATTGTAAAATAAAAAAAAGTACTGAAACAAGTTTATTATCACTCTGCCCAATAGGTGACGGGCATTATGCATAATGCCCGGGCAATGTGATTAATTGCATAGTATTTATCACATTGCCCGCTTATATTGGGCATTATTCATAATGCCCGGGCATTATGCATAATGCCCAATTAATCACATTGCCCGTAACATATCGACTTACATTATGTGCCCGTTATACTATCTACAGATATTTAACTGAGAGATAAACCTATGTCTATTTCATGAAACACGACGTTTTAGACAGAGACAGGTACCTATAAAATATCTGTGAGATTTTTATCTGTCGATAATAAAACAGTCCCTAAGGCCCTGTTACATCATTTGCAGATAAATTTTATATCTGTCTCTGTCTAAAACGTCATGTTTTATGAAATAGACATAAATTTATCTGGCAGTTAAATTTTTTCTGTAAATAGTGATACAGCACCTAAGTCTCAAATCTTGGAAAGAACTCAGCTAACTATCTCTTCAATCAGTTAAAACTAACTAAAGAGATCAAACTATTCCAAAGGATTCAAAGATGGACAGGATGGTTGCTAAAGTTTTCAAATCTTTGACGTAGCTTAGTGTTTGCCTTGGTCAAGAATAAATTGAGAGTTTCAATGGCAAGTAAGAAATTTAAAATACTACCTATATACGTAGTACATATCTGTAACGCCTCTTTCCCATTGGGGTAGGCAGAGACCACTTCCAATTACGATATTTGTCGTAGATTTCCACAACGCGACGTCGTGTCGTGGAACGATGCAGCTTCGTTGTACGACGCGTTGTCGTGTCGTGTCCATGTGTGGAAGCCCTAATTTCGAAAAAAAAAACAGCTGAATTACTTAGCTTAAAGTAAGTATATTATTCAAAAGATTAGATTAACTCAAACCGACGGGCATGTATGAGGCGACTGATGTGTGTGGATGAAGCGAAAGAGGTGTGTTTGGATCGAAGCAAGTGGAAGGAAGTGGTCTCTACCTACCCCAATGGGAGAGAGGCGTGAAGGATATGTATGTATGTATGTTTTAATTCAAATAACGTATCAAATATCAAATCAAGAAGACCCATCATATTCCTTACAAAATCAAGACCATTACCGCTACTAATTATAAAACGGAATCTGATTAATACTTTTAATTATATTAAAATACCTTCTCCAAAAACGTTATCACTTCTCACCCCAGTTTTAACACTTATATAAACGTCTAACACCCTGAATTCACGGTTACCGCGACCTGCAAGCACTTTCATACGACCACCTACGTCGTTTTGACGTGTTTGTATAAAATAAAGTGGTAAAAAAGCATTATAAGAGTGTTAAAGGTGAAAATTTGCGTGCATACGTCTCTATTTGGCATGTGAGTGATATTTCATTAAAATTGAGGTTAGGTTTGTTTTGATTGGATTTCTGTTGAGCGTGTTTTATTTCTTTTTAAATTGTGTACAATTCTTCGGCAATATTTGCGTTCCTCGCTTAAATGCGCTTCTCTTCGCGCTTGTTTCGTTTTTGCCTATTCAGTATCGTGAAAAGTACGTGCGAGGCTTATGACGTCACTAAGCCAGATGCGCAGATATTTTCGATGGGTTGTATTTTTTTTTTGTTTTAATTGATATTTTAAAATTGAGAGAATACATACAGAATCTGAGGGTTTTTGTCCAATAGTGGAATTTCATTAAAGACTGATCACCATAAAAATTAAGAATATAACATAAAACAAGATTTATAGTATCATAGTGGCATTTTTTGCAAGACATTTTCTTTTACACGTTGAATATTATTTTTGTCTCTATCTGACGCATTTATATCATAAAGATGATAAAAGACACAGAAAATGTTTTCTGATATGTTGGTAGTAGGTATTACATCAGACTACTGTATTATATTACACATCCTAATCCTATTAATATTATAAATGTCAATGTTTGTTCCGATGGATGGATGGATGGATGTTTGTTACTTCATCACGTGAAAACCACTGAACAGATTTTAATGAAATTTTCCAATAACTTAGCTTGGACATCAGAATAGCACATAGGCTATATTAATTTGAGATATCATGATTATTTTCCAAGTTATGACGATAAATGCGTACGATGTCGCGAGCAGCTTCTAGTACCTTCATATATTGTATTGTATTGTATTTATTTCATATATAGTATTGTATTGTATTTATTTCGTACTAGCTGTCCCGGCGAACTTCGTCCCGCCTTAGAATGAACTTTATTGTGTAGGAATAAAGTTCAAATTGACTCTACATTTTAGTAAGAAAACATTTGTATGGCAAAAAGAAAAGGTCTGTTTTAGGGCTTTCCCGGCAATTATTCGAATTTTTCTCACCGTAAGAACCATCCTTGGACTTCAATGAACATTTTAAAAAAAGAATTAGCGAAATCGGTCCAGCCGTTCAGGCGTGATGCCGTGACAACGGAAAACGGGTTTCATTTTTATATATATAGAAGATAAACAATTTACATTATGTTCGAAAAGAATAAATAAATTGTGTAACTTAAAAACTATGTAAGTACTTGTCTTTATACAAACACTAGGGGCTGCCCGCAACTTCGTACGCATTTATCGTCATATCTTGGAAATGAATCATGATATCTCAAAATAATACAGCCTATGTGTTACTCTGATGTGCAAGCTACAATATTGCCAAGTTTTATCGAAATCTGCTTAGTAGTTTTTGCGTGATGAACTAACTTTCATCCCCATTTATTACCACCCCCTTAAGCCTTTTTTCGCGACAAAATATAGCCTATGTCCTTTCTCAAGGTCTAGACAACCTCTCTACCAAATTTCATTGAAATCGGTTCAGTAGTTTAGGGGTGAAAGCGTAACAGACAGACAGACAGAGTTACTTTCGCATTTATGATATTAAGTATGGACTAGTATGGATTATTACATTTTATAATTTTATAGCTATTCAGTTTGTTTAATGTTTAATAGTATATTCAGTTTGATCCTCATAAACAAGTTCATATATTATTTTATACATTTCTATCCAAGAAGGTATTTTAAAGCAGTGTATTCACCTACGTGGCAATAAAGCCATGTTACAGTGAACGGAGTAGGTGCTCGTAAAAGTGCTATCTTTGTAAATCAAATGTTCTAACTTGTTTGTTTATCACAGTTTTTAAACATGGCGAAGGTTATCAAGGAAGGTGCTACGTTGGTTAATGAAGGTAATATTTAAAATGTTTATATTGCTTAGCTTAATTTCAATTGATCAAAGAGGTAATATGGCCAGTTTGTTGGGGACTATGCCTCGTGGCGACGCGCTCGATTCCGTTTTTTATTTATAAGTATTTGTTTTATATTATTGTGTAAAAAAAATTAAAGCAGTAAGATTAGATGTTATTTAAATTGATAATAACAAAAATCCAAATTTTTACTTGATATATTTGAAATAAAGATAGAGTAATTATATTTAATATTGTATAATTTTAAAATATAGGTAAATATACGTATACACGGCGTAGATTCCAAATTTCCGATAAAAGTGACGCTCTTAAATAGAAAGATAGAAAATATAAACTGAATTGAAACTTCATTCAAACGCAGATTTAGAATTAAAATTGGACTTTTTATGAGAGCTTGATAATTATCGCGAAAAAATAAGTTGTAAGCGTTTTTAAAAACAATAATTACCTATACAATTGTTTATTAATTAAGTATAGTTACTTTTTACAGTGTAATATCCGTTGATTTTACACACTGTTATTAAAAGAAAACTGTACCAATATTAACAATTCTTACACAACAAAAAATATATAAGGTGACTTTAAATTAGTGAACGATAGAAAAGGATATGCATGTACTCGTGATAACAAACAACTGTTACTATGGGGTCAAGGTAGCAATCACAAAAAACAAAAAAAAAAACCCCATACTATCAGCTGGTACATTTTATATGGGGAGTTCAAAATTTTTTGAATGATTTCGACCTTGGTCCCATAGTAGAAGTTGTTTGTTATCACGAGTACATGCATATCCTTTTCTATCGTTCACTAATTTAAAGTCACTCTATATAGGTACGCGTACTTATCATATAGCTTTTATTACAAAGTTCTTTCTTTAACATAATTTGCAAGGCGCGAAGAATGTTCTACCCAATAATGGAGATAGAATTGAATATTGTTATATCTATTACTAGTTCGTATGAAACCAATCGAATTCAATATAATAACGTCCTTGGGAAGCGTGCGGCACGAATGCAGTTGGTGCCTATGGTACAGTAGCTTACAAAAGTATTTACTTAAACTAGTAATATTCGTTTTAGTGGCAGATTTTATATTTTGGAGAATTTCAAAAATATATATGTATAACTACATATAAATTCGATTATGTATCATCATCACCATCAAATTTAAGAGCTTCGCTCTTGTCGGTGGAGTCTACGCCACTCTGCTCTGTTTTTTGCCGTCCTTTTGAGTACCTGATACGACACAACTTCTATCCCCTCTTTCATTTGTTTATTTTTTCGATTAAGTATGTGAGGTAATTAACTAGGTATAGGTTAGGTTATGTTATATTTTCTATATAAGATAGCAAGGTATTTATAATGATGTACTTAGGGTCCTGAGCAAAACATAATACATTTATAAATGTTGTTATCAGCCCATATATGTCCCCACCGAGGGGCACGAGCCTACTCTCATACAGAGAGTGATTAGACCGTAATCGACCACGCTGGCATAAATATATAGATTCCAATTTAGTATACAATTAAATGTATGGGTACAAAAGGTAAAAATAGCCAATAGTGACGAGATTTCTTGCCGTCCTACGTCTGATCATGATTATGATGAATGCTGTGTTTCATTTTGATAAATTCCAAATTTTGAAATACAATTTTCTTCGTATAATTGTCCAAGGTATGCACTTTTTGTCGGTACTGTGCCTGTGTAATGGCTGTTACACACTCAATGCACCTCTATGCGGGTCTATAAAACTTGCAAGATTTAACTTGAACCCCGTTTTGTATAGTCGTGAATAGGAATACCGAGTCAAGATGACGTTTGTAGTTTGAACTCTGTTGTGCACCATTGTTAGGCTTCAATTGTGTAGAAGGGATCTCTTCTGGTAGAAAATATTTGAATGCAATATATATATTTTTTAATTTTGTTATGTTCTAGCTTTTAAGCTTGCAAATATACTTAGGTATATTGACGATAAACTGACGTGCATGTATTAGAAGAGTGATGAAGGTGGATGAAGCGAAAGAAGTGTGTTTGGATTATAAAAAGTGGAGTGAATGAAAGTGGAGTGGTCTCTACCTACCTTGATGGGAAAAAGATGTGACATATATTTTTGTATGTATATATTTAGGGAATGAATTATTAGTAGTAAGTATTCACAAAAATTTTTCATATCGTGCAAAAAAATATTAATTTTTTATTTGAGTTTTCTCACTAGGCATTGAGCAAAAGTATTTTAATTTCGTATCGGCATAACTAGGCGTATTTAAACATATCCATCAATCATACTAATAATTCTAAATGTCAATGTTTGTGCCGATGGGTGGATGTTTGTTACTTCATCACGTAAAAACCACTGAACAGATTTTAATGAAACTTTATAATATTGTAGCTTATTTATCAGAATAACACATAGGCTACACTTCTTTGAGTTTAATTTTTTTTTTCAAAGATATAAAGATAAATGTGAACGAAGTCGCGGGTAGCCTCTAGTCTTTCATATAGATAGATAGATAGAAATTCTTTATTGCACACAAAGAAATACAAATACAACTTAAAACTAAAACATTGTGCGCAAAGGCGGCCTTATCACTAAAAGTGATCTCTTCCAGACAACCTTTGGAGTAGGACTAGTTTAGGAAGACTGTAGAGTAGAGCAGGGCAATAAATAAATACTGTAATTTACTACTTATTTAATAAATAAAGTGTACAAATATAGATAATAGGTACTATATCTGCCTACCCCGATGGGAAAGAGGTGTGACAGATGTATCTTATCCTTTTAACATCCCCACTAAAGAGGCACAAGCCTATTCTCATAGTATGTATCAAATTATTACAAAATGCATTTTAAAAAGTAAACAAAAATAATGTGATTGAATTCTTTATAACATGTCAAGACTTACATGTGGGGAACCAGTTCCCATTGTCGCGAGGTAATAAAAGTTGATTGCATGTGGTGTGTAAACGGCCTTAATGCAGTTCGCATTTCACACTAAGCTTGGTGTTTAGTGCTAGATTCATTGTTGCAGTGCTGTGCCTAGCTCGTAGTTTACACTTTGAAATACTAGCTTAAAAGAAAAAGAAAAGAAGTAGTTTATAAGATGAAGAAAATAAGAAATTAAAAAAGATAAAAATCAACATTATGTAAAGTTAAAAATAAAAACAGTTACTAAAAATAAAAAACTGGAAATCTACGTTTTTTAAATTATAGAAATTTAAAATTTCTGTGTAACATAAAATTAACCTAAACAAGAATAGTCAAAAGTTCTTAAAATAATTAAAAACTGTGATAGATTTTAAAATTAAAAAAGAAAAGATTAAAAAAAACATATTCAATCAAAAGTCCACTGGTATCAATTTAAAATAACCTATCCACAAAAAATATATATTCCGTGATTTAATCAATTTTCTTTTGTAATAACGATCCATTTTTTTTCCGAGGCAACACAAAGTAATAATCCAATTTAGTGCTAGCATTAAATCGTGTTAAAAACTTGCCGAAAACAAAACACAACACGACCTTAAACATTATGTAAAACAACAATAAACTTTACAACTTTTTACAGCGCCTGCCAGTTTCTTCTTCGCATTGGTCAACCAAGTTGGAAAGTAATTTCAGGCGCTTCAACTTGTATCGGGGTTGGGTTATCCTGAATTTTGTCGCATTATAATGGTTCTGTATCGCTCGTTAGTTTGAAGATTTTCTAGTCTACTCGAAAGCCGGACAATACGCTCGTCGTCGTTATCTGAAGTATTGTTAAGAATATTATTTAGGTATTTTTGAACGAAGTTTTTTTCGGAAATTTTATTGCAAAAACTTTTTGGATTTTTATACAGAAATAAAATTGGGGCTTAAATATAAATAAATGGAACATTGTTTTGTAAGAACGCTTTATAAAAAAACTATTTTTATTAAATTAATAAAAATACTGAACGGAATTTAAAAAAGTGGATAAATTTCTTTGAAGATATATTCAAAAATAAATATGAGTAAAAATCCTGCAATCCTAAGAAAAAGTGTACTTGGAACACCGCAAGAAGAACTTATAGGTTTGAAATTTTGAATTTTCTTTCTTTTTTTATATTAAATTGTAGTTTTTTGTTAACTAATTTATAGTTATTTTATATAATAGGTTTCATATATTTTAATTTCAAACTAATAATTTTATTCGAAATGTAAATTAAACCTTGAATAAAACAAATTGAAAAATCATTTCAATTTTAAACTCTTCAACGATATTAAAATAATATTATTTAAAGTAAAATTTTAATTAACAAAATAAATACCTACTCACTTCGCTGGTGATAATTTTAACAAATTATTTAAATATAACAAATTATTAGGCCTCCAACAAGGTGAAATAACGACTTGGTTAAAGTCGCTGGAAACCGTTGGATGTGGGCAGCGCAAGACCGGTCGTTGTGGAGATCCTTGGGGGTGGCTTTTGTCCAGCAGTGGAAGTCCATAGGCTGACATGATAATGATGATGATTTTAATAAACTTTAAATTAAATTATCTTTATTGTGTAATACGAGTAGCAAAGGGTTGAACTGCTAATTTCGTATTCAATTAATGGAACGAGAATGGTACCCTATTAATATTATAAATATTAATGTTTGTACCGATGGATGGATGGATTCTTTCACGCAAAAACGACTGAACAGATTTTAATGGAACGCGGCAATATTGTAGTTTATTCACCAGAATAACACATAGTCTATATTATTTTAAGATATCATGATTTTTCTCAAAGATATGACGATAAATGCGCACGAAGTCGCCGGCAGCAACTAGTAAACCTAAATAGAAAGCTATTTATAATTTTGAATTTCGAGAAAATTGCCCGTTGACAGCTTTTAAGTAAATGGTTCTATTGTACGTACATTCAAAAACGTTTTCAATCTGTCAGAATTTCAACAATATAATTAAAATTTGAATTATAATTTGAAGTCTGTATTGTTTTAAAAAGGGCATACCTAAAATAAAATTGAAAAGATCTCAAGAATCATTTATGAATATTTAAAAACAAAACATGCGTTTCGACAAACCTAATCTCAAATTTACATATTTACATAATTATATAGAGAAAAAGATACAATTAAATTCAATTGTTTAATTTATTTTTAAAAATATCTCATTTATTTTTTATCTTGTTTTGAGTTCCAACTTTACTAAAAATAAAATCTATTTAAGTGAGGCAAAAAAACTCTTGAAAATCAATTTGATAATAAGTGGGTATTTTTAAAACGCTTTAAAAAGCTTTGTAAAACGTATTTTTACGCACGGAAAAATATAAAACCTCAGACGGCCATTTTTTGTGAAAAACTTTTGGCTCTTAATTTTTGGCGAAACCAATGTACCTACCGTTTAAAATATTTTATCTCTTGACTGTCAAATAACGAAATGTATTTTTATGGACTTTAGCATAACGGAAAATATACTTGACCTTGAATGTAAAAAAATCATGCACTGTAATGGCGTCGAACTTCAACATTTTATTTTAACCATATTCTGAACAATTTCTCTAAATGTCAGCTGATAGTGAATTTGTAAAACTGACGGAGTTATTCGAAGATTTAATGAAAAATAATAATGAATATTTATTATTTACTGGATCTAGGCAATTAAGTTCTAGAAAATTTTCAAGTTTGAATACATACTATATTTATTGTTTTGAACATTTTCAAATTACTGATTACGTCTACACTTTGGGAGTTTATTTACTGGCACCAAATCGAGCGTTGATGCTCACAATGCCTCTCAGTGCTATAAAAGAAATTCAGCTTAGAGTCGGGAATGTATGACTATTTTTTTGATTATGTTTTTTTTTCAGAGCGCGTGTTGTACGCTCGTGGAAAACATCCACCGGGAACGCGGCCTGCTGTTATAGGGGGCACGCCTATAACTGAAGAAATTGTTATGGTAAGATTTTTTTTTATTGCTAGACCAAGTCATGAGAACCCTAAACCGAAGGGTATAAATGAGGCGACTGATGAGCGTGGATGAAGCGGAAGAGGTGTATTTGAATCGTATGGAAGTGGTCTCTGCCTACCCCGATAAGAGAAAGACTTGACAGATATGTATGTATGTAAGTAAAAAAACTTCGAGCAAAATTATAATTATTTTCAATCTACCAGGAACTCAGAATGACAGTATTCGGCACAGCCGCCTGTCCCCCCCGTGGGGAGTGGGTTAGATCCCCTCTCATCATGAGACCTTCAGACCAGCCATTGGGCTATGGTCTTGCAGCACCACGCAACAGCTGTCGTTCGCTTTTAGCTGGGCTTCAAGCGCATATCATCAAGTGGCTTCTGTTTGATTCAAGGCCAGCTACGAAGGATAATAAGAGCGTGCTTCCGCCTGATACGTAAGTCTCTTTTTAATGTTTAAAATATTGAATAGTGTAAAAGAGATAGATATACCTGCATTTTTCATTTATATTTTGTTCTTCGTAGTTATTATTTTAGCTATATACGTAGATAACTTTGATACGTAGCAAGTGTAGCAACAGCTGCCGTCACCATCTCTTCCCACTTCTGCTTTCCTAGTACTTTTACATTGTGAACTCGTAGTTGTCTAAGATAAAAATGAAATATATGAATGTTTATTAAAATAGCATACAATTAAAACTAAGAAGACTTATATTGTAGGTATTTTTGATACTCTTTCTGGACACTACAATTGTTAGGCCGTTGCCCCAGTAGGCAAATTGTTAGCGGCCAACTGAGTGAGCCGCAAAGTGGCAAACTGAAATTTGAGTTCGCTGCCAACTCAAATCAATGAAATCACCGGTTTTGGTGGGATTCGGCCGCTGTCTTAGATAGTCAGCGTGCGTAACGCTGCAAACTGCGTACAGTGAGCAAACTAGCTGACTGTGAACACTCCATTTCAAATATATGGAAGGGCGTATTAAACTGATTCGCCGCAAACTAGTCAGCCGCTAACAGTTTGCCTACTGGGGCCACGGCCTTAGTTGATTAATTTTAATAACACGTAGCGTAGCATTATCTGCTGATTATTCTTTCGCACTTCTACTTGCCTGGTACTATTACATAGCGAACTCGAAGTAACCAGATAAAAACACGAAAATAAAATCCAATTTTCAGCAAATATCAGCTCCAAATATAAAATAAAAAAGTCGATATCACGAAAAATTTACATCAGTTTTCTAAACTTAGTTTTACGATGTGATACATAAAAATCACACGTAGTAATATCACAAGCTGCATTTTTATAGCGAAACGTCTGTACTTTACGCTTATGAAATAGTTTTACTTAAAAAATTCCGCTGATATCAGTCTGGACATTTTTATTTGTTCGAACTTTTACGAGACTGAGCATTCTTCAAATATGTTGCTGTTACTTGTTCGCGAAAAAACAGTTCTTAGTTCTTTATTTCTTTTAAGTTGTTTATTAAATGTCAGCTCGATTGGTTTGATTATATACAATACTGGGTGTAACAGAAAGGGGGTATAATGCCGAAACACAGCGATAGTCCTCATGAAACTGAACAACTTTCCCCAAGGAATATGGGTCGTAAATCGAAAAAAAAACCTCCCCATACAAAATGCCCGATCAACTGATCGACTAAGTATGGCCAATCCAAAAATTTTTTTCGAGTTACGTCCCATATTCCTTGAGGGAAGTTGTTCCGTTTCATGAGGACTATCGCTGTGTTTCGGCATTATACCCCCTTTCTGTTACACCCTGTATACTGCAAAATTGAGTTCTAAGATTCCATTTAAATGAACATACTTACATACATTGCAAGTTATATAAAAGCTTTAAGTAAATAATTTTCATTCAGTTCAGTTAAATAATGTTTAGGTAGTTTAACCGCAAAATTACTGCTCTGTTTATAAAGCAACAAGGTCTCTTTTGAAAAGCATAAATACTTCTATGAAGTCACAATTGGAATAGTTATATGCAGCACAAATTAATAGTAGCTTAAGTTCTAAAATAAGAAGCTCTTTTCTCTTAGTATACTTAGTAGGTACCTACCAAGTAATAGAGTAAGTAGATACCAACGAATTTTTTTTATTAGCCATTAAGATCCCACTGCTGGGCAAAGGCCTCCCCCGCCACTTTCCATTTAACACGGTCTCCGGTAGTGACCCGCCTTTCACGTAAAAATGCATCCAGATTGTCTCTTTACCTTTTTCGAGGTCTACCTCGGCGTCTGTGACCGTCTAGTGACGAAATTTAATTAATAATTATATACTCAATATCTAGCAAATTAGATAGTACCAAGAGAAAAAATACTTTGATTTTATTAACTCATAAACTTCATTCCAATAAAAAAGATTCAAATACACATTCGCTATTTTGATTCCCAACACATTGAAGACTTAAACAAAAGCAATGCTCTTGCAAAACTACCGACGCTCCATCCCCCAAAATGAAACAAAAGCTGAAATAAACCAGCACATTTCCCTAGACATGAACCAACGTGAACCATTTTTAACAGTGAACTGGTATTGCATCGATATTTCAAAGCAAGGTGTGTGAAGAGATATGCCCACAATATTGTTTCTAGCTAGAGGCGTTCGTATAAAAATTACAAGCGTTCCCTTTCAAAATCATGCCGTTGGTTATAACAAACGATCGGTTCGAAACTACGCTGAAGTATGTTGGGTGATATTTTGGTTGACGATATATGGATTGGGTACGATTTTTGTGAAAGCGATGAGGTCTACATTTAAAAAATGCCAACAGAGTTTCTTACCATCATTACCTCTCTGAGGAAAACTGAAGATATCTTGCAAAAGAATTGACAAATTTTAATTTGCCTACGAAAGTAAGATTGATTTCAGTCCAAAATGAATGAAAAAAAATTTAATTGAGTTGAACTTTAAACCACTATCGGTTTAATTTATAAATATATAAATTGTGTATTTTCCTAAACGAATCTTTCAATTTGCGTTAGCTCTTCTTTGTAGCACTTTATTTACTGCTTTTTCAATGATACGTAGAGACGATAGGGTGACGTAGCATTGCATTGTTCGCAAACAATTTTGAATTTGTGGGAGTTTGTGGGAGTTTGTGGGAGAGACAACCAATAAGGCTGAAACTGATAAATCTCAACAAGACCTTAATGAAATAAAATAAGTATATTATTTATTTGATCTCGAAAGATGCATCTTCCCATTTACTTACCTTTACTTTGTTCTGAATATTGCAGGGTCAAATTTTTATTATTTAATTATGGATAGCTCTTTTGAAATACCTATTAATTTTATTGTATGTTTCTGTGTTTATGCCTAAGATTTGTAAAACTTAAATTGAAAAGAGCAACCCTACAGAGTTTCTTGCTAGGTTCTTCTCTGGGGAAAACTGCACTCTTGCGAATCTAGCAGTATCTTTAAAAAATGACCCGTCCTAAGTCAATACCTACTTATAATGAAAATTCATTTAATCCTGAAATTCATTTAATCCTGTAGGTTTTTACAGTTCAAAACCTACAGGATTAAATGAATTTTCATTTCATCACCTGAAACACAAAACAAAGGCGACGACCCTGAGACGAGTTATTTTTAAATCTAATTCTAGATTCGCAAGGGTCCAATTTTCCCTAGTTAACTCGATCCAATATTCTCGAACCTCAAAATCCCCCCTCAAAATACCTCCCAACTACACGCGAGGGGCACAACACAGCTTCAAAACGCCGATCATAATTCTCTGCCACGTGCTTCGGCATAACTCTGCACTATGCACCATCGGACAATATTTTACTTCAAATGGACGATTTTATGGTCGACCCACTCCTCGGTGTTTATTTAAATTATAAGCTATACATTCTTCTCGAGATGCAATATTTTTATTTTATAGTTTAACAGATGGAGGGTTAAGATGTCTGTGGGTAAAATGTAAGCGTGTTTAAATCGATATTGGAGGTTTTGTTGAGTTTGAAGTTCTTTTTAGATATTTCAATGCTTTGCAAATGGCTTATTAGGTTGGTAGTGACCCTGTTTGCCTTGTCGCAAGTCGTGGGTTTGATTTCCCCTACTTTGCTGCGAGTGACGTATTTAAATCTGGATCCACGCTACACGAACTCAGCACGAGCTTGGCACGAGCGCGCTCCGAAAGCTTCACTCGTGTTCGCTACCCGCCAGTTGTCGGTTTTACACCGCAAACGACGAACCAGAACAGCTCGGCTTGTGCTCGGTTTATGTAGCGCAGATCTAGCCTAAAGATTAGTCTTAAGTCTGTACATAATGTATAGTAAACATAAATTATATTAGTAAACTACGTATGCATAAGTCTTCTATTTCTTCTCTCTATTCCTAGCTACCTTCGCCCATCAGAAGAGCGTCAAGACGAAGCCCTATGGCGCGCTTGCAGTGAAGTAATCTGGAGGTGCGCTGGTGGCTATACCCCTCAAACCGGCGTGGAACCAAAAGCAATAGTAGTGCTACCTACTGACAATAGCTATGTACCTCATAGCTCACAGTATTATCAGGATCAGATAACTGAAACGGTAAGAATGAATACAAATACAAATTAATACATAACACACTTCTCTTCATTGTTGTACTTATCTTATAAAGTTCCCTGTAAGATATTGCTAGCTATCTAGCAATAATACCGCCTGTTAACCTAAACGGTACTGTTCTGTGTGCTTAGATAATGAAAAATATTCGTATTATATCACGGTAATTTACATTTTTTACGGAATTGACTGTAGTATTAAATAAGTGGGAAGGCCTCCATCAAGGTGGACTGAGGACCTGGTGAATACTCACGGCAATATTGGTTGTTGTGGAGATCCTTGGAGAAGGACGCCCATAAAGCTGACAGATGATGGTGTGATACTTGGAGAAGGCTTTTGTTTGGCAGTGGGCGTCCTTAAGCTGACACAATAATTACATTAGATAATATGTATTTTTATTCATTTAAGCCATTAACAAAAAAATATTCTGTTTTTGTTTCCATTATGCATTTCACAGAAAGAACAAAAGAGACAAAATATTATCTTTGTCTGATATGAGAATGTGCAATAATTATAATGAAAGTTTTTTTTTTATGTAATTAATTCAAAATATTCATTCATCCTTATTCTAGACACGAAAGGTTAATAACAGCAAAAAATAAAATCTTATTTTCAGAGTAAAGCAAAACATAATGTTTAAGAAATTTGATTCAAAGAGTTCATATTGCGACAAAATTACAAGGCGTGTTTTCTCGAGCCTTCATTACCTACCTTTAAGGTTCTTTTCACATCTATTTCACACAATTTACTCCCGTTTATTGCTCATAAAGTAGGCAATAAAACACATTCATTAGATAGACAGGACTATAAAGCAACATGAGTGTTACTGGCCTATCTTATCTGGTTACCATGAAAAGTACAAATTAGTAAGTCTTTAGGGTTGTAAAATGTTATCATAATTAGCTACTACAGGTTTGATACGGCAGATAAAACAACTTATCATGAATTACCCAATTATTTAAAAATATATTGCGAACCTATGTTAATTCACGTCTATTTTTTACAATCCCTAGGTTTTCCTTTTTCTGGCTCAACTGAAAATCAGCGTCATATCCTGGGTATATGTTCCTGTTCCTGACCCCTTTCCATTCTTTTATTCCCTAAGAGTTTTATGTTCTATTATTTATTTTTTTGTTTAATTTTAGGGTCCACCTAAATTGAGTTAAAAATCAATGCAAAAACTAATTTTCAGATTAAATCAATAAAATGTTTTGTTACAAGCTGCATTTGTTTGAATTCAAGAATTTGGAGGATATTCAGATATTCATGAAGCGGTATCTTTACTTGGTGAGTTAAAGTTCTAATGTAATCTAATCTAGCCATTTGTGTCTCACTATTGGGCAAAGGCCTCTCTCCTCATCCGCTATGACTTTCAGTCTTAGCTACCTTCGCCCAGGTTCAGTCACGAGCAATAATATGCACACACTGTTACGTTTTCGAAGTATCGTAACTTCTATCTTTTCAAAAACAAACTTATGAAGATGTCTAGCTTGTCCCACCTTTTCTATTATTTAGCAATTAGTTAAGTATTTTAACTACAAAACTTAAATGTCAAATTGAATAAATAAATACATTGTTGTATTTCAGTTTCAAGCCGAGGAAGGGCCAGGAGCAATGCTACTGTTGTATTCAGTTGTACTTACAAGAGGATGTGAAAAGTAAGTTAATGACCGGCTAGTAGGTAATCTAAGAGTTAGTTCACACCGACAACTTAACATAATGTACTCAATTCGTACATAAAGCACACTTTACTAATAGTAGTCAAAATCAAAAATATAATTTTATTTCATAGGCCCAAACAATGCTCTCGAAACCGTTACTTACGTAGTAACTATTAAGTAATCCGTGCCGTTACATTATTATTACATGTATAGGTAATTTTTTTTAAAGATAGCGCTAGATTCGCAAGGCGCAGTTTCCCCCAGAGAAAAACCTACTTACATCAGACGCTTGTTATATACATTTTATTAGCCTGTTATATTCTACTGCCGGGAAAAGGCCTTCCCGCATCCTTCCATATTTCCCTATCCCCGGCTAGTTCTAACCAGTTTGCCAACTATGCATCCAGATCTTCCCGCCATCACCTCTTAGGCCAACGTATCTTCGTTGCTGTCGAACGGCAACCAGTTGGTAGATATCTTGGCCCATCGATTCGGATGGATACCACAAACATGGCCATTGGCCAGCCCAGCTCCACTTGAGTTTTGCTTGAGTTTCGTGGTCTTCACTTAATTATTAATTTCAAATTTACAGCATAAAGAAAGACTTGGATGGTAAACTGACGTATCTAGTATCGTCTCACGTTGAAGGATCTTTGAATATCGTGACTCTATTGCTAACGGGACGAGCTACCCCATATCTTCATAATGGAGTGGTCTATGTGGGTGATGAGGATCATTATGTAAGTTTGTTTAGTTTTGTTGATCATCTTTTACTTCAATTAACATCTATCTAAAGTTTGAATGTTGAAAAGAGAGGAGGCGATGTAACTGAAACATACATACATATCTGTCACGCCTCTTTCCCATTGGGATTGACAGAGACCACTACGCTTCATTTGCTACGATCCAAACATACATCTTTCGGTTCATCTACATTCATCAATCGCCTCCTACGTCACGTCGGGGAAGGCAGAGACTACTTCCCCTTACTTACTACAATCAAAACACATTTATTTTGCTTCATCTAAATTCATCAATCGCCTCCTACGTACACGTCGGGGAAAGCAGAGACCACTTCCCTCCAATTGCTACAATCAAAACACATTTCTTTTGTTTCGTCTACATTCATCAGTCGCCTCATACATGCACGTCGGGAAAAGCAGAGATCACTTCCCCGTACTTGCTACAATTAAAAAACATTTCTAACACTTTCTTCGCTTCATCTACATTCATCAATCGCCTCATACATGCACGTCGGGGAAAGCAGAGACCACTTCCCTCCACTTGCTACGATCCAAGCATACAGACGACGTGCATGTATGAGGCAATTGATGAATGGAGATGAAGCGAAAGAAGTATGTTTGGATTATTTATTTATTGTTGCTATTTTACAGGCTATGCCCCAATTTGGAATTCTATCGCGCAGTCCAGTTGGTTTGCTGGTGTTCTACGGCGGAGACGATACTGGATCCAAGAATATCAACAAGTCTAACCCTGGATCTAGATTGAAGACTCCTGCTATGCCTATCTGGGTTTGTTTACATTATTTTCTATTTCGTTAGCAATTATCGGTATATTTTCGAAAACTTACGCAATATCATCACAAATAGGTATATGCTAAACGTACTGAGCATATCGCAATATCGATCTTAAAATGTTATTTTCAGGTAACCAGCTGCTCAGGACATTATGGTGTTTTGTTTAACACAAATAGGGAGCTACTTCGGAACTACCATGCAGAACGACGGTAATGTTACTTTATTAGAATTTACTCTTAGAGAATTTACAAATACATACATTCATATCTGTCACACGTCACACCTTTCTCCCATCGGGTTATGCAAAGACTACTTCGTTCTACTTGCTACAATCCAAATAAACTTCTTTCGCGTCATCCACAATTTCCACAATCATGAGTCGTTTCATACATGCTTAGGGTACTTTTTACTTTGCCTTTCTTGGCGAAGGGAAGTGGTCTCTGCCTAGAAGTTAGAACTGACAGATTGTGTGTAGTAAAATGCAATTCACGTAGGTATCTGTTGTACTAGATTCGACATCCACTACTATACATGCGGCGGCTGCCACGTACTCCTGAACGTGGACACTCGAGCCCACGAGGAAGCTGGAGGCACTTTAAAGAACGACGACATCAGCGCCACGCCTCTTGAGAAACTTATACACACTAAGTAAGTGCACAAATAACCTATGGAATTCGTGTTGCCCTAGATGCCCCGTTGTAGTTATCCTATTACAGAACTTTGTAGTTGTCCTTTTACAGAACTATTGGGAGTTTTATCCCAAAAAAAAAGGGTCAATGGGAATTTGCATGCCCAATAGCCCCGTGAAGAGAAACAAATCCGTGAAACTAATCAAGAAGTATAGAATTTCCTTTAAAATACATAAATACCTTAACATAAACAGAAATATCTGTGTGTCTAAATTCTAAAGATAATACATATAATTCTGTCTACAATCCTCTAGATTTAAAGATTATTCATTTACAGATGGCAAGACGCTAAAATCACCTGGACTGGACCAGCTAATATCGATCCAAAGTAAACTATCATAATCATCATTTCAGCTTATTGTTGGCCTCTGCGTTATTACAGCCTCTGCTGACTAAAGACTCTACAATGTTTTTTTGAATAAACTACCTATATCATAATTTAATGAAATCCATGTAAGTAGATGTTTTCACAAGAAATAATATTTTAATAAAACTGTTACTGTAGTCTTGATATACGTTTCTTATCATATTCAAGCTTAAAAAAGAGATGTAAGGTGAGAAAGCATATAGGAATAGGAAGCTAGGCTAAGACAAAAGTCTAACATTATGCGTAAGTTATAAATATTTTTGTCGCCTTGCAAGTATAAATAATAAAAAAGAGAATCAATAACAACCAAAAACTGTATTTTTGTGTCTGTAGTATTATAAATGTTTAGTAAGTAGTTATGAAAAGATTGCTCTAAAAAGTAAAAATAAACTATTTTTATATTGAGAAAAGAGTATCATCTTTTGGTATTTTAGTAAAATTGTAATTGCTCAAAATGTCATGTTTTAATATAAACATAGTCCATAAGCGTAAGCATAAATAACCTGAATAATAAAAATAAAATTGTGTATTACATTTCCTACACTTAATTTATATTGTAAAATTGCAATGTATTTCTTTTTAAACTTATGTATGCTAGCTTTAGTTGTTAAATGTTGTTGAATAAATATAAAATAAAATATTTCATTTATTAATTTGATCTGCTTAGACTGGGTAACCAGTCAAGATACAATATACTTTAAAGATGAAAAAAAAATCCACACCATACTTTGGTACAGATATATTACATACATAGATAGATAGATAGAAATTCTTTATTGCACACAAAGAAATACAAATACAACTTAAAACTAAAACATTGTGCGCAAAGGCGGCCTTATCACTAAAAGTGATCTCTTCCAGACAACCTTTGGAGTAGGACTAGTTTAGGAAGACTGTAGAGTAGAGCAGGGCAATAAATAAATACTGTAATTTACTACTTATTAAATAAATAAAGTGTACAAATATAGATAATAATACAAAAAATATATATATATATATTTATATATAAATAGTATACATATATATATATAAAATACACATAGAAGCGACCTAATGTATTAGTTGCCAATGGCATCTAAGGCTTATGGCAACTTGCCATAAGCCTTAGAGAGGAGATGTGAATGCAATATTCTCTTGAAGACTGCCAGCGACTCCGAGCCACGAACTTCAGCTGGGAGGTCATTCCAGAGAGAGATGGAGCGCACGGTGAAGGAGTGAAAGTAATAGCCAGATCTTGTAAATGGAGCCAACAGTTTATTGTCCGAGTCGGACAATACATATCTGTCACACCATACCTCTCTTCTACTCTTCCCTCCTTCCGTCCCTCCACTTGCTACAATCCAAAGACACTTCTTCCACTTCATCCACATTCATCAGTCGCCTTATACATGCACTGACCATGCAGGCCTCCATTTAACCAGTCCCCGATTTGATCAAGATACGTTTGTGGCCTTCCTATACCAACATTTCCATCATCTTTCACCTTGTAAATCTCTTTCATTTAAAAAAAAATACATACATACATATCCGTCACGCCTCTCTCCCATTGGGGCAAAGACCACTTCCTTCCACTTGCTACGATCCAGACACACCTCTTTCGCTTCATCCACACTCATCAGTCACCTCATACATGCCCGTCGGTTTAGGGTAGACCTTTCTTTAACAAGTCCCCGATTTGATCAAGATACGTTTGTGGCCTTCCTATCCCAACATTACCATAACCTTGTATATCTCTTTCGTCAAAAAATACTCTCACAAAAAGTCTCATTCAAAATGCAAATCAGAGAAAAATCTTCGTAATCGGATCCGTGCATTTCCTTGATCAATTTGGATTTAATGTCAGATAAGGGACCCTTGTAGAGTCATTAGATAGATGATCGATCGCCCCTTGACAAATGTATCAATAAAAGTAATTTATCAAACTCAATGTCGAACGCAGAGCTGTTCACCTTCAAGCTATTTTTTCTGCAATTTTTTTCATTTAGTTTCAGGTAAGAGGGAAGTTTCATCATTATTTACGCGTGAAATAAAAAAGTTATTCATTTGTTTTACTAATTATTAACAAAAGAATGTGGATTCGAAATACAAAAACAAAAAGTCAATCTTAGCGGAATATTTGGAAAATAATTCTAAATTCTTCATTCATAATTGATTACACGATGAATCGGTATTTTGTAAATAAATAAGTACTTAGGTAGTTATTGTACTCATAATTTGTAAATTACATAGTACATTGATAAGTCAGCATTCTGTCAATTTCAAGTTCTCATTCTTATTGATTTATTGGCACTAAAAATGTAAACAAGATCTCAGAAACGTGATTTGGAGAATGAATAATATGATACTTTTTCTATTATCCTATTAATATTATAAATGTCAATGTTTGTACCGATGTATGGATGGATGTTTGTTACTATCACGTAAAAATCGCTGAACAGATTTTAATGAAATTGTACAATAACTTAGCTTGGACATCAGAATAACGCATACGCTATATAATTTTAAGATATCACGACTTTTTTCCAAGATATGACGATAAATGAGTACGAAGTTGCGGGCAGCCACTAGTATTCAATAAAAAGTTCGGCATAAATTATCACCCCATAATTAATGTGTCCCATTAATATACACCATCAACATACCCACAAGTTAACAAAAACAAATAACAATATGGAAATCGTATGCGGTATAAATTATCAAAGTTTGACGATAAAATAAAATTTTATAGAGGCCAATCTTGCGGGGTAACTGGCCAGTGGCAATTAGCAATTGTATCCGAGTTTGTTTTGCATTCGATAGTTTGTTCTGTGGGATTGCTGAGGTTGTTTTAAAATACTTTTATTTGTTTAAAAAAGAGAAAATGAATGAATGTGACGATGGGAAAGAGGCGTGGATGAAGTGAAAGAAATTTTGAATCATAGCAAGTGGAGGAAAGTGGTCTCTGCTGACCTCGATCGGGAAGAGGAGTGACGGATATGTACGTATGAATGAATGTGGATGAAGTGAAAGAAGTATATTTGAATCGTAGCAAAGGAGAGAAGTGGTCTTTGCTAACGCCGTTGAGAATGCGCGATAGGTTTTGTATATGTAGGTACGTACGACTTCGTACGAATTTATCGTCTTATCTTGGAAAAAAAATACATCTCAAATTAATAAAGCCTATATTATATTGTTATTCTGAATAAGCTACAATATTGCCAAATTTCATCAAAATCTATTCAGTAGTTTTATGCATGAAAGAGTTACAAACATCCATCTACCGGCACAAACATTATAAATGTTAATGTTAATGTTGTTGTTGTTGTTTGTTTGTTAGTTTTAAATGTTTGTGCTGATGTATGAAAATAAGTAAGAGGATATAAAACGTATGTTTAACACGATCAGTTTATAAACAGCCGATATCGTTTAAACAACAAATCCTTCGACAAATCCGAGTGAAATATCACAGCGGACACACTTTGTCCAGCTTCATGATTTACAACGCACTGCTCCGACACTGACTATTTGGTCTATTGTTCCCGAGTTATGATTACCATAAAGATCCAACTGAACAATAGAGGACGTTGTTTGCAGGCTAGAGTGAAAAAAATTGGAAGTTTTCTAGTTTTGAGGTTTAGGAATTTTGATTTTGGTTGGATTTCGGTCTTGTTTTCATTTTAAGCGCATTTTATCTACTTGTCGCGTCATATTTGCATATCGTGTCTTATTAGAAAAGTATGTTTTATTTTGAAAGTATAATAATTTCATGTTAGTTTTGAAGGATTCTACATATTTCGGTCTTAACACGCATCGTGTCTGTAAAAAAAATCTAGACACGTTAAAGGTCAGAAATCGGATAATATTTTATTATTTTCTAGATACTCCAGACATATTATTGGTTGGTTATCGGATAAACCAACATTAATTAATGATGATTATGACATAAACTCTTAAAAGAAAAGAAAATAAATATATTTACGTCAAAGACTTCTTTAATCAAAGCAAAATCCAGATTTTACAATATTAACATGTAAGGTATATTAATTAGAAACATACTTTGTCAAAAGCCGAGCTGTCCCACATAGAGAAGGAGGCTTAGCATACGTGCCGCGACAATTATCTCACGTTATGCTGTCCTTATCACATTTAAAACGATAGACAGAGATGTAAGCTTGACAAACCCATGACAACGTCTTGTCACGGAGTGTATGTATGCTAAGTTAGCTGATGTCATAATGCATTGAGTACGTTTTATACGTGGGGGGGCCTTTCTGTGTCTTGTTTCATTTCACCTCATTGCTCGTCATATTGTAACTCCAGACGATAGCAAGGCGGTTCTGCTCTCTTCAACAGAAATCGACCAACAAATCGAGAGCTCAGTGAATCAATAAACTGAAATACAAAAAAAATGAATTACAAATACTGGCAAAGTGCGAGTCGGACTCGCGCAGGTCGGGTTCCGTACCATTCACTAATTGATATCGAGCAAAATTTGCAAAAAATATGTTTTTTGTTTGGGAGACCCCCTTAATTATTATTATTATTCTATTTTTAGTATTTGTTGTTATAGCGGCAATGGTAATACATTATTTGTGAAAATTTCAAACTCTTGCCATAACTGTTCACGATATACAGCCTGGTGACAGATGGACGGACAGACAGACATAACAGACTGAGCCAAGTCTCAGTAATAGGGTCCCGTTTTCAACCTCCGTTTTTTTTTTTTATTTAAGAGTTAGACTCTTGTCGGTGGAGTGTTCGCCATTTACGGAAACCTAAAAAACAACACGGTGGACCTGCATTTAAATATGTTAAGATTAGAGGTCTTCCACAACCTTTGAGTATAGAATATATAAGGAGATGCCATACCGTCTGGTTCTGCGTGCCTGGTCTGACGCAAAATGGCTACCTTTTTGTATGGAATTTCTTATCGTTTGACAGGTCGTCTTCCAAGAAAACAATTAAAAACTTGCGCCAATTGTATATGAAAAAAAATAAGGCACCTCCTTATATATTCTTTACTCAAAGTCCACAACTAGGTACGTACGTATGAATCATCATAAAGTAATAAGCTTGTAATACCATACAAAATATGAGACGACTGATGAGTGTGGATGAAGTGAAAGAAGTGTGTTTTGATCGTAGCAAGTGAAAGAAAGTGGTCTCTGCCTACCCCAATGGGAGAGAGGCGTGACGGATATGTATGTATGTAAATATAGCCAATGTGTTGTCCTGGCGAGCAAGTTTAATATTGTAAAGTTTCATTGAAATCTGTATAGTGCTTTTTCCGTGAAAGAGTAACAAATATCTTCACTTGATATCATGTCATGTGTTATGGCATCTACACACCAAAGCCGCCGGCTTTTTTGACAGCTGCCATTCGTATGACGTAAAGCCGCTGGCCTAGCCCGGCAGCATGCCGGCGGCTTTGGTGTGTAGATAGCATTAGATTTGATTTTATGTCGGTGCTAACATTGAAACAACGAAGCCGTATGAAGACGGCTTTCCGATAAAAAAACGGACCCGACACACGACAAATAGGATCGTAGTGTAATTGATTAATTTACTTACGTATCTTGAATCAAATAGTTTTCTAAATTGCCTTACTATTTGCTCCTCTGGACCCCATGTTGCGACTGGATAAGTAAGAGTACTTAGATGCTAAAAAGTAAAATATTTAGTTAGCAAAAATGTTTTATTTACATTACGTATATCTTCAGCTATCTATATATATAAAAATGAAACCCGTTTTCCGTTGTCACGGCATCACGCCTGAACGGCTAGACCGATTTCGCTAAATCTCTTTTTTAAATGTTCATTGAAGTCCAAGGATGGTTCCTACGGTGAGAAAAATTCGAATAATTGCCGGGAAAGCCCTAAAACAGACCTTTTCTTTTTCCCATACAAATGTTTTCTTACTAAAATGTAGAGTCAATTTGAACTTTATTCCTACACAATAAAGTTCATTCTAAGGCGGGACGAAGTTCGCCGGGACAGCTAGTTTAACATAAAAGAGCATCAAACATCCTCACTTTAATCTATAGGTGAAAACATTGAAGTTTATAATTTAAATGGGATTTATATTTTTGACTGCCTTAAATAAAGCAATACTGAATACTCAACCATTTAATTGCGCTATACATGTTTTTATAGATCTTATAAATAACTTAAAGTACCAAATGTAAACCCTGACGCGGGCACGGAAATGTACCCTAGCTGCTGCTGTACAACATTTTATCTTATTCACTATTAATAAACACACAGAGAGAGAGAGCACTACCTTTCCTTATCATAGAGAATACAATATATATATATATTTATAAAAATTATAATATTTATGTATGTGTATTTATCGAAAATATATGTGTAGGTTTATACTTATAATATTTATTGTTTATTGTAGTGACTATCCTGCCTTCATGCTATCACTTCTCTCTCAATTATAATATTTATGTATGTGTATTTATCGAAAATATATGTGTAGGTTTATACTTATAATATTTATTGTTTATTGTAGTGACTATCCTGCCTTCATGCTATCACTTCTCTCTCTGTGGGGTCTGCAGGAAGAAATTTTTTTTAGAAATATGCTGTACCTTTTGTATAACTTCTCTTTTTTCTGTATCTATGTACTATCATCTTACAATAAACTGTTAAATAAATAAATAAATTAAATAACTTAAATGAATAGTTAATTGATCTTCGCGCGCTACGACTAGATACCGTCGTCGGCGTAATTCAAAAATGCGACAAAAATACTATGGTGATCGGGGCTTACCACGCTAGTCATTACGCCGAGTTGCGCCCAGTTGTCATATGATTGTTTAACACTGCCACGAAATCAAGTTGCGGCTTTTACATGCTGTTTTTTCTTCATAAAGCTGTATCTAGTCGTAGCGCGCGGAGACCATTTAAAAATCTTTGATAAATAAATAATTACCACTTTTTTCTGAAACTTTGTCCACAACAGAAATCCAATAGAGCTTAATATAAAAACATACATTGTCGCATTTTGCAAAGTTGATGCGTATTTGGACACGTTGTTGAAAAGGTAAAATTCTCTTGCGAAAGATCTTTGGGAAGTTATGACTTCCCACTGAAATAAAAAGAAAATACTTCTTTAACACCTTTGTGTGACATACATACATACATATCCGTCACGCCCCTCTTCCATTGGATCCCTCCATAGTCCTTAGTACGTTGACTACACACCAAAGCCGCCGGCATGCAAATAATCATGCAGGCGGCTTTACGTCCCCGGCCTAGCTCATTGGGTTTAGCCGCCGGGCCGGCGGCTTTGGAGTGTAGACACCACATTCAAATGCTTACCAGGGTATTAAAGAAAAGCATGTTAAGTGTAAACTTTCGAATCTTCGCCATATGTTGGCCATAGTAAAAGAAACGTATGTCTTCAACAAGTCTATCCATTGGATACAAGAAGGTAAACATAAACAATTCCATTATAGTCACAAATGACTTTGAGCCAACGTAAAGGTTAAAACGATTCTGTAAAAAAAATGTTAATGAGAAAAATAAAAGTACAGTTAGCTTCTCACGTTCCACTGCTGGGCAAAGGTGTCTCTTCTTGCTCTCCATTCAGATCTGCTGTGCGCAACGATTTGCCATTCTTCGCTGTATGAGTCAAGCTCGTCTCACCATCACTTTCCACATTACATATATACATATCCGTCACGCCTCTTGCCCATCGGGGTAGGAAGAGACCAATTCCCTCCACTTGCCACGATCCAAACACACTTCTTTCTCTGAATCCACATTCATCAATCGCCTTATACATGTTCGTCAGTATAGAGATTTTTTTTTTTATGAGAAGTCGAATTGCAAGAATTATAAAATTATCTTCTGCTCCTACAATGGGGACTTTAAAAAGGCTATAGAGTAGTTGAAAAACAATACCTCGTACGTGGGAATACAGCTCAAAAACAAACCAGGGGCAGATATGACACCCGCTATTATCCATTTATTAACTGAGGGCCATTCGCTTGAAATAGCTTCTACCAAACATAGTTGTGTGAGAGCCTGGAACAGGAAGACAAACAAGAAGTAGGTAGTTTAAGGGCCGGGAAATATCTGACGGAGCGCAGCGCTGAGAAATTTTGATTGTCATATTATTATCGACATTGTTCTCATTAGAATAAAATAAAACGGCTATAAATATTGCAGTCAGAATACGACACTTTTTGACACATTTTGGCATGCCGGCAACTCAATGACAAAATTGTAACTTATCAAAAAAACATTGTGAGCTGTTTTGATGTGCTGTCGTTATGCTATCTACACACCAAAGCCGCCGGCATGCCGCCGGGCTAGGCTGGCGGCTTTACGTCATACAAACGGCAGCTGTCAAAAAACCGGCGGCTTTGGTGTGTAGATATAACACGTCGGAAATATCTGCGGACCTGGCTTGATGACGTCATGCAACTCGTACGTACTCGTCACGGTACAGGATAGGCTAAAACGGGGTAAGCGCGGGGGAAAGCGCATTCCAGCGAGGTCCGCAGATATGTTATACCATTATCAGCGCACAAATTAGTAGTACATAGTAAAATGTAATTGGTCGTAATACTTACAAAAGTTGTATACTCCAGAACAAAGAATGTCACGTAAAAAATCTTAGTGTACACACGGCCTATAGAAAAAACCTTAAACCATAAAGGCCAAAGGTAATAAATAGGATATGAACCTGAAATAAGTAGAAAGTAAAATATAAATAGGTATTTTAATTAGTTAAGTATGTCGCTTCATAACCTGTGCAACCGAGAGGAAGAAACATGAGTTAAAAATAATTACTTCAAGTGCGTGTTTCTAGGGATAAATATAGGCTGACTGCAACTTCGTACGAATTTATCGTCTCAGGTTGGAAAACTTAAATACTATCTCCAAATAATATAGCCTATGTGTTATTCTGATGTGTCAGCTACAATACTGAAAAAAATCTTTAAAATCTGTTTAGTGTTTTTTGCGTAAAAGAGTAACAAAATTTATATCTATCAGAACAATTTTTTACAGTAGTAGCAGCACGATAAATGACGATACAAGAGCAACGCTCTTAAAAATGATGGTGATGAATAATTAAAAAAATGATGAACTCACCTCGTTCATCATAAGTAACAAATATACCGGCTTCAGAACAATTTTTTACAGTAGTAGCAGCACGATAAATGACGATACAAGAGCAACGCTCTTAAAAATGATGGTGATGAATAATTAAAAAAATGATGAACTCACCTCGTTCATCATAAGTAACAAATATACCGGCTTCAGAGTCGCAATACATGCTTATCTTCCCATATGCGTACAAATGTAACATGTAGTATAAACAACAGAAAACTGTTAATATAGAACTGTCTCTACCTGGTTGTACCTGAAATCAATAATATTACTGACACAAAAAGATGACAAAAGACCTCGTAGATATGTATTAAGTCAAGAAAGAAGCCGGAGTCATTTGACATGATATTGATATTAATCAAGAAATCAAGTCGAAAATAGAAGACAGAACGGAATGGAATAAGCTCTACCTACGAGAGCATAGTTTTTAAAATGAAGTCAAATTGCTTGCTGGAACCGTCAAGAAAAAAGCCGGAGTCATATGACATGATATTGATATGAATCAAGAAATCAAGTCGAAAATGGAGGACAGAACAGAATGGAAGAAGCTCTAACTACAAGAGCAAAGCTTTTAAAATGAAGTCAAATTGCTTGCTGGAACCGTCAAGAAAAAAGCCGGGGTCATATGACAAGATATTGATATGAATCAAGAAATCAAGTCGAAAATGGAGGACAGAACGGAATGAAAGTAGCTCTACCTACAAGAGCATAGCTTTTAAAATGAAGTCAAATTGCTTGCTGGAACCGTCAAGAAAAAAGCCGGAGTCATATGACATGATATTGATATGAATCAAGAAATCAAGTCGAAAATGGAGGACAGAACGGAATGGAAGAAGCTCTAACTACAAGAGCAAAGCTTTTAAAATGAAGTCAAATTGCTTGCTGGAACCGTCAAGAAAAAAGCCGGGGTCATATGACAAGATATTGATATGAATCAAGAAATCAAGTCGAAAATGGAGGACAGAACGGAATGAAAGTAGCTCTACCTACAAGAGCATAGCTTTTAAAATGAAGTCAAATTGCTTGCTGGAACCGTCAAGAAAAAAGCCGGGGTCATATGACATGATATTGATATGAAATCAAGTCAAAAATGGAGGACAGAACAGAATGGAAGAAGCTCTACCTTCAAGAGCATAGGTTTAAAAATGAAGTCAAATGTTATTTTACATACCACACCTTTACTTTTGGCATATAAAACGTGTAGGACTGGTGGCGCCACTGGCGACTGACTCCATACTTTGAAATCTAGCGACTGAAAAATTATACATACACATATCCGTCACGCCTCACTCCCATTGAGGTAGGCAGAGACTACTTTCTTCCACCTGCTGCGATCCAAAAACACTTATTTCGCTTCATCGACACTTATCAGTCGCCTCATACATGCCCGTCGGTTTAGGGTATTCTTGATTTGGCTCTTCTTCTCTTGAATATTAATAATTTCACAATGGTTAGTCGAAGCAAATGAAGTGTGTTTGAATCGTAGAAAGTGGAGAAAAGTCTCTGCCTCGCTGATGGGAAAGCAACGTGACAGATATGTATGTTAACGTCATGTTGTATCACGAAGACAAAGCATAAGCAGAAGTTAGGCCTAAATGGTGGATACTCTACTTACAAGAGACTACAATAAATAATCGTATAATTAATCATCATCATCACCATCATCATCACCATCATATTCATCATCATAATCATCATCATCATCACCACCATCATCATGTCAGCTTATGGACGTCCACTGATGAACAAAATCTTCCCCCAAGGATCTCCACAAAAACGTTTGTAATAATGAATAAATGAAGTATATTGTGTCAACAAGGTGCTACCGCGTCGTATAAAAAGTATATTGTAGTTAAAAATGCAAAAAAAAAATACCGTAAAAATTGGTTCAAAAGTATTCTTGACAGGTTTTTTAGATAAATCGTATAATCCGTCCAGAAGTTCAACGATCAAGATGGTAAATAAAAGTATGACGCAAATTATGACGAAAGAAACTTCGAGGACCTAAAACAGAAAAAAAATATGTTAAGTATATTATATTCTACTGAGACTAGGATCTGCTGACGTGGTAAAGACAGCTGCCAAGCTAAAGTGGGATTGAGCCGGTCACATCTGCCGTATGCCAACGATCTCTGGGCAATTACGACAACCCAATGGCAACCAACCGCTAAAAGACCTCGCGGCAGACCACGGAAAAGGTTGTGAGATGAACTGGACATCTTCACGAACGACTGGGCATCGGCGGTTCAGGTTAGAGAATCATGAAGAAGGAGGAGAGAGGCCTTTGCCCAGCAGTGGGACAACAATGGCTAGATAAGATAAGATAAGGATCTGGTCTTTGATCCAAAATTATAGACCTCTTAACTGACGTATATTGGTAGAGTGACTGTTGAATAAGGATGAAGCCAAAGAGTAGTGTTTGTATCGGGGTAAATCTAACACTGGTAGAAGATAGGCCTAAAGGACGGTTGCTCTGCCAACAAGAGTCTTAGAGGCTGTTTCACCATCCATAGATAAAATGTATCTAACAGATATTTTATACCTGTCACTGTCTAAAACGTCATGGTTTATGAAATAGACAGCCATATCTGTCAGTTAAATTTTATCAGTAAATGACGAAACAGCCCCTAACTCTTAAATATAAGGTATTCTTTATCGCACAAAAAGATTTAAGGTACAGACACAAACAAGAACTTTCATCATTAAACTGCTAATAAGTACTTACAGAAGCGACAGTCCACAACAGGCTTCGTCAAAATAAAAAAATAAAAAAAATATATCATAAATAATGATGCAAATCTACTAAAATACTACATGAGCATTTTTCTACTTACAAATTATGTTAAGCCTTACCCTCCAAATAGTTTTCCTAAACAACTGTTTGCAGAGAACCACTGCACCAATCCAATGCAAAAGATTGTATAGAAAGTATAAGCCGCGGCTGTCAGGGTTGTCGTAAAACATCCACCTTAATCTGTAAGATCCAAAACACAATGTTAATGCGTTTCAAACTAGTTGCATCGTGTGAGGTTTTCTAAAGGAGTCTATAGCAAAAACTTAACTAGCGATTGCAGTTTCCCCGGGTATTCTGGGTCTAAGTGTTTTTTTTTGTTCCAAAAATATTCTAAACTTAAGATAATCGATATTTTGAGCGTATTCACGAAGAAAGATAAGTTATTGTCACTTTAACATTGACTGCCTGTGAAAGAGATTAAGCTAGTAGACGACGGATATCTGTTGTCAGCGGTCGGCGGTTAGCAGTCGGCGAGCGGTGATAATCAGTCGGCGGTCAGTGGTCAGCGGACGGCGATCAGCAGTCGGCGTGCGGCGATTAGCTGTCCGCAAGCTGTAATCAGTAGTCGGCGGTCAGCGGACGGCGGTCAGCAATCAGCGTGTGGCGATCAGCAGTCGGCGTGCGGCGATCAGCAGTCGGCGTGCGGCGATTAGCAGTCGGCGGTCAGCGGTCAGCGGTGGCGGTTTGCTTTTGACATTATTATATCATATTTTATTTTAATCACTGTTTTTACACAAAAATAAACTTGGTAATTAATATATTTTTTTACCTAAAAAATATCATCTCCGCGCTTTGAAACAGTGTTCCGTTTAATTCATAGAATTTTCCATCGAATTTTGTATGATTCTGATTAGTGAGTTCGAAGAATTCAACCTGAGGAAGACATTCCACCATTTTCCCTCCAAACTCATAAAACGTTTCTTGGCATCTATGAAAAAAAAATATCATTCGAAAAAAAGAACTATTTTTCCAAACAACAAGTAAAAAACAACACAAACTAAAGTAAGCTATTATTTTAAGAAACAAGTCGATATAGGTATGTATTTTAACCAACTGCGCTGGAAGGAGGGTTATGTTTTTTGAGAGTATGTATGTATAATTCCTTGGCACGTTCTACAGCCTAAACAGCTTGATGAAATTTAGCTTGAGAGGTGTCGTTAGGTTTGTATTTACATTGAGAATGACATTGGGTAAAACAATATTAAAAATATTGCATTTTCTAAACGCAGTCGGGTTTTTTAATATAGAAAGGTTATTTAAGTATGAAAAAACAAAATCAGTCTTACTTATGCCAAGGTGCTGTATTTATAAGACCAGTAAGAGCAAAGTCGAAGAGAAATGTTAATTGATCACAATGATATGCTAATTCTATTATTGCGCAGCAAATTATAGCTATATTTAATCCTGAAAATCAAAAAAATATGTATTCGTATCAAGTTTACGTCTGTCTATAATACTAAACGTAATAAGGACAGCATGATGTGAGATAATTATCACAACACGTATACTTAGTTCCGTACGTATACTACTACGTATACTTAGTTAAATTTAACTGCCAGATAAACCTATGTCTACTTCGTAAAACATCACGTTTTTTAGACAATAACAGGCATAAATACCTGTCAAATAAATTTTATCTGTATACGGTAAAACAGCCTCTATGCCTGCTCCTATTAACCTGTTGTTTTTTTTAATTGATTTATTCGGTAGATTATCAGTCTCTGCTCTTAGTGTATGGTTAAGGAGGAAACAGTTGCTCATTCGGGTACAGTGACTCACCATCGTTTTGTAAAGAAGGAAAAGTTATACGTTCATCCCTTTTGCACTTGCGCGTGCGCATGCTAAAAGCTTCCAAAAAGTGCAAAAGAGATGAACGTATCTCTTTTCCTTCTTTACAAACCGGTGGTGAGTCACTGTACCCGACTGAGCAACTGTTTCCTCCTTAACCCTACATATTAACTATAGAAATTAACAACTAATAACACATCTACATAGATAAGTAGTCTATTAGTTAGAAAAGAAAATATGAATAAACTAGAGGCTGCCCGCGACTCCGTACGCATTTATCGCCATATCTCGAAAATTAAATAAAATATCTCAAAATACTAAAGTCTATGTGTTATTCTGATGTCCAGGCTAAGTTATTGTAAAACTTCATTAAAATCTGTTCAGCGGTTTTTTCGTGATGAAGTTACAAACATCCATCCATCCATCGACACAAACATTGACGATTATAATTATTATTAGGATAAAAAGACACAATAAGTATTGGCAAAAACAAAAAAATCTAAATTATCAAGTTAATCCAATTTATCTCTTCTTACCCCAAAAATAAGGCACCATTTTCGACGCATACAAATGTTCTTTGGGTGAATACCGACTCAGAAATAAAATGATATAAGTATGAGGAATAAGTTTGAAGAATGCTTGATAAGCTAATCTCATTCCAAGGCTGAAATAAAACATTTAATTTGGATAGTATTGATACACGAAAGAAGAAAAAGGAAGAAGAATATATTGTCAAAGAAGTGTGTTTGGATCGTAGCAAGTTGGGGGTAGTCTCTGCCTTTCACAGATCACTCATTATACAGTATGTAACATAAAGGGGGCATAATGCCGAAACACAGCGATAGTCCTCATGAAACAGAACAACTTTCCCCAAAAAAACATGGGTCGTAACTCGAAAAACTTATTGGATCGCCCATACTTACTCGATGAGCTGATCGGACATTTTGTATGGGGAGGAAATTTTTTTTTGGAGTTACGATTACGACCCATTGGGTTACATTCCTTGGGGAAAGTTGTTCAGTTTCATGAGGACTATCGCTATGTTTCGGCATTATACTCCCTTTCTGTTTTACCCTGTATACTGAAGTAGTGCCTACCCCGATGGGAGAGAGGTGTGATAGATATGTATGTATGTAAGTAGTATTGAACAGTATTGATAAAGCAGAGAAATCTGAGATTTGATATTAATACTCTTGAATCTTATCTCATCTAGTCATCGATGTCCCACTGCTGGGCAAAGGCCTCTGTCTTCTCCTTCCACGATTCCCTATCCTGGGCCTATTCATCCAAGAAAGTGTCCAGCTCATCTCGCCACCTTTTGCTTAGTCTGCCCCGAGGTGTTTTGGCGGTTGTTTGCCATTGAGTTGCTGTGATTGCCCAGAGATCGTATGACATGTGGCGGACGTGAATAGAATCATATAAGCGTAAATACGATTAGAATTGAAAGATAATTATGAAAGAACATCTTACTAAAGCATGTTGGTAGACGTCACCCACATTTGCGTCTTCAATGGACTATAAAAATACGAGCCTAAAAATCCAAGTCTTTCTCCAGCTTTGGCTGCAATTTTAGGTCTAGTGTCTTTGAGGTCATCCTGTTAAAATAATCATTCAATCAATCAATCAAATCAGCCCGTTTCTCCCCACTGCTGGGTATATGCCTCCCTTTTTCGCGCCATTCACTACGGTCCTGCGCCAGTCTTACCCATAGCGGCCCTGTTGATCTGACGATGTCATCTGCCCAGCGAGCGGGTGGTCGGCCCACTGATCGACTATTTACATTACTTATTTTTGTAAGTGTTTAATCAGTATGATATTAATTGAAAAAAAAAGCTTATATTGCGTTATAATAAAACAGTGGCCCAGCAGGATTTGAATTACTAATGTATTAAAGTACCCTAAAATATGTGGAAGGGGTTGATGGCTGGCACATGCGTTGAGACCTGTGTGAAGGTGCTGCTGTGATGGCCGGTCATGTCATGCGGATCCCATCAAACTAAGCATTTCACTTCTTTGTTTCCCATTTGCTTGCCTTACTTTTTCCTGGATATTGTGGGGTCAAATTTTTATTATTTATTTATGGATAGCTGTTTTGAAATATTAATTTGATTATATGTTTCTGTGTTTATGCCTGAGATTTGTAAAACTTAAATTAAAAAGAGCAACCCTACAGAGTTTCTTGCTAGGTTCTTCTCTGGGGAAACTGCACTCTTGCGAATCTAGCATTAACTTTAAAAAATGACCCGTCTTAAGTGTTGTCAAAACCTACAGGATTAAATGATTTTCATTTCATTTCATTACCTAAAATTGCTTAAAGTTTTTGGGATATGTTGCTGTAAAAGACTAAAATTAAAAATAATAAGTGATTTTTATTATGCCTGCATGGGTAGCGTGAAAACCAGATGAGGTCGTTGCGGTGTTGATGTCAGAAGTGGCCATTTTATTATCATCGTTGTCGTCACTTTCATCATCTTTTGAATCAGAACCATCATCCCCTATGTAAGTCTATAAGTCAACATACGTAACCGCGTGCGAAAGACTCTTTCAAGAATGAAACGATAAATAGCCCTAGTACTTTCATGCGTAAGTGTACCCATGCGCGAACACATGACTTTCAATTGTTTCTACAGTGCATTTTACGTGGCGTGACCTGTACTTACTTTTTTAAGATAGGTACAAACAAATAAAATCAACTCACCGTCTGAACAAAATGTAAAACATGTTCCTTATGCTGTATAAACGTGCATTTCTCTAAACCAAGCAGAAACAGTGACTCTCTTGATCTTGTGTATTGCAGCCATAACGCATCATCTTCAGCGTCCGAGATCTTTTCTTCAAATGATATTGTACTCATTGCTAAAATGTAAGAATACTATAAATAAATAGGTGTTCATAATTTTTAATAATAATAATATAATTTAATTTAGTGTATACGTTTTAGAAATAGCTCTATGTACTTATTACATTGTAATTGATCTCATTTAGAATTAAGTTCCAAAAAACTGTTTGGATCGTAGCAAGTGGAAGGAAGCGGTCTCTTATACCCCAATGGGAGAGAGGCGTGACGGACATGTATGTATACCTATACAGTATGTATGTATGTAGAATAAAGCTCGTAGTTGCATTACATTATATTGCCGTGCCCTAGTCAGGGTCTATAGCTTGTACTTTAATAATTATTATAAGACCTATATAAAACTATTAGTTTGCAATCAACATTTGAGTATTAAGTATTGAAATTTTAGTAATATAATCACTTGGAACTTGCGTAATATACAAATGGACTTAATATTACTACGCAATTCTATGTTGAAGATAATTAATTTTTGATCATGACATGACTTCCTCTTAAATATTTCTTATCATCTAACTGTTTATTAATTTTTTTTGTGCTTATATAGCTTCTTTAAGACAAGTATAACAAAATTACCTTCAAAACAATATCACAAAATAATCCACAGGGAAATTATTTCACAAAATTATTTGGCGCGTCAAATATTGCTGTGCTTTAAAATTCTGTCATAAAAATGATGTTTCTGATATCTGTCAACAAGTAAAAATATCTACGAATCTATGATTATTTTTATAGGATTTATTATACTAGAAATAGATTGTATTCTTAAGATTATGGCGGACCGTATGGCAGACACATACAGAAGAATACAGAAACCTATGAATATAAAATATGTTTATTTCACCGGTCACGTCTGCCGCATGCCGAACGATCACTGGGCAATCACAGCACCCCAATGGCAACCTACAGCCAAAAGACCTCGCGGCAGACCACGAAAAAGGTGGCGAGACGAGCTGAACGCCTTCTTGGATGTCTGGGCAGAGGCGGCCCAGGATAGGGAATCATGAAAGAAGAGAAGAGAGGCCTTTGCCCAGCAGTGGGACAGCAATGACTAGATAAGTATAAGTTACCCAGGATTGGGATACTAATTACTAAATTAAATGAGATTAAGTTAATATATTATGAATGTAGAAACTAGATCTCATGCATAAAAACAACGCGCGCCTACAAACTTATAGTGCACAAAGTCGTACCGCAGTGAACAGTCTTTGCTCGAAGACCACCGACAAGTTGCCAAATCCTTTAAAAAGACACATAAAACTGATACAAAAGACAAAAACCAAATTAAATCCAAACCCTCCAGCTTCTATGTTACTACAAACTAAAGCACGAAATACAAACAGTAACCGATTCTTCCACACTGCATACCCTGCACTATTCAAAATTCAACTCGGTTTTTTACAAATTGGTCTCGCACGTGGCGTTCAAAAAAGGACCAGAACGTCAATTGAATTCTCCAAAACGAACCGATGTGGCATCGTAATTTTTTATCGTCCATCCCTTGGGTGCGTTTACTGGCTCCACCACGTGTGCTGCCAAAAATAACGGCTATTTCATGCTTGATAAAACCTAAAATTCGCCGGCAATTTAGATGAACAAATTGGCGAGATTATGAAAAAAAATACTGACAATATTTTCTTTGGATATTCCGAATAATCATGGACTTTTCCGCTTCGAATCGAGTTGGTTGGATATACTGTTGTGATAGTAGACTGAAGTTGCAATAGAACTTATTAGATTAGAGGTTGGTTAGCCAGGTTTTGGCTTATGTGTATTACCTTAGCCCAAACCTTAGCTATTTATGTTGAAATTCTTCTTTTGATGTAACGAACGAAGGTGTCATTTCTACCATTCATAAAAAATACAGCTATGTTTGAGTCCGTCTCTGGAAAAAAGGGTTTCGTACAATTAAACACTCACTTTATTAAATATTTATTAAAGTGACACACTTTATTAAATGAGTGTTAGTACCTATTTTATACAGTAACAATAAAAACACATCTTAATTGCGAAGATTTCTCTAACTATTTTAGTCTTAATTGTCTGCTGACAGACGAAGGGATAGAAGCGCAGTGGTCCTATATCAACCGACTTCAAACTATAAAAGAAGGAAGTTCTCAATTTGGCTATTATATTTGCTACGGAACCCCTTAAAATCCCCATGAATGTTGCAAAGCCGCTAGGTACCTATATCACGAAGTGTCTGAGTGTAAATCGCGCGTCCGTGAACAAGGTTTTGTATTCAAACTTTAGCAATTACGTAAGTCAGGATTAAAGTTTAGTTGGGAACTTTCAAAACGGGATAGATGGTTACCGTTGGAAACATACGGGCTAGTAAAACAGTGAGCATGTACACTTTCATCGTCATCATCATGTCAGCTTATGGACGTCCACTAGACAAAAGCCTCCTCCAAGGATCTCCACAATGACCGGTCTTGCGCTGCCCACATACAACGGCTTCCAGCTACTTTAACCAAATCGTCAGTCCACCTTGTTGGAACACTTTAGGTACTATAAAAGGCACACTGTGTCCGTCAGATTATCTGCAATAAAAATCTATGTGGAAAATAAACTAGTCAATTGTGCTGGAAAATCTTTGGATAGGCCTATGCTCAGCAATCAAATGGGAAACTATATGCTGAAAAGGTGATGGATGATGATGGAAAATGAAAATGAAAAGTGTTTATTCAAAAATAGGCAAAATTGCACTTTTTTGATCTAAAACTACTGCTGGTTCACTACCTGTATAGCCGAGAGGAAGAAAACGGCAAGAAACCTTCGGCACAGGGCCCTACGTTATGTCCAATATCTTTTTTTTTTAAATAATTTACATGTTGGTATGAATGTTGCCAAAATGTAGTTGGGCGCTGTGTCCATTACGAGAAAGCCTAGTGCTAAGTTTTCCGCTTCATTTTGGTGATGTTCATTGTAGGTAGGTATGCATTCAAGAAAGATTGATACTTAAGTGATTACTATTTGAAAATAAAATTTTACCAAGCTTAAAAACTATATGATAAAAACTACCTTCCTAATGGGATTAGCTCACTATAGAGCCGTGTTGTATGTTTACAAAGTGCCAAAGTACTAGTGCAAACTCAACAATCACACTTTACTAGTTTTTAAGTGCGACTTTTGCTTGCGATTACACAGTTTATCTTATTGTTGCATTTTGTAAGTTTGCTTTTTAACTTGTTAAATAAATGAAAACATTTATTTGTTTATCTTTTAAACTCCGTATGCTATCAGCCAACACTGCAAACTACTAATACTAGCTTTTGTGCATTAATGATTGAACCACATTAAGAATTTGATATTTAACATGAAATCGAAACACATATTTCAAGAAATCGTTGAACATAGAGGCAGTTCAATGCGAAAAGCTTTATAAAATTGACAATTCTCGCTATGAGAGTGATCACTCTCATACTCTAATACTACTAGAGTAGGCTCGTACTCCTATAGTGGGGACGTTAAAACGGCTGATAAGGAAGGAGGACTCCCGCTGCTGAGAATAAACAAATACAATTAAATATACTTCAAAATAAACCTTAAAACCAGATAACATAAACGACCGAGTCCTCATTAAGCGCTGATAATTCTATCTGCTAAGTAGAGTATGATTACATAAGCAATTAAATAAGACGATTATCATAAAACATCTGGCTACACACCCCGGGGAGTGACCGCAGTCAAAGGGAATCTGACGTTAAAATCTAAGGGGCGGTCCAAACTTTAAGATTATTTTGAGATAAACTTTTTTTTTTGGACAATGGCTTGAGAAGTTGCTGATAAAGTAAAAAATGACACCTAAGTAGGTACTCGTAGATGTAAGACACTTGTTTTGTGGGAAGGGTGGCATTTTTTGACCCAAAGTGTTCTTTTTAGCAATCAGTTGATAACGATCATTTTATGTAGCCAAATTTTAAAAAATGCGTTTACTTTTGAGCTATATTGAACTTTATCCTAAAAGTAATAGAATTTCCGACACAACCACAGACTGGTTTTTAAATCTATGGACACAACTTCAAATATTCCCTTAAAACATTTATCTAAATATAGGTAAATTTTTCGGCGAGGCAAAACACTAACTCATGAAATTTCTCTTGCTCCTAGAGATAGCTTCTTGGACTTGTCCTTATCAAGTTCCAGTATATTTTTTTCTTTGTTTTATATTAAACAAACCAAGTTCAAAAGATCCAAACCTTCTATAACTTCAACCAAACATCCAAAGATATTAGCTGTACAAGGTAGCTAGATTATCATTCCCTTAAGGGAGCTCCTCTTAATTGAGTTTAATACTGCCGTTTTGTCCGGCGATGTTGCAAAGATTTTTTGCCTCTTAGTTAGAAGGGCTTTAAGAATAATTTCATGTTCGTTCTTTAGAGGTTCTTTACTCAGTTATTTATGAAGCTTGTTAATTTGTCATAAGAAATACTTGAAATGAGTAGGTACTTGGAAATTATTTTATCAGAATTTAGTACCCTATTTTCACATTGCCTAGCATTGTTTAACTCTTTGTTTAACTGCAGGGGCCCAAGTCTGCTAATTTAAAATAGCCTCTGTTATATCGGCAGGATATTAATGGCATTTTTTGACATATTTGGTATTCTGCTAAACAATGGCTTTCACTGATTGCGACCAAATGTGTCAAAAATGCCGTACACTCTGTCGACACGCAAATGAGAATATGGTAAATTAGAAGACTTGGGTTTTGACCGTCGGGCAACCGCTTAGCTCACTTTGACCGTCGGGCAACCGCTTAGCTCACTTTGACCGTCGGGCAACCGCTTAGCTCACTTTGACCGTCGGGCAACCGCTTAGCTCACTTTGACCGTCGGGCAACCGCTTAGCTCACTTTGACCGTCGGGCAACCGCTTAGCTCACTTTGACCGTCGGGCAACCGCTTAGCTCACTTTGACCGCCGGGCAACCGCTTAGCTCACTTTGACCGCCGGGCGACCGCTTAGCTCACTTTGACCGCCGGGCGACCGCTTAGCTCACTTTGACCGCCGGGCAACCGCTTAGCTCACTTTGACCGCCGGGCGACCGCTTAGCTCACTTTGACCGTCGGGCAACCGCTTAGCTCACTTTGACCGCCGGGCAACCGCTTAGCTCACTTTGACCGCCGGGCAACCGCTTAGCTCACTTTGACCGCCGGGCAACCGCTTAGCTCACTTTGACCGCCGGGCAACCGCTTAGCTCACTTTGACCGTCGGTCAACTACTTAGGAACGGTTTGACTACCGGTCAACTTCCTAGAACCTGGGACTCAAGTCTTCTAATTTACCATATTCTCATTTGCGTGTCGACACAGTGTACGGCATTTTTGACACATTTAGTCGCAATCAGTGAAAGCCATTGTTTAGCAGAATACCAAATCTATCAAAAAATAACATTGACACTCTGCCGATACACAACTGAGGCTATTTTAAATTAGCAGACTTGCTCCCCTGGTCAATTTATTTAGCCTGTTTTGACCGCTGGGCAACCGCTTAGCCATCTAGAACGGTGTGACCACCGGTCAACATCCTAGAACTGTTTGATCGCCGTTTAACCGCTAGAGCGTTAATACGAATGAAATAAAAAGATTCCATATGCACGCCAGTTAGCGTAGTCGGTAGTGAGTCTGCCTCATACGCACGAGTCGCGGGTTCGATCCCCGCCGGTTAACAAACATTTGTGTGATGAGCATAAATGTTTATTCCGTGTCTGGGTGTTATATATTTATCTATGTAAATTTATCAGTCCCTGATACCCATTGTACAGGATTTGCCTAGTTTGAGGTCAGGTGACCGTGTGTGAAATTTCCCCCAATATTTATATTTATTTATATTTATAATTAAGCCTATTTTAAATTAGTAGACTTGGGCCCTTGGTCAACCGCTTAACCGCTAGAGCGTTAATACGAATGAAATAATATTCCATATCCTGTGATTGTACTTATCACACGACCATTTCATAATTTCAACAATTGAAAACAATAACACGCACTTGTATAATAATAACATCGTGTTTGTAAGGATAATGGGTTGTAAATTAACATAGGATTCCCAAGAGGTAGTTAACGAGGCCTACCATGGAAATATTCGCAAAATTACTCCGTATATATTTACATATCTGAAGGGAATTGTGGAATTTGTATAGGATGTTGCTAAAATTATGTTGTTTTTTATTTTTACCCTTTTCAATTGTCGTGTTCTTTTTTTACTCGAGGTTCTGAAAAAGTTTGAACAATGTTCGAATTTTGGGTTTTAATCACAGACACGTTTAAAACCCAAAATTCGAATATGGTTCTATATAGTCTGTGGTTTTAACGGAATGTCAAATTTTACATACAATCTTTCACGCCTCTTTCGCATTGGGGGTACGTAGAAACCAGTTCCCTCTACTATTTAGTAATTTGTGCCCCTTTTGCTACAATCCTTACTAAGTTTTAGGTTTAGGATACTCTTGACTTAATCTTTCTTTCTTTTTTTTTTCTTTCATGTTCTTATCTTATCTTATCTTATCTAGCCGTTGTTGGCCAACTGCTGGGCAAAGCTCTCCTCCTTCTCCATTATTTCCTATCCTGAGCCGCCTCTGCCTAGTCGTTCGTGAAGGTGTCCAGTTCATCTCGTCACCTTTTCCGTGGTCTGACGCGAGGTTTTTTGGCGGTTGGTTGCCATTGGGTTGTTGTGATTGCCCAGAGATCGTTCGGCAGACATGACCGGATCAAACCCACTATTGCTTGGCAGCTGTCCTTACCACATCAACAATACGTGTCCTGAATTGCAGTATGGTGTTTCCTATTTTATCAGTAAGATTCACACCAAGCATACTGCGCTCCATAGCGCGTTGGCAAACCCCGAGTCGAGACCTTTGTACTTCAGTCAAAGACCAAGTTTGATAATAGATTTAAATATTGTTTCTATATTTTTCTTATCTCTATGTATTATTATATATCAACCTTTATTTACATACAAGGACTACGAGTTATATTTTTACAGTTATTCACAGTTATTTATATTTTTACCGTTTTCAACATCAAACGTACCTACGAAGGGACTTTTCCGTTCGAATAATTTTCTTGAACAAAATTCGAACTTATTCCTATGCGAATGAATATGTTATGCGTGAAAAGGATCAGTCAATTGGGAAAAGGTATCGGGAATAAAGAAATGAGAAATGATTAAAATAGCTTATGGAGAACGTGTATGTAAAATTAATTTTAGATATCATACGATATTCGATGTCATATCAGGTGATCAAACGGACGGCAAAGAATAGAGCAAAGTGGCGAAGACTCTGCTGGCAAGAGTATTTTTCATGTAAGTATGTTGATGTCGTTATCCGTTCAAAGCATAATATTTTTCTACCCTCTCCTTTTTAAGCATTAAATGAAACTTTTGTTATTAAAAAATACAATCCTACAATCAATACAAACTGTGTACTGTTAATTTTAAACTAATTAAAACTTGTTGCAAATATTTTATTGGTCTTATGTCCATAATACCTAAATCTTTCTTTTAATTGAATTTAATAAAACATTCAGATTTTAAACAAGCAAAAGTAGTAAAAGCTTAGAGTATTTATTACAGTAAAGAGTTTAAACATTTTTATTTTGAGAATTTGAGATTTTCAGAACAACTATTGGGCACCAATAGTAAGCGCCACCTAGCGGCTATCTTTTGAACTACAATATCAGTGAGTAACCTCACTTTGGGTTTAACGTTGTGAAATATATTGAAAGCAACTGTTTTAAGGGCCTGAAAGTTCAGGATGTATGTTACAGATTGCTCTAGCAGCGAAAACGAGTACCTACAGGCTTTATTTATACCTTCAAGCTATGCTTTCAAGTTACCTCAATGATATTATATATATACTAGGTGCAGATATGTTATATGCGCGCACATTTTGAAGACTGTAAATAGACCTATTTAAGACAACTTGTAGCTAGTCTTAGTTAGTCTGAAGACATTTGGAGTATGATCTGAAGTGCTGTCATTCATGTCATTGTAATCATTGTTCGGCACAGATTTAAAACGCCAATCACTATAAAGGTAACATATCTGTACCTATAAAAAATCATTGAGTTACCTACATAGAAAATCGGAAAACTTACTTTTGAAACAGGTATGTATTAGTCTCGATTAGTTAATTCAAACAAAACTTTTTTTTAAATATTATTTAATGCCTGCCTACCTACATAATAAAATAAAAATTAGGGAGAAATTAAGTAGTTTGTTAACTTAAAAGTCTAACTACAAACAGTAAGGTCCAAAATTAAAAAAAAAAAAAAACGAATTAAGAACCACTTCCTTTAGTCGAAGTCGGTTAATAAACCAGGGTACTTCAAAGTGTTTCAGCGTGTCCACTTAATCCTGAGCCCTTTGACAGCATTAATTACTCGAGAAATTACTTTCTTTAACAAGTACAGACGGGTCTTGTAATTATTGTATAGTTTTAATTGACTTGTAAAAGTCTATCTACACACATCCGGGCCGTGTCCGGGACGTGTCAGGGAAAAAATATCGTTCCATACATTTTTTATGGATTCGTTCACACACGTTGTCATGATGATATTTTTTCCCGGACAAACTTGTAAGTCGGTCCACTTTTTTATTAGGTAGATACCTTATTAATTAAGTAGTTACACAAATTAATTTATTTTGTAAAATTGTATTATGGGTCCATGTAGCCTGCAATTCGTCTAATTATTAATTAATTAGACGAAATTGTGTTCGGCTCATGCTCAGCTCGTGCTTTACTTACCAGCTTAAAATATTTTATAGGTGTGTAATAGTATGTTACGTAGAATTGTTTAAAGAAAGACTAAATCAGGAGTACCTAAACCTACTAATAATAGATAAAGTGAAGGAAGTGTGTTTGGATTATAGCAAGTGGAAGTAACTTTACCTTCCTCCATAGAATTGAGGCGTTACAGTAGTTACTTAGGTATGAACACAATTTTCCGAATTAAATATAAGAATAAATAAATTATGAAACTAGAAAACCCCATTAAAATACCCTCGCAACGTGAATGCAGGCTAATAAACAACAAAAAACGAACTAAGCTAAGTTTAAGTCTTGAGAAAAGGGTTCCGTAGCTAAGTAAATTTTCATATGAACGTGACGAAGAAGAGTGGCGACGAATTTTATTCATCAGTTTTCAGTGGTCAAGAGCATTAAATTACCTTAATGAAAATACATATTGGTGTGCAAACAAACCATTGAATAGGTACAATAAAAAGTCATATCTTTGTCAAGACAAGTACTTTATAGCAGTGTTTTTCAAACTGTTGGTCGCGACCCCCAGGGGGATTGCGATGCCCTACTCGGGGGGTCACCAGCAAAGATAAAACGGCAAAATTCCCAACTAAGTACAATGAATACACAATTTTTGTGATTAACCAACTGACCTCGTACTTACTATCAAAACCCTCGCGGTTTTTTGCGTAATCTTGACAAATAGTTTATGTAAGTACCAATAAAAGGGGGTCGCTAAAAATTTTCAACCCGTAAAGGGGTCGCGATATCTAAAAGTTTGAAAATCACTGCTTTATAATGTATACCTAAGAACATATTCGAACTGTATAAACAGTAAGGAATAATATAATAATAATAATATATATAATATTTTATCCATAAGGATAAAATTGCCATGCAGTTATCTTACTTGATGTTTATCAAAATCTTGATATAACCGACCGGTTTTTCCACCCAAACCAGCGGAACCCTACACCATCCTCTTCAAAGACTTATAATAAATTGCCCTGCGCCTCTAGTAAAGGGTTGATCATTGTTAGAAAACTCTTTTGTGTCAGTTTATTTACGTTACTTTCTGTGGTTTTGTATAGTAAACCACACATATACCTGAACCCGGACTTTCTAAAATGTAAATGCACTTTTTACTCGGATACAAAAGGACGATGACTACATTTAAAAAATTGCATTATAATTAGTCCGTCTTTTAAGTTAATAAAAAATATTGAAAAAACATTTTTTACCGGATGAAATACATAAAGAAGTCATAATTGACGTCACTACTAGCTAAAATATGGGTTCGAATCCTGGTGCGGGCACGTACCTCTGAGTTTATTTCTCATGTACGTATCAATTTATTCGATTACCACTTGCTAACGGTGAAGGAAAACATCGTGAGGAAACCTGCATACACCAGAGAAGAAATTCGAAGATGTATGTGAAATCCACCAACCCGCACTTGGCCAGCGTGGTGGATTACGGCCTAATCACTCTCTGTATGAGAGTAGGCTCGTGCCCCTCGGTGGGGACATATATGGGCTGATAACGACGACTAGCTAAAAAATCGTACATAAGCGTAATGTCACGAGCAACTTTAACCGAGTGTATCTTTGTCATTTTTAGTTTAAGAACAAAAAAAATACGTACTTCCAACATTTTAAAATAATATTTGTGATGGACTTAAAACATTTTTTTAGTCATCGTGCCTATGTACTCTGCTGCAAAAGCGCCAACTTAACTCTTTCGAAGATGGCTCTATGTGTGTGTCAGTTATGTTAGGATAGATGGCGCTGTTGTTATTTTATTTTGGAGGGTCAGGTAAATCTGTTGCTTACTGTACTACAAACTTTATACGGAAGTTTTGGTGACAATATTTCATGTAGCTGAATAAACGATTTTTTCTCGCGCGAGAATTATGCTTGAGTTACTATGAAGGGTTGTGGAAAATGATAATAAAGTACAGGTAAATGACATCGATGGGAAATGACCTAGGTCACTCAAAGGTAGTCAACGTGTCGCTTAAAGGTAGTAAACATAACGCTTAAAGGTAGTCAACTTGTCGCTTAAAGGTAGTCAACTTGTCGCCTAAAGGTAGTCAACATGTCGCTTAAAGGTAGTCAAAACGTCGCTTAAAGGTAGTCAACATCTCGCTTAAAGGTAGTCAACATGTCGCTTAAAGGTAGTCAACATAAAGGTAGTCAACATGTCGCTTAAAGGTAGTCAACATGTCGCTTAAAGGTAGTCAACATCTCGCTTAAAGGTAGTCAATATGTCGCTTAAAGGTAGTCAACATGTCGCTTAAAGGTAGTCAACATGTCGCTTAAAGGTAGTCAACATGTCGCTTAAAGGTAGTCAACATGTCGCTTAAAGGTAGTCAACTTGTCGCTTAAAGGTAGTCAACATGTCGCTTTAAGGTAGTAAACATAACGCTTAAAGGTAGTCAACTTGTCGCTTAAAGGTAGTCAACATGTCGCTTTAAGGTAGTAAACATAACGCTTAAAGGTAGTCAACTTGTCGCTTAAAGGTAGTCAACATGTCGCATAAAGGTAGTAAACATGGTATTGTTTTCGATAGCTAGCTAAGCTATATGTAGATGTCAATGTTTCACTTTTGGGCAAAGTCCTCTCTCCTCTTTCTCCACGATTCTTTAGGTATCCTGAGTCGCCTCTGCCTAGACGTCCTTTATATAAATGTTTCAGTCTATGAAGAGTCATAATAAATCTGTCCAGAAAACTGACCAAATGAACTTATGACGTGACGTAATTTACTTCCTACTAAAATTATAAATGGCAATGTTTGTGCTGATGTATGGATTTCAGGATGTTTATAACACTTTCTCGCAATAACTACCAAACTAATTGTTATGAAACCATACAATATTGTAGCTTGCACATCAGAATAACACATATGCTATATAATTTTAAGATATTGTGTAAATTTTCTGAGATATGACGGTTAATGCATAACTACAGCATACTTGCAACCCTGTTTGCATCACAAAAACAGGTGCAATGTTTTATTCTTGTTCTATGCATTGTTACGTTTCAAGCGTTTTCCGCGCTTTTGTTTGTGAACAATGCTTTGGAAAGCAACAATTTTTGCTACTTACCACTTGGTGTTATAATTTATACTAGTGTTTTAAAAGGATTTAAAGAAAGAATTTTGAGGCTTTTCTGTATAGAATGAGTACTTTGAGCGCTTGAAAATAAAGACTAACATTTTAAAATAGTTTTAATGCAACACTTTTGGTGATGCCTGTAATTAACGCATATGTTTTCTAGAATTTATTTATTTACTAGGGGCTGTCCGTGACTTCGTACGCATTTATCGTCATATCTTGGAAAAAATCATGATATCTCAAAATAATATAGCCTATGTGTTATTCTGATACATAAACTACAATATTGCCAAATTTCATCAAAATCTGTTCAATGGTTATTACGTGATGAAGTAACAAACATGCATCCATCGATCCATCCATCCATCGGCACAAACATTGACATTTATAATTATTAATAGGATATAGAAAAATGTTTATTTTAATAAAAAAATATCGATTGTGGTTTGTATGAAAGCCAGTTGATCCGCAATTTTAGCGCGGTTTCATAACATTATTGGTACGTTACACCGCAACCACAGATAGATATTAAGTAATATTTACTTTTTTACTAAAAAACATGCTTAAAAGAAAAGGTTATCTGAGAAATAACTCAAAGTACGGGTAGCATGTCTCTCAATGTAGGTCAAAACAAGACAGCTCAACAAACAACCGTAATTTAAAACTAACAATTCTATTCGAAAGTTTCCCTTGAAAAATTACTCGGATATCTCCAATGACAAACAGTTAGCCAGCGTAGCAACACATCACTCTCTCAAGTTTTCACTTAAAATAGTTTGAAAAAGTTCCCTAAAATGTTAAAACTAAAGCCAAAACAGATAACGTCGATTTACGAGAGGAATATAAATCGTACCCCAGCAGTTGGGCGAGATTGCTTCCCTTACTATAAACTTTCTTTTTATTTACAACTGAGAGAACTGAGGTAATATATAGCTGAGACGATAGATGGCGCTGTATATTGGAATTTGTACTTTGAATAGTTGAATACTATTCAAAGTACAAAAAACATCTGGTATTAAAAAAGCCGCTTTTTATATTTATTTTTAAATTTCTTTATCCTTTCTTCTAACTAAAGATTATTAATAGTGTTAGCTATACGTTAATTAGAGTATTTATTTAATGAATAATTGCATTTGTTTATTACTCTGGCATTATTTTACTACGGTTACCCAAACCCAAAGGTACCCAAAGGGTGAAAACGGGACCCTATTACTGAGACTTGGCTGTCCGTCTGTCTGTCTGTCTGTCTGTCCGTCCGTCCGTCTGCCACCAGGCTGTATCTCATGAACCGTTATAGCTAGAGCGTTGAAATTTTCACAAATGATGTAATTCCGTTGCCGCTATTACAAAAAATATTAAAGTAGAATTATAATCAAGGGGGGCTCCCATACAAAAAACGTGATTTTTAGTCTTTTTTGCTCGATATCAATAGTGAATGGTACGGAATCCTTCCTGCTGGAGTCCAACTCGCATATGGCCGGTTTTTTTACTTCTTGTGCAATTTTTAACACTGGCATTATTGCAGATTTTTTTTGTCTAATAGTAAAAAATACGATTACCTACGACGACAATATTTTTATAGGAAACATAGAAACGCAATAACTCAAATTCAACCCTATTAATGAAGTTACATAAACAAACGTATCACAAACACGTGTATTATTGGGACCCAAAAGTTATAATACAATTATTTATTGGGTTTCTTGCTGTTTCTTGTCAGTAACAATATAATTTCTCGAGTAACAGAGCCCATAGAGATCAAATAATGTCTTTGTGGACCCAAACATGTAAACAAGTCGATTTCATACGACAATACCTAAATAGGTACCGCCTTAAACACGTGTAACATGGCTCCCACATATAAACGGGTGTTTCTTCGATTTGGGATTCTTTAGTTGATTCCACTGGTAAAATTTAAACATTATTTTATTTTTAAATTGAGAATAAAATTACAAATTAGAGAGGTCTATAAACAAATATTTTGAATAGGCACTCATTTCTTATGTATGGATCCAAAGATATTTGATGTTAAAAATTTACGCCCAGGGGAATCAATAATAATGCAATATAAAGTATAAAAAAGTTTCATTTTGTTAAATAAAATTAAAAACAGTTAATTAACAGTTAACGTACCTTCGAATTTAGGCTTTAAAATGTTATTGGGTATTAATACAAGTTGCTGTGAAGTTGCTAATTCAAAATCTTTAAATAGGTGACCGAGCTTTGAAACGTCCTCCCTTAATGTGGAAAACTGTTTTTTTAATAATATCAAACATTATTACACATAACGCTATTTTTAGAAATCAATATAAACCGTTATTTAAGCAAACTGTATGATTTTATTAGTATGGTCTGGTCATTAAACCAGTGGAATCAAGCCAGTGGAATCAAGAAATATCGGTTTTTTGTCGTTTTACATAAATTGGATTTAACTAGCGTAATGATGTTTCCAGGCTAGATAATGGGCACCCATGCGCTTATTCATAGCTATATCAAGCTAGTCTTGTAGTACAACATTAATAAGAAAACATGAACATAGTAATCAATGATCGTACAGAACAAAGCCAGGGGAATCAGATACTTATCTTTGTATTTCGTGAATGGTACAACTTCACGCATAATCTACCCTCTCGATACATAAAATGCATCTCACAGTTCGCGTGAAAATAGGCAGCGCCTATCCAAATGGCTCGACTAGGGTCGTATGCGCGATTTAGTGACGTGCCAAGGTAATCACACTTTAGTGCCGGACAAAATTAAAATGACTCGAGAAATTTAGTTAATTGTAAAATATGTGTAAAATTTATTATGATGCGTAATAATTAACTATTCTATAATAAAATAAAAACATGTATGAATCTTTAAGTATATATGATAAAAAGATTTTTAAGGTTTTCTGAATAAATCGGGAGAGCGGACACGTCAGTGGAATCAATTTTTAGGGCTTTGAACTATTTTTTAAATACCTTTCGATTTGAATTCATGTATTATTTTTATTTTCCCAAGTAGATAACACCTAAATCTATAGTTTAAAACATATTTTATTGACTTTATAATTTGAAACGTAGGATTTAAGCCCCCGGACATCAAAATTCTCGATTCTGAAGATTCACCCAAACACGACACCGTCGTTGACGACCTCGTGTCGTGATAGGATGCCGCGTCTCGTGGAAATCTACGACACATATCGGTAGAATCTTAATAAAGGTGTCACAAATAAATATTCATTCATTCATTCAGTCAGCTTATGGACGTCCACTGCTGGACTAAAGCCTCCCCCTACGGATCTCCACAACGACCGGTCTTGCGCTGCCCACATCCAACGGTTCCCAGCGACTTTAACCAAGTCGTCAGTCCACCTTGTCGGAGGCCTTCCCACACTGTGTTGTCCGGTGCGTGGTCTCCACTCGAGAACCTTTCTGCCCCATCGTCCATCGGTTCTGCGAGCGATGTGCCCCGCCCACTGCCACTTATGGTTTGCGATTCTTCGAGCTATGTCAGTGACCTTGGTTCTTCTGCGGATCTTATCATTTCTGATGTGATCAGGCAGAGAAACTCCGAGTCGTGTCGTGAAACGACGCCGCATCGTTGTACGGCAGTACGTCGCATTGTGTTTATGTGTGGGAGCCCTAAAAGGAGGGAGTACTTATATTGAAAATAGTAGCGATATACGTATAGATGTTGTCGACGTAAGAGAAGTTTATAGAGATGTTATTTTCGGCTTCCAATAAAATGTTAAAGCTGAGAGGCACAAACACAATCAAATGACATTACTGCTAGTCTTACTTATTTTTTATTTAGTTCAAGGTCTTATATTAATCTCGATTCGATTCGAAGTATAAAATAAATTTTATCAAGGTATACTTCTAGGCTATAACTGAGTTCAAACTAAATAAGTTCTGTACTGTACCATATGCAATGCAAATAAACTCATTCATTCATTCATAACGATCCAACAAAATAAAAGAACCTACCTATGAATTTATAGAACAGAAAAAGCCATTCAATTAATAAGTAGGCTTTTTCATATTTAAGTATATTTGAAGGTGTATAACGAATAACGATTTTGTCATCTGATCCGTAAGATTTATGCCAGCATTAAATATGCAAAATTAAAATTGAACGCCACGCCTCGATGCTCAAAATTCCAAAATCAAAACGCAAAAAATATCATTAAAAAAAAGTAGACACATTATTGGCAGCGAAAATCGTTTTCTGAAGAGCTATTACGACAATACCAGGGCAACATATCACATAGGAAGTGCCCTCGAAAACAAATATAGGTCATCTGTAGGCCACTCGAACGGGCGGGGTACAAACGTTTTTGGGTATTCGGGTAACGTTTATATCCTCAAATGTACCTTTGTAATCGCAGATGGATTAGAACCAGTTTAATGAGAGCTCTTGACTTCTTCGAGGCTCTTGAGTTTCTTATGAGTTGCTGTTTTGTTGACTTTTAAATGTTCATGTGCGTTTTGGGTTTTACGTACGTCATGTTTGCTGCGTGTTTGATTAAATTATAAAATTGGGCGGTTGAGCTGAAAATTGACAATGTTGATTTTAAATGGTTTAAAAGTAATGTTTGTTGTTTGAAATCTCAATACTACTTACTGTTTGACTGTTTAATGTGGATGAAGCGCGAGTAGTATATTTGGATCGTAGTAAGTAGAGGAAAGTGGTTTCTGTCTTCCCCGATGGGAAAGAGGCGTGACAGATACTTACTTGTGTATCTACTACCTATGTATTTTAAAATTTAAGCCTAGTTGTGAAACTTAAACTAACCACTAGATTATAATTTTTATGTAATATATTCACCAAATTACAAACTGAGTACTGACGCCTATTGTTTTTTCTATGTCTGTCTCGCTTGCGCTTGTGGATCTTATATATGACGTATCTTATATACCCATCTCTGTCAGTTACTCAATTTGTAATTTTAGTAGGTGCTATAGCGTAAAATCAAAGTAAATTACCATCATCATGTCAGCTTATGGACGTCCATTGCTGGGTAAAAGCTTCCCCCCAAAGATCTCCACAACGACAGGTCTTGCGCGGTCCACATCCATCGGCTTCCAGTGACTTTAACCTAGTCATCAGTCCACCTTGTTGGAGGCCTCCCCACAAGTAAATAAATCAGCAAAATTATATAACTTAGCATGCAAAAAGCGAAAAGTTGTTTAAATTAATTCTCTAGCAAGATAAAACGCTACCAACTTTCCATTTGCAGTAAAAAAGTTCTGAAATTGAATTAACTGTGGCACAATTGAAATTGTCTTTTTGAATTAGCTGTGAACAATTCAGCAGTTCCTCGGCTTGTTTTTATCTGTTTCTTTGCCATTTTGAATTAATATTATTACTTCCTGAACAATGCTATGGAAATTCTGTAACTATCTTGTGGTATCTCAAAGTCAAAGTCAAAGTCAAAAATATATTTATTTCATAGGCACAAAAAATGCTCTAGAAACCGTTACATTGCTTATTAAAATATACTTTTTTTAAGCTAGTGCTAGATTCGCAAAGTCTTGTTCTTTGGCGTAGAGGGCTTGGATTGCAGTGACAGAAAATTTTAGCAAAAAATAGTCTATGACATAGACACATAGACTCTATGTGTTTCCTTGTCTAAGCCTTGCCGTTTGACAACTTACAGATTAAATTTATCTGACAGATATTTTATGCCTAAAACGTCATTTTTATGAAAGAGACATAGGTTTACCTGTCAGTTAAATTTAATCTGTAAGTGGTAGAACGAAATTTTAATATTGTTAACATTCATTAAAATCTATTCAGTGGTTTTTGCATGAAATAGTATCTTGTAATAAACTCTCACATCCATCCATCTATAATATTAATAGGAAGTAAGATTATATAGTCAACCTTATGTAACCAATATTTCGTAACGTTTTAATATAAATCATCAAACCTTTGATGTTGTTTTTGCTTCGGGGTCAGATTATTTGTAAACCACAAAGCGAAATTCAGTATGGTTATAAATTTGGACATTTTTTGCTCGTTTTTTGTGCCTTTTTACCGGATGCCCTCCGGCTGTTTGCTTATCGATTGGGTATTTAAAAGAACAGTTTAAAGAGAGTATTTTTGATTGGGTTATTTATTGAATATTTCATTAAAATGTTAACAATCCACGCTCAAAAATTACAGATAGTTACTATTTAAATAAATAGGTACCTGGGGCCCTAGTTATTTAAAATAGGTAATTCAAAATACGTTATTTAAAATAGCCTCAATTGTGTGACAGCAGAGTGTCAGTCGCATTTTTTGACGCATTGGTACATATTCTCCTGAACAATGCCTTACACATGCATACACTGATTGCGACCAAATGTGTCAAAAATGCCATTGACATTCTGAGACATTCTGAGACACAAAACTGAGGCTATTTTTTAATTAGCAGACTTTTGTATATTTGGAGAATATTAATACAAATAGATTTTTTATTTACAATATACAACTGCACGTTGAAAACCTAACTTAACCAACCAATGTACAATTTACCGACAATGTCTCGATTACTAGATCGATAGCATTACCTATCAAATGAATGAAATAGCACAAAAGGTAACCACAAATTTTCTTCCAAAAGAAACGTATTTATTTCGTTTTCACTTTGTGCTCTTGAATCCAGCGAATTAAGTTTGTCCGGAAATCTATCTTTTACTCCGAGTCTATTACAAAGTTCTTTGAAGCCAATAATTCCTCGTTCACGTCAACGTTAGCTAATCTTAAAGGGATTTACACATTGTTGGATTTCGACTGATAAATGTGGATGAAGCGAAAGAAGTGTGTGTTGGTTTGAAGAGGAGATAAGTTGTCTCTGTCTATTTTGATGGGAGAGAGATGTGACAGATGCCTCCCCCAAGGATCTTTACTGCCCACATCCAACGGCTTGCCGCGATTTTCACCAGGTCGTCTGTCGGCCTTGTTGGAGGCCTTCCCACACTGCGTCGCCACTCGAGAACCTTTCTGCCCCATCGTCCATCAATACTGCGAGAAATGCACCTATGTGTACACTTGGCCTATTTTACTCCCATGACTGCACTATACAAACCAGTGTGTGATACGCCTAATCCAAACTGCAGATGGTCAACCAGTAAATTGGAAACCCAATTTATCTTTGACGCCCGTTTTTACTTCTTCACTGAGTCTCGCCTTGAGCTGTAACGCTTTACGAAATTCGGAGGAGGTAATTTTGTCATTAATTTGTTTAAGGAACAAAAAAAATGATAATTAGGCAGACCTTTTTTTTACTTAAGTCATCTATCAAGCATAACACGGAGGTGTCAAGTTTTTAATACGTACTTAATGAAGTATGTTAGTATCTTGGAATTGTTGTCAAATATATATCTATCTTCATTCGACTTGGTGATTTGGTGGGGAAGGCCAAGACAAACGTACCTCGATCATATCGGGGACTTGTTCAAGAAAGGCCAAGTCAAGAGTTAAAACGACGGACAATGACGGACATGTATGAGTCAACTGATGACGGTGGATGAAGCGAAAGAAGTGTGTTTAGATCGTGTGGAAGGCAAGTGCAAGTGGAAGGAAATGGTCTCTGCATACCCTAATGGGAGAGAGGCGTGATGGATATGTATGTATGTACTTGGTGAAAGTGTTCTTGAGCGGTTACTGTGCTTGTTTTTTCTGGCTACATCACTTTCATGGTGCACAAATTTCAACTCCACAAGCCAAACACGGTTATGTTTACCACCAAAAAACCCTCAATGTAAACAAAAAAAAAAATAGCGAAATCTTTCCCTTAATGAGGACCCCAAACACTTGGCTATTTAAAAAATAACATGTTCATCAATCATTTCAGTCTTACGATCTTGTTGGTGAACTTCTTTTCTAACTTCAAACCAAAACATGTCTCTGAAGCTCTTTCCATCACAATAGGAATGATGACTATACATTCTTTTAAATCCATCACATAAATTATTTTAAAATATTCGACACGTATTTTTTCTTTTTTTCTCTTAAACTAAAAATGACAAAGATACACTGGGTTAAAGTTGCTCGTGACGTCACGCCTTAGTAAGATTTTTTACCTAGGAGTGACGTCATTAACGCCCACTCCGTAACTTTGAAGCTCTGTATATTTGTATTTATTTATGTATTTGATCAGGTAAAAAATGTGTTTCAAATAATATTTTTTACTAGCCTAAAAAACGGACTTTATTTTTATTTTTTATTTTCTGAATTTTTGAATGTAGTTATCATCCCTATTGATTCAACAATTTCACAATAATAATAATTCACAATTGAACAACAATTCTATAGAAAAAAATATTCTTAACTGAATGTAACAGAAAGTACCGCAAGGCAATCACAGTAATTACAAGTTTAATTCGCAACGGAGCCCTAGAAGCAAGTTGGAGAAGTGGAGTGGTCTCCCGACGTACATTCCGTATTTATGATAGCGAGGCAAAAAGAGCGAGCGAAGAATTCAGTTAATTATTCATTAAGTTCGCCAGATTGGTTGCTTTTTTAGGTCAGTTTCGTTTGTTTCGTATTGATACGGAAGTTTTAGTGTGAAATTCTACTTCCTACAAAAGAAGAAAGAAAACCTATTTATTCGTTGTGCTCTGACAAAATACATACTTATGGTACATAAAAAGACTTTCCCCCTTATTACAAAACGAGGTTTAAAGATGGTTTAAAGATAGTCTGCTGTTAGTTCGTGTCTTTTGACGTTTCGGCTATGGACAAAACGTCAAACTAAACGAACTAACGTCGGACTATCTTTAAACCTGGTTTTGTAATAAGGAGGAATAGGTTTATAAAAAGTTAAAATATACAGCGATATCATAACACCACAGTCTGTAGGCACAGCAAAGGTCGCGCCGACTCAGCTACTAATATTATGAATGTCAATGGATGGATGTGAGAATGTTTGTTACTCTTTCGCAAAAATAACTAAGCAGATTTTAATGAAACTTTCCAATAGTGTTTACGTCAGAATAACACAAAAACTAAGTATATTATTTTAAGATGTTTGTAAGGTTTCCGAAGCGGTGGTAGCCCAGTTGGTAGAACGCTTGCCTCGAATTCTGAGGGCGTGAGTTCGAATCCTGGCGGGGGCCCGTACCTCTGAGTTTATTTCTCATGTACGGATCAATTTATTCGATTACCACTTGCTAACGATAAATGCGTACGAAGCCGCGGGAAGCCTTGCTTGTTAATAATTTAATATCACAATAAAAACATGGACCTTATTATTGTTTCAATAGAAAATTAAAAGTCCATTACTTTAAACTCTTAAATTGAGAACCACCTCCTTTTTAGATTTGAAATCGGTTAATAGAGAACCAAAAATAGTAAAAAAAAGCTGGACAACTTAAGGCAAGAGTGGATGGAAATGCTGGGACCTCGATCAAATCGAGGACTTACTCAAGAAAGGCCAAATCAAAACTTAAAGAACATAAATAAACAAAATACAAAACTACGTAATATTATGTCTAGAAATACACAAACCAATTCCACTTAAAACAAAATCGAAACTGGTTTCAAATTTTCAATCGCCATTCGATTTTAGTTCACACAAGTTTAAACTAGTTATGGAGCGTAATGAGGACTATCCACTTAGTTGGAAGATTTATCGGCCGATAACAAATTGGACCCGATTTTTTTCCATTGGACTCGTAAAACTCGTATTCAGAGATATATGACTGCTGAGCGTGCATCCAATGGGTAATTACTGCGAGAGTTGGGCGTTGTTTTAACTGGTTTTAAAAGTATTTTGTTAAACTATTTTTGGTACCTAATATATGTATTACTACATACATACATACATATCCGTCACGCCTCTCTCCCATTGGGGTAGGAAGAGACCACTTCCTTCCACTTGCTACAATCCAAACACACCTCTTTCGCTTCATCCACATTCATCAGTCGCCTCATACATGCCCGTCGGTTTAGGATACTCTTGACTTGGCCTTTCTTAAGTATTACAAAAAGGTATTTAAATTACTTTACTCATTGAGTTTGATTTTATGTTTTGTTTCGTGGTCTCTACCTACCTCGATGGGAAAGATGCAGGTCAGGTATATACCTATGTATGTATGTATGTATGTAAGTAGATATGTCAGATTAATAACAATTAATATTTTCTTTTTTTAAACATTATACCCCTTATTACAAAACGAGTTTTATTTATAGTACTAGAATAAACTCAGATAAATGACGTTTCATTTCAGCTATAGACAAAATGTCAAAAAATGACGTTAGTCCTATCTTTAAAACTCGTTTTGAAATAAGGGGTATATTTCATTTTACCAATTTCTGTATAATTAAAGTGTCTTCAATGATTTTTTGGTCGTTAGCGCCAAAACACACAGTGAAGCGCAAATGTAACGCAACTGAAACTGCTAGTTACTTTTGAGTTGCATCGCAGTTTCCGCTATAGACTACCTTAGAAAACCACACACGACGCAACTAGTTTGAAACGTTTCGTTTTTCAGTTGGTTCCAGTTTTAGTGTTCTGGGTCTAAATTTCATCATATATTTTTTTATTCTCCATACTTAAACCTTCATCAAGATACTTGTTTTAACCTGATTTATTAACAAAAGTACTTATTGGTAAATTAAAATACTAGTTGGTATTACAAGTATTACAACGCACATCCCTATTTTATAAATTCCTGCGTCGATTACTGAATTTCAAACAGTTTTTATTGAACATCGTTGTTGGCAATAAAATATTACATAGGTTTGTTCGAGTATTATAAAAATTGTAATACCTATATGCAAAGTTACAAAGAGCATTGAAGTTCTGGGGTAGCAGCTTGTACTAACAGCTTGACATTTCTACAAGGGCCATCTTAACTACCCAACTATATTTTTTTTGTAATTTTATGATATCTACACACCAAAGACGCCGGCTTTTTTGACAGCTGCCATTCGTATGACGTAAAGCCGCCGGCCTAGCCCAGCTTTGGTGGCTTTGGTGGCATTTTAGATCCTAATAATATGTAAATGCTTGTGCCGATTGATGTGGGGATGTTCTTTACTCTTTTATGCTAAAACCGCTGCACAGATTTTAATGAAACTTTACAATATTGTAGCTCACATCGGAACAACACAGGTTATATACATATTTATGATATTGTGTAAGTTTTTCAAAATATGACTGAAAATGCATACGAAATCATAAACAGCCTCTAGACTTTAAAAAAAAGTAAAATAATTCCTTATTACCTACAACAGTACTTTACAAGCCGTTAGTAAGACGTAAGTGCAGCTAAAAGATCCTTCTAGTTGCTTTCAGCTGACGCGGCTGCCTAAGGCGGAGTGAAAATGCAAATTCCAAATGGAGGTTAATGGCCTACGGATCACATCTAGCACCAATTAGTGTAATAGTGGTGGTAAAAGGGTTGTACACTATCGAAATAATTACTTATATGAAACTAAGACTTGAAGCTGCTGTTATACAGACGCTATAGGTACATAATATTTTAAAAATGACTAATTTATGAACCTAAAATGATAGATAGATAGAAATTCTTTATTGCACACAAAGAAATACAAAAAAAAACTTAAAACTAAAACATTTTGCGCAAAGGCGGCCTTATCACTAAAAGTGATCTCTCCCAGACAACCTTTGGAGTAGGACTGGTTTAGGAAGACTGTAAAGTAGAGCAGGGCAATAAATAAATACTGTAATTTGCTACTTGATTTTTATTTTAAAATTATTAGGTATTTTAAAATATTCGACACGTATTTTTTTCTCTTAAACTAAAAATGACACAGATACACTGGGTTAAAGTTGCTCGTGACGTCACGCCTAAGTAAGTTAATAACCTCCACTTCGTAACTTTGATGCTCTGTATCTTTGTATTTATTTATGTATTTGATCAGGTAAAAAATGTGTTTCAAATATTTTTTGGAAGCCTAAAAGACGGACTAATTATTTTTTGAATTTTCGAATGTAGTCATCATCCCTTTTATAGTGAGCTTCATTTCACTTGACACTGAAAGAATCTACAAAAAAAAAAAACTATCTAGTCGATATTGTCAAAATCATTCAGCACTACCAAAACATAAGCCTAACTAGCTAAGCAAAACTAGACTTTAACGCTTGTCAATAAACGTTAGTGTCGTTTACCAAGACAACCTGATTTTAAGTGCATTAGACATTTATTTAAAGGATTTTGTACCGTGTGACGTTGTTATAGAGTTTAAATTTGAATGAGTGGATCAAATCGAGGATATACATTAGGGAAGCGAGCGTAAGGGCAGTACACACGGGTTGATAATGTAACGGATTTCACACTCGTGTGCGGTGGGGCGTTAATAATATCTGTAATTGTATTAACGTGAATTCGTTGCGTAGGTGTTAAACATTGAATATGATTTGCATTAATTATAAAATTATGAATTAATTTGATTGTATAGAATACAAATATTCTTTATTGCACACAAAGATATAAGGTACAGACACAAACAAGAATATAAGAAGCAACAGGCGGCCTTATTGCTAGGTAGCAATATCTTCCAGGCAACCTAAGGGTAAGAAATAACGAGAAATAGGTAATAATGGTTGCGGGTTGTGCAAACAATAAAGAATACATACATAACTAGATGTATGTTATTTATCAAGCTCCGATCGTTTTTTTTTTAAACAATACCCTTAAAACCTTAAAACCTTCAAAGGTAGTTCTAGGCCTAGGCCTAGGCTTTTTTTAACGTTTCGGCTATGGACTAAACGTCAAAAAATTACTATAGCCCTAGGACTATCTTTAAAACTAGGACTTAAGGTTTTTTTTACAATTCAACTATGGATAAAATGTCAAGTCAAGAGTACCCTAAACCGACGGGCATGTATGAGGCGACTGATGGGTGTGGATGAAGCGAAAGAGGTGTGTTTGGATCGTAGCAAGTGGAAGGAAGTGGTCTCTGCCTACCCCAATAAGAGAGAGGCGTGACGGATATGTATGTGTTTATAATATCAAAAAATTACATTAGTATTTGAACAATATTTAAAACTCTTTTTATAATAAGAGGGTACATGTCTAAAATTAGACACTGCTTGCCATGTAATAGGACGTGGTTTCGAGTCCCAAAAAAGAAAAACTACATTAAGGCCCACTTGCGCAGCCCAATAAACCCGAAGTTAGCTGCTAACACAGGGTTAAATAAATAATTTGCATTGATTTATCTTGATTTAACCCTGTGTTAACAGCTAACTCCGGGTTTATTGCGTTAACTGTGGTCTGCGCAATTAGGCCTAAAGTGATTTCTTAAGTATCAGTGTTTGTAATAATAAAAAATTTAGTATTTAAGGGCTAAATTACAAAAAAAAACTATTTTAGACTTAATTTTATAGGTACTTCAAGTTGGAAAAATCTGAAATGATCATTAAAGAATGATCCTTTCTTGTAACTTCATTTTGTTTTTTTCATTCTAAAACGCAATAAGTCCACTTTTACAGCTTAATAGTAATCATAGCCTTTGCTTAAGAGAAAATTTAAAATGTCAAAAAAAATTGACGGATGACAAATGACTTACGACGTTTTAGAATGAAAAATAAAAAGAAACATTGTCAATTGTGTTATTTTTCTCCCATATAATTCACGGACGTATTTATTCCATATTCTTTCATTTTAGTCAGAGTAGCCTATATAAGTGCTTATTACTATAGTAATTTACCTAGTAAATATTCACTAATCCCATCTTGTCAGCTTGTATGTATCGCTCCTAACATAACTAAGGAAGCATGTTAAGCTGTGAGCTGTGTACATTGATAATTAACTGCTAGAACTATCACACACGTTTATATAATGTAAACTACATAAACTAATATTTCTTCCTCATTAGTCCTTACCTATCACTGGTCCTACTAATATTATAAATGTTATTTTTGTATTAAGTGACGGGTATGACGTTGTTTGTTACTCACTTGACACTTGTAAGTAAATAAGTAAACAAGTAAACAAGTAAACAAGTAAACAAGTAAACAAGTAAACAAGTAAACAAGTAAACAAGTAAACAAGTAAACAAGTAAACAAGTAAACAAGTAAACAAGTAAACAAGTAAACAAGTAAACAAGTAAACAAGTAAACAAGTAAACAAGTAAACAAGTAAACAAGTAAACAAGTAAACAAGTAAACAAGTAAACAAGTAAACAAGTAAACAAGTAAACAAGTAAACAAGTAAACAAGTAAACAAGTAAACAAGTAAACAAGTAAATAAGTTAATAAGTAATAAGAAAGGCGTGACGGTTATGTATGTACCTTTATATCTAATATTCTTAAACAAAAGCAATTTACTCATATTTACTCACTATTAAATCTAACGTATAACTATATCTATGACGCTGGGGATTAGCGAACTAGCGTTATCTACGACTGTTGTGTGTGTAAATAGACGTGTTTGCGTTTCATATTTCCGTCTTTAAGTAGCACGTGTGGAATGTTTATTGTTGCAGTTTCGGCTTGAGGAAATTCGGGCTTAGTTATCATTTTGATGTGTTTAATGAGAGGTAGTAATTAAGACAAATAGGAAAAGAATAAATTTCATAAATTAAAATAAGAAGTTTAGTGGTCTATCTACATACATCTGGGCAGTGTCGGGGCCGAGTCCGGGCCGTGTCCGGGACGTGTCAGGGAAAAAATATCATTCCATACATTTCCTATGGATTCGGTCAGATACGTTGTCTTGAAAACGTGTTCGTGCCTTGTCCGGGACGTGTCAGGAAAAAAATATCATTCCATACATTTTCTATGGTACCGTCCACACGCGTCATCATGACGACGTATTGTTTTCCCTTCTGACAGGCCACGGCCCGGACACGTCCCGGGCACGGCCCGGATCTGTGTAGATAGACCTTAATACATAAAAAGAATAATTACAGTCAGTACCTCTTTTATTTCACGAAGTGATGTATGAATGTGAAAAGTGAATTGAAAATAAAGTAGCCTAGTACCTACAAACTCACTTTGTTCGAAGGTATTCTTGATGCAACTGCCTGTAAAATTATAAACATTAGATAATTTATTATCTATTAAAAAGTACATTAAAAAGCTTTTTATTTCTTCGACATGTAAATTTTTTTGACACATAAATAAACTGGCAGTTAGCTATAACTCTACTGCCCGTTATTATAAAACGAGTTTTAAAGATAGTCCTAGGACTAACGTCATTTTTTGACATTTTGTCTACAGCAGAAACGTCATTTATCTGAGTTTATTCTAGGACCATAAATAAAACTCGTTTTGTAATAAGGAGGCACATGCATGAACATAAAGAAACACCTACTTTCAAGAAAAGAGCCGTTTTAAAAAAATATAGCCATTATTCAGTAGGTAGGTACCTAGTAACAAAAATGGCTACGTCAAAGGCATTTTATTACAAAAAGACCGATAAAGAATAATGGAATATTCCTACACAGAAGTGGGCGTATTTTTATCAAAAAACCCAGCTAAGTGCAAGTCGGACTCGCGCATAAAGGGTTTCTTTCACTACTGATTGATATCGAGCAAAAAAGGCAAAAAAATCACGTTTGTTGTATGGGGGCCTTTAATTATTATTATTATTCTATTTTTAGTATCTGTTTTCATAGCAGTAACGGTAATACATAATTTCTGAAAATTTTAACGCTCTAGCTATAACGGCTCATAAAATAAAGCCTGGTGACAGACGGACACACGGACAGCCAAGTCTCAGTAACAGAGCCCCGTTTTCCCCCTTTGGGTACGGAACCCTAAAAACCTGTTGTCTAGAACCTTTTTGATAACATTTAAGTAGCACCCAACGAAATCATAAAAAAAAATAGAAAAAAGCGATTTCATGAGAAATCTATTGGAAAGGAAAAAAAAGGGAATTTAATACCGCAAACCCCGTATTTTCTGTAAACAAATAAAGGCGCCAGTAAATCGTGGTCATAGCAAAAAATATTTTTTCTTTGCTGATCCCGATGTGGAAGAAAATGTAAGAGAACGCGGATTCAAATATTTCAGTATTTTTCACACATTTTTTCCATTAAAATACTAAATTGGAATCTTTGAAATTGCATGACAAATAAGTTTTATTTAAAACTAGAGGCGGCCCGCGACTTCGTTCTCATTTATCGTTATTATCTTGGAAAAAAGTCTTGATATAGCTTATGTGTTATTCTGATGTCCAAGCTAAGTTATTGTAAAATTGCATTAAAATCTGTTCAGTGGTTTATGTGATGAAGTAACAAACATCCATCCATCCATCGGCACAAACATCGTTTTATAATATTATTAGGATAAATTCGTAGAAAGTCGTAGCCAATCGTAGCAACGTCATAGCAAGTCGTAGCAACGTCGTAGCAACGTCGTAGCAACGTCGTAGCAACGTCGTCGTGGAAAATTCCCAGGACACTCGTAGTCAAATCGTAGTAACTACCCTACTTGTTTCTATTGCCCTAAAAATGTTGTTTCTTATCCGTGTTTTAGGTATTCGGATAGTGTCACTATGGTAAAAATTAGTGATGGGCCGAGTACCAGTTTTACCGAGTAACCGAGTACCGAGTATTACTCGGTTTAAAGTTTACCAAGCCTAGTACTCGGCCGAGTTACTCGGTATACTTGAAGTAGGTAGAATTGCGCGCAAATAAATTTAGGAGCGACTGGTGTTAATGGCGTTGAGACCCTCACTCTGCATCCCGCCATTTATTCGTAATGAAAACAATAATCCGCAAGTGTTAAATGGCAAAACATTTTCGAAAAAACACTGTATATAAAATTTTCTCCAAAATAATTATGATATTAGCAGTTTATTACATATTTGTAAACGCAAAGGCGTCAATATGTACCATAAGAAGGAATTAATACTATGATCTACCAAGCAGACCAAGTGCTCAAGGTAGATTTATTTGTAACGAGTACCCGGCATTTTAACCGAGTTATTCGGCCGATTACGAGTAGTGAAAAAAGTGCCGAGTATGCCGAGTACCGAGTATTAACCGAGTACTCGGCCCACCTCTAGACTAAAAATACTAGTTATTTTATTGTATGTAGACTTAACGTTAAATATTAGGTAAGCACTTAGGAATGAATTCCCAAGTACAAGAATCTTATCTTATTTATTTTTCTTGTAATAATAACTTTATACCATACAACAATTTTCAATAATATGAACGGCCCTAAGAGGGATATATTTCTGGAAAAAGTATCATGTAATGTTAGTTTATTGTGCTTATTTTTTTTTCGTTCAAATCCCTACTGTTTCCGTCTATAAACATTTTGGGATTAGAAATATATGTATATACCTTATCTTATCTTATTTAGTCACTCGTGTCCCACTGCTGGGCAAAGGCCTCACTCCTCATACGCCATGATTTTCTGTCTCGAGCTTCCTCTGCCCAGGTACATAAGAAGGTATCCAGGTCGTCCCGCCACCTTTTCCGCGGTCTGCCTATATTAAAATATATTACGTATATTATATATATATATATATAGTAATAGTAGTGCTAAAACTTTCGGAAATGAAACGTGGTTTGGTATTTTTTTAATGCTCAGGTAAATGTTTTCAAACATATGATTAGTACTTATTAATAAGCATAAAGTTCTCAAAATCTATGTTATGTATGTATTCTGTATTATTTGCACAACCCGCAACCATTATTACCTATTTCTCGCTATTTCTTACCCTAAGGTTGCCTTGAAGATGTTGCTTCTTATATTCTTGTTTGTGTCTGTACCTTATATCTTTTTGTGCAATAAAGAATATGTGTATTGTATTGTATTGTAAAATATTAAGTACATTAACTATTCAAAAAATGAAAAATATTATATTCTATTTTTATTGTGACTTTTCGTAAAAAACCTTTTTGCATAACAACGCCATCTATGTCATCTACTTCAAACTGCAATAGACCCTTCTAAGCATTCACCGCGCAATGGAGCCTCTGAAAAATGGGTTCGGATTTCGAAACAAAATTTCAGTTATCACGCGACCGCGGTCGACGACGGACGTGTGTGTTGCAATTTAAAAAATAGCGATTTGAACATTAATATCGTATTTTAAAATCGTAAATTTTGTTTTAATTCTATTTTTTGGACTGTTTTTAAGACTATAGAAATTATTGTATTAAAAACAGTGGTAATTCTATGTGTTAGAAGTGTGTTAAGAAAGTGACGATGATGCTTCGATCACATTTTTAAAAGGATATATCCAAAGCGATGTTTTTAAAGAGGTAAGTCATATATGATATAGTAACTCAAAAGTATATAAGTACGTATTTAAAAAAATATATAATTATTTATGTATGTGTATTTATTACGAACAATCTTTTGATATCTTTTGTTAAATGAATTTTATTGTATGTTTCTGTGTTTATGCCTGAGATTTGTAAAACTTAGATTGAGAAGAGCAACCCTACAGAGTTTCTTGCTAGGTTCTTTTGTGGGGAATACTGCAATATAACATTAACTTTAAAAAATAACCTGTCCCTAAGTGTTGTCAAAACCTACAGGATTAAATGATTTTTTTCATTTCATTTCAAAACAAATATGTGTAAGTTTATTTTTTTATTAGCCTAATGTGTCCCACTGCTGGGCAAAAGGCATATGCCCCGCATTCTCCCATTTATAATTTATTAAGTTTATATATTTTAGTTTATTGTAAGGACTGTCCTGCCTTCTTGTTTTAATTCTCTCTTTTGGGTCTGTAGGAAGAAATTTCTTTTAGAAATATGCTGCAGGTTTTTTTGATACTTACCTTGGTAGTTATATTTTTTAATTATTTCATTATTATTTTTTCACGCGAATGGCGGGTCGCTACCGGAGACCGTGTTAAATGGAAAGTCGCGGGGGAGGCCTTTGCCTAGCAGTGGGATCTTATTGGCTAACAAAAAAAAAAAAATTACTAGCCCAGGCAATGGGCAAATGTATGACAATATAATTACTTTAACGCTTTCCTGGTACCTGTTTGACCAATGGTATAAGGTTTCTTTTTCTTAAACCTTTTGTATAACTTTTCTATATCTGTGTACTTTCGTCTTAGAATAATTGTTTAAAACTCTTTTATATATTTTTCACTGTAAACTCCTTTCTGTATTTACTTAACTTTTTATTTCATACATGGCGTTATGTGTACGCTAAAACGCGGTATTTTTGTGTTTTTACATTTTGTATATAGCTAAATTTTGGGTACCGATTACAAGCTCGAAACTTTAAGTCAGAGTTTCATTTCTTGCTTTGAGTTTGTTCAATAATCTATTAAATAAATAAATATATAAACTCCTTGGTTTAATCTCTTTCGACATACAAACTTTTAATTATCTGTGGTGTCTTTGACCTGAAAGTTTTAAGGTTTCATCCCTTTGATGTCTTTTGAATTCACTTCCGAATTTTTAATTAGTTCTTTTTTCCTTTTCGGCTTAGGTTAATTGCAATTCTTGATTATTTTTTTGAGATCTGTATGCTTTGTGTTTTTCAGTACTTAATTATTATGTTTTTTAATTATGTGTTTATTTTTTTATAACAATGCTAAGGTACTTTTTATATTAATCGACTGGATATTTTTTTACTTTTAAACAGTTTGCAAAAGTAAATATTTCATTGAATATAATACTTATATATATGCCTATTTACGTGTATGTACAATGAACTACCCAGTTAAATAATTTAACTCTTTCTTTATATCTGAATATTTTTTTTTATAAAAACTGTTTCCCCTTATTACAAAACGAGTTTTATTTATAGTCCTAGAATAAACTCAGTTAAATGACGATTCGGCTATAGAAAAAATGTCAAAAAATTACGTTAGTCCTAGGACTGTATTTAAAACGCGACACGTAATAAGGGGGTATATGTACCTAAGTGCTATATTATTATGGCCCTTAACAAAAAAAGATGTAGGTTGTTTTATCTCATAAATATGCATATACACCTGAAAGAATATTTTGCCAAAAATTTAATTTATTTCAAAAACTCATTAATTTTTATTTCTTAAATATTAAGTTTCGTTTCAATTTTTAAATGAAAATTACGCTTTAGCTTTTAAAATATAATTCCCCGAATTGAAATCGTATAAAAACACGCTGCGACAAAAAAAAATGAACAAGATCCCTTTGTCGTTCGTCCAATTTTCTCCTTTTTAAAAAATAATCATTTTCCACGAGGAATGAATTGAGGGCAGATTAAAGTGATCCTTGAATCAAGATTTAGATTAATCGCTTGTGGGATATGATTGCTTTGCATTCTCATCTTTAATGATCAATATTATGGTGTTTTTTTGCTTAATTTTTTTTTTTGTTTAACTGACACTTATTATCTGATAGGTACTTTCTTTTTTGCTTTGGTAAGATATATGTTAAAAACCTCCTCCTTGTTTTAAAGTCAGTTAAAAAAGTATCTGTCTATGTGTGTAGAATGGCGGTAATATCAAAATTTCGTTAAAAAGACTGGTTAACGCTAAAATACAAGGTAATCTATTAAAAAATAGTTATATTTAATTTTCACAGGAGAATATTATGTCAAAATGAGAACTGGAAATGGAAATTTCCTAAATACGAGTAACCACATTTTTATAACATACTAAATGTGAAATCTATTTACTATATAAAATTACCACTAATAATTCTCAAAATTGCTTTCTAAAATCTTAATGCAAATCTAATGGAAGTTTATTTTTGTGCCCGCTTAAATATTCTTTGAAATTAACCATTTGGCTTATGTTATTTGTTCAGAACAAACTTCTTTAATATTTCAAGAAGTTAGAAAGAGCATTGAACTCTAGTGTTGCGGTAACAATTATAATTATTTATAGAAAGTTGTTTTGAATACTCAGTGGAGTTGTTATTGTGATAAGATCTTCAAGTATTCAATTGGCATGACGACTAAAAAAATTTTTTAGTCCATCACATACGAGTAGATTATTATAAAATATTCGACACGTATTTTTTCTCTTAAACTAAAAATAACACACTGGGCTTAAGTTGCTCATGACGTCACACCTTAGTACGATTTTTACGTAGGAGTGACGTCAATACCCCCACTCCGTAACTTTGATGCTCAGTATCTTTGTATTTATTTATGTATTTGATCACGTAAAAAACGTGTTTCAAATATTTTTTAATCAATTCATTATTTTTTTTTAATAGCCTTAAAGACGGACTAATTATTTTTTGAATTCTCGAATGTAGTCATCATCCCCATTGAGCGCTACTTAAATAGATCTATAAAAATTAGGTATTTCAACCAATTCAAAGAAATATAACAGAAATAGGTATTTTAATTGGACGAACATTTGAGTAATTTCTGTTAAACTGGGATTTATTTATTTACGGATTTTCTATTATATTTATTTACTACTAATTTACTTTTGTGTATACTAATACACATGTAGGGATTTAATCTTGTAACGTCTATTTAATTGAGATAAGGTCTGTGATTCATTGTCAGTTTTCAATTGGTTTTTAACCTTTCACATCCAAGAAAAAAAAGAACAATAGAAAATCTATTGTGTCTGGGTTTATAACGGGTCAGTGGGATGTGAGAGGTTAAAGGTATTACTTTAGAATCAATTTGTCCAATTTTTTATTTTGATAATCAACTAGTAATGCGTTAAAAAATACATATAAATACCTATATATTTTAATGCCTATTTAATTGAGATAAAATGTTTTCTTTCTCAATCAGTTTTTTAGAGTTCTTATTTAAGAATTCTTACTTTTAACTTTTCTTACTGACTAATATTTGCGTTAAAAAGTCATTTAAATAAAAACATATTACATATTATGAAGATAAATTCAAACACAACTTATTTCACACATTAATGCTATCTATACACCAAATCCGCCGGCATACCACCGGTCTAGGCCGCCGGCTTTACGTCATACGAATGGCAGCTGTCAAAAAAGCCGGTGGCTTTGGTGTGTAGATAGCATAATAATAACCTAAAACATACCAAATAAATAAACTAAGCTAACGATATACGATGAGCTAAACAGAAATTGGCAAAGTTTCAGCCTCTGAGCAAAATGAGGCCAAGCCATTAAACTTATACAGAGCCTTGAGCTGTTTGTTTAGAATCTTAGGAACTAAGTGATTTGAAGTGAATTAATTCATCACTCTAGGCTGTTTCGTCGTTAAAGCCTGCTACAGTTTGTCTTAACTGGAAATAACTTTGAGACCGTGTATTTGACAAAATTATTAACTTCTCAAGATAATATAAACCAAATAGGTTCAGACAGACCAACTTATCTGTGAACTGAACGGAGGCACTAAAAACTAATAATTGTATTTTAATATTTATTTATTTTACAAAGTATTAACAATATGTACAGAAAGAAAACAAAAATATTATAATTACTTTTATATCTAACTTAAAACTAGGTACCAACTACAATCTAATCAAACAAGCCACCCCGAATCGAACCTACCGCGAAGGTGCCCATAACACTTGCGCTATTCCCGCGCTGTATAGCTAGGGCTATGTATTTTAATTGTATTTTTTAATTGTATTTTCGTAATACAATATTGTTTTTCTACTAATCGCAGCAGTTCTGGAATTTGACATTTCCGTATTAGTGGCTGTAGTTCTAATAACGGCCGGTTCAAACATAACTTGGTAGCTCTGTTCTTACATAAAATTATGCACATAATTACAATGATCAAAGTTATTCCTGACTGTCATCTTGACACGAATATGTGAAGCATCGCGCGATCCAAAAACTAGCAGCTTTTTGCTCAAAGAATAATTATAACCGGCCAATATTGGAAGGAAAAGTATACTTACATAGATCAAATGAAAGAGGGGATAGAAGATGTGTCGTATCAGGTGCTCAAAAGGACGGCAGGAAATAGAGCAGAGTGGCGTAGACTCCAGCGACAAGAGCCAAGCTCTTAAGTTTAATGATGATGATGGCCAATGGGGTAATGCTGCCAGAGTTTTGGGTACCATTAATCCCGGAGATTTGTTCGATCATATATTTATATTAAAGGTAACAATATGGTTGTATTTGTTATTATGTAATTAAAACTAATCTATTGCTCTGGAACATTTTAATAATATTATACATATTTTTAAAGCTAACTCTAGATTCGCAAGGTAGCAGTTTTCCCCAGACAAGAACCTAGAAACTCTGTTAGGTTGCTCTTTTCAATGCCTTGATACGACATGACGTTAACTTTCTCCTTCGCTTAAGTAAAGTAGGTACGTCGCGATCTTCCTCTCCCTCTTTTCCCCTCAACTTTTACTTCCACGATTTCTGATTATGACTTCATGTGCTCACTACAAACAAATAATCCTACTAATATTATAAATGTTAATGTTTGTGCCGATGGATGGATGTTTGTTACCCTTTCACGCAAAAACTACAGAACAGGTTTTGATGAAACTTGGCAATATTTAAGCTATTCCAAATGAATAACAGATAGGCTATATTATTTAAAGATATCATGTTTTTTTTCCAAGATATGACGATGAATGCGTACGAAGTCGCGGGCAGCCTTATATTCAGTAAAAACAAAATATTGTGTGACCTATTTCCAACGCGATCGCTTCACCAAAGGATCTCTTAAATGACAAAAGGAGTTTTTAAACAGCACCGAGCTTGGAATCCATTTATTTCAATACAAAACACAATGCGCGAATGTGGATTAGGAACGAAATCCGCGGGGAATGGAAAGTAGGATAGCGTTTTATTCGGCCTTATATTTTTCCAATTAACAGCCTTTGTTGTGCAAATGTAACAATACAAGTAAAATGGTTTTGTATTCGTTTCGGCAATCGGGTTTAATTGTAAGCAGGCGATCGTGCGTTCGAAATGAAAATGAAATTAATTTTGCATTTATGTTTTATTTCGGAACATTTCTTTTTTCGTTCCAAAAATAAAAGTTTTTAAAATTATACTTATCTAATGGTTTCCCCGATGGGGAACAGGCGTGACAGATGTGTACCTATGTGATGAATGATTCTAAAGACTTAGTTCGTAGTTGGTCAAATAATGTAAGTTTTGTTTATCTTTTGTTTGTTTCCGTTGTTTTTTTTTTTTTTTTTTCTTTGGTCTTATTGACGGATAAAGTTAACGTCATGTCATGAAATTAAAGCATTAGCAGAAGATAGGCATAAATACACCAGAGATCTCTGCATACACCAGAGAAGAAATTCGAAGGTGTACGTGAAATCCGCCAACCCGCACTTGGCCAGCGTGGTGGATTATGGCCTAATCACTCTCTGTATGAGAGTAGGCTCGTGCCCCTCGGTGGGGACATATATGGGCTGATAACGAGGCATAAATAGCAAATGTTCTGCCGACAAGAGACTTAATCTTAAACATAGCTATTACAAAGCTTAGGTATATATTTACACTGATTCATTTACTTAAAATGTGCCTATTTCTATGGGAGAGAGGCGTGATGGATATTTATGTATGTATGTGCCTAATTCTTCTCAATAAACACATAAAATTAAGTAATTTAATATAAAAGTACAAATTTTTAACAGCTTACTAATATTCCAAACTAAAATCAAACTATTAAATTTATCCAACTCGCAGACAACGTACCCACGAACCCAGAATATTTAAAACGCTCTAACACCTGCTCTCTGTCACAGAATTTATTAAAAGGTGGAATATATTTTCACGGGGGAGTGCGACGGCCCTTATTTCCTGAACCTTTCACACCAGATGCGACCTGATCCCTTATAACCGGTGTACCCAATGACTTATTATTATGGACTTATCATGTCTTATACTTGTTACTTAAATTACCCATCATTTTTACTCGCAAATATCATTGTGAATTCTGTTAATATCAAGAATTTGGCATCTTTTTCCCACACATTTAATACTCAGACACACAGTGAAACGCAACTGCAACGCAACTGAAACTGCTAGCTACTTTTTAGTTGCATCTAAGTTTCTGCTAAAGACTCCTTTAGAAAACCACACACGACGCAACTGAAACGAAACGTTTCAAATTAGTTGCGTTCGAAACGTTTCGTTTTAGTAACTAGTTTAAGTAACTAGCAGTTTCAGTTGCGTTTCACCGTGTGTTTTTGCGCTTAGTGTTGGCAATTACAATGTCTTTTTTTTGTAATGGCATGACATTGTGAATTCTGTCAATAACAAGTGAAGGTAAGCTTAAGCACTATAAATATGCACATTTTATACACATCTCTGTACACATTAAATTTGTTATCTAATGGGCATCAAACTACCGATCTGTAGCATGAAAGGCTCAGAGAAATCTTTCATAGTGAAAAATTTTCCGAGTCTTCGCGAGCAGATGAGAAGTCCTTGATAAAAAGTCATTGGTCATAGTGGATGAGTTAGTAGAACCATCGATTGGTTAGCTTTGTCCCTCGTGTAATATACTGCTAAATAATTCTGTGACGTATCTAGTGTATTCTTGAGGATTTTGTTCGCTAGTGAAACATGTGTACAGTCACGAGCAATAATACAGGGCGACTTTGAATTCAGTTGACATTTAAGGCGATGTTGTGATATCGATTTAGAATAATTCTGAATTATTAATAATTAATGTACTCCCTTTTGCTATTATAATATTCCAATTTAAACTCTAATTAATTAGTTTCTCTAAAGCCCGATTTACATTTCAATAAGTACAGTAGCGAGTTAAGTTGTTAATGTTGTTTGAACGGCAAAAGCGAGTTAAGTAGTAAGTTTTTGATTAAGAAGAGTTCAATAGATCGCGATCCTATGTTTTGACGAGTCAAGTGCGAAGTAGACTCCTCTCTCGCGTCTCCCGCGTCCCGCCAACTTAACTGGTCGGCATGTAGACTGGTGAGTTTAGTCCACAATTTGCGACTGGTCTTCTTCTCGGCAACTTATGACTACTCAGTCCGCCCGTTTGGACGCTACTTACAACTTACTACTTATTACTCAACTGTATAGCTATCTTGGGGCTATATATATTAAAACAACGGCGTTTAGGCAAACTAACGTTTAATAAATTATATCAAGAATGATTTAGGTATATTAAATACGTTATAACGTTCGTATTGGATTCAGAGAGGTATAAAGCTCAGAGAGACGTGAGGTCGCGTTGATAGCAGTTGGAGCGACTGATGCGCAGCCGCCGGCGGACTGGGAGCCGGTTCGTCTCGCGCGCCCCGCGCGCGCTGCCTTCCTCCGGACTCGCCATAGTGCGTCCAAAATAGTGATGGGCGATGCACCACAACTGTTTAAGTTCTTAACTCATTTCATAACTTACTTAGCTTGCACATGAGAATAACACGTAAGCTATATTATTTTAAGATTGTTTCTTTTCCAAGATATGACGATTAAATGCATATGAAGTCACGGGCAGCTTCAAGTCACCTATATTGGTCTATCTACACACATACGGGCCGTGACAGGGAAAAAATATCATTCCATACATTTTCTATGGATTCGTTCACACACGTTGTCATGACGACGTATTTTTTCCCGTCTTGACGGGCCACGGCCTGGATGCGTTTAGGCCTTAAAGGTGTCAGTTATCTAATGAAAACACAATTTACATTTCTATAGACAGTAAAGTAACGTCAACTACAACAGGTTCGAACAAGTCTAATGTTCCTTATTCCAATTTCGTAGAAGAACCAATTTCGTAAAGCAAAGAGTGTACAGCCAACAAAAATATATCGAGTGTTTTTGGATGTGTTTCCAATAATATTTTCGGTTGAAATTGCATGTCAACTCTGTTGCGGAAGAAAATAATGTAACGGCAAATATAACTGAAATATGTTTGGACTTTATCTTGTACTAGAGACTGCTTGCGGTTTCGAACGCATTTATCGTCATATCACGAAAAACTAACGCAATATCATAAAGTAACATAGACTATGTTATGTCTTCTAATGTGCAAGCTGAAAAATGTTATGGTTCGACTTTTATCATACTAGAGACTGTCTGCGGCTTCGAACGCATTTATCGTTATATTTCGAAAAAACTTACACAATATCAAATAATAATAATGCCTATATGTTCTTTTAATGTGCAAGCTACAATACTGAAAAGTTTCATTTAAATCTGTCCAGTAGTTTTGTCCATAAAGTACGTTCTATACCTTATACATGTAGATGTCAATAAATCAGTCTTGTTTTGCACTTTAAAGAGTTCTTATTTAGCTTCTTTTCAAGCGCCACAACAATATTGACTTCAAATATTACAATGTCGCTGTGTTTTGTCTTAGTACAGGATATCTTTTACAAGTGAGTAGCTTAGCAGCTTTTGAAGCAAATGATAGTAGAATAAACGTCTTCTCTCATTACAGTACGCACAGACGATTCAAGTATCCTGCAAGTCTCGAAGATTAGTAACCGCGAAGTACCTCTCATACATTACATACATTGCATACCGCGAAGTACCGGATATTGCGGGGTCAAATTTGTATTATTTATTTATGGATAGCTCTTTTGAAATATTAATTTTATTATATGTTTCTGTGTTTATGCCTGAGATTTGTAAAACTTAAATTGAAAAGTGCAACCCTACAGAGTTTCTTGCTAGGTTCTTCTCTGGGGAAAACTGCACTCTTGCGGATCTAGCATTATCTTTAAAAAATAACCCGTCCTAAGTGTTGTCAAAACCTACAGATGTTTTTTATTTCATTTTTTTACATTACATTTGCATGCAGTAATTGAGATTTTCCGCGGTGACTAGCCTTCGAGACTTGAATCGCCTGTGCGTATCGTAATGGGGCTAACATGGTGTTTTATGCACGCAACTCTGCTATAGGGCTCTCGTAATGCAAAAGTCGCCAGGGTCAATACTACCCTTCCTTATTTTCGATGTTAAGCAGCTCCAAGGCTTGGCTCGACGCCAATACCACACGTATTTTATAAGGGAAAGTTTATTGGTACGCATTGCTATGTAGATTCGATTGGAGATGAATGTTGCAGCGGATATTCCCAGTTTTTGATCTCGTTTTGTATTTGATATGCGGTTGGACGTTTTGTATATTTAGTTTTACCGATGGTGATTAGCAGACACAAGTCCTGCTTAGCCAAAGCTGAGCACTTAGTAGTTAGCACTTGAGTGGGTTACAAGGGAGTGATTTAATAATGTAGAATCTAATAGGCCAAGATCCCGGAACGATCTGATCTAACTTACACTTAGATGGATAAAAACTTAGGTTATCAATAGCATCTCATGTGCTTTGAACACCTGCGTGTTTATGTAACTGTTCCTCATCCGATGATGAGGACGGTTACCAAAAATAATAATAACTTTACTTATTTTTAATGGCTGATTTTTAAATGATTAAATGATAGAAAACTTTGCGAATGTATAACAAGTACAATCTAAAAGTAATTCGAAGAAACTATAAATTGTGTACCAGGAATCCAGAACAACCCTTTAGTGCTGAAACCGTTAGAATTCTCGCGAACAAAATTAGCATGTCCAATTTAATTAAATTCAAAAGTGGAACGAACAATTCTCACTCGGCGAAATTAATAAAGATGTTCGTTGAAAATCGTTTGCAGTTAGCTATTGTGCGTTTACAACACCCGCAAATGGGAATTGTCTACCAGACGTAAGAAATAATATCATCATCGCCGGCCATTTTGAAAATGAAAGTATTAAATTTCATTTCAACTGAGTAGGGTGTCCATGTAATTTGACAATGGAGTCTAAGTGTGCGGTCACATCTGCGTAACGTACCGCGCGAAACGTTCGGTTCAATACGCTCGCAATGTGTTTCAAGTCAACTATGATGCATCAGCCGTAATTAAGTCGCATATATTTACTGTACGTTACGCAGGTGTGTCGCGACCCTAAAGATCTATCCTGAGATAGGTATTACGTAGCTGTGATTTAGGTATTTATCCTTCAGCAGCTGAAAATATGAAAATGGTATCTCTGCATACAATTATTTCTTTAATTATTTTCTTTTTTTTTTTTTCGAAAAAATTGCTGCAGTTCGAGATTCTAAATCTCAATAGACTTAATATACCTATTATTTAGTCTACATAATGAGCGGCTTTATTTTGGATTATCAATATACTTAATCTCGTTTGCAAATACATTTTCAGAAATAATCTAAAATATTATAAGTAGTTACGAAATTCAGTCTAACCTGAACCTGGTAGGTATTTCAGCAAACATTTCAACCCAAAATTTTGGTCACCCCAAAAATGTCGACTCAATTAACCATATCCGATATTTCAAACAAAGGTTCCGCAGCAACGAATTCCTAGCTGTCATTTTTTATTTTAATTTAATTTTAATTAACTTATTCAGTCGCCAGCGTTTCAATAGCAATTCTCGAGTCATTAGGCAGGTGGTACCCAGACTTTGTGATGCTTTATTGAATTTGTGGCCACGTCTTTTCAATAGGAAAAGAATCCTATCTTATTACTGGCTTTTGGGTACTGGCAGTTTTTTACCTGGCAGATGCTCGTTAGAAAGTTTAGGAAAATTGAATTTCTTCGGCTATTGTCTGTAATGTGGGTAATACGATATAATTAATATAGCATTAGGCGGTAGTTGTAAGTGTTGGGCAGTCTCTAATAAACGGTGCCACCATCAACACGTGTTATCAATTATCTCTCTATATACTACAGTGGCGAGAGGCTGGAATTAAAAAAAAAAAAAACGCGTGCAAGTGAAAATAAGTGTTACATTATGTCTATCGGGCGTTTAAGCGAGTTCGACGTGAAAACGGGACAGTGGTCGTCGTATTACGATAGACTGGAGATGTACTTTAAAGTGAACACAGTGGCGGACGATTTAAAGTTGCCTACAATGATCGCGTCTATGGGAGGAGAAGCATACGAGCTACTAGTTAATTTGGCCAGTCCTAAAAAGCCCTCGGAGCTCACATTAGACCAAGCAGATAAACTAATGCGTCAACATCTACAACCGACGCCATCAGCGTTGGCGGAAAGGTACCGGTTTCGCCAGAAACGACAGGGAGCGGGGGAGGACGTGGCTACCTATGTGGCCGAACTGAAGAAATTGTCGCGTCACTGTAATTTTGGTTCCTCTTTAAACGAAAATTTAAGAGACCAATTTGTTTGCGGATTGAAGAGCGACGTCATCAGACAGCGATTGTTCGCGGAAGATGATGCAATAACTTTTACTCGCGCAGTAAAATTGGCGGGAAGCTTAGAAGCGGCGGAACGAGATTCTGCAGCGGTTGAGGGTGTGCTACCTTCGGGTTCGGCGGAGAACACCAAGGAGAACGCGGTGCATGCGTTGACGTCATCGTCGTCAGGTGCCGGGCGCGGTAGCTATCAGCCGAGGGGGCGCCGGGGTGGCAGAGGGGGACCGCCTGCGACGGGGCCATCTATACGAACAAATTCGGCTAATTGCTCAGCTTGCGGAGCTACTAATCATTGGTATGCAAGCTGCCGCTATCGAGATTTCATATGCAGCAAATGTCAACAAACGGGGCACCTGAGGAGGGTGTGTCCGGCGAACTACGGGCAGCCGCAGCGGCGTGGGGCGCGACCTACCTACGGCCGCGGGGAACGGAAACAAGGGTTTAATTTTGGCGAGACGGGGCACGGTTCCGGCGGAAGTGACCTTGAAGACCACGAGGAGGACTTGAACCTCATCGCCCTCAATAATTATCGTCCAGTAAGTTTACCAATTTGTATCGAAAATGTAATTATAAATATGGAGGTAGATACTGGAACCGCGATTTCATGCATAAATGTTAAGACTTACGAAACCTATTTTAAAAACAAGGCTATTGAGAGTGACGATACTATTTTAAGATTCTACGACGGCTCAAAAATTAAGCCTTTAGGTATAATTCGACCGAAAGTTTGTTATCAAGGTTTAGAAAGAAAATTGGAATTATTCATAATTGAAAAGGGAACGACTTCTTTAATAGGCCGGCAGTGGTTAGCAGAACTAGAAATTGTTATTCCTAGATTTGTAGGTAAAAGTTCTAGTAAAATAAACTATGTGCATACTAACGACGATATATGTAAAATTCTTGACAGATATAAGGAGTTATTCAGCGGCGGACTCGGGCGGTACACGGGCGGTAAGGCAACATTGCGGGTGCGGGAGGGCGCGGTACCCGTTTTCCACCGCGCGCGGCCGCTGCCGTACGCGCTGCGCGAGCGCGTCGACGCCGAGCTGGATGCGATGCTGCGCGCCGGCGTCATCGAGCCCGTCGACTGCTCGGACTGGGCCTCTCCTCTGGTGCCAGTCACAAAGGCGGATGGTACGTTGCGTATTTGTGCGGATTACAAAGCGACTCTCAATCCCGTCCTACAAGTCGATCGATTTCCTCTTCCAAAAATCGAAGACGTACTCGTAGGACTTAACGGTGCACAGTTCTTTAGCAAGATCGATCTCTCACAAGCATACAATCAGGTAGAACTCGACGATTCCAAAATATACACAGTTATAAATACGCATAGGGGCTTGTTTCGTTACAATAGGTTAGTGTTCGGTTTGGCATCCAGTGTAGGTATTTTCCAGCGTATAATGACACAGTTATTGCAAAACATTCCTAATGTACAAGTTTTCTTAGATGACGTCATAGTAGGCGGAAGAACTAAGGCCGAACATTTACATGCTTTACAACAGGTGTTCCAGCGATTATCGGAAAGTGGGTTGAAGCTTAAAAAACAGAAATGTGTGTTCCTAGTTGATGAAGTGACGTATTTAGGGTTCAATGTTTCTAAAGACGGGGTCAAGGCAGATAAGTCAAAATTAGAGGCAATTAGTAAAATTCAGGCCCCCAAAAACGTAAGCGAATTACGATCTTTTATTGGAATGGTAAACTTTTATTCAAAATTTATACGTAATTTTAGTTCTTTATTAGTACCATTGAATGAACTTTTACGAAAAGATGTTGAATGGAATTGGAGTAAACAACACGAACAGGCTTTTGTAGAAATAAAACAGGTTTTGATGGGGACTGACGTATTAGCTCATTACGATCCAACGAAACCTTTGATAATGACGTGTGACGCGAGCCCGCGGGGCGTCGGGGGGGTACTGTCTCAGCCGGGTGCACGCGGCGAGCGACCGGTAGCCTACGCGTCGCGCTCACTCACGGCGGCCGAGAGGAACTACTCACAAATACACCGCGAGGCCCTCGCAATCATATTTAGTTTACGTAAATTCCATCAGTATGTGTACGGGCGCAGGTTTACTTTACGAACGGATCATAAACCCTTGGTATCTATTCTAGGTCCGCACTCTGGCATACCAACTATGACGGCGAGTCGTATGCAACGTTGGGCTGTTATTCTATCTGCATACAACTATGATATCGAGTACATACGTACTGATGATAACTGTGCGGACGGTTTATCTCGCTTACCGGAGTTATGTAGTAAACAGAGTGCATCTGAAGAATCTATACCAGAACAAACGTATTTACACTATGCTAGGGACGGTTTATTGTTAAATTATTATGAAATTAAATTGCAAACTAGTAAAGATTCGTTACTAGGCAGAGTGTTGAGTTATATACGAGATGGTTGGCCGCCTAAGTGCGAAATAAAGAATTTACAGCCTTATTTTAATAGGAAGGCTGAGTTATATGAAGAACTAGGCTGTGTCATGTGGGGTCACCGTGTGGTGGTGCCGGCAGGTTGTCAGGATAAGGTTTTAAGAATTATTCACGAGCCACATATGGGGATAGTAAAATCTAAAGCGCTGGCCCGTAGCTACGTGTGGTGGGCCGGCATCGACGAGGCGGTTGAACGCGAGTGCCGGGCCTGCGAGGTATGTGCCGCTCAGTCGGACGCGCCGCCCCGCGCCACCCCGCGGTCTTGGCCGTGGCCCACCAGACCCTGGTCGCGGCTACACCTGGATTTCATGGGCCCTATTGCGGGAAAGACTTATTTAGTAGTTATAGACGCTACTTCTAAGTGGGTGGAAATTTTTCAGGTACCTAGTACGGCTGCCATACACACTATGACAAAACTTAGAGAACTCTGGAGTAGGTGGGGTATACCTAAGCAGGTGGTATCTGATAATGGTCCACCTTTTACGAGTAGTGACTTTGCGGAGTTTTTGCGTGGCGATGGCATCGAGCATATTTTCACAGCCCCTTATCATCCTTCGTCGAATGGGGCTGCGGAAAATGCTGTAAGAACTTTAAAAAGAGTAATTAAGAAGGCCGATCTAGAAAAAGTGAATGTAGATAAAGCTCTCAATACATTTCTTTTATACTACCGGAATACAGAGCACTGTACTACTGGAGTAAGTCCAGCCTACTCGATGTTAGGGCGTCATCTTCGCACTAAACTTGACGTAATAAAACCAGATAGAGAAAGTAGGGTGCGTCAAGCTCAACAACGTCAAATTGATAATTCTGGAGGGGTCGACAGGAATTTGGAAGTGGGGGACGAAGTCTGGTACCGCCAGTATTTGAAGGGTGAGAAGTGGTTACCCGGCGCTATAGTTGACTGTAAAGGTAATAATGATTTTCAAGTGAGAGATCGGGATAGTAGGACTGTGCACAGACATGTCGATCAGATCAAACGTAGGACGCGGAGTTCGCTTGTGATTCCCACAGGTAGTAACGAGCAGGCTGCTTCTTCCAATGCTAACGAGGGAGCACCCGAAGTCCATTCGGAGCGGAAGGGGGGCTCGGTGTCGCCGCCGCGCGTCGTCGTCGCGTCCGGCCCGGTGTCGCCGTCGCCGGCTCGAGATGATGAGTCCGAGGATAACGCTGGAGAATTTACTACACCGCCTACCAACCCTGTACCGCTCAAGTCCCGCCCAGTGCGTCAATGCAGAAGGAATAAAAATATTAGTTATAAGATGTAGTTATTAAAACAGTGTTATTAAATTGTTATTTATTAGTTATAAAACAATTAGTATAAGATGTAGTATTTAGTTTATAAGTCTTTTGTATCTTTTGTATTTTAGTACTGTACTTGTTAAGTACCTAGTTAAATAAGTGTGGAGGGATGTAATGTGGGTAATACGATATAATTAATATAGCATTAGGCGGTAGTTGTAAGTGTTGGGCAGTCTCTAATTAACGGTGCCACCATCAACACGTGTTATCAATTATCTCTCTATATACTACATTGTCTATGGTTCGAGTGGTCTTATTTTATTATTCTGGTAAGTTTGTTAGTGGGATTGGCCTAGGTTAGTGTTAATGAATGTTTTTGCTAATTAATAAATATTGCTTTTGGACATATTGGGCTAAGGTGAACGTACTTACATACATACATATCCGTCATGCTTTTCTCCCATCGGGGTAGGTAGAGATCAAATCGAATGAATCGGATCGAAGGTGAACGTATCTCGATCAAATAGAATGTTGTTAAAGAATTGTTAAAGAATCAAATAGCACCCTAAACCGACGTGCTTGTATGAGACGACTGTCGAATGTTGACGAAGCGAAGAAAGTGTGTTTGCGTTGTAGCAAGTAGAGGGAAGTTGTCTCTACCTAGATCAGATAGAGGCGTGACAGAATAGATATTGTATGTTCGCAGATATCTTCTTCTTCTTTCTATATATGGGCATTTTCAAAAAAAGTGCCCCCCCTGGGTTTTGACCGTGTCCACGAGTTTGAAGGTGAATTGTGAATTAATTTGAACACCTATTGATATTTTGAGGACTACATAGTATTTTTACATTATTTAACTTAAACTTTAAATCAATAAACCTTACGTAATTAACTTAATTTAAGAAATATGATCATTTGAAATAAAAAAGACAGCTGTTTTTGACAGGTCACACGGCTACCCAGCATCAAAACTATAGAATTTACCAAAAAAAATTCTTCCACATACCTGCTAATGTTTATGTCTACGTGTAGAAGAAAATGCCTTCTATCTCATCAAATCAAAATTATAAATGTAACTCTATTCATTTAAGCGTAAAATAGATTTTAATTTTGTCCTCAAAATCGAGTCGGACTGACAAGTCAGTACAGTGACGACCGAAATGGTATTAAATTTTATACTAAATCGATTTATGTTGTTAAAAATGGCAACATTATCTACAAAGGATCCCATCTGCCATTTTTAAATCGTTAGTTTGTTGTCCATTGCCACGGGAGAAGCAAGTTTTGTTGGTGCTAGTCCCAGGTTACGTTTTTTGAGGTCAGGTTTGAATCAAGTTATCTTACGTTGTTGTATACATCTTGACATAAAACTTTTTTAAATCGATTCATACATTATTTAGCTAACGTTTTTTGTATTTAGTTCACACAATTATTAATACATTTGGTTATAATTTGAATAAAAGTAAAATTTGGTGTGAAAATGTGACGTCACTTTAGTGACTTTTAGTTCGTCACATATAGGTCTGACCACCAAAGTCACCAAACTGACGCCTAAGGCTAGGTCTACATTTTTTCTTCTATTTTATTTATTGCCTAAAAAATCTAAAATCGACAGAATTGAATGTCATGGATGTCTTGCCCCTATTTATGGAGAAAAAGCTAAATGTATTTATTGCAAATATTGGCTGTGTTCTGAATGTACTTATAAGAGGTCCTATAAGCTCTAACTACATTTGCGAAACATGTCTAAATGGTAGTATTTTTTATTTATTTTTATTAACGATGCTTTTATATTTTATTCTTTTTTTATAGTATGATTCTTTATTATCTTTTACGATTCGCAACAGTTTTACTAACGTGTTTTTTTTTGTTACAGATTAATTCACTAAAACTATCTACATATTTGCTATTGACTGATGAAATAATAATTCGTTAACAGAAAATGGATTTTTTTTTATCATGTGTCCCTACCTTAAGAATTTTTGCTGTGTCAGTTTGGTGACTGTCACACTTTTGTTGGGTATATTTTACTCATTTATTCATTTGTTTCCAGTTTTCTGTTTAGTAATTATTCCTTATATTGCTTGTATTAAACACTCATTTAATAATTTAATAAATAACATTGATTAACTGCTTTCAAAACTATAAAAAAAGAGAAAATTGATATAGCAATAGCATCACTTGTCACCAAACTGAAAGTAAAACGTGATTTTTAGCTTAAAATACATTATTATAGCTCATTATTGTGTCTTTTTTAAATAATTTCATTAATTTAGAATCTCGTAAAACTAAAAATTTACTCAAAATGCTTTTAATTCTCAAATTAAAGCACTTTTGAAAAGTCATCAAACTGACCACTGTTTCACTATACTGTCCACTTTATTAATGTTTTTTACATAAAAATCCAGTAATATCTCTGGAACAAGCTATATTTTCTAATTTATAGGGCTTTTAAGAATATTTTAACATGAAAAATCTTTCAAAAAACGCATGTCTAAAAATAATGCTAAAATTTCCAACGGGGGGGCAAAAAAGTAAAAATGCCCATATAAAAATGAAACCCGTTTTCCGTTGTCACGGCATCACGCCTGAACGGCTGGACCGATTTCGCTAATTCTTTTTTTAAAATGTTCATTGAAGTCCAAGGATGGTTCTTACGGTGAGAAAAATTAGAATAATAGCCGGGAAAGCCCTAAAACAGACCTTTTCTTTTTCCCATACAAATGTTTTCTTACTAAAATGTAGAGTCAATTTGAACTTTATTCCTACACAATAAAGTTCATTCTAAGGCGGGACAAAGTTCGCCGGGACAGCTAGTTTGATATAAAAATCTTAGATACATGCATGTATGTATGATTTATGATACATTCTGAATTATCAGGGAAGACCAAAAGAATTCTCAGGGATAAGCTGAGACGTTTAATAAAAGTCAAAACAAAGTAATCTGGCATGATTATTAAGTATACAACGAACCTACTCGTAAGAATGTATCCAAAGGAAATTAAATCAATTACGAGGGAAATAAGTAAAACTCCAAAGGATTACATTCCGCGGCGCATATATTATACTTTGATGTCTTATTTCGAGATAAAAAAAGGTTGTTCTTTCCGTTATATGTTTTTTTGTACTTTTTAAATTCCCCTTAGGATATTTTTTACCCGACTACGGCGAAGCCAAAAGGAAGGATAATGTTTTGAGAATGTTTTTACTTAGATAGCCACTTTATTATGTTCTTCTATTAAGTCTATGTAGTTGTAATTCTTAACATATCTAAATGCATATCTGTCACGCCTCTTTCCCATTGGGGTAAGTTGAGACCACTTCCCTCCACTTGATACAATTCAAACTTACCTTTGCCTACTTCTTTAGCTATTTTCTCGCTGTTGAACCACAAGGATAATTATTTCACGCGGTCTCGAGCCAAACTTATCATAAGCGGTTGACCAGTGTTTAAACCACAATGCATGATTCTTCTCAAAGCTGCGAGTCACCTGCAAGTGTGGAAGATCTTTAAGGCCGTATTCAGACCAAACTGACTGTACGCCGCCGAATGCGTGCTTACTGTGAGCCCCAGTGTAAACGTGAACGTTAACTGCATTTTTCGTTCACACCAAACTGAAAATACGCTTATAGCTTACAGCTACGTAGTAAATCATCGTCCGCGGAGCGTAGTGACGTACTATATTAATCACCCGCTGAATGTCAGCGTCTACGCATGTCGTAATTATTACGTAATAGCGTAATATCTTGAATAAATAAATAAATATGTGATCGAATAAGTTAATATGTATGGAAATACAATAAACTGCGTAAAGCTCGCTCACATTCAGCGGGTTACAGTCAGTCTTGTCTGAATATGGCCTAATTCAATCACATTTATATTGAAAAAATCTATATTTTTGTTTTTTCTCCGTTTACACCCACCCGTGAATCATACTTAAACCAAAGTAAGTACTTAAAGCATGTATAATCCGTGTCATTTCAAAAGTACCTTCGCCACGTATTGTCACTCGGTAACGCGGGACATTTCATAAACTCATAATCTTCAAGCCTATGCTTCCAGCGACAGCTTAAGAGGCTTACGCAACGGATTATCTGCGATTTAATAATATTTTTTGGGCCGGCAGGTGTTTCTGACGCGAGGTTTCGCTTGTCAACTCGCCCTTTCATGTTCAAGTTTTTGGAGAAATGAGAAACACTTCGTTGGATATGACGATATGACGGAAACCCTTTTTTGAAGCGGAAGCAGTTTTTCTTTTGACATAGTTATAAATTTCTTTATATAAACTCGTTACATTGTGTCCTACTAGGTATAATAAACAACAATGTTTATTCGATGGATGGACGTGAGGATAAAGCAAAAACCAAAGAACAGATTTTAATGAAACTTTATTGTATTGTAGTTTATACATCAAAATATGATATAGGTATGTAGGCTATGTTATTATAAGTTTTCTAAGATGACTAGAAATGCTTTTTAAATTGCGGGTAATCTCTAGACTAAATATTTTTTATTTTTCCAAAAGAACTAAATATGCAAAATTACTCAACATAATAAAAATGAGAAAGCGCAATAAATCAATGGGCATGATGTCTTAATTTTTTTTTCTATCACATAGATTATTTTAAAATATTCGACACGTATTTTTTCTTTTTTCTCTTAAACTAAAAATGACACAGATATATTGGGTTAAAGTCGCTCATGATATCACGCCTTAGTACGATTTTTACGTAGGAGTGACGTCAATACCCCCACTCCGTACCTTTGATGCTCTGTATCTTTGTATTTATTTATGTATTTGATCAGGTAAATCGCGTGTTTCAAATATTTTTTAATAGCCGAAAAGACGGACTAATTATTTTTTGAATTTTCGAAAGTAGTCATCATCCCCATATAAACACTTTCAGATACAACAAATCCTAGATGTTTCCAAATAAAAGAGAATATTTAAATGTTATAAATTTTCAACTTTGATCTCATTATGTACATAGACTAGATAAGCTTATAATATAACGTAGCTGCGCTACCCTGAGTAGGGCATGACTAATGCCCTATTCAGGGTCCATACCTAGTAATGGATACTTACTTTTAAACTACTTTGTAATACCTATGGTGTGTTAATAAACATTTTGAATTAGAATTTTGATTTTATAAAATCTTTGTGTTAAAATAAAGTAGAGAGTACCTTATACAGCAGTAATAACTCTTTTATTAAAACTTCTTGTGTAAAGGATGGATGGAGTATATTAATATCGCGCTGAGACGTCTCAACGAGGTCCTACGTAATTCAGCATTCATAAACACAATTTTTGAGTTTCATATTAAAATTAAAAATTACTTATTTGTTATTTTCACAAAACTCATGGTGTTATTATTTTAAACAAACATCTTTTTAATGTGATTAAAATTAAGTAAATGTTCTAAAGCTTGATTATTGCAATATTTTTACCCTTTGAGTATAGAATATATAATGGTGACATACCGTCTGGATCTGCGTGCCTGATCTGGCGCAAAATGGCTACCTTTTTGTATGGAATTTCCTATCGTTTGACAGGTCATCAACAAAGAAAACTATGAAAAACTTGCGCCAACCTTGGCACGCTGTCATAAAATCATTTGTATATGAAAAAAAAATGGGGCAACTCCTTATATATTCTATACTCAAAGTTTTTACACAACTGCCAGTTAGGGTTATTTTTTTAATTATAGGATGTTTCACCTAAGTTTGAAATACCTAGTGTACGACCTAGTGTACCTAGTATACGACTAACCCTAATAAAAAATATACTAAAGATAGTATGAGCCAACATTCGCTCATTCAATAATTCATTAATTTTCATTGTTTTTCATTGTTTCATTCATTTATTTCATCATCTTGTTCATTAAGCGAAAGATTTGAATCGTAGCAAATGGAAAAATTTTGTCTCTGTCTACCTCTACGTAACAGATATGTATGTATGAGTCTACATATCTTTATATTCTCTTTTCAAATATAAAAACCCAGACCAAACTTAAGGTTACTAAACCGTTAACATTTATCATCTTGACAATAAAATGTTCTATGTCTGCTAAAATTTCTGGTCCCTTCATATCGTGAGCCACAAATCATTTTCGCATTATTGAATCAGGAGATAGGGAAAGAACGAAAGAACGCTATGTGACGAAGACCTTTGAAGTTACTTTTTATAGTCGTAAATGTTTAAAGGCCTATCTACACAGATCCGGCCCGTTTCCGGGACGTGTCCGGGCCGTGGCCTGTTAGGAGGGACAATAGTACGTCGTCATGACAACGTGTGTGAACGCATTTCATAGAAAATGTATGGAATGATATATTTTCCCTAACTGGACACGAACGGACCCGGATTCGTCCCGGACACTTTTTAATGCGACGTATTGTTTTCCCTCCTGACCGGCCAAGGCCCGGATCTGTGTAGATAGACCTTAAAGGAGAACCGAAAATGTTTTTGCGGCAAATGTAAGTAGGTATTAATAGTAGTAATTTGATTACCTTTAAAAAAGTAAATGGTATAGGCCCAGGTCTGCTAAGGTAATTTGCAATATATTCAGCTGTGCATCGGCAGAGTGACAATGAGAGTGTCAATGTCATTATTTGAAAAATTTGGTTGTAATCAGAAAGGGAATCAGAGTAGCCCATTGTTTAGCAGAATACCAAATGTGTCAAAAAAGCCATTGACACTCTGCTGACACAGAACTGAAGCTATTTTAAATTAGTAGACTTGGGCCATTGGATGCACTGTAATCCGTGTGTGCGTTGTTCGCTAATAGTTCAGTAACCAGTGAGCGCACACCCTATGTTTTTTGGTTACAGCATACAACAATTGCGGTTACAGTTTGCTTATGAGTACGCGCCCTTATTAAACTGGTTTAGTAATTTCCACTTCCCTATCCAATTAAAAACGAAGTAAAACATAACAATCAATATTATAGACTAACGGCCGTTCCCTACATTCTATCTATCTCTGGTTTTGCCCTACTGAAGACAGGAATAGTTGTCTGTCTTAGAATTTTTGTCTCTATAACCTTACCGCTGTCAAAAAATTTACGAAATTCTTCTGAAGGATAAATCCAAAGTGACAGCTACGTGACAGTTAAGTACTGTCGGTCTCGGATAGCTATCTGTCTTTGAATATAGGGAACGGACGTCAAAAACAATGGGGATAAAAGGGTAATGGAGTAAGGAAACGTAAACGAAACTAGAAATTAAATAATTAGGGTACGGGGGCCATCAGGACCGAATCCTTTTTGAGGGTCGCCATTGCAATTTTCGAGATGGGCCCCAGGGCCTCGTTTACTTCCGATGTTTTACTGTGTAATGACACGATACTCGATTTTTTCTAAGTGCTTTATGGTAGAAATATATTTGGATAGAGTTCAGGAAGTTTTATAAGTATAGGTTGTTATAAAAGATTGCCTTTGAATTGTAAGGCTCGTAATCATTACCGAGCTGTAACTGTAGCCAATGCATGCTCTGTAACAAAAAGCATAGTCCCCCTCATTACAAAACGAGGATTTTTTTATATTTCTAGAATAAACTCAGATAAAAGATGTTTCGGCTATAGACAAAATGTCAAAAAATGACGTTAGCCCTTGGACTATCTTTAAAACTCATTTTGTAATAAGGGGGAGTGTGTACGTGGTTCGCGAGCGGCTCGCAGCGAGGCGACGATCGTCAGTTTTTGAAATTTTACACTACGTTAGTAACTATTTAGTAGTCTGTGCCTACACACTAAAGCGTGTTACTGTATCTGTTTGGTTTCAGTTACAGCTCGCCACCGAATACGCGAGTTAACATACATACATATGTGGGAAGGAGACGGAAGAAGAAAACAGATGTTATAGATGAATGAAAGGGATGCATGCTAAGGAGTAAGAGAGTGTTATGGATTGGTTACTAAGGGGATGAATGGCGGATCAGGTTGTGGGTTTAACTTTTTATTTCTCAAATAAATTTCAAATAAGTAATTTAACAGTTATTTTTACTTATTTAAAACTACGTGGACTACAATACATATCTGTCTCGCCTTTTACCCATCGGGGTAAGCAGAAACCCTCTACCTATATTTTTCACAGATAATAAAAACCAGCATAGCATTCACGCATTGCGAAACAAATCGGATATGCTTTTCCGTCTAACTGGCCATAATAGAAAGGCTTGAGTGCGATATCATTTCGGAAAATGTTTTTTTATGCGACCAAATGTAGGAAAACAAACGACGGCATGGAAAAACTGGTTCAGGGTTTTGTTTTTCCTTAGAAAATATTTACGGATGTATTTGTTATATTGTCTTTTTATTTTGAGGAGGATATTGTGAGCGTAAATTCTGTTTTTATCCGACTACGGCAAAGTCAAAAGGAAGGGTAATGTTTTTCTAAAAGCGCATTAAAGTTGTTTATCCATTTACATATTGTGCAGTGCGTTTCTGATTTTTAATAATGAGAGTGCCATATAAGTAAAGCTTTCATAAAAGCTTTGGCTAAAGCTTCGGCCTTAAGTGGACCTTGGCTATTTATAAAATTAATGTTTTTTTTATTATGATATGGAAAATTGTAGGTAAACCAAAACAAAGTCTGAAAGCTGTATATTCAACCGCCAGTCCACTGTGATTCAAGTTACAGCTCCAAAATAAGGCTATAATAAGTTTTTCCTATAAAGGTCTACTTATCTACACAGATCCGGGCCACACGGACCGCACACGTTGTCATGACGACGTGTTGTTTTCCTCCTGACGGGCCACGGCCCGGACACGTCCCGCGCATGGCCTGGATCTGTGTAGATAGACCTTCCGACAGTAAAATCTTAAGCATTTTAACCTAACATAGCAAGCCTAGCGAACATTAGTATTTGGTTAACACTTAGGCCGTGGCCCCAGTAGGCAAACTGTTAGCGGCCGACTGAGTGAGCCGCAAATTTGTGGCGCACTGAAAGAGTTAGTTGCAAACTCAAATCAATGAAATCACCGGTTTTGGTGGGAGTCGGCCGTTGTCTAAAATAGTCAGCGCGCGTAACGCTGCAAACTGCGTACAGTGAGCGAAAACTAGCTGACTGTGGACACTCCACTTCAAATATATGGAAGGGCGTACTAAATCGATACGCCGCAAACTAGTCAGCCGCTAACAGTTTGCCAACTGGGGCCACGGCCTAATGTTCATGCTAATAATACTTCCTTCAAACGATCACGCAACACATTGCTATTAACGTGACTCGAAAGTTTATATAAGTACTTTGAGGTTGAACTCAAAGCGTGTACCTAATCGTGAATCTTATATAACGGTACAATTATTAGGTAACGAGGAAAATTGTGAACAGGAAATCTACTCAGGAAATAAGAAAACTTAAAAATTAAATGGGTTTTTTTGACTTCACTTTAGTATATTAGTAAAACGTCGTGCTGAAGAATCTTTAGCAGTGAACAGATTTAGGCTGAAATGATGAAAAATACTGTATACTGGTACCTCCTCCAAATGGGTAAACCCCATTACAAATAATCATCAGTTTTTAAGGCTGTCATTTTCTTATTTTAAAACAAAGCAGTTGTCATTTTTGCAAATAGGCCATTGCTCTTACAAATGCTTTGTCAAAATAAGGAAATAAGAACGAAATATTTTTAATTTATTTTTTGCAGTTTGTCTTTTTCTACCCATGTTCAATGGCGATAATTTTAACGAGTACTTGACAATTGTTATTATATCAGCTTGTTACAGAGTGTCTGTTAAATCGTGGTTAAATCCTGTCTAGGAACGAGTATGTTTTTTTCTTTTTACAATCGTGATAAGCATTCCTATCTCCTCATCTCTCCTATCTTTTATACATACTCCCTTCTCTACCTCTCTAACCATATCACTTAGCGACGTATACCTAAACTGATCACCCCAAATGACTTGTGCAATCCAAGACCCACATGAAAGACCTCTGTCATTCCACGTTCTATTTGCGTATTGACTGATTCAATCAAAAGGATCCAATGATTCGCTGAAGAAAAGGGTTCAATAGATTCACTTGTCAGCACGGAATTAGATTTGGCATCCGGGTATCTGAGCATTTCATTCGGAATAGAGTTTCGTTTTGATTGATTGCGATAATATTACAATAGTTAATTAGTGTGGTTGTGTTTGGTTGTTGGGTAGTAATATAAATGTTATTTTATATTACTATTACTACCCAACAAAAAACACATTTTTTTTTAAATAAATACGTCATCATCATGTCGGTGAAGCATTCACTATTTAGGCTTATCTATAAATAGGTACAAAACCTACTACATGTGCTGATTGATAAGTAAATGTGAAGACGTTTACGCTTACCGCGAATTTGTTTGCGTTTATCGTTATATCTTGAAATATCTCAAAAAAATGCCTATGTGTTATTCCGATGTGCAAGCTAGAATATTGTTGAGTTTCATCAAAATCTGTTCAGTGGTTTAGCGTGAAAAATTAACAAATATCCTCGCATCTATCTATCCATTCAAACATACTTACATCTAATGGCTGCCATTCGTATGACATAAAGCATGCCGGCGGCTTTGGTGTGAAGACAGCATGATGGTATAAACATTGACATTTATAATATTAGTAGGATAAACTAAAATGGAACTGGGCTGGACATGTTTGCCGTATGCACCCGGATCGATGGGCCAAGATTTCTACCGACTGGTTGCCGCTCGACGGCCACAGAGGTAGAGGTCGGCCTAAGAGGAGATGGCGCGACGATCTGGATGCATACTTGGCAAACTGGCCAGTGGCGGCCGGAGATAGGGAGGCATGGAAGAATGCGGGGGAGGCCTTTGCCCGGCAGTGGGACACAATAGGCTACTAAAAAAAAAAAAAACAATCGAATACTTAAACGTCTTTTGCACGTTTACTTAACTTTACTGGGACATAGGTTTACTTAAGTTTTACAATAATGATTATAGTACCTACTGACTAGGGCAATGTAATGTAGTTGTATTGTACCTCTAGGTATTTAGCAGTATGTCGAACCCAAATTCCATTTCTATTTTATTAAACCGTCCAGCTACCACAGTCCATACCACACTCTTTGTACAAGAGGAATTCATAAATTGAATTGTTGTGAAACCCTCAACAAAGGCGATTCTCGAATCTACGAGTAGTTCCTTCAATTCCTAACAAAGCTGTGTACAAATAGCTTCTGCCTTTTGATCTGTATCTGCAATCCCAAATGTACAGTCTGTTAGTAGATAAGTGATCCATTGAACGACTTTTTAAATTGGTTGCATTATACTGTATTGATGACAAATGTTTGTAATGTCATCCATACAGTATAATGCCGCCAATTTGAAAAGTTATTCAGGGGTCACTTTATGTGCATAACAGATTTTTGGATCGTATTTATAATATATTAATTTATAAGCTGCAGATTGTGTGCAATATTTTTTTATTACTTTATTATATGTGTACAATTTTAACTCGATGTTTTAGTACTTTTCCGTTTTGGTTATTTTTTTTATTCTTTTGTTTACATTTTTGAATGAAGTAGGTACCTACGTCGCGGTCTTCCTCTGCCTCTCTTCCCCTCAACATTTCCTTCAATGATGTTTCTCAAGAACCCGTCATGTCGCATCAAGTGCCCTATCATATTCCCTCTTCTATTTTCTATAGTTCTTAACAAGCAGCGCTTCTCGTTGACTATGTTTAACACTTCTTCATTGCTTTTCCTCTCAGCCCAGCTTATCCTTTCCATCCTCCTCCAACACCACATTTCAAAAGCTTCCAGTCTCTCTCTATCTCTTTGCATCAGGGTCCATGTCTCACATCCATACAGTGCTATGCTCCAGATGTACACCTTTATTAGTCGTTTCCTCGCTGCCTTTGATATTTTGGCTTTTAAAATATGTTTTTTATTTAAGTGAAAGAGAAAGTTAACGTCATGTCTTATCAAGAAATCAAGGCACTGGCAGAGGATAGGCTTAAATGGCGAATGCTCCACCGACAAGAGTGTAACTCTTAAGTTAAATTATTATTTATTTATTTATTTATTAAAATTACAATTTAGAAATTATGCTAACATTAAACTACAACGGCGTAACAAAAACCTATTTAGGTTTGTCCGTACACCGGTAAATGATGATGATATGTTTGATTTCAAATTCGATTCTTAGGTATACACTGATTGCGACCAAATGTGGCATTGATACTCTCATTAATACTGAGACACACAACCTGAGAGTATTGTAAATAAGCAAGCTTGGCCCCTGTAGTTTTGATGATTCATCTAATATTCTTAACTCGTTGAAGACCAAGATTTATAATTCGGTTTAGGAGCTAAGTAATGAAATCAGGACGGACGGAGGCCGTTTTTATTTGCAAAGGGCTAGCAGTTTGTTCAGAAGTTAGATATTTAAGCAAGTTCTTTGTTATTCCAGCTTTTGTTTCCATGCCTTTTCAAGTTTACTTAAAGTAGCTTTAATAATTTTATTTCAGATTCATCAAAAGCTGGAAATTTTCTTTTGTCATCATTTTTGCTCAGTTGTTACTTTTGATTAATTTGTTCTCAAAAACATTACCCTTCCTTTTGGCTTTGCCGTAGTCGGGTAAAAAAGCTGCCAGACATGTTTAAGTCTAAGTGCCTGTTTCAACAGCTACTGATAAAATTTAACTAATAGATAAACCTATGTCTATATCATAAAAAAATTACATTTTAGACAGAATTGACATTTGTCATTGACATCTGTCAGATTAGTTTTATCTGTACATGGTGACACGGACCCTTATTGTTTATTTGTATAATACGTATGTAGAATTGAAGGAAAGGTTGAGGGGAAGAGAGGCAGAGGAAGACCGCGACGTACCTACTTCACTCGTTAAACAAAAACTTAGTAAAAAAGGTTATTATAAAATCAACGATTATCTAGATGACTCAAATCCATGGGATTGACCTGCTCTTCTGTCAAGCTGTCTCTATGTAGAATAATTATTGAAAAGTTAATTTTAATGTTTGTATCTAAGTATTTTTATCTTAGAATTTGTAATACCAAATTTGAAAAGAGCAACCCAACAGAGTTTCTTGCTAGATTCTTCTCTGGGGAAAACTGCACTCTTGCGAATCTAGCATTAGCTTTAAAAAAATGACCCGTCTTATGTGATGTCAAACTCGTCCTACAAGATTAAATAAACATTTCATTTCATTTCATTTCAAGTGAAGGAGAAAGTTAACGTCATGTCGTATCAAGAAGTCAAGGCACTGGCAGAGGATAGGACTAAATGGCGAATACTCCACCGACAAGAGTCTAACTCTTAAATTAATGATGATGATGTATGTACGGTCAGCATCATAAGTCGATGAACACATTCAGATTTTCAAAAGTAAAATACACCATTATTAGACGAAAATCGCTTAGCAAAAATTCCCCACAGTTAAATAAACATCAAATAAGGTTCAAAATAAGGGAAATAAGTAAGGTTTTACGTCCTATAATGGTGTATATTACTTTTTAAAGTTTTAATGTGCTAATCGATTTATGATGCTGACTGTACATATAGTGAACAAATACAATACTCATTTAAATATACTAAGCTTTTTTTCACTTGACATTGGCTAAAACCAAAACGGTATTTGCGATTTTTAAATAAAAAAAAAATCAGACAAGTATTACCAGCCATTAAAGTCGCCATTGAGTAAAAATACGAGCAAACTAAGTAGGCGAACTAAAAGTAAATTAAACTTGAAAACTGGAAACATTTTCTCAGTCGTACTCCACTTGAAAAATGTGAAATAAAACCGAAGTTTTAACCAGTTGCAAATACTGTTCAAGTTTCGACTGAAATTGTGTCACGAGAAGTTTTTCGTGAGTTTAGACATGAAATATGAATTTCAATGATTTTCACAAATGGTGTATTTTTAAAGAAAGGCCTAGTCAGGAGTACCCTAAACCGACGTGCATGTATGAGGCGACTGATGAATGTCGATGTAGGGAACGAAGTGTGTTTGGATCGTAGCAAGTGGAGCAAAGTGGTCGCTGCCTACTCCGATGGGAGAGAGGCATAACCTGGGGCCCTAGTCTCCTAATCTACACTATTTACAGTTGTGTGTCGGCAGAGTATCAATATCATTTTGACACATTGTATTCTGCTATATTGGCTTACACTGATTGCGACTAAATGTGCCAAAAAAGGACATTGACACACTTATTGAAACTCTGCCGACACACAGCTAAGAATAAAGTTGGCAATTAGCTATATGTGCCTATCTGTAAGTTACATGTCTAGTAGGTATTTAATGTTGTAGTAACTGTTGGTGTTTCTTTGGTAAATAAATAAATATTATAAATTAGCAGATTGGGCCTCAGGCATAACAGATATGTATGTATATTTATACTGTATAAACAACACACGCCTCAACCAATACAAAAACCCATTCGATTTCCAAAATTGCTCTTTTGTGCCAGCTCAGTTTTTCATGCCAAAAGCGCTAACGTCACTCACATTCGCCAATTATACCGAGCAACAGCAATTTATACGAGGCAATACGTCAGAGCGTCTAACACACAGAGATAAAGAATACAGCGATGCAAATCAGTGAAACGGTGTATTTGTATGCAAATTCAACGGCTTTGCGGCCCACAGACAATGGCTGTGTTGTCTGCGTTTCGTCAGTTCTACCCACAAAGGGATAAATTGTTGGCCGAAAGTGGAGTTTGCTGGCTCTTGTGCTCGTGATGAACACTATTGGGACGGTTTTGATGGAGCTAATTTGGTTTTGGAGGCGTCGTTTCAATTTTTCAGACTGGGTTTGTTGGTAAACTTGTCGAGTTTTTAAAAGACACGATTTTCGAATAACCAAGCGGCTTTGCTCGAGGAAAATTGTGTCAAATAAAAAAGGAAATAGTTGGCAATAAAGAAAAACTGATTAGCTATGCTTTTTTCGTTTTCTTGTCACGGTTTTCTGTGCAAAAATTCTTACAAACAGGAAAATAATGAGTGAAGATATCTACATGGACCTACCTATATCCGTCACTCTTTTTTTCTATTGAAGTAGACAGAGACCACTTCTTTCTAACGATTCAATTTTAATAAAAAATTAAAATAATGTTAAAAAATGCATACCAACCAACTGAATTATTCAACCGAGTTCTATCTTGAAAGGAAAAACGAAACACCACGAGCTATAATTAGCAAATCCACTTTTTGTTTCAACCGTCCATTTAACTTCAAATTAAGTATTTCCACAACGAACAAAAAGCAAAAGAACAACCCAACTGGTGCAACTTAAAAAAATACTGGCTAAGTGCCTTTCGTACTCTTACCACCAAGAATTCCGTACATTTCGTTAAATAAATATTTTATTTATTGATTTGAGTATCTACCAAAGACTTTCCCTTTTAAGTCCCTGTGCAATCTTGATCTATTTAAACCTCTTACTTTTTGACATATTTTTCCCACTACTGGGCAAAGGCTTCCATCTTTTTGCTCAACAATTCTCTATCTTGAGCCGATTGTTCATTAAAAACAAGACAAGACGAGAAAAGAGAAAATAAAAGAAGACAAGCCTTAGTAATAGTAACCCAGTTTTAACATTTAAAACTGAACCTTAAAGAACCCTAAAAAAGGAAAACAGCGAAAGTGGGGAATGGAAAATTTATTCATCGTTAGCCCCCAAGCATGGCAGTGTCGCGAGAAAATGGTAGGACAGGCCATTGGAGAGCAAGGCCAAGGAATTAAATACGAATGGAAAGTGTTATTTTATCCGTAAAACTCAATAAGCAGTAAAAGGGAACGAGACCGCTCCCAAATCAGCGGATGATAATCTTAAGCTACCATTAGGGATACGTTTCAAATGGATAATCATGTTACTGTGTTCCGTATCTTAGAGGTGAATCTAATCTGATTATTTCGTTTCGGGTGGTTATATACATACATATCTATGGAACTACCTAGTTACGCGCTCGTTCCGTTGATCAGTAGATCGTGCGATGGTGTATCCAGAAGGAATAAAACACGTAGCTTCAGTCTAGCGTTGTAATTGACGAATACGTAGGCGATACAGTACAGGAGAAAGACTAATATATAAATAATAAATATATATAAATAAATTATAATATTTATGTATGTGTATTTATCGAATATATATGTGTAGGTTTATACTTATATATTCATTGTTTATTTTAGTGACTATCCTGCCTTCATGCTATCACTTATCTCTCTGTGGGGTCTGCAGGAAGAAATTTCTTTTAGAAATATGCTGTACCTTTTGTATAACTTCTTTTTTTTTCTGTCTCTATGTACTATCATCTTAAAATAAAATGTTAAATAAATAAATAAATAATTACAGAAACGGTTTTAACTTCTACGCAACTGACTTGCAAGAGAGAGAGAACATAGAGAAGCCCGCTAGAGTGTATGTACCATAGACAAATCGTCGCGGTCGTCCGGAGTTGCCACACCAAATAATTATTAAAGCAGCGTCCACACTTAGTAAACGCCACATATCTGTTACGCCTCTTTTCCATCAGGGTAAGGAGAGACTTTCCCTCTACTTGCTATGGTCCAAATATACACGTACCTACTTCTTTAATTTCTTCAGCGTATGTATATTTAAGGAAAAAAGTGACTACTCAGACTTTTAATATGAATCTTCGGGCGTAGTAAAAACCCTTACCCTTTATTACAAAACGAGTTTTAAAAATAGTTCTAGGACTAATGTCATAGTCGAAACGTCGAAAAATTACATTAGTCCTAAAACTATCTTTAAAACACGTTTTGTAATAATGGTGTTAGTGGCTTCAATCGTCAAATATATCTAACAACATATCTATAATCTTTTTGAATTTCTTTTGAGTTGCAAGATCTAGCTTGCTTAGACCCAGAACACACAGTGAAACGCAACTGAAACTGCTAGTTACTTTTGAGTTGCATCGCAATTTCTGCTATAGACTTCCTTAGAAAACAACACACAACGCAACTAGTTTGAAACGTTTCATTTCAGCAATTTTTACTTTTAGTTTTTTGACATTACTTTTGTTATGAAAATATTTTTCCATCATCGGATTTGGTTTTGCTAATAATCGTGTTGGTTGTAAAAATAGCATTTTAAAGTTTTCCACAACCATTTACTTTCATTTACAGTCCACTTCATCGCCCCTGTAGCTATCACTTAGCTTAAATTAGCAACTTGGCCCCCTGATCAAGCCAAGGTCACAAAATCGTGCAAAAAATCCAAATTTTCTCAGTAATCTTTCCAGATACTCTATAGCGAAAAAAATGTGGGGTAAGAAGAACATTTGTATGTTAACTGGCAGTGAGGAGAGCACACTGCTTGTTCTGAGTGGCCGTTGAAAAAACAATAGTTCGGAATGCCCAAGAAATACCTATTTGGATTCGGGTCGAATTGTTAAGTGTGGGTGCTGTTTATTTTATTTGAAACTAGCTGATGGTATGGGTACTTAGTCAAAGAAGGCTACAGTAAACTTATAAATAGCGTTAAAATCATAATTTTGTACTTCGGGTATAAGATTTAGTTTTTTACCCGACTGCGACTGTGGGAGGGTTATGTTTTTCGATAGTATGTACCTATGTTTACATGTAAGTACGAATATAATTCTTTGGCACGCCCTACAGCCTAAACGGTTTGATGGATTTTAGTTTGAGAGGTGTCGTTAGATTTGTATTACAGTGAGAGTTACATTAGGTACACCAACATAAACAAAAATGTATTTTTAATCGCAGTCGGGTTTTTCTTTTAATAAAAAGGTTAGGTTAGTTTATTTTACATATAGATTACGAAAATGGTCTGTTGATCGGTTGATTTTTAAAATTTTGACCATATTGGTTAATATGGTCAAAATTTTATTTTTCAATATTAAATTAATTTTTCTTGCGGTATGTTGCTTTCTCTAAGTAGGTTATGTCCCTAGAGTTTCTCAAGAAGTAGTTTTAAGTAGCTTATGTCCTTAGAATTTCTTTAGACTTAAAAAAATCTCCAAATATATTCTATTTATCCCCCACGCGTAACAATCTTTTCAAATAAAGAGGTTTGGTTCTTAAAATATTACGAATATCACAGATATTGTTATGATACGATATTACGAAAACACAAATCCTTTGAGTGAGTATTTGTAAAGGACAGGGATAATGTTATTGTATTGTATCAGGGGGGTGAGTTTTACCTAAAATAATAATAACATAGCCATAACTTGAGGATGTCTTAAGTTGACGAAAATCTTACCATAGAGTTTATTATCCAAAATGCAAGTTGCGCAGCCGTAAGTAGATACATTTTAGAATGTAGCAAAGGATTTGGTTACAAGATATCATCATCATCAGTCGTCCACACCGTGTCCGGTGACGGCGACTTCAGAAAGGTTTACATTTACGATTGTTGTTGAAGTGGGTGGTATGGATATCATACATACATATTCTTCACGCTTGTTTGGGTTGTAGGCTGAGATTACTTCCCTCCACTTATAACGATACAAACACATTTATAAGTCACGTCATATAAATGCACGTTGAGTTAAGCTATCGAAAATTGTTTAAATATAATATTTGTTACATTCTTTTTTCATATTCAATACGATATAGGGAAGTGGTCTCAACCTACCCCGATCTACATGTATGTATGTTTGTATTATGAATGAACTGTTTTACAAGCATAAAACTCGCTTCAGACAAACGCGATATAATCGCGGACAAACAAACATACATACAAAGAAGTCAAATTGAAAACCTCCTTTTTGCATGCATAATATTAGCTTAATTTGTATGTAACTAAGTAACTATGTATGTAAACAAAACTTGGAATCTTAATTTGAGTCACTTCCCGGTCTTCGAATAGAAGGAAATTTTCCACACGCTCTTAGTTCTGATGACAATACAATAATATGGTACTTTCGAACTGATCCGATGATGGAGCATGTTAAGTGCGAGCTAAAGCGTGTTTTAGTTTTTTAAACTAAGTACCTATTTTTGTGAAGTCTGTTAAAACAAAACAGATTTAATTTCATGACAACCACAGCAATTATTACTTATTGTTCCTACTTCATTATTCGCACTATAACTATAACTATTGATACTCGACGCTTGCCAACACCAATATTGCAAAGTAAACGATTCCAGTTTAAATAAATGTAATTCCTTTGAGAAAACGCTGTTTAAATTGCGATGGTAGCTGGCGCATTGATAAAATTTGCTTAAGTTGATTTCTGCTGTGAAATATTGCTCTTTGCTCTTACGTTTGCAATAAAACCGGCCAAGTGCGAGTCGGACTGACGTGCGAAGGATTCCGTAGCATTCACTAGGTTAATAATAGCCTAATAATAATGTCTAGCAGGTAGTCATTATTAATGTGGCGCTGAAATAGGCAAAAAATCACTTTTGTTGTATTGGAGCTTAATTATTATTATTATTTTGTTTTTAGTTATAGCGGCAACGATAATACATCATTTGTGTACATGTCAACGCTCTAGTTTTAACGGTTCTAGAGATACAGTCTGGAGACAGGTAGACAGACGGATAGACGGACAGACATACGGGCAGACAGACAGATGGACAGCCAAGTCTCAATAATAGGGTCCCGTTTTCACCTTTTGGGTACGGAACCCCAAAAAATAGTAGGCAGAGCTGTAAAATATTGCAGTGAGATTAACATGTTTTATTTTGTGATTCCGTGGTTATGTACACAAACTTTTAATGTTTTATTTACTAAACGCTCGCTAGTTCACGAAGAGTATATTTACGCAAAAAATCAAGGACCATTTTGCAAAAACTCAAAACAAACTGCATTTTTACTAAAACATTTTCCTTCCTTACAAGCAAAATTGAATTAATTAAGTTGTTACGTACATTCAGATCTTTGCTTTTTAGACAATTCTTCCTGTATATTTCATAAAATGTAATAACCAAAACATAACAGGGAAGCGGTTAAGTAAATTTTTCTTCCTTTTGAAGTTCAGAGGAATTTGAGATAGCATAAATCAGGGGTGGCCAACTTTATAAGACCCAAGATCTCCTATTTACTATTGAAACCCTGTGCGATCTAGCAATTACATACTTATGGAAATCTTAAATGAAACAGCATAATTCAAACAGCATAGTTCACGCATCATGTAGTATTTTTTATTTTATTAAGAGAGAAAAGATAAATGTGCAAATTATTCAGAGTAATAGGTACTTTTAAACTTTATATTAGTGTGAGTATTGCGTCTGGGCATCTTCCACTAGTTTAGATGCGAGGTCTGGTTTACGTATTTATATATTTTTTAACGTGCCACGATCTACTGTAATAACAGTCCCGATCGACCGTTTGGGCTAAAACATAAATTCACGATACGAGGCGACACGACACGACGCGACGCGACACGACTTCGTACGACGTCGCATCGTGAAAATCCACGTCGTACAGAGGTCGGCGTCTCGTCGTGTCGCGTAGTGTCGTTTCGTGTCGTATCGTGTCGTGTCGCGTCTTGTCGTGGATTGATGTTTTGGCCCTAAGGCCATCCCTAGCATAAATCAATACTTGCTTATTAATATTCTGGGTTGGTTCATCGAATTCTATTAAACAGCCTCCTTCAAACTCCCTTCATATTGAACGTGTCCGTCATACATTGTTCCTATGTTCAATTAATTCATTTTTGGCAAGTCTCCAGAGACCACTATCCTTCGTCTCGATACAAAGAAATGAATTACACTCTAGTACCTACATACATGCATATTATCCTCTCTCCCATCGGGGTAGGCAGAAACCACTAGACGAGGGAAGTGGTACTCCAGTCAGAAAATGCAATTTTTCTTTTTTTATCACAAAATGAAATAAATATCTACGTGAGACTACCTATATTAAACTTCAAAAGGAAAAGAAAGAATATACATCTATTTATAGTTTGTGTGTATTTCGCATAGAATATTGAATTCCTCAGATTTTCAACTATCGACATAACTGTCATATTGAAAGCATAGTTACTAAAAGACTTGTCACAAAATCTTTGAAGCCAAGTTCTTACGCACTTCAAATCGACTTAACGTCAATAGAAGCTACTCAAGAAGGAAGGAAAATCTTACTGTGATCGGATGGAGAGTCAAAAGCACATTTCAACATACTTTTATGCAATTTCAACTCCTTTGACATCGTCTTAGTGACTGTCAAAGATTTATATTAAATATTGGATCTTCTAGTACAGTTCTTAAGTACCTTGCAGACGTAGGCGCGTTTGCGGAGCGTTTTTTTTCCGCTACCAAAACGCGCCAACGCGTTTTACTCGCGATTCACTCGTGTTTTGACAGATAGTCCAAGAGCCTGAGAGCCCTATCTTCCTCACGTTCGGAAAACAGAATGTTCTTCTATGTGTATACCCAACATACCTTCTTATATGTATACCCAACAACAACAACAGTTTTGTGTAAGGTCGTTTTCAGACTAGCGTTTTATACGCGCGTATAAACGCATCTACAGGCGTTTTTTCCTCATACGAGCGTTGACGCGCTTCTAAGCTCGTAAAGTCCATGTTAATACTGACAAGACACCACCGATTCGAGCATATAAGCCCGAATACGCACGTTCAGTTTTTAAAATCGCGTATTAAGCGCTCGTGTACGCGCATATTCTGAAAACGACTATACACGCGCGTGTAAAACGCTAATTCTAATAACGCCCGTAGTAACTTTCAAAGACTTTTCAAAGTTGGATCTTGTAGTAAAGTTTCAAGGTTGAGTTTTGTTTAAATGAGTTTGTTAAGATTCATTCCACGTTGTGTGAAAGGACGTGTTGATAAGAATGCGCTGTCCCTTGCAAGTTGATCGTAGCTGTTCGATACGTGTCTTGGGTTTTGTATTTTTTATAAGCACGATGTTGGGTGGGTCTCTCTATGATGTCTATGAATGAATATTTGAGTTTGCGTTTCGATGTTTTACTTATTTTACTATTTTTTAAACGAATCATCATGTCAGCTAATGGACGTCCACTGTTGGACAAAAGCCTCCCCCAAGGATCTCCACAACGACCGGTCTTGAGCTGCCCACATCCAACGCTTTCCAGCGACTTTAACCAAGTCGTCAGTTTTAAACAAATACTTCTGTTGAAATGAAAATAACGCATTCTACATTGGGCGTCAATAATAAGTAGTACAGTTTTAAAATTGCAATTACTTTTAAACTACAGAAGTCAGAGTTTTGAAATAAAAATAATTTTATAGTAAATTTAACAAAGTTTTCCATAAATTATATTTTATTTAGCGTTTGTAGAATTTACACTTAAAATTAGGAAAAAACTAAAAAGTTGTTCATGTTGTAGGAACTGTCAAGAACTTCATTTTTACGTATTGGGCCCGGTTTACACTTTAGTAACTTGTGTTGCCGCCTCGGACTCTGATGACATCTTGGAGCCGGTTTGGCATGCTGAACACTAAGTTTCGGAGGCGGTGTTGTGGAATACTCTCCCATTCTTCTATCAGGGCCTGTTTTAGAGCCCTGAGGGTAGCGGGGGGTGGTCTGCGCCTTCTGACTAGCCTCCCAAGCTCATCCCAGGCGTGTTCAATCGGGTTAAGATCTGGGCTTCTTGATGGCCAAGCCATCAAGCTGATGCAAACTTCCTGAATGTACTCTTGTACGAGCTGAGCGGTGTGTGGCCTGGCCGGGCGTTATCATGCATTAGTATCGCTCCATTACCCATATTTACTAAGTATGGCCCTGCATATTCGTTGAGGATCTCTAAATCATATCGTTCACCAGTTAGAGTGCCATTTTCTATGACCACTAGCTCTGTGCAACCCTCTGAAGAGATGCCAGCCCATACGTGTACAGAGCCCCCACCGTATTGAACTCATTCAGAGATGCAATCTTGAATATATCGCTCATCAGGTCGCCTGTAAACTCTCCGCCTACCATCGGAAGTGAATAAAGAGAATCGAGACTCATCAGTGAACAAAACTCTTGTCCATTCTTCTTCGCCCCATTGTACGTGTTGACGGGCGTAACGTAGTCTTGCTACTCGATGCCCTGTCTCAAGCTTGGGGCCATTGGCTGGCCTATATGACTTCAGATTGGCTTCAGCAAGTCTTCTTCTCACTGTACTCTCACTAATGTAGTCTCTTCGGGTCTGAAGAAGCTGTTGCTGGACCTCAACTGCATTAAGGTGACGATTTCTTAACACAGTAGATACAATAAAGCGGTCTTCTCGGGTAATAGTGCACCGGGGTCTGCCATTACCTGGTCTCCTTAGATGGTTTCCAGTCTCTTCGTACCTCCGCTTTACCTGCTGGACCGTTCTTAGACTTACACCCACTGTTCTTGCAGTACGACGCATACTGATGCCTACTTCGAGAAAAGTTAAGATTCTTGCACATTCTTCAGGTGAAAGAGGCATGTTTAGAAGTTTACTTGCTGTAGAAACCTTTGCTTTTGAATTGCAATTTATTTATCAGCAATAAATGTGAAAACAATACAAAACAAAAGTGAGGACAACAGTTTAAAATAAGAATGTTTTGTTTATTAAGTTTTTTTCAGTCAATCTTTATAAAAATATATTATGCATGAAGTTTTTATTAAATAAAATTAAATTCTCTTTTTAATACTTTTTATTTCAAAAGTCTAGCTTTCGTAGTTTAGGAGATATTGCAATTTTAAAACTGTACTACTTATTTTTGACGCCCAGTGTATTATTATGAAGGTTATAAAATAACTTACTTATCTTTTATTTATATTATAGTCACTTATGGTTTTACTTATATCAGGTTTTTTTACTAAATACCTTGATCTCCTTTTATTTTCCGACTAAAGTCTGTATTATTTCATAATACAGGTAACAATAAAAATAATGCAAGTCATTTACTAGACAGTTTTGTAATACTAGACGAGTATATTACCAAGTCAGTCAGTTACCTACATCTCATCATGTTACTAAATAGAAGTTCGACTGGACCCTTTCTAGGTCGAGCCATCCCATCTGACCCTTCGGCACAGTCCATTTCTAATCCAAACGTCTGTGCAACGACGCAATCGGAAGGGCCAATGTCCATTGCCTCTTTTCTATTTTCGTAAACGTGCACATCGTAAACAAAAGTAGCGGTGTAATAGGGCGTAACTGGAAATTGAATCGCTGTTTTGTTTCTGTCCGGTTTCGGGGTTTTGGTGCGGATTTTTGTCGATCGTTCGCGTCGGCGTAGGTATATCTTCTTTGAGACTTAAAGGGGAAGTGAAAAATGATCGGTTGCTTGCTAAATAAAGACGTTCAATAAATTGACTTTGGAATCAAAAGATGAATGGAGTTTTGTTGTTGTTGAGATTGATAATGATGCAATGCTAATACATTTCCTTCCTCAAATTGAGTTTGCCTTTTTTGCTGCGCGATCATGACAGAAGAAGGGAAATTTGACACTGAATATATTTTTTGGGGAAAAACTGCATAAACATTTAAAAAAAAGATGTAACTTAGGGTAACCCCGCACAATGCGGCCAGCCGGAATGCAGTCAGCCGTCCGGCTAACCGCAATCAAGAATTTGCACGATTAAGTATTTTTTATCCGCACTACGATGCGGTTGTGGCTAATACTGCAGTTACGGACGGCTGACCGCATAGTGCAGAGGGCGCTTATGTATTACATGCTTTATATAATACCACTAAATACAACAGATTACTACCAACTAAATGTACCAGAATAAATACAATTATGCAATCAATTGACCCAGCAACTTGTTTTGCACATAAATGGGAGTTTTAACTGGGGCTTCCGCGTACAACCAATAAATATCTGTTCCACGGCCGCGTTAAAATGAATAAAATTAAAACTGTACACTATTGTGTGAACAAAGTCTATATTTTAGTCGAATACACAATCCTGCGGGGCTTGTTGCGTCACCAAACAAAATCGTCACGACAAAATAAACTCTGAAATAAAATTGGTTTGTTTGCGAAGTTTTGTGGTTTTACAAATCAATTTGGTTTTGGTTTACGGTCTATTGTGCACGGTTTTCCTATAATCTATTGATTTGTGATACTGAAATTTGTGGCCATTTATTTTGAAATAGGTATCTTGTTTATTATTCCAGACAGTTAAAAGTTTATTGGTTTCTGTGTATTGTTATTAGTCTTTTGATTTCATATTTTCTGTTGTTAAAATAACAGGGACCCAAGTCTGATAATTTAAAATAGCCTCAATAGGCGTGACGACACTATGAAATAATCGAAGATTTAATGATTTCAGGGGAAAATACACATTTAAAGGATTCAAAAAACTATTTTAGTTTTATTTAAAAAATTGAGATTAACAAGATTTTCTATAAAATAAAAGAGTAAAATACTGCAATCGGCCATTTTGACTGAAACGCCAATCACAGCGCATGACGTCATACTCATGTAAACAAACATCACTGTGTTGTTTTGACTGATTGTACGCTAGGATTGACTTTTTGTTTATTTTTGTGAATAACTACAAATTTATTATAATGGAACCAGGGTTTATCAGGGCAAACAGTTCCAATTTGCCCAGGATCGATTTGCTAATGTTGGGCGAGTTCCTGGCAACCAATAAAGAATTTTGCTCCTCCGAATTTAGAAACGTGAAAACCTCCTTGTATTTTTTTTGTTATTATTGTTATTTGTTATATTTGTCATTTCATCTATTTCACGTCAAACATGAAGTTAAAAATCTATCAATACATGATAACATACTCACATCAAAGTGATCTTCACAGAAATAAAGTGACGAATTTAATTTTACTTCGTTCGGGTTTCGCCGTGCAAGCTGTAACCATTTATCTCTTATTTTTTTTATGTATGGGACATGAACAAACACCTTGTTGGGTGTCTTTATTGATGTATTTTTGCACAGAGGTACTGCACACCACTTATAAACTTTAGAATTCATTTTTATCACAAGAAATACGAAACGTTTGTTTACTTTGTTGTCTAGCCGGGCGGGAACACATTTGACGTTTACAAAAGTGTGACGTCACACGCGACGCCATGACACGGAGAGCTGTTTTCACGCAGTATTTAAAAATAATTATAAAAATGGCTTTAATCTTCTTAAAACATTAGTTAAATACCGAAATAAAGTTTTTGTTGTAAACAGTAAATGTGTATCTGCATTTTGGAATAGGATTTCAAAATCTTTCGACATGCCTATTGTGTGTCGGCAGAATGTCAATGTCATTTTTTGACACATTTGGTCGCAAACAGTGTAACCATTGCTAAGCAGAATACTAAATATGTCAAAAAATGCAATTGATACTCTGCCGACACACAACTGAGGCTATTTTAAATTAGTAGACTTGGGCCCCCGTTAAAATGCCAACTCCATCTTTGTTTTGCAAAATTGTGCTACATTCAGGATTAACATACTTACTCACTCGTAGATTAGTTATATAGCCAATAATCCCACAGCTACTCTTCATCAAGAATCACTACACATTATCCAATTACATACCCAACAGGCACTGCCGAAGCTGCACAATTCAAATGGCACCATCATCATGATATCGTGATAGTTATGCGTCTACATAATTGTATTGCATCAATGATGGCCGTAGGATATGAAATTGTATATTCTGATGAAGTTCGTAATATAATGTGGCCACATATCATCAAAACTCTCATGGAAAATAAAGAGATTTGATTTGATTTGTGAAGTTAGCAAAGAATAGAACAACAAGTTAATGGGCATGACGACTAAAAAATTGTTTTAAGTCCATCACATAGATTATTTTAAAATATTCGACACGTATTTTTTTTTCTCTTAAACCTAAAATTACAAAGATTCACTGGGTTAAAGTTGCTCGTGACGTCACACCTAGGTACGATTTTTACCTAGGAGTGACGTCAATACCCCCCACTCCATAACTTTGATGCTCTGTATCTTTGTAATTATTTGTGTGTTTGATCAGGTAAAAAACTGTTTCAAATATTTTTTAATAGCCTAAAAGACGGACTAATTATTTTTTGAATTTTCGAATGTAGTCATCATCTCCATTCTATTCTATTTTAAAATACAGTCATATCTTATTTTTCCAAAATCTTTCAAACCAATCTGAAGTGAGCAACAAAATTTCCTCCTGCCTCAACTTTGAAGTGGAAGAATTGAGAGTTTCAAATATGGTCGACTTACAAGACGGTTTCAAACTCTTTTCTGCATTCAGTTGACCACTATCGCGAAAGTTTACCCTCATCTTGGACTTGCTCCATGTAAACTCGGAAACTTTGGCTACAGACTTGCAACTTGTTAGTATAAAGTTTGCAAGTGTGGTAAATTAAAAATTAAGCAAGAGCCTCTGGTGTTTTGTTTAGTTTGTGGGTCGATATTGCAGAGGTGACTGTTTTGATACAAAATGTTTATTTATTTATTTAACAGTTTATTGTCAGATGAAAGTACATAGAGACAGAAAAAAAAGAGAAGTTAAACAAAAGGTACGGCATATTTCTAAAAGAAATTTCTTCCTGCAGACCCCACAGAGAGAGAAGTGATAGCATGAAGGCAGGATAGTCACTTAACTTAGAATAAACAATAAATATATAAGTATAAACCTACGCACATATATGTTTGTTTGTTATGGTTGTTTCGTGTCGCTTGCATCATATCGTACTAGTAGATCATATCTTCATATACAGGGTGACTTTAAATTAGTGAACGATAGAAAAGGATATGCATGTATGTACTCGTGATAACAAACAACTTTTAATATGAGGCCAAGTACGAATTCCTACAAAAAAAATTGTTTTCCCATACTATCAGCTGATGCATTTTGTATGGGGACTTGAATTTTTTTGTATGATTTCGACCTTGGTCCTTTAGTAAAAGTTGTTTGTTATCATGAGTACATGCATATCCTTTTCTATCGTTCACTAATTTAAAGTCACCCTATATGTATTTTGATGTGCCAAATAAGACAGGGGGACCCAAGTCTGCTAATTTAAAATAGTTCCAGTTGTGTGACTATTGAGTGTCAATGGCATTTTTTGACACATTTGGTCGCAACCAATGTAAGCCATTGTTAAGCAAAACACCAGGTTGAGTTATTAAAAGTGTATAATAACTGGGCATATTGTCGTTTCGATGATACAAAATGGCCTTTTTGAATGTTAAGAAACTTTTTTGCAAGGTCAACTTTTGAAAACATTAATTAATAGCGATCTCCTTGTAGAAGGCATAAGCTACTTTTATCTTTAAATAGATTTCTTTACTTTAACCCAACAAAAAATTATTTTCTTTGTTTCAGATTCAAAGTGACTCAGCAGAAAAATGAAAATTTCGAGTGTATAGAAAAATACAAAACAAAAATGATAACATGACGGAACATGGTTTCATTCGGACGTTTTCATAAAGCACGGACTAAAACCAGTGAAATGTATAACAATGACAATGAACAAAGTGTTAAAGATCATAGAGTGAGGAATCCGCCCCAAAAGTTAATTTATTTCAACATTTATTACTTCCTAATCATAACCTGCCTTTCCTTACAAAATGTAAATTCTAATACAACAAACATGAATCGACATTTCAATGAAGAAAAAGTTAAAAAAGATATTTTTAACAAACAAAACGACGCGCCATCTGAAGACAACTACGATGACAGAGACAGCCATTCAAACGAAAATGTAGATTTTACTAAAGTCAATTTTGAGAACCCTTACTACAATAGCGAAGATTTTGTACATAAATTTTACAATAACGAAAATACCTACAGTAACTATGACGATTATAAAAACTACTATTTGAATCCTTCTAATCCAAAGGCGAAAGAAAACGTTAAATTTAAAATAAGCAGTAGGATAGTCCAAACTAAATATGGGAAACTACAGGGCATTGTGTTGGCTATGGATGAACATAGATATTTGAGTCCTATTGAGGTTTTTTTAGGTGTACCGTATGCTACGCCTCCAACTGGATCTAACAGGTAAGATACATACATATCTATAACGCCTCTTTCCTGTCCCAATTACAAAAAAACGTCAACTACGTTCATGGCTTCTGTCAATTTAATGTGGGAATCGAACCCACGACATGGCAAGCAGGGTCACTATCAATCTTGCGATACATTTGACAGTTATGAAGCATGAAAAAAACACCAAGAGAGCAACGCCTTGTCAAAATGCATAATGTTAGGTCCATATTTCTATCTCCTTTTGCCTTCCCCTTTCATTCAATCTATCCTATTTTCTAGTAGGTACTTATTAAAGCCTATACTCCTATTACTTGTGCTAATCTGTTTTCTCTTTCTACATACCCAAAATCACGTAATCAAGAAAAAATACATCAAAAATATTCCGAGATCTGTTTTCTTTACATTGTTCAGGGAATTTTTTACCTCTTTTGTTTCAAAAGCCCGTTTAGGTGAGGTCAAAGAATAAGTTACCTAAATCCACAGGGATATAGTTCCTTCTGTACGTGTACTTTACTTTGCAAAACTCTTTGCTTTTTGTTTGTTATAGAATAGCCAAAGGCGATGGTTTTTTGTTTCTTTTCCTATTTATATTGCATATTTTTAGGTAATGATAACTTGCAGAATGTACTTTTTTTAGTATGTTCACTTTATAAACACCATCAGCCGTATGTCCATTACTGAATTGAACAAACGTTTGTCTAATTTCTGGACATTCACTCTCTGTATAAGAGTAGGGTCGTGCTCCTCGGTGGGGACATATATGGGCTGTTAACGACATACATATATGTCACGCCTCTCTCCCATCGGGGTAGACAGAGACCACTTCCCTCCACTTGAATCGATCCAAACTCACCTCTTTCACTTCACATTCATCAGCCGCCTCATACACGCTTATCGGTCAAGGGTACTTTATAAATTAAATACTAAATTACCTATCTTATAAAGTTTTCAACCTTAAATTAACTAAATACTCTAAAGAAATACAATTAAGGCAGCAAATAGTTTTAAAGTAGAAGACAGAGTTTGGGAAAATTATAAACTTGTTCGAGTTAAGAGATTGTTTTGGCAGTTATCGGTACTTAGTACAAAGCTATGAAGACTTAATAAAATAAGTAGCTCGTTCTTGTATTATGTAAAACCAGTTTTAAGAAGATTTTTAGTGATGCTTTTTAAGGACTATTTAGTATTTATTAGTAATTGTAGCTAAAAGGCGTGGAATGCGAAAAGGGGGACGAGAGATAGATACTTTTTTTTTGACAATTTTTTTCCCATATCCTACAGTAATGTCTTTAAGAAGCCTATCTACACAGATCTGGGCCGTGCCCGGGACGTGTCCGGGCGGTGGCCCGTCAGGAGGGACAACAATACGTCGTCATGACAACGTGTCAGAAAAAATATCATTCCATACATTTTCTATGGATTCGTTCACAGACGTTGTCATGTCGACGTATTGTTTTCCCTCCTGAGGGGGCCACGGCCCGGACACGTCCCGAGCATGGCCCGGATCTGTGCAGATAGAGCTTAAGGCAGTTCATGTAGATGTCTCGGGCTTTAAAATAAGGTATGATTCAACAGTGTCCAATGTGGGTAAATTTTCTATAGTATAGATCCCAATTTCATTTGTTATACATACATGAACGATACACATAATCTGTTTCCACTTCCCTCCACTTGCTATGATCTAAACATACCTATGTCGCTTCGTCCACATTAATAGTCTCCTTATACATGCACGTCGGTTAAGGGTACCAATTTGATCGAGATACGTTCACCTCCTAACATTTCCATCTAGGTACTCTCCTCTTATGTATCTCTTTCGATATCTCCTTTCGCTCATTGTTTCCATATTCCCAAATCAACTAAGCATCCGTTTCTCCGTATATTTTTGGCCTATTTCACGACCTGGCAGATAATTTTATACCTGTCTCTGTCTAAAACGTCATGTTTTAAGAGATAGACATAGGTTTATCTGTCAGTTAAATTTTATCTGTAAGGGGTGAAACTGGCCTTTATTTTTTTTACCAACTGAAACATCTCAATTCCTGACAATTTTTTTTTGTTCAATTACAGCAATGCTATAATACTATAAAATAAAATGTTATAAGTAACAGCAATGCTACTAACATCTATGGACACAATCCAAACGATTTATTTTTTATTTTTTATTCTTTATCAGCCCATATATGTCCCCAACGAGGGGCACGAGCCTACTCTCATACAGAGAGTGATTAGGCCGTAATCCACCACGCTGGCCAAGTGCGGGTTGGCGGATTTCACATACACCTTCGAATTTCTTCTCTGGTGTATACAGGTTTCCTCACGATGTTTTCCTTCACCGTTAGCAAGTGGTAATCGAATAAATTGATTCGTACATGAGAAATAAACTCAGAGGTACGTGCCCGCGCCAGGATTCGAACTCGCGCCCTCAGAATTCGAGGCAAGCGTTCTACCAACTGGGCTACCACCACTTTCTTTTTTTTTTCTTTTTTTTTTATTAATAAGTCAAATTAACTCTTCATCATCTTCCAGATTCAGCCCCACCAAAACACCATCACCCTGGGATGGAGTAAGAGTATCAGACAGACCAGGTCCAGCATGTCCGCAGAAGATCCCTGACCTTGAAGATGATAGGACCATGTTAGAAAAAATGCCTAAAGGCAGACTAGAATATTTAAAAAGACTGATGCCTTATCTTAAGAATCAAAGTGAAGATTGTCTATATTTGAATGTGTTTGCGCCTTTGCAAAGTAAGTATTGAAATGATGTGCTAGATTCTTCTTTTTCTTATTTAAGAGCTAAGCTCTTGTCGGTGGAGCCTCTTCCACCCCTTCCTATTTTCTGCCTTCTTTTTAACCCCCGACGCCAAAAGAGGGGTGTTATAAGTTTGACGTCGATGTCTGTCTGTGTATCTGTCTGTCTGTCTGTGGCACTGTAGCTTCTAAACGCGTGGACGGATTTGGATGCGGTTTTTTTAAATTAAAGCTGGTATTCCTGGGAGTGTTCTTAGACATATAATATGCAAATCGGTTCAGCCGTTTCAAGGTTATCAGCTCTTTTATCCGCTGTGGTAGGGTTGTAGATCCAATATAACAGCAGATATATCGTGTTTGGATTCGTTTTGATCAGTGTTTAATTCGTAATATAATGCAATAGTGACAACAGATGGAGCTGATGCTGGAGCCAGGATTTCCAGCACTCCATCCATTCTTCAAAAAAGTGACAGCAGATATGTCGTGTTTGGATTCATTTTGATCAGTGTTTAATTCTTAATTTAATGCAATGGTGACAACAGGAGGAGCTGATGCTGGAGCCAGGATTTCCAGCACTCCATCCATTCTTCAAAAAAGTAACAGCAGATATGTCGTGTTTGGATTCGTTTTGATCAGTGTTTAATTCTTAATGTGACGCAATGGTAGCAACAGGAGGAGCTGATGCTGGAGCCAGGATTTCCAGCACTCCATCCATTCTTCAAAAAAGTAACAGCAGATATGTCGTGTTTGGATTCGTTTTGATCAGTGTTTAATTCGTAATATAATGCAATGTCGACAACAGGGTAGCAATTCCGCTAAATTAAGTTAAGCGACCAAACTATAGCCAACAGATAAACATTCGACAGCAATATGTCACAAATTTGGTATTCTCTTAAGTGCCACTATTAATAGTCGATTAATAGTCGATTAGTAGTCTCTAGAGGGTTTTGTCTACTGTCAAATAGCGAAGAGAATACCGTTTGGAACTGCCACTCATGTGACAATGCGGAGTAGAATACCGATTATAGCGTAAAGTAATAAAATGTACGGCCGATCGCTGTCCACTGTCAACTTATCTGTTATGAGAATACCAAAATGTTTCAATTCATACCATTCACATTCTAGAGAGACACCATTTTTCATTTGGTAATTAGAAGAATACGGCCCCAGGAGGAGCTTATAATAATTATTATAATTTATAATAAAGGTTTAAAAACTTTGAAATAAAAATTAAATTAAAAATTTAAAAAACCCCCGACTATAAAAAGTAACAAATAAAATGAATATTATTTTGTCAACTGAACATCGCATTATATTTAATACAAATTGATAACTTTCATACAAACTTTATTTTGTCGGGGGACCGCTAAGTAGCTGCAGGTACGCAAAAATATATACCTATCATAAGTAATCATAATGAGATATCAAAATTAAAAAAAATAATAGAATGCGGTCCCACGACGAAATAAAGTTTGTATGAAAGTTATCAATTTGTATTAAATATAATGCGATGTTCAGTTGACAAAATAATATTCATTTTATTTGTTACTTTTTATAGTCGGGGGTTTTTTAAATTTTTAATTTAATTTTTTTAACATCTTGATACGACATGACGCCTTTTTCTTCACCTGTTCTAGGAACGTCCGCCTGGGTCTTCCTCTCTTCCTTTTCCCTTCAATTTTTCCTTCTATGATGTTTTTTATGAAGGAATCATGTCGTATCAAATGTCCTAGCATCTTTCCTCTGCTAGATTAAGGACCAGTTTTACCAGTTACAGATAAAATTTAACTAACAGATAAACCTATGTCTATTTCATAAAACATGACTTTTTAGACAGGTACCTATAAAATACCTGGAGCCGTATTCTTCTAATTACCAAATGAAAAATGGTGTCTCTCTAGATTCTAGAGAGACACCACATTCTAGAGTCTAGAATGTGAATTGTATGAATTGACACATTTTGGTATTCTCTTAACAGATAAGTTGACAGTGGACAGCGATCGGCCGTACATTTTATTACTTTACGCTATAATCGGTATTCTACTCCGCAATGTCACATGAGTGGCAGTTCCAAACGGTATTCTCTTTGCTATTTGACAGTAGACAAAACCCTCTAGAGACTACTAATCGACTATTAATCGACTATTAATCGTGGCACTTAAGAGAATACCAAATTTGTGACATATTGCTGTCGAATGTTTATCTGTTGGCTATAGTTTGGTCGCTTAACTTAATTTAGCGGAATTGCTACCCTGGCTGTTTAATTTTATCTATAAGTAGTGAAACTGTCCTAAATGTTAATAGGTATATCCCCACCAGTGCGCTTTCACGTTCATCTTGCGTTTCCATTTGAAGCATGACCGAAAAACCATAGCGCATACTATAGCGCACGCTTCAAAAGGTGTCGAACATTAGTGCACAGCGGTTGATGCAAAACCAACTGAAAGATGAAACACAAGCTAAACTGAACATTAAAACGAAAACTGAAGCGCGTTAGTGGAGACTTATTTGGAATCATTTATTAACTTCTATATATATAAAAATGAAACCCGTTTTCCGTCGTCACGGCATCACGCCTGAACGGCTGGACCGATTTCGCTAATTCTTTTTTTAAAATGTTCATTGAAGTCCAAGGAGGGTTCTTACGGTAAGAAAAATTCGAATAATTGCCGGGAAAGCCCTAACACAGACCTTTTCTTTTTCCCATACAAATGTTTTCTTACTAAAATGTAGAGTCAATTTGAACTTTATTCCTACACAATAAAGTTCATTCTAAGGCGGGACGAAGTTCGCCGGGACAGCTAGTAACTTATAAATAAGGGCTAAAACATAAATTCACGACACGACGCGACACGACGCTTTCACGATGCGACGTGAAAATCCACGACTTCGTGTCGCGTCGCGTCGCGTCGTGTCGTGAATTTATGTTTTAGCCCTAAATTGGATCGTAATTGGCACCATATAAATTGGTTTGGTACCTACTAAAACAAGCAAATGACATATACATATACACCTTTCCTACTAGATAAATCTCTGAACCAATCTTTAACACTCTACATTTGTTGCAGTGGATGAAACGAAACTAGCACTGCCAGTATTAGTGTACATCCATGGAGAGGACTACTCACTGAGTTCTGGTAATCCATACGACGGGGCTGTACTCGCAAGCTATACGGATTTGATAGTAGTGACGCTCAATTTCCGACTTGGAGTCTTAGGTGAGTCTCTTAAGATATTTATGTTTGAAATACAGTCAAAAATAAGTTTCCGACAGTTTGTTCTACAGGTACTTAATATGTACAATCAAACAATCACACGATCATTGAACAAATTGATGAAAACATATCTTTTACAACAGAAGTAGCTTTGAGTATAGAATATAATAAGGAGGAGCCATACCGTCTTGATCTGCGTGCCTGGTCTGGTGCAAAATGGCTACCTTTTTTTATGGTATCTCTTATCGTTTGACAGGTCATCTACCAAAAAAACTATAAAAAACTTGGCGCAACCTTGGCACGCTGTCATAAACTCATTTGTATATATAAAAAAATAGGGCCACTCCTTATATTCTTTCCAGAAGTAGCGATACTTTGAAAATGTGACAGTGTATATGTCGCAGCCAACTGGTTGAAACAGCTGTTCAATCAAACAACAAGATTGAATGTCGTTGTTCAATCAAAGGGCTAGCTGTTTAATTGAACAGCTATTTTAACCAGTTGGCTGCGACATTTACATATTATTGCTCAAAACTGTACCGTGATCTTTCTTTGTGTTATGGATTTAATATTGACGTTTTGTGTGAGATCTCAGATTTTTAGGTTAGATTTTGGTATACTTTTAACATCTGTCTTTGAACCTTCTTCTCAATATTTTTTTTTATTTTTATTTCATCATGCCGACCATTTTTTTTTTTTTTTATAAATGCTTAGTTGGGTACTTGACTTATTTAATCAAGCGACAAGTAGATCTAGTAAATGAATCTAGCGATATTTAATGGAAAAAATGTACGATTGCTAAAAATACTACGTTTTTTCTTAAAACCACTTCCATTAAAATAACTCAATTACCTGAAAAGTCTGAGAGAAATGTCAACGACTTTGAAAACTTTAGATTAAATTAGAAAGTACAAGTAAAATGGCAACGGGGATTAGGTAACTTTTACTTATCAAGGTTAGGTATATAAAGATTTCATTTAAATACAATAAATCCAAAGTTTTATTAAAAACATTAGGTACATTATATAATTAACAGCAAATATGTACGTACATACATACATGTCTATATATATAAAAATGAAACCAGTTTTTCGTTGTCACGACATAACATGAAAACGGCTTGACCGATTTGGCTGATTTTTTTTTAAATGTTCATTGAAGTCAAAGGATGGTTTTTACAGTGAGAAAAATTCTAATAAATGCCGGGAAAGCCCTAAAACAGATCTTTTCTTTTGCCCATACAAATATTTTCTTACTAAAATGTAGAGTCAATTTGAACTTTATTCCTACACAATAAAGTTCATTCTAAGGCGGGACAAAGTTCACCGGGACAGCTAGTTATAAGATAAAATTGTACATAAAATTCTTAACATAGCTATATTTTAATTACGTAGGTACATTTTCCGTTATTGCCAAAATTAGGGATGAGCATGTGCAATATTAAGGATATATAGGTATACCAAAAATTTATTAGTATCTATGGAGTGAATGTATTTACTTTGTATACAATTTACTTGAGTAAAGTTTAGTTACCAAAAGACTAATTGAATTATGTTTTTCACCAAAACAAAATTCCATCTACACGTATTACAAACAAAAATTTTACTACATATCGAAAGAGTTGTTACAACCAAAACTTTCACACGGAAAAGTTTAATAAAATTCGGTAAACCTGAACCAGTGCGAACGTGAAAGCTCTTTTGTCTCAATAACAAAATACCCGTGAACATACAAACGGTAGTATTTCCATTTGGCTTCGTCTGAATAGGATGCACTCTTTGAATTAAACTTGCCCCTTGAGACCTCGGATTTCAAACTGAATATAAATGGAAAATGAATTGGAATGCAAAACGGATCGAAATTGGTTCGCTTAATTTGATTTTTTCTCAAGAAATGAGTTTGTTGCGTTCGTTAGTTTTTATTTACTTCATTCCTTTTTCATTGGTATCTAAATTGAATTTAATAAACGCTGAACGAATAATTTTGTAAAAATGTTGAAGATAAAATCGTCTATTCGCAAAACCAAAATCGGGACTATTCTGATAAACTTAATCCTTTGGGTGGTTTAAAAATACTTTCTAACATATCTGTCACGCCTCCCTCCTATCATGGTGGACAGAGACCACGTCACTCCACTTGCTACGATCTAAACACACTTCTTTCGTTTCATCCACATTCATCAGTCACCCCCCCATACATGCACGTTGTTTTAGGGTACTCATGATAAAGAAAATGCATCACCATCATCATCAGTCCTTTTCATTCAATCCATACATAACAGCAAAAACTGCGTCTCCAAGATTGAAAACGGTCATTCTACCAACTATGCTTCCTCTATGCAACATATTTACACAAAATTTTTCGTCAACAGGATTCCTCAACGCAAATCCGTCACCACAATCAAAGGCTCGCGTCGCAAACTACGGACTGATGGATCAAATAGCAGCATTGCATTGGGTCCAGCAGAACATAGCGCTGTTTGGAGGAGATCCAACTAACATAACCTTAATGGGCCATGGCACAGGAGCTGCCTGCATTAATTTCCTTATGATATCACCCACTGTTATGCCAGGTTGGTACTTTGCATAATTTGAATTTGTGAAGTTTTTAATTTGCATATAAAGGAGAGTAATGCGGTGGTATGAAAACTTAATGAGCTCTTGAAGAAAAATGGTTTACAGAGATTTGGGTTTTTGAGGTTTTCTCAAATTAAGAACATTTTAGAATTATCTTTTCGCTATCAGAGTGTGAGGATAGCTTTATTTATTAGAAATTAATGTTAACAATATTTGAATGAAAAATAAACCCAATTAACTGATTGATTTCAAACGATCAAATTCGGAGCATTATTAAAACACAAAAGATTCTCTGCTTAGACAAATAGCATTATTTTTTTAACTACCACGCTAAGTACTGGGTATACTAACAAATACTTAATAGCTGTTTCACCATCTACAGATAAAATATAACTGACAGATAAACCATTTCAAAAAACATAGCGTTTAGACAGATACAGATATAAAATATCTGTCAGATAAATTCTATCTGTCAGATATATTTTATCTGTCAGATATATTTTATCTGTCAGACATATTTTATCTGTACGTCATGGTGAAACGGGCTCTGAGAGTTCCTACTTTTCCCACAGGTCTATTCCACCGTTCAATCCTTCTATCAGGATCAGCACTAAGTTCATGGGCTATAGTTGACGATCCAGTTTACTATTCTATAAAACTCGCTAAACATCTTAACTGCACTGTACCAGATGATATGGAAAAAGAACACGAAATCATCGTAGACTGCCTCCGAGAAGCCACAGTAGAAGAACTTCTATCATTCGACATATCTCCACCAAATTTTCTAACAGCATTTGGACCTTCAGTCGATGGAGTAGTCATCAAAACTGATTTCGCTAAAGATTTCTTGACAATGTACGCAACAGGAGATTTTCCGAGTTTCGGTCCGTTAAATAATATGAATCCGAATATAAATGTTAATTTGAAGAGGACTGATAGTGGAAGGAGGTTGTTTCAAAATAAATATGATTTGTTTTTTGGAGTGGTCACTTCTGAATCGCTATGGAAATTCTCAGCTCAAGATGTTCAGAATGGTATTGAGCCTGATAAACGGGATCGGATGCTAAGGTAGGTCAGGCAAGTTCTAAAATGCCATCACAACAAAAACTTATTATGACTAGATTCTGCTAAGACTTCGTACGCTCGTCATATCTTGGAAAATTTACACCAAATCCCAATATAAAATAACCTATGTGTTATTCTGTTGTGTAAATTGTAGGTTTATCATAATAATTAACTAAGGTATAAAGACAAAAATGCACAGAAAATGACGAGTAGGCGCTTGCTACATTTAATAAGTCACGCCTCTTTTCAATTGATATACACAAAGTCTCGTCGAGATTACATGATTGATGAAACTCTTTAATTTCATATACATTACAATCGTATTCAATTAAGTTCATACTTACCCCTCGAGAATCATTTAATTGAAAGCAATACACTTAAACTGCCAATTTATCTACCGATAAATCTTCATCTTCTTTTTCTTCTGTATCGTCTTCTTCTTCATCGTCATCTATTAATATTGTTAAATTTTTTGCTAAATTAAACTTTTCTTTCAGAACATACGTAAGAAACGCTTACACTTACCATCTGAGTGAAATATTCTACACAATAGTCAACGAATACACCGATTGGGAAAGAACGGTAGAGGTTTGTTTATTAATAGTAGATTTAATTAGCATAGCATAAGGTTGACAATTGTTAAAAAAAGTTTTGCCAAATTGAGAACCATCTCTTTTTTTAATTCGAAGTCGGTAAAAAACAAATGAAGTAAACGTATCCATTCAATATTGTGTTTCATGACTTTATATTCAGTGAAGCTTTTTTGTAGAAAAAAGTAATTTAAGTAAGGCTATGTGGTGGTGTAGGTGGTACTATTTGTACCTATATCGATTTAGTTTTTTATCAAATGACCATTTTGTTACGAATGCCGTTACCTAAAAAGTGTGAAAAGTTTCATAGAAAATATTTTACCACTGTTGCTCTCATGGAACACCTACGATAAGTGGCAATGAAGCCTTACAAAAATTGAACCCAAAAGGCAAGAAGACAAACATAAAAGTCTTTCTAAGGCAGAAGTTTAGCTTAATTAATTCACTATAACGTATTGAAGTATTACCGTTCCTCTTTTGATTGGTACTGAAAAAAATATTTTCTATTCTATTTAAGTATAAAGATGATAGTTTACCAAACATTGAAAGTTCAAGCAACACAAGTTCTGAGTATTGCTTAACCAAACCTCAAAGGGGACCACAAACAAAGCCAAAATTGAATTCCTGCCTGCAAGCAATTCGGTGAAACTTTGGTTCATTTTATACTACCAGAAGTTGATATCCCCATAGACAGATCATTTCACAAAAACAATCAAATCAAAAGCAAAGTTTGACAATATTGTAATGACCGTGTATGGCTGAGGAAGTTTGTTAAATGCCGCAGAAGTTAGTTTTGAAACAATTGTAATTAAGGTTCTGGTTTCTGGAAATATATATTACATAGTACTAAATGCGAATTATCATAATTAGAAACTCATTTCATTTTACAAATAATATCAAAAAGTGTCACTCTCGTATGTAAAAGGGCTGACAAGACTAAGATTTACCTAGCAATCAACAAAAATGCATTTAAGGAGTACAAAGACCAATTCCCTTTATTTTCGTCAAAAAACCGAGTGTGGTGGAACGCAACCGAACACGAGCGAAATGCTCGTAGCGCGCTCGTTCAAGACTCGTGTAGCGTGGACGCCTTCTTTCCAGGCTATGAATAATAACATTTCTGTTTGTTTCAGAACCCAATAAACACAAGAGATGCAACAGTATCAGCCCTATCAGATGCACAATACGTAGCACCTCTAGTCCAAAGCGGTGATTTATTGAGTGGCGGACCAAAACTAGCACAAAACGATGATGATGAGCCCCGACGACCTACAAAGACGTTCTTCTATGTATTCGATTATCAGACGAAAGATGGGTATTATCCTCAGGTGAGTGTTTTACTATTGATAAAAATATATCTGTCACGAGTGTTTTCCATCGAAGTAGTCAGAGACCCCTAGTATTCAAGTCAGACTTGAATCAGACATCAATCAGACACCAGTCAGGCCTCAATCAGACATGATTCAGACTAGAATCAGGCCTCAATCAGACATGATTCAGACTAGAATCAGACATCAATCAGACCTCAATCAGACATGATTCAGCCTAGAGCCAAACTAGAATCGGGCATCAATCAACTTGAATCAGACCTCAATCAGACACAAATCAGTCATGAATCAGCCTTGAATCAGACCTAAAACAGTCATCAATCAGATTAGAAACAGACTTTAATAGTACATGAATCAGATTCGAACCAGATATCAATCTTTTATCAATACAAGTAATGTAAAATTTTAAACCTGATTCTTTCTCCGAGGCACCTAGGTTATTACTTTCAAAATTCACCAACGTAGAATTAAAAAAGAAACGTTTTTCTTAATTAATTCTTTTGAAGCTATTGTTTTCGATTCTTACCGTTTGATGTCTTTGTTTGTTGAAAATAATGACTTTGGCTACATCGAAAGGAACATACAGTACAAAGTTCGGTAATTCTCTTATGAAAACATTTTTGCTGTATACCTTTTGTAATTTGAATTTATTGTTAGGTTTGTGTTTTAAAATAACGTTTATGAACCTTGTTTCGGTTTTGTTAAAATCGGATGTTAAAATATGTGGACTTTTTTAATGAGGTTTTTAGTCTGTGGTGCTAGAACTAAAAGCCAAAACACACCGGAAGCGTATGCGTAGACGTATGTGTACCTCTGAGTTGTAATGTATGGAACTGTCACCGCTTGCGTAACGTAGACGTACACGTCGAAGTGACGCGGAGCCCGGTGTGACATCGGGTTACACCGTAACTACGCGCGTGGCTATTTTTTTCATTTTCAAAGTCCTATATATCTCGAAAAGTATAACACTTTTGACAATTATCCAAAATAATATCGTTTTATAATATTTTTCTCTATCGATTGACGTAAGTTTCATCAGTGGCCGCCAACTTTTTTTTTCTATACTAACTCGAATAGGGGATGTTTAGCCTAATTGATACCCTTTTTTTTACTATACCAGGCTCCATACAAATATGTTCCATGCCATTTGCGAATATTGTTTCATATTTACAAGGTATAACAAAGGTATTAACCTATTTGAAACTTACTTTGCACACTCAACTTCGTTACATCATAATAATTATGACAGACTTTTAAAAAGCCAAGATGGCTTTTTGATTGAAAAATTATTGGAAAAATAAAGCTTTTAATACAGAGTGGATAGCAGAAAAGCTTTTTAAGGCTGTAATAGTGTCGAAGATTGCTTTTAAGAAAGTAACACATTGCTTCGATGGCGTTGTATTATAGATTTAAATATAAATTCACTATTTCGGCCGTACCATAAATTCTAGAAATATCTTCCGATTTTGCAATATTTTAAATTTAGAACGCTACTATATCAAACCGTTAGTATTATATTGGTTTTTGAAACCGGTTTATTTAAAAGCAAACTATCGAGCTTTTACCCAAATAGTATTTTATTAAATAAATATTAGTTTATTTGGATTCTCGTTAAATGATTATGTTTTCAATTGAAATCGTAAACATTTACCTTTGTAGCATTTACCTTTTTCAAATTAATTTGAACTATTCATAATATTAACAGAAATGTTAACCATAATTATATAAAATAAGAAACTTGTAATTTTTGTAACTGTACTTCCTTTTCTTCTTTTCCTTACTTCTTCTTCTTACTGATGAGTGTGGATGAAGCGAAAGAGGTGTGTTTGGATCGTAGCAAGTGGAAGGAAGTGGTCTCTGCCTACCCCAATGGGAGAGAGGCGTGACGGATATGTATGTATGTATGTACTTCCTCAGATATAGCTACCTAATAAAAATATTCGCAAAAGTTGTTACTAAAACTGTCTCAAAAATTGTTACTGCCTACTTAATATTAATTTTCAAATACTCAAATTCTCAATCCGTCACATTCCAGGAATCCTAGAACAATAGAAAATCTATTGTGTCTGGTTTAATAATGGGTCAGTGGGAGGTGGGAACTTAAAACAGTGTCTCAAAAGTTGTTACGAATTCTATTTTTTTAATTCTGATGAAACTAAAACATATATATTGAAGCAATTTAGTCCTTACTTAACAAGATTTAAACTTTAAACCCAGACCACGTGATTAAGGGAAGCGTGAACACGCTTGCCATATTAAAGCAAACATTTTACAAAGTTACCTTTGCCGCCTTACATTTCCCCTTCTAAGCTTGTAGTTACAAAAAACACCGGCCAAGTGCTGGTAGGACTCGCGCAGGAAGGGTTCCGTACTATTTAATATTGATATCGAGCAAAAAAGGCAAAAAAATCACGTTTGTTGTATGGGAGCCCCTATAATTATTATTAATTTTCTATTTTTAGTACTTGTTGTTATAGCGGCAATGGTAATACATCATTTTTGAAATTTTCAACGCTCTAGCTATAACGGTTTATGAGATACAGCCTGTTGACAGACGGACAGATGAACAGACTTACAGATGGATAGATGGACAGCCGAGTATCACAAATATTCCGTTGTAACAGGTCCCGTTTTCACCCTTTGGGTAGATACGGAACCCTTAAATGTTTTTTTCTTGTAACTACAAGCTTAGGACGAAAGTAGGCCAGCTTACGTATTCCGTAATGAAGTAAAAGCTAAAAATAACTTGGAGAAAAAAAAATGCAAATTCTTTTACCTCAAAGTAAATTATGCTGGTGTTGACTATTGAAGTATTAATTATTTTTGAACGGCGTTGCTTAAGGATTTTGTTAATGAATATTTTAATAGGAATTTTAGTTTTAAAGGAAAATTCTTTTGCTTACTAATTGCGATGTGGTTAGCTTTTAATTTATAAAATTTCTTGTAAAATGGTGACCTAAATATTTAGCACAATACAATACAAATATTCTCTATTGCACACAAAGATATAAGGTATAGACACAAATAAGAATATAAGAAGCAACAGGCGGCCTTATTGCTAGGTAGCAATATCTTCCAGGCAACCTTAGAGAAATAATTGCGAGAAATAGGTAATAATGGTTGCGGGTTGTGCAAACAATACAGAATACATATATAACTACATATACTTACCAAAAATACCCAGATATATAGATGATTGATGTTTAGAATATTAATTACATACATACATGTTTATCACGACTCTCTCCCATCGGGGTAGGCAGAGATCACATTGCTCTACTTGATACGATCCAAACACTCTTTTGTTTCATCCACATTCATCAGTCACCTCATACATGCTCGTCGGATTAGGATGCTCTTGACTATGCCTTTCTTCAACCAACCGGACCCAAGTCTGCTAGTTTAAAATAGCCTCAGTCGCGTGCTGGCAGAGTTTCAATGGCATTTTTGGGCCCCAGGTTGACTTAAATACCCTTCCTTAAATGAACTTATGACTATTTACAATTCTTATAAACTAAATTAAAATATTTACAAACTTAAATCTACTTAAAAACTACTTATTTACATTAATGCCTCGATGTCCCATCGGGCGCAAAGTTGCCACTGACGCTCGCTGCGTTGCCGCGTTGAACAGCCAAGGACATTCTTTGCACCAGAAAAGACATCAAGCGAGGGTCTGCGTTGCTCTGATAAAGCCTCTGTCCGAGTTCTTTTATAAAAACTTTGGCATTCCTTCCTTTTAGATTCGCCGTAGTTGGGTTATAACAAAACATTAAAATTCATTTCAAAATACTAATATCCCAACTTATTTACAGAAACTAGGTGCAGTTCACGGCGAAGAGCTACCATACGTGTTTGGAGCGCCCGTGGTGGACGGCTTTGGTCATTTCCCTCGAAACTATACTAAAGCGGAAGTATCGCTTTCAGAGTCCTTCATGCTGTTCCTTGCTAACTTTGCTAGAACTGGGTAAGTTTCTGTTGTCTTGTACCTATCATTAGTTTAAGTTAGAAACAGACCGATGTACAGTGCTACAAGGATCTATTGGCACTTGAGTGACGTTATCGGGAGGGCGTGGGTGGTGAATAAATAACTTAAAATAATGTCAATTTACAAGACGATATCGTTAGTTCCGATTTACGCCACACGCTAAAAGATCCTTATAGCACTGTATATGGTTAGAAGCACACTTATCATTCGCTATGCTATCCCAAGTTGTCACAATCATATAATGTTTCTATGGAACAGATTTAATAATGCATTGCGTACATGGGATCAGTTTGTTTCTATATTATTTTTTCATAATTTGGTACGTAAAATGGTGGTATCATAAACTAGGTAGTAGGCAGTTCAAAACTAAATATTGACCTAATTTATTGAAAATTCAATTAATACTACGAATAATAAAAAGAAAGTATTAAATAAAATCATCCTGGTTAAAATTACACAGAAAAGTTCAATAAGCTTTCCCTTACTTAGCAGTGCATCACATTGAGTTATTGGTAGGTATTATGTTCTTACATACTAGTAATAGAGAAGGTAACCCAAACATCTAAAATCAAAGATTGCATCTATCTATCTATTTATCACTACCTATCTTTACAACTATCTATCTATCTTCCCAAAACACAACAAACAACCAACTAGTCCAATAAACAAAGACAAAGATAATTAGCTTAAACAAGCCTTACATAATAACATGCACGTTGCAGCTTATGGTGTCGAAACAAGGTTCCAAACTGCATTAAATAACACCATTCTAAGAACTTAGAACTTGGACTAGTCAAATTTAATATCAAACTTGAACTAGCGTTCAGTTAAGCGAAATTGGCAGAGGAGTGTGTGCTTTAGTGATAATAGAATAATAGTTAGTTCACATTGGGTGTTTTAATAGAGAAATTAAGGAGATTTCATGTTTATCATAGCGTCTTTTTAATGATTCTCATCAATCATTGTAATATGAGCGCGAACAAGACGGATCTTAAAAATAAAAGTAGTAAATGTAGACATAAGAGTGGTGCTCTCTGGAAAAGATTTGTTTTTCAACCTTACAAATTCTTTGTTTTTAAAATCCTACGTTAATTTCTTCTTTATTTGGACTTGGTATAATAATTAGGCTCGGCGCAAACGAGCCACCGACCACAGCCACCGGTAGCCGCTTTTTCATTATGAATTGTATAGCGGCACCGCACACGTGTAGCCGGTGGCGGCGACTCGCTACAGTAGTGCTCGCTCGCTCACTCGTACGCTCGCTCGAAACTAGCTCGCTTCTGACATTGTGGCGGTAGCGCGCGACAGCCACCGCCGGTGGCTCGTTTGCGCCGAGCCTTTGTGATTTATTAACTTTACTGACAAATTTCAAATGTTAGATATTTGTCTAAGAAATGAAAGATTACTTAAGAGTTTCCAAAATGCTCAAGCGAATAATCATATTTATTGCGCTAAATAAGTGGTAACAGCACCCAATGTAAATCCATCCTATCTTGCAGCAAAGTTCAGAGGCGTCGCGCTTAAATAGTTTGACGCCGAAGTTTCGAGGAGTCTAGGTGAATAGAATGTTCTAGATTAGTCTTTGTTATCAAGAAATCTAATTTTAGAACGTTCAATTGAAGTCGTTGCTTAGATACGTAAACGAACAAAAGCGGATTGATGTTTAGGTAGCTTCTTAATTTGTTCTTAAAATAGCTAATTGATACTTCGTCGTTAATTTTATTTAAATAAAATATAAAATACAAACGTATTATAAGAAGGAATCGAAAATAACTTCAAATACTCTTAAGAGTAAGAAATAATTATGTTCTGTTTGATTTTGAAGTTGGTTAAAAAAATCGATGAAAAATTTAACTTTGTGCTTTATCAAGATGCTTAGGTTATTAATAATATAACTGTAGACTATAACTCACTCAATACGCTTATAAGATTAAGATGCTGTTTCACATGTACAGATAAAATTTATCTGACAGATATTTTATACCTGTCTTTGTCTAAAACGTCATGTTTTATGAAATAGACATAAGGTTTATCTGTCAGTAATTTTTTTTTTTTTTTTTGTAATTGTCAGTTTACAAAAAAAAAAAAAAAATTTGCTGAATGTACTGTGTAATTGTTAGTAAATCGCGGAAAAGGTGACGGGACGTGCTGGACACCTTCTCGAGTACCTGGGCAGAGGAAGCTCGAGACAGAAAGTCATGGCGGATGAGGAGAGAGGCCTTTGCCCAACAGTGGAGCACGAGTGGCTAGATTAGATTAGTTGGTCAAACGGGCATCATGACTCTGTGGCAATCTTATAAGCTAAATAACTTTAAAACAATGTTTTCTCTCAACTCACTCGGTCCCACCTTATCAAAAACCCACTCAATAAGCTACTGCCACCAAATTGTGAATTGAACGAGCCAGCAAAACTAAGTGACGTTTCACACAAACATTGCTCGCCCCTAATCCTTTATATATACAGACTCAATCAGTTGTGAACACAAACATACAGGATGTTTAAACAAGTTACTACCAGGAATTTTACAAATAAAATTTATAACAGAATTACGGATACAGATTGGCATAGAGCACACTCGACTAGACCTTAACCTCCTTATTACAAAACGAGGCTTAAAGACAGTCCGACGTTAGTTCGTTTAGTTTGACGTTTTGTCCATAGCCGAAACGTCAAAAGAAACGAACTAACATCGGACTAACTTTAAACCTCGTTTTGTAATAATGGGGTAAGAGGGGGTAAGATTTATTTTAGTATATTAAAAGTAGATTGTGATCATTTAAAGAGTCATTTATAGAGAAAACGGAACCCATATAGGTTGTGTAGTATCGCGGTATAAGTTGTGTCATATGCTCAAATGGACGGCAGAGAATAGAGCAAAATATCGATAAGTCCATCTGACAACATCGACGATGCTCTTAAATATAAAAATTATGAATTTAAATATGATTAATTGATTTGTTGTCTGTCCGGCCGTCTGTCTTTTAAAATTTAATATTTGAACTTACTTTATTTAGTACCGGTAAAGACATAATAAGATACAATAACAAAAAAGTATTTTACAACAACACCATACAAACTCAAACTCAATCATTCACAAACACAAATATATTTGTCCCATAAGAACGACTGTTTGAATGTTTGCTTCGTTACAGGAACCCAAATGACAACATTCGGCAAGAGGTCCTACTCCCCGCGTCTCGGGAGCGCAATAAATTCAAAGGCATAAATTGGGAAGAGTACGATTCTACGCACCAAAAGTATTTGGAAATTGGTGAGTGAAGTTTGCTCGGAAGTTTCGAGTTTGGAAGTTTTCTTAGATGATAGATGTTCATTGAGAATTGAAGGTTTTTTTTTGGTTTATTTCGTTTGAGGTTTTTTTAAAAGTGTTTTACGAAAACTAGTGTTAGTTATTGTTGTGAATACAGTCGATGTTTTCTTAATGGCCTATCTACAGGGTGTAACAGAAAGGGTATATAAAGCCGAAACACAGCGATAGTCCTCATGAAACTGAACAACTTTCCCCAAGGAACATGGGTCGTAACTCCAAAAAATTTTTTGGATCGCCCATACTTACTCGATCAGCTGATCGGGCATTTTGTATGGGGAGGCGAAATTTTTTTTTCGAGTTACGACCCATGTTCCTTGGGGAAAGTTGTTCAGTTTTATGAGGACTATCACTGTGTTTCGGCTTTATATACCCTTTCTGTTACACCCTGTATACACATACGGGCCGTGTCCGGGCCATGTCCGGGCCGTGTCCGGGACGTGTCAGGGAAAAATATCATTCCATACATTTTCTATGGATTCATTCACACACGTTGTCATGTCGACGTATTGTTTTCCTTCCTGACGGGCCATGGCCCGAACACGTCCCGGGCACGGCCCGGATCTGTGTAAATAGACCTAAATAATTGTTAAATATGTAAATAGTGGAATTTAATTAGAAACTATTGAAAAATATTCAGTTTTTGGTTCAAAATGAAAACACTCAGTATATTTCATTATAAGCATACTCTTTACTTAGCGCCAAAACACACGATGAAACGCAACTGCAACGCAACTGAAACTGCTAGTTACTTTTGAGTTGCATCGAAGTTTCTGCTATAGACTCCTTTATAAAACCACACACGACGCAACTAGTGTGAAACGGTTCAAAAACGGTTCAAAGATGATTCAAAAACGGTTCAAAGTTAGATGCAACTCAAAAGTAACTAGCAGTTTCAGTTTCGTTGCAGTTGCGTTTCACCGTGTGTTCTGGGCTTTATATGTGAAATAAAATTTCATTATTTCGATAATCATATACTTGAAAAGTCAGTGGATTAACAAAAAACACCCTCCATTCATAATTTTCTGGAACTACCTTCAAACTTTTCAACTTACTAATTACGAACTTACTTAGTTATTTATCTACAAAAGATCCTTGTCGCATTTGGAACATGAAATCCACTGTCCTTCCTACTAATTGTGTATAATCCGGCCAAAGAGCTAATTGCTTCCACAAATTATAATGGCCAATTAAAAGTTTCGGCCAACGGACAACAATCCGTATGATTATCCTTTCTATATAGTTTTGTTACTTCGAAAAGTCCAATTTTGTGTCCACTGGGGTTATAACTATTATGTTTGCTCACAGGTATGAAACCGCGACTGAAGAACCATTACAGAGCGCATCAACTTTCAGTATGGTTGCGTTTAGTTCCCGAGCTTCATCGCGCTGGCATGGACGATTTCGGCGTGCGACACAATTTATTCAAAAACCATAATGAACAAGAATTGTATGAAGGGATTGTCAGACCAGATCCCCTATCGAGAAACCCGAACGAAATCGAACAAAGAAGAAACGGCTCTGTTTACTCTGAAACAGCTCTCACAACCGTAGACACGATTCTCGCTACATGCGTGACTCTATTACCCAACGGAAGAGATCTGCAAACAGTGAACGCAACGGAAAACACTCTAGCTAATTTAGAAGCGGCAGGGTATGCAGCGTACTCAACCGCTCTCAGCGTCACTATAGCCATAGGCTGCTCACTGCTCATTTTAAACGTATTGATATTTGCCGGCGTATACTACCAACGCGATAAATCTAGGTCGCGCGGCAAACAACACCGCTTCAACGAGAAACACTTCGAAACTATATCCGGGAAACATTCTCATTATCACATCGACCCCACTCACGCTCCCAGTTTAGTCGTCGACGTCGAAAGGCAGAATCGCAAGAAACATTTAAACGATCCACATGTAATGAACGTGAATTTCAAAGGGCCGTTGGACGTCCCGAAATCACCACCGAGTCCGACACTAAGTATGGACAACATGATGTTGCCGAGTAAATTGGGCAGCAGAAATAGCAGTTTCCGGCTACCGAATGTAAGTTACCCGCAAATGGGTGGATATGCGACGATGCCGAAGAATTTGAACCAGTTTAATAACTCGCCGCCCTTACAGGAGTTCAGGCAGGCGAAATTCCAGCCTCTAAACGGGTCTACCACGCAAGGATCTCCCGCGGGGCGCGAGGAAGGGGCGAGGGGACCTCACGCCACTCTCCGGAGGGGTAAGCCCCCCCATCATGCGTCTAACCTCCCACAAGCAGCCATTGACGAAATGAGAGTGTGACATTTAATCCCTACTACGGACTTTGCATTACAGGATTAAAAGTGTTTTTAAATTTTAAAAGTGTATGTGATTGAACATTGTAAATAGTAGCGTATGATAATGAATCGTGAGGATTTTTTCTAGAAAATGTTATCGATTTTCTGAATCACTGGAATATGGATTATTATGGATTATCGAATAAAAATCAATTGTATTACGATGCCGTCTTTTAATTTAATCCTATTTTCAGTAATGGAGGTTCTAAAATTGATTTACCGCGCAGCTAATTTATAAAACGCGATTAATTCTGAACTTTTAAATTGCGGGCGTGAAATTAAGTTTATTCTCCGTCGTTTTCACAAAACGGTTTATTTAGGAGTGTTCTTAATATCACTGGATGTCATAGAGAGATGAAAGCGAGAGCAAAACGCACATTTTGCTTGGAATGCCTTGCGGTCGGCGATAAACAAGCCCATAAAGGGTCTTTGTTAGGTTCCCCGGTCGGCATACGTAATAACAAGACGAGTAGAGGAGGGAAACATATCGATAACTATGAAAAAATATTTCTATTAACATCGATAATTTGAAATAAACATTTAGGAGTAGGAAATTGAAGTTATAAATAGAGAAGTAAGGGGAAATGCTAGACTTGCTGTGTTTGCTGAAACATACAAATAACATCCCAAATATGTATCTAAGACTAAGTATTAAAAAACTAACAGTTCGATTTTAGTATCTAGCTGTGACATAAATCTCTAAATATATATAAAAAAAAGCTTTTTAAAATTAATTACTAACTAATGCTCATATCGAAACATAAATAAGAGCATGGGAGAGGCTTTTTTCCAGCAGTGGGACAAATTAGGCTAAAAAAAATGTGCAAACTGTCTGCGACATTAATTATTTTTTTATGTCTAAAATGTGGCCACACTGATGTGACAAATGTTTTCTTTCTCTTTGGTTTGTGCATCAGTAAATTAAAAGCACGGTCGAGCACAAATTCCTGCATTTTTTATTTATTATACAGTCCACCAAATTAAGCCTAAATCGAAACAAGATCGCACCACAAACAAATAACTTACAAAACATATACCTACATACATACATACATACATACATATCTATCACGCCTCTTTCTCATCGGGGTAGGCAGATACCATTTATCATTTTCACTTTCTACATACAAATTACAATAACATGATATCGACAAAAGACAACTCTTTCGACCTCGGATGTATTGCTTCATTTTCATATCTAGTCGTTTCCGAGTTAAGATTGAGTGACATCTTAAGGGCCGTTATTTTGTCATAAATTAAGTGTAACAGCCTTGACACGGAAAGCGGCGGATTTTATGAAAATAACTCTTTATATAATTCTTTATATTCATGCTACTAATATATAATAAAATGATAATGTTTGTGCCGATGGATAGATGTGAGGATATAGGTAGGTATATTATTCTTTCACGCAAAAACTATTAAACAGATTTTAAAGAAACTTTACAGTATTGTAGCTCAAACATCCGAGTAATACACGGACTTCTATATTCTGAAATTATTTTACAAAACTACTTTCCCACTAATACTATAAAATGCTAATGTTTGTGCCGATGGATGGATATGAGAATATAGTTACTTTTTACACAAAAACCACTGGACAGATTCTCATGATAGTATGCTGTAAATCATTGATTGTATAAGTAGCTTAGACATCAGGATTACATAGACTACTATATTATTATGCTACTTTAAAAAAACAGCAGAAATAGGCGTCTTCTTTTGTTTTTTAAACGAAATCATTCATTATCAAAACCATCAACTACTAGAGGAGAGTCAAATTGTTATAGGTAAGTACTCTGTTTTCAGCTATAGTCTGAAACTAAAGCCAAAAAAACACACCAATATTTCGTACCTAAAACATAGTTGCAGTATCGTAAATCCTTTGGTTTCTATCACAGATTGCCGGACCCCATAAATATCCATCTCGACTGGACTCAAAGCCATGTGTTGTGCCGCATTCCAATGTTTTTTCTTTATGTCTCACACTGGGATTCGCACGTGTGGAGGAAAAGGGAGAAAAAAAAAGATTGTATCATACTTATATAGGAAGTTAAGTATTTACTTGACTAATATTTCAAATAGTTTCATTTCTTTCGTTTAAAATCACTATCAAAACAAAACCAATCGTACGAGTATAATTAAACTATTTTTGACTTAGTTCACTCCTTAGTAAGTTAGTCGGCGTGGGATTAGTTAGTTGACTACTTAGTTAGTTGGCGTGGTTGGTAGTGATCCTACTTGCCCTGCCGTAGGTAGTGGGTTTGATTGAAACTACTGAACGCTTAAATAATTTAATTGTTTAGTCACTAAAAAAGGATAAAGGCCTTTGCCCAGCAGTGGGACGTGAAATGCTGACTGTAGCTCTATCTATAAAGGATATTTTTTTTATAAAACTTACATGGATGACGTAAAAAAACATAAAATTCTTCTCAAAAGAAAACATTAAAAAAAACCTTTCAAACATAATTTAGAATAAAGAAAATCCTTAAGCGACTTTGTCCTTGTGCCAAATATGGAATTTATGTTCCACTTGGCATTGGCGTAAACTGTAAGACGGTGCCAATTATGTAATTTACCAGATTTAGTACCACGGTTTGAGACAGACGAAAATTGAAGGCCTGTCGACAACTTGCAATATAAATTGCAGACATTCTTTACGGAATTCGTGTGTTGGGTCGACATGATTTAAGGTCTATCTACACAGATCCGGGCCGTGTCCGGGACGTGTCCGGGCCGTGGCCCGTCAGGAAGGAAAACAATACGTCGTCTTGACAACGTGTCCGGGACGTGTCAGGGAAAAAATATCATTCCATACATTTTCTATGGATTCGTTCACACACGTTGTTATGACGACGTATTGTTTTCCCTCCTGACGGGCCACGGCCCGGACACGTCCCGGGCACGGCCCGGATCTGTTTAGATAGATCTTAAAGCGCGCTGTTGTTTTATGCGTTGCTCGCAGCATCAGACGCATGCGATTAGGAGCCCAAGTTTGCTAATTTACTATATACTCAGTTGTGTGTCGGCAGAGGGTCAATGGCATATTTTGACACATTTGGTCGCAATCAGTGTAAATGTGCGTACAGACCATGTAACATGTTATTTAACTTGTGTTTTATAACACGTCCACACTATGTAACCTTGTTATTCAACATTGCAACATAAAATAATACTGTACACATTAGAATAACAATGCAATATAACAATGTTATTTATAACCATTGTCGTTTGTCGGTCTTCAGTACAATCCACGCGATCAAAGTTATATAACATTGTTGTACATATCAATAACATGTTACTATACCATGTTTTATAACATTCAGTGTCCACATTATGTAAAACATGTTATATAACATGTTATGTTACATGGTCTGTACGCACCTTAAGCCACTGTATAGTAGAATACCAAATGTGTCAAAAAATGACATTCTGCCGACACATAATTAAGGCTATTTTAAGCAATTTTAGCAGATTTGGGCCCCTGATCGCATGCGTCTGACGCTGCAAGTAACGCGTAAAACACCAGCGCTTTAAGTATGTAGGTATAGGTTTCGCAAAGAAAACTCCACAACTATTCAAATTATCTTCTTATAATATATAGCGACAATCAGCGTAAAAGATATGTCTCGAAAATCTTGAGGACAACAAAAGTTTGTTCCAATGATTAGTAAGTACCTATATCTTTGACTTCCAACGCCATCATAAGTAGTTTTATTTTCCAATTATGTTCACAATCTTTTGTTACAATAACTACAAATTAATGTAGGTACTTTTCTGGCAGCTTTTCAGATCGAGTTGTTTAAATAAACGTAAGAATGGGCATGATGACAAAAATATTTTTTTTAGTCCATCACATAGATTTTATTCAAAATTATTCGACACGTATTTTTTATTTTTTCTCTTAAACTAAAAATTACACAGATACACTGGGTTAAAGTTGCTCATGGCGTCACGCCTTAGTACGATTTTTGACGTAGGAGTGACGTCAATACCCCCCTCTCCGTAACTTTGATGCTCTGTATCTTTGTATTTACTTAAGTGTTTGATCAGGTAAAAAACATGTTTCAAATATTTTTAATAGCCTAAAAGACGGACTAATTATTTTTTGAATTTTCTAATGTAGTCATCATCCCCATTCAAAAAGAAGAAGATGTTCTTCGATTATCAAACAACAAGAACACAGATCTTTACATTAACAAGACAGGACGAATTCAATTTGAATACACTCACCACACTAAACCGACCCGTCGTTGTAAAAGATCTTATTTATTACTTTACATTTTCTCAACGCCGCCTCTAGAGTTAGGCTTCCATTTACCAAATAGTTTTTTGATGAAGGACACGAAGGAGAATGGAACCGTAAAATGTACCCTTAAGGCTCTGACACACGGTGAAGTTTTTGTAACGCTGTCAGTTTTGTCACCGTGCTACAGCGAAGCTAAGGACACGTGAGTCATATTGACTATGCGCTACGTATGCTATGTTAACGCGCAACTACGCTATGCTAATGCAATACCTTTTTAAACGGGTTAGGATAGTTTATTGTCGATAATTTTTATCTACCTATCTATTTCAAATTCATAGTAATTTTATATGTCAAAGTAATATTCTTATAAGTCTTTCAACGTCCCCACTACAAAGACACGAGCCTACTCTCATACTTGAAACGAGTAATAAAAAAATTGTCCTCCTAGTTCGGGAGATGTAATAATGAAAATAAAAGAGAAAATACGTCAATCATTCATAATATATTTCAGAGCCAAGCCCTTGTTGGTAGATCAATCGCCATCTTGATAGAAAATGATAGGTATTTCATTTCAAATCACGATAATAGAGTAATAAAGATATCGCGACAAAATTTTCAATATTCAGGAGTACAAATAAAGTTACAGATTTATGTATTGTGACTGAATTATCAATGCTTATGTCACGACCAGCTATCTAGCAATCACTACATGACAGCGATAAACGCATCGCGACAAAAAGTCACTGTGGGTGATGACCCTTATAGCCACTTTTTTTACTGACCCCGAAAGATATTCGAAGGGAGCAAGATGGGCCATAAAAAAAGTTTATAATTTGCCCGAAAAACCCTCTTTTGAGCTTGTTTGAATAAAGTTTTGTGGGTACTTACATTCACGATAATTTTGTTTGAGGAACTCCAGTGAATCGAATTTGAGGATAGGTAAAAAGATGGAGAAATAGTTTAGAAAAGGTAAAGGTACGTAGGTATTTATTCAACTGTTTCATTAAGTTAATATTCCAATACTGGGGGCTTAGCACGGCATGCCGCGACAATTATCTCACGTATGCTGTCCTTATCACATTTCAAACTATAGACAGAGACGTAAGCGTGACAAACGCATGACAACGTCTTGTCACGGAGTGCCATGCTAAGCTAGCAGATTTGTTATAAGTAAGATCAGAAATGTAAGAGCGGTGCCTCCTGACACAGGCTTATAGCTTAAAAGGATGCTCCATTCACAGTTTAAGATGTACTTTTCATTTACTGAATAAACAAATTTATTTATCATTTATTTATTATAGATTACTAAAAAGTTAGTATGTGTTCCAGCTTTATTAAAGGAACTCTCTATTTACAATGAAAAAAGCATACTTCCTCTAATATAAGTGGGTACATATATTGAAATTACATTTTTTCCCTTTTGGATTGTATACACATAATAATAATACCTAATGAGTGACTTTAGCTGACTGTGTCACAAAAATGACAATAATTCCTTTTTGTGACAAAAAAAAATCAAATAATAAACCGCTATTGGGCCTCTAATATTATAAAAGTTAATGTTTGTGTCGAGGGATGTATATATGGATACATATAATATAAGTATGGATGGATATGAGGATGTTTATTACCCTTTCACGCAAAAACCACTGAATACCTAGATTATAATGAAATTTACAATATTGTAGCTTGTACCTCAGAATAACAATAGACTATAGGTACGAATTAGAGATATTTTGTGAACTTTCTAAGATATGACGATAAATGTATACAAGTCGCAGGCAGTCTTTGCATAATAGCAAAATAAACTCAATATAAGTACTTCCAAAAACAACTTTATTTAAATAACACAATGGGTTAAATTAAAAATAGAAAAATAATTGCAAAAAATGCTATTTAGCATTAGATAAATATGGAAGAGCAAAGATACAAGCGCTTTAATTTATAATCGGCTTTGTTTGTCTTAAAAAACGACGAATTTTTGAAGGAAAACTTTGATTGATTGAATTTAGCGCTTGGGAATATTAATTTGATTGCAAACGAGAATTTCTTAGAGAAATTTAGCATTTTGTTTTTATTTTCTTTTTTTTGTAGCCATCTTCTTCTCTTTATTGTTTTTTTAATGATGCTTAGGCATAATAATAGGTCTTTACCTATGAAATTGCCGTTTTACAGTACTGGCCATTTCAATTAAAAATATTTTTTGTTTAGCTAAGAATTCTAATTTCAAATTAATTTCAATTTAAAAAATGGAATTCTTTTTCCAAAAACAGTCATTTGTTTATTGGTTAGTGTTACATTTTCATTGCATTTCAATCATTTTCGTCAACATGGATACGTTAAAAATTCGAGTAATTATGGAATATGAGTTCCGTCGTGGCAGCAACGCGGCACAAGCGGCTCGCAACATCAACGACGTGTACGGAGCTAACACTACAAACCAACGAACCACTAGTTATTGGTTTGCTCGCTTCCGTTCTGGAAATTTCGACCTGAAAAATGAACCCCGCGGTCGTCCGAAGACTTTGGTCGATGCAGACGAATTGAAGGCGATCGTGGAAGCTGATGATACTCAATCTACGGCTGAATTATCAGCAGCTTTCGACGTTAGCATCAAAACAATATTGGTCCATTTGCGTCAAATTGGCAAGGTAAAAAAGCTTGACAAATGGGTGCCGCACGAACTCAATGATCGCCAGCGCCAAGTACGCGTCGAGACGTGCCGTGCATTGCTCAACAGACACACAAATAAAGGAATTTTGAACCGCATTGTCACCTGTGATGAAAAATGGATTCTGTTTGATAACCGTAAGCGCTCAGCAAGTTGGTTGGATCCTGGTTCAGCACCTAAACAATGCCCTAAACGAAAACTTACCCCTAAAAAGGTGATGGTTACTGTTTGGTGGTCTAGCACCGGTGTGATTCATCACAGCTTCTTACCAAATGGGGAGAGTATTACTGCAAATGTGTACTGTGAAGAATTGAACACAATGATGGAGAAGCTGTCACGTCTCCGACCAGCATTGGTCAATCGCTCGTCTCCGCTGCTCCTGCACGACAACGCGCGACCTCATACCGCACAAATGACGGTCTCCAAGTTGCAAGAACTGGGGTTGGAAGCTCTCCCTCATCCACCGTACTCACCGGACCTTGCCCCTACAGACTGCTACTTTTTCCAGAATTTGGATAACTTCTTGACAGGAAAAAAATTCAATAACCAAGAGGCAGTTCAAAACGCCTTTGAAGAATTTGTTGCCTCTCGTCCAGCTGATTTCTTTAAGAAGGGCATTAATAAACTGCCACTGCGTTGGCAAAGATGCATTGATTGTATGGGTAATTACTTCACTTAACACATATAAAAATTATATGAAAAAAAATCGTTTGAATTTTTTCATACAAAACGGCAATTTCATAGGTAAAGACCTAAATATCATCATTTAAAAAATCATGATTTATCGATATTTGAGTTAATTTATCAATCTACCTGATACTGTTGTTTTTTTTTCCTTTCCTATAATTTTATAGATCACTTTTCAAAATAATGTTAAAAGATTTTTTATAACATTCTATATCTAATCAGTAAATTTTCGTTCTGGAATTTTCCTGCTACAGATTCTAATGAACATTTTTGTTATTATAAGCGTTTTTAATTTTTTGCAAAAATGATTCATTTGTGCTATAAATTAGGTAGATAATTTCATGAATGGAAACATAAATGTCACTTCAGCTAGCTTAGCATGGCACTCCGTGACAAGAAGTTGTCATGCGTTTGTCACGCTTACGTCTCTGTCTATAGTTTTAAATGTGATAAGGACAGCATGCGTGAGATAATTGTCGCGGTACGCCGTGCTAAGCCCCCAGATTTACAAATGACTCATTAGTCCAGTCAGTCAAGACAATTAATTCATAATAATTCCAAAAGTTTTCAAATTTTGATGTAAGGTCGGGAATGGTATTAAAACAAACTATAAAATTTTGCAACCTTGTCCGCAGTCCGGAACATTGTTAAAATTGCAATTAAATTAATTTTTGCTCTATGGTCGTGAAAAAAATTCCAAAAGTTCTGCAAACTTGGGGAAGTTTTCGATATAATATTTCATATCACGTATTAAATTTGCAACCAATTTAAGTGTACGGAACATTTTTTGTTATTAAAAATTAATGTTTTTCTTTATTAAACTGAAGCAAACGTTCCAAAAGTTCTGCAAACTTGACACATATATCGGAAAAATATACCGAACGGTTGTATAAATTTGCAACCTTTTTCGTTGACCGGAACATGTTTATTTATAATTCTTTTTAATTCATGGTCATTTTTTCGAGTAAGCTGGTCTCGGAATAATTACAAAAGTTTTGAAACTTGGTTGCAAACTTCGAAAACATCTATTCTGATGTATTTACAAATTTGCAACCTCATACGCTATCCGGAACTTTATGCAATTTGCAAAAATGTAATTTTTTTATTTTTTCACCTTCAAGAAAATTTCAAAAGTTTTGCAAATCGAGCGGATGGTCTTATTTTGGGATCGATACCACTATTCAAATTTGCAAACGAATCTAGGGATTAAATACACTGTTACTCACCTACGCATTGTCGTCCATTAATGTTTACTTACCTTTTTTACGAATATTTGATGTCCTCATACTTTTTGTCTATACTTTTGAAATTCTTATTATGTCTATTTATTTTTTCGACGGTAATAAAATTAAAAAAGTCGATTTTTGCTAATAACACACGGTTCCGGGTCTCGTGCGAAGTTGCAAATTTGAATAGTGGTATCTATCCCAAAATAAGACCATCCGCTCGATTTGCAAAACTTTTGAAATTTTCTTGAAGGTGAAAAAATAAAAAAATTACATTTTTGCAAATTGCATAAAGTTCCGGATAGCGTATGAGGTTGCAAATTTGTAAATACATCAGAATAGATGTTTTCGAAGTTTGCAACCAAGTTTCAAAACTTTTGTAATTATTCCGAGACCAGCTTACTCGAAAAAATGACCACGAATTAAAAAGAATTATAAATAAACATGTTCCGGTCAACGAAAAAGGTTGCAAATTTATACAACCGTTCGGTATATTTTTCCGATATATGTGTCAAGTTTGCAGAACTTTTGGAACGTTTGCTTCAGTTTAATAAAGAAAAACATTAATTTTTAATAACAAAAAATGTTCCGTACACTTAAATTGGTTGCAAATTTAATACGTGATATGAAATATTATATCGAAAACTTCCCCAAGTTTGCAGAACTTTTGGAATTTTTTTCACGACCATAGAGCAAAAATTAATTTAATTGCAATTTTAACAATGTTCCGGACTGCGGACAAGGTTGCAAAATGAGATTGATTGTCGTCCCAATGTACCATTCACTTGACCGAAGTTTGAAAACTTTTGGAATTATTGTTAAATTTTCGATTTCGAATGTCTATAATGACTGGATTACATGTCATACTTGCCATAATATTATCATACTTGTGCGTTCGATTCCCACTACAAACAAACGTTGTTGAAATAAGCAGAGATGTTAACTGTCTTGAGTCCTGGGAGCCAAGTCACCAATAGAATCGCGATAGAAAAGCGAAAGAACATCAGTCGCAAAATTTGACCATTTTGGCATTCTACTAACGGTTTAAGCGACTGCGATTCTACCGAAGTGCGTTCGGACCGCCTTCGAACTACTTATGATCACTTCAGTCGCAGTTCTTAAGTTGGCAAATCGGTAGGTATATAAATGCGTGCTTCTGCGATTCGACTGCGATGCGATTGCGTTTGGTAAAATTTTTAGTAGAATACCCTTGACACAATATAAATCAATCGCAATCGACTATCAAACGGATCGCAAAAGCTTAGCTTAAATTAGCAGACTTGGCTCCCTGGGTATTTGTAAATCGTATTTATAGTGAGCTACAGTCACGGGAAGCCGTTGGATGTGGGCAGCGCAATACTGCTCGTAGTGGAGATCCTTTGAGGAGGCTTTTGTCTAGCAGTGGATGTCCATAAGCTGACACAACATATAATTATAATGAGCCTCACTTCATTTGACTTTAGCAGAATCCAAAATGGTTGTTGCCATATTTATTTAAAAAAAACACAAGGAAGAGTAGGACCATTGTAGTACTGTCTCTCGGCCTAAAGCAGCAAAATTACAAGCTGTGGAGAACAACTGGCTCAGTGCCAATTTCGAACATTTTTAACAATGTTAAAGTTTGTTACCAATTACAACACTTGCTTGGTTGTAAACATAACAATTTTTAGCGTAGTAAAAGTTTGTGTGCCTTTTTTATTAGTGTTTTTCAGCAAATGCAGTGGAACGGCATGGGCTAACTGTGGCTGGCTACGTCAAATTTTGTTCGAAGCTTGTGAGTTAAGTGTAGAATTTTGATTATTAAATTGTTTTTAATTTATTTATTCAAAGAAATATTTACAATAATACGAAAAATAAAACATTATGAAAACTTAGCTAGCTAACTTAAAACTAAAACTACTTACATTATTTAAACTTACTTAAAACTACTTAAATCTAATTAAAGAAAAGCCCCGAATCGTACCTGCTGCAAAAGTGGCCATAACACTTGCGCTATTCCCGCGCTGTATGGCGAGGGCTATGCGCTGCACCAAGTACGATTCAGCGCGGCATTCTCCTGGATAATTGTGCAGACGCCTACCCAATTTGATAAAAAAAATGCATTAGTAGGTATAGTACTGAATGAATTTGATGTCTCTAACAAAACTTTCTTTAATGTGGAATTTTAAATGTCTATCTGCCCGGAGCGCTTTTTTAGCTGATTTGGAAGAGCGCTTACGTACTATATCCGATTTTTAACCGATCCGTGATCTTTAGTATGGATCCGAGAACTCTATACTAACCTTTCTGGAATCGCCGTCGCCGGACACGGTGTGGACGACATGATGATGATGATGATGACTAACGGCCGCTCCCAATATTCTATCTATATCTGGTTTTGATGCCCTACTGGAGATAGAAATAGTTATCTGTCTTAGAATTATTCATCCCTATAAACCTACCGCTGGCAGAAATATTCCTCTGAAGGATAAATCAGAAGTGACAGCTACGTATCATCCGTAACATGCCGATCTCAGACAGTTATCTGTCCTTGAATATTGGGAACAGCCGTAAATATCTTAGTTCGGATAAGAATTGGATGTAGTGCGTAACCTCTCTTAGAGTTCTCACCTCAGACTGAGTACAAAATGTAAATATAAATCATAATATATATAATGTAATCCACTCATGTAGCACTTAAAAGTAAAGCTAAAGTATTTAGCAGGCTCGAGAGACTCGTTAATACATAGCTGCTACTAATATGAAGCCATGATACTGGCGCAAAGCCAGACAGGAACCACAGATGTGTGAAAAACTCTAGATAGAGTTCTTAGAGCCATTTTTATTGAGTCTTCAATGTGTCTACATACATACATACATAAATATCCGTCACGCCTCTCTCCCATTGGGGTAGGCAGAGACCACTTCTATCCACTTGCTACGATCCAAACACACCTCTTTCGCTTCATCCACACTTATCAGTCTTATGATACATGCCCAATGCCCGTCGGTTTAGGGTACTTTTAATCTGGCTTACAATCGTGATTATTATAAAATGTATAGTAGTTAAAATGCGATAAAGAATGCACATCGATCTATGAAAGAAGCAATCGGTTAATTTCGACTTCGCATAGCGATAGATATCTGTGACACATTTGACATTACGCACCATGCATGGCATTTGTTTTGTCAGCAGTGCTTCAAATCAAAATAAAACACCTTATTCTAAATGCAAATTCTGATGAACGATTAATGTAATAAATTGATGTATATAGAAAATGTTAGTCGTTGGTTTTATTTGATCTAAGACGAGAACTTTTAAGACTGCCTGTACACTGGGAACATTCCAGACTTAGTATTTAAGCTCTTATCTTACTTTGTACTTATTAGGTTAAAGTGAACTCGACAATTTGATAATTACCTCTGTCGTCTACATGATAAAAGTTACTTAAAGTACTTGCTTAGTAAAAATTTTCAAGCACATTTTCAATGTTTGTGCCTACGGATGGATGTTAGGATTTTTGTTACTCTTTCACGCAAACACCACTGAACAGATTTTGATGAAACTTTACAATATTGTAGCTTGCATATCAGCATAACATATAGGATATATTGTTTTGAAATATTGCGTAAACTTTTTTAAGTTATAACAACCTTATTTTATATCTAGAAATCACTAAACCTACGAGCATGTATGAGGCGATTGATGAATGTGGATGAGGTGAAAGAGGTATGTTTGGATCGTAGCAAGTGGAAGGAAGTGGAGGCGTGACGGATATCATCATCATGTCAGCTTATGGACGTCCACTGCTGGACAAAAGCCTCCCCCAAAGATCTCCACAACGACCGATCTTGCGCTGCTCACATCCAACGGTTTCCAGCGACTTTAAGCAGGTCGTCAGACCACCTTGTTAGAGGCTTTCCCACTCTGCGTATGTACGTGGAAATAAAATTCATTGCTCCTAGTGCGTCACCATCGTATCGACAAATCGCTGTTACGGCTCCGGATTGTCGTGTTTCTTGGCATTTAAAGCATTCTTCCCACATAATGTGTACATGGCATAAACATGTTACTATTATTCGAATTTTTTGAGTTCACTCGTCTAAAAAACTTGTATAATTACACGTATATGGTATGGTTTCTTCTACTTAAGTATATATTTTTAATAAAAACATCTTTTGGCAATATATAGTTGGAATTGAAATTACGATCACCGGCATTGTTATCAGGGATTCTACCAGCCACGCCAACTAGCTAAACTCTTATGCTATCTACACACAGCCGCCGGCATGCCGCCGGGCTAGACCGGCGGCTTTACGTCATACGAATGGCAGCATTCAAAAAAGCCGGCGGCTTTGGTGTGTAGATACTATTATAGGAAAGGCATGATGATAAAAAAAAATTTTTAAGACCATCACATTGATTATTTTAAAATATTCGACACGTAATTTTTCTTTTTTCTCTTAAACTAACACTGGGTTAAAGTTGCTCGTGACGTCACGCCTAAGTACGATTTTTACCTAGGAGTGACGTCAATACCCCCCACTCCGTAACTTTGATGCACTGTATCTTTGTGTTTATATAAGTATTAGATCAGGTAAAAATTTTTATAAAACGAATTAATTATTTTTTGAAATTTTGAATGTATTCATCATCCCTATTCCAAAACTGTCATTTCTATTATCATTTTCGAAAACATTTCCGCTTTAAGTAGAAATTGTAGTTTGAAGTTGCAAACAGCCATTAAGCTCAAGACTAAAGCAAGATGTAGCAAACAACTCAAAAATATGCATTTCAGCTCAAATAGTTCTTTTGAGACTGCTTAAGTGTTTGAAGACAGACTAAATTAAACAAGTCTGTGACGGATCGGATCAAGTAAAGAGAGATTGAGTGTTCCTCTTGAGAACTTGAGACGAAGTTTGGATGAGAAAAAAACACTTGTGAAATACGAATAGGTATTTGATTTTGTGTCGATTGGTGGGTGAGAATTTTTTGAGAATTTCATAAAGCAAATGTTTGAAGGTGACTCAATATTTCAAGATCGTTGACATTAAAAGTCGTTTAAACTTAATTTAACTGTAATTTTCTTTACAAATTTAGTAGATATCGTATTTCATTATAAATTTATTAATCAAAATATATTCAATACTTTTGTGTTATCCAATTTCTTTCTATACAGACTCATGTTATCTTATTTATAAAATAATAATTTATTAATAAAATGACTATTAGGTACATTTTATATTTTTTACAAAAAGTAACACGTGCTTGATATACCCAAATACAGATTTTCGTTGTTTTAACGTATGAGTAAAACCGAAGCTAAAAACAGAGGCACTTTGTTTTTTTTTTATTGACCCTTGTTTCTACGAGTTTGAAGACATTCGAGTTACGACCCATGTTCCTTGGGGAAAGTTGTTAAGTTTCATGAGGACTATCGCTATGTTTCAGCATTATACCCCCTTTTTGTTACAACCAGTAGATATCTTTATCTTTGTAATCTTTTCTCATAAATTAAGCCACAAATCTCACCGAGTCTGTCTGTCGTGAGCTCCCATTGTTTGCAAAAGAAGCACAAAGACCAACTTACTACATCGCTGGCAGTCTGAATGAATCTTACTATTCGACGTAGAGAAGAATTTTTTTTAATAACTCATCGGAGGTTGGTTTTAGAAGACTTTTGGCTTGGCGAAGTAGTTTTTTAAGTAATCTTTTCTAAATTTTCTTATATACTTATATCTGTTATGTTCGTTTTCATCGAAGTTTATCTCACTTATATATTTTTTCCCCTAAACCGACGGGCATATATGAGGCGACTGATGAGTGTGGATGAAGCGAAAGAGGTGTGTTTGGATCATAGCAAGTGGAAGGAAGTGGTCTCTGCCTACCCCAATGGGAGAGAGGCGTGACGGATATGTATGTATGCATATTTTTCCATATAATTAAAATTGTAGTTTTGTTTAGTGAAATAATAACAAAGTAAACTGAAAGTGAATATATTCGAATTTATAGTAAACTAAGTATTGTATAATAATAGTACAAATATAGTTATTTAAGCTTTACTTCGCTTGACATTGACAGAATCCAAAATAGTGTTGCCGCTCGATAGGCCAATATCGATAGCATATCGATAGCCTATCGATAGGTCGAAAAACATGTACCCCTATCGATAGCACAATCGATAAATCGATACTATCGATAGTATTGATTGTATATTCAATATTGGAGAGCAATACTATCGATAGTTTCGATCGCTGCCGATCAATGAACTATCGATACTATCGATAGTATTGCTCTCCAATATTGAATATACAATCGATACTTTCGATAGTACCTATCGATAGTTTTGCACAATCGATAGTGATCATTTTTCGATAGTATTGCATTCAGTAAGCAGGCATAATGGGTGGTAGATTCGAAATTGCTGGCCAACTGACTGACCATACTTACTTTATATTCGTCCGTCATACATTCTACCACCCATTATATGTGATCATGTCATATATTCTACCACCCATTATGCCTGCTTACTGAAAGCAATACTATCGATTGTGCAAAACTATCGATACTATCGATAGTATTGCTGTTAACCGATACTATTGCAGCGAAAGCACAATCGATACTATCGATAGTATCGATAGGGTACATGTTTTTGACGTTTAACAATCGATTGTAAAAACTATCGATGTTTCGGCAACGCTTATCCAAAATGGTAGTAGCCATTAAAAAAACAGCGCTTATTGTGGAAAATAATATAATATAAATTGAAACAGAAAGTTTTAACAAAATACGTCTAAGCTTTTGAGGTTTCATTTTCAAAACTCCAAAACTTTTCAACCACAAAATATTTCAGGTCAAAATTGTATTTATTTGGCAGCTTGTTTTCTACGCGACTGAAATTTCAATATACTCTAAAATTCGAGTACACAAAACACGTCTACCAACAATTGAACGTTTCCTTCTATTCTCACACCTTCGTAATACATTTCAACAAAACCATTTTGAACGCTCAAACACATCTTCAAACTTCATTCCGGAGGTTCCAGCTTCGAACCTCTATTTCACTGAGAAAATATTGTAATGGAAGCCTGCGAAAGAGGTCTGTGGGACATTTTAACAGTCGTATAAAAGAGTTATTGGTGGCTTAGCGGTGCGATAAGGGTATTGCCTGGACTTAGTATTACTTACTTGTACCCTTAATGGACCAAAAGGTTACTTAGGCACTAAAAGGAACTTAGCTGTTTTAGCAGTTATCTGGCTTTTTGTCGAGTTGCTAAGTTGGAATTTATTGTTTCTTTTTTCCTGTATTTTTAAGTTAATTAAATTAGCTAAACAAAACCCAACAGGCTTGTAGTACTAAAAGTTCTTAAATAGCATTTTAACCGATTGTAAATAAAAAGTGATAGTTAATGAAGCAAAAGAGATGTTTTTGGAGCAAGTGGTCTCTTTCTCCCCAATTGGAAAGAGGCTTGACAGATATATTGTTGTTTACAATTTCAATTTTAATGACAATCAAGAAAATATTTGATGTCATTTGCGACAAAAGAAAAAAAAACTAATTTCAACCTTATCGTTTTTTATAAAGTCTGAATTCTGATGAAAAACCATGTAAAACACAAATCAGTTTTTATTTAGAAATAAAAAGAAAAAAGTAAAGTAAAAGACGTTTTTATGTAACCCTAATCCGTAACTCGTAAAGAAACAAAACAAGTTCTGACGAAGGTAAGTTACTGACCCTAAAGATTATGTAAATTCAAGCTTCTGCCCGCGGCTTTGCTCGCTTTGGGATAACACGGTTTCCCGTTGGGTCAAACATCCCATTCAAAGTTAGCCTATGTCACTTTCCATCCCTTCAACTATCACCATTTAAAAAAATCAGTTCAGTTCACCCTTCCGTTTTGCCGAGTTTAACTGAAAAAAATATACACACACCCACACACATTCGCGTACACACACACATATACGCAGACACGTACATACATGCACATACATATCTGTCACGCCTCTCTCCCATTGGGGTAGGCAGAGACCACTTCCTTCCACTTGCTACGATCCAAACACATCTCTTTCAATTCATTCACACTCAAGAGTACACACTCTTGATGTCATTTTGTTATTTTATTATACCTACTTAAGCATTTTGTGTTTACCTGTAATTGGGTGTACTCATAGATACTTTTGTTTTTGTATTGATTCTCTTTTAAGACTGACGATGTATTATCTGTTGGCAGACCTAAATATATAAATAAAACACACGTACACACATACATAAACACACACATGCACAATTACACACACACATAATTTCACAGTATACGTAAGTTTAGATGTGTGTGCTAACCTTTTTGTACAACAAACAGAATTATTTTAAATAAAAGCAAATAAATACACCGAATGTTGTTCGTATACCCACGTAAAGTCTCTATATAGCGCAGGAGCATGGATTAAGCCGTAATAACATGCAAATTAGTCCCTTATGTCTTTTTGATACGGTTCAAGTGAGGAGAGATTTACATAATTTACAATTTGTAATAAAGACATTTATGTAACAATAATATTATTATAATGGTAACATTTAAATGTCAATGTTTGTCGATATACAGGGTGTAACAGAAAGGGGGTATAAAGCGGAAACACAGCGATAGTCCCTATGAAACTGAACAACTTTCCCCAAGAAATACGGGTCGTAGTAACTAGAAAAAAAAATTCGCCTCCCCATACAAAATGTCCGATCAGCTGATCGAGTAAGTATGGGCGACCCAACAATTTTTTTAGAGTTACGACCCATGTTCCTCGGTGAAAGTTGTTCAGTTTCATGAGGACTATCGCTGTGTTTCGGCTTTAAATCCTCTTTCTGTTACACCCTGTATAATGGATATTGGATGGATGTAAGAATTTTTGTTAGATACTCTTTCATACAAAAACTAATGAAGTGATTTTAATGAAACTGTATAATATTGTAGCTTGCACATCAAAATATAATGCTATCTACACACCAAAGCCGCCAGCATGCCGCTGGGCTAGGCCAGCGGCTTTACGTCATACGAATGGCAACTGTCAAAAAAGACGGCGGCTTTGGTGTGTAAATACCATTAGGCATGCATTTATATTTCATAGGCTATATTATTTTAAAATAACGTATAAGTTTTCCAAGATATAAATAAATAAATAAATGAATGAATGAATAAATGAATCCGACCGATTTCGGTCACGGCGACCGCTTACGCCGAACTCTGCTGTCTTTGGTGTGCTCTCATGTGGCTGATGTAACCGATCTTTTTAGAAAATGTTCTACCACAGTGGGGGCATGTGAGCACACCATCGACAGTATTATAAGTTAATAAATAAAAAAATTATTATAATATAAGATATGACGATAAATGCGTACGAAGATGTACTAACATCCGTTCCCAATATTCAAAGACAGATAGCTATTTGCGACCGGCAGTACTTGGCTGTCACGTAGCTGTCACTTTTGATTTATCCTTCAGAAGATTCCCACACATTTTTTGACAGCGATAGGTTTATAGGGACAAAAAATTATAAGATAAACATTTCAGTCTCCAGTATAGGGAACGAGTGAATAAATTCATAATAAACAAATTAGGTAGTTTTATATTCAGCCAATATGATACTGAACCAAATCCGCTCAAACTAATAATATTACACCACGGAACCTTTATGTATAATTCATGCGATGTAAGTTTTAGTTTTACAGGTACACAAGACAAAGCAACCTGTGGGTTCCATAGGCTAATAATGCGAGAGCCTGGGCCCTGTTTCAAGCTTATTAAATTACTGATATATGATTGGATGATTTGCAAGTAGAGTACGATTTTAGGAACGATTAGATTGGGCAAGGTTCAAATGTTTAGAACTCAAGGAAATATTTTAAAAAATATATGTTTTTTTTTAAAGATTTAGTGATCGTGTTGAATTATTGTAAAAAGAGGCCAATAAGTTAAACAAAGCTACATTGAGAATAAACAAATTCTTATAGGATTGCCACATGCCAGGCATATATTTAAGTTCTTTTTTGATAAGTTTATCTCATCTAGTATATTGGATTTCTTGTTATTTCGTTATTACTCTCTCGAAATAACTCCAGGTTTTCCTAAAATTTTTGTATCCCACGCATTACTCCCATGCTGGTATTTGTTAAGATTATTTCCCTGCTTCAGCTCTCGCACTACTTCAAACCGTGTACCCGATTAGCTTATTTTGATGTGGGACTTCCAACTAAATAGGCCTTATGAGCATATGTATTATGCAGAGGCACTTAAAGTTGGTATTATTGAATGTAAACTTATGGGTCACAGTGCATTCCAAAGACAAGAGTCAAATTATGGTGACCAGAGATTTAAAGGGACTTCTAGGTAAGGCCGTCACATGGGAAGGTGTCCCTACTTAAATAATTTATTCGAAACTTCATTTAATTTTGACTTTACGTGGGTTTTGGTCTATTCTTAGGTACAGCCCGTTGTTGAACAGTTTAATAAGGGAAATGGTATATTAAAACTATAGCAATAGGACAGGGTGAGTTTAAATTAGTGAACGATAGAAAAGGATAAGCATATAGTCGTGATTACAAACAACTTTTATTACGGGACCAAGTTCGAAATCATAAAAAAAATTGTTTCCCCATACTATCTGCTGGTACATTTTAAATGGGGAGTTCAAAAATTTTTGAATGTTTTCGACCTTGGTCCCATAGTAAAAGTTATTTGTTATCACGAGTACATGCATATCCTTTTCTATCGTCCACTGATTTAAAGTCATCCTATAAATTAAACATACTATTTCAAAATAATGATTACAAAAGGAGTTTTATTTATAGTTCTAGAACTACCTTAGATAAATGACCTTTCGACTATAGGCAAAACGTCAAAAATGATACTAGTCCGAGAACTATATTTAAAACTCGTTTTGTGGTAACAGGGAATGTGTTATTCAGATGTGCAAGCTAGAATATTATAAGTTTTCATTAAAATTTTTCATTAAAATCATTAATCATTAAAATTCATTAAATTAAATTTGCGTGAAAGAGCAACAAATACCCTCACATCCATCCATCGGCACGGACATTGACATTTATAATATAAGTAGGATCATAAAGGTCTATGTAGATAGACACACCGGACACGTTCCGGGCACGGCCCGGATGTGAGTAGTCACATCCGGGACGTGCCTGGAACGTGTCCGGACCGTGGCCCGTCAGGAGGGAAAAACATACGTCTGCATGACAACGTGTGTGAACGAATCCATAGAAAATGTATGGAATGATACTTTTTTCCTGAGACGTCCTGGACACGTCCCGGACACGTCCCGGACACGTCCCGGATGTGTGTAGACAGACCATCTTCTTCATCTTTACCCATTCCCACGTTAGGTGGGGTCGGCTCTCCTATTGGCATGTGGCAATCCTAATACGTCTGCGCCAGGAATTTATTTCCTGGGTTGTCGGGTCTGGCATACTATTTTTATATGTGTAGACAGATCATAATATTTCTAATATAATTTATATTACAACGAAACCCGAGTACTTATCTATAAACAAACCCTGAGGCAAAATTCCCTAAAACAAGCAACTTTACATATTTGGAGTTTGGGTACGTCTCAAACTTTCCTAGATTGAATATTAAGCGAAGGCCGAATACACAATTTGTTTCAGTAATATGTTAATATATAGTTCTAAATATACTTTCTGTTGCTAAGGGTTTTACGCACTTGCGGCGGTGGCTGTGCAGTTGCGATTTGACATTTCAAGAAAAATGTAATCACTACTCTAATCAACCCTTCTATTAACAGAACGTAAGTTTTCATTCAGGGGCCCAAGTCTGCAAAGCAATATTCTCTTTTGTGTGTCGGCATCGGCAGCGTTAGGAGATGCCATACCGTCTGGATCTGCGTGCCTGGTCTGGCGCAAAATGGCTACCTTTTTGTATGGAATTTCTTATCGTTTGACAGGTCATCTATCAAGAAAACTATGTAAAACTTGCGCCAACCTTGGCACGCTGTCATAAACTCATTTGTACATGGAAAAAAAAGGAACACCTCCTTATATTATATTCTATATTCAAGCATGGATATCGGTCGGCAGAGTGTTAATGAGAGTGTCAATGTAATTTTTTGACACGTTCGATCGCAATCAGTGTAAGCCATTGTTTAGCAGAATTCCAAATGTGTCAATAACGCCTTTGACATTCTGCCGACAAACGATTGAGGCTTTTTTAAATAAGCAGAATTACTTCTATCGCTTCCACAATCCTCAGTCGACTCATACAGGCATTTTGATTTAAGGTCTATTTACACAGATACGGGCTATGTCGTCATTACAACGTCTCCGGGACGTGTCAGGGCAAAAATAATCATTCCATACATTTTCTTTGGATTCGTTCACATACGTTGTCACGACGACGTATTGTTTTCCCTCCTGACGGGCTACGGCCCGGACACGTCCCGGGCACGATTCGGATCTGTGTAGAAAGACCTAATAGGGTACCCCTTATTTGAGAGAAAGATGAACTAATAAGACTGAGAGTTTACAGAAATCGATGTAATTTTAGCAGAAAATACCTAACTCAAGTTGTTTATTGTTCACAAACAACACTGCGTGCACTTTTCCTAGAAATAACTGCATTAGCAAATAAAACTAGATGAAACCGGATAAACTTCCTCCGGACTTCCTTAAGTTCTTGACTAAGAGTTGTAATGTATGGAACTGTTACCGCTTGCGTAACGTAGACGTAGACGTTCACGCTCACGTAGAACTCAGAGGTACGCAAACATCTACGCATACGCAACGCATACGCATCCGGTGTGTTTTGGCCTTTATGTTTTCAATTCTGAGTAAGTAATTATGAGAACGTAAATAAATAGAAGGTACTTTTATTTATAGAGTTTTTTTAAGAGTTATGTACGGTCTGTCACCGTACAATCTTTTGCTAACTTTGCGCCCTACTTTTTACCGCGTAACTTTAAGTAATTAATTTAGTATTTTACCGACATTTACTCACTACGCACGAGTCACGAGTACTCAACAATATAAGCGATCCACAGCCACGAGCCGCTGTAATTTACCATTTATCAATCAATATATTTACTTTTACAATCTTTTACGAAACAACGGACTTATCATTTCTACGTCACTTCAAACGATTGTATTGTATAGGACTTACCATTAGGACTGTACCATACAAGTTATAGGTCGAAATACTACTACAATTTCATAATTATATTCCTGCCTTTTAGTTTCTATTATTTCCTGCTTTTATTATTTTCTTTTTATTATTATTATTTTCTTTTTTTTTATTTCCTGCCTTCTTGCTTTCATTTCTCTCTCTGTGGGGTCTGCAGGAAGAAATTTCTTTGAGAAATATGCTGTACCTACCTTTTGTATAACTTCTTTTTTTTTCTGTCTCTATGTACTATCATCTGACTAGAAACTGTTAAATTAATAAATAAATATTACTTATACTATTATTTTAAGATAGTAAATCCTAGATATAACGATAAATGCATAAGAAGTCGCGGGCAGCTTCAAGATTAAAATAATGTTAAAAAGTGTACCAAAGTTCCAATCTATCTTCTTATTATCTTCTATCTTCTATCTATATATATAAAAATGAAACCCGTTTTCCGTTGTCACGGCATCACGCCTGAACGGCTGGACCGATTTCGCTAATTCTTTTTTTAAAATGTTCATTGAAGTCCAAGGATGGTTCTTACGGTGAGAAAAATTCGAATAATTGCCGGGAAAGCCCTAAAACAGACCTTTTCTTTTTCCCATACAAATGTTTTCTTACTAAAATGTAGAGTCAATTTGAACTTTATTCCTACACAATAAAGTTCATTCTAAGGCGGGACGAAGTTCGCCGGGACAGCTAGTTTTAAATTTTAAATAAAAATCTTTGACTTTGAAGAAACTGACTATACGTGAACCCCTTCAGACCCAGAACACACGGTGAAACGCAACTGAAACTGCTAGTTACTTTTGAGTTGCGTCGTAGTTTCTGCTATAGACCTTAGAAAACCACACACGACGCAACTGAAACGGAACGTTTCAAAAAGTTAAAAAACTGAAACGAAACGTTTCAAACAAGTTGCGTCGTGTTTTTTTTAAGGAAGACTATAGCAGAAACTACGACGCAACTCAAAAGAAACTAGCAGTTTCAGTTGCGTTGCAGTTGCGTTTCTCCGTGTGTTTTGGCGCTTAATGTTAACTTCCATAATCAATTAAAAACTCTACAAACCAAATAATAAGGTTCAAGTTTAATTGTATCACAGTAGAATTCATATTTCAAAAGTCCACGTAGGTATTTATTCAGTATGCATTTCTGTCCTTTATTTCAGAGCATTCAGAGTCTTTATTTGTTCTGCATAATTATTCTCTTTTCGTACACTGAAATTGTGCTATTTACTTTGTGTGACATTTTTGTTAACATGGCGTTTTTGTATTTTCTTATGAAAATCAAGTAATGTTATTTACTTCGTCTAAATGTTAGTAAATAAATTAACTAATTTGAAAAAAAAAAGATATAAAAGGCAAGAGTGGATGGAAATGTAGGGAGGGGAAGGCCAAGAAGAACGTACCTCGATCAAATCGGGGAATTGCTCAAGAAAGGCCAATTCAAGAGTACCCAAAACGACGGGCATGCATGAGGCGACTGATGAGTGTCGATGAATCGAAAGGGGTGTGTTTGGATTGTAGCAAGTGAAAGGAAGTGGTCTCTACCTACCCCAATGGGAGAGAGGCGTGACGGATATGTATGTATGTATGTAATTTGGAAATAAATCATAATGGCGTTTATTCCATCGACTAGAGTCACGCAGCACGCTAGATGTGCTGGAAGGGTAGGCAGAGACCACATCCACTGGCTACGATCCAAACATACCTCTTTCGCTTTATCCACACTCATCACCTTGCTTCATACCTGCACGTTGGTTTAGGGTACTCTTGGCTTGACCTTTCTTTAGCATGATATTTATTTATTTTTGCTGATTAAGTAGCAAATATAGTATACGTAGATGACACAAAAGAAGTTGCCAATAAATCAAGTGTCTAAACAAATTGTAAATTGTTTTTAAACATTAAGATCTATCTACACAGATCCGGGCCGTGCCCGGGACGTGTCCGGGCCGTGGCCCGTCAGAAGGGATAACAATACGTCAACATGACAACGTGTTCGGGTCGTGTCCGGGACGTGTCAGGGAAAAAATATCATTCCATTCATTTTCTATGGATTCGTTCACACACGTTGTCATGACGACGTATTGTTTTCCCTTCTGAGAGGCCACGGCCCGAACACGTTCCGGGCACGGCCCGGATCTGTGCAGATACACCTTTAAACATCACTTTCCTTACATGAAAGCTTTCAGGAAAAAGATCATAAATGAATCTAAACAGCAATATGACGCAAATTCCACGCAGAACAGCAAACTACAATAACCATAACAACACATTATAGAGAACAGAAACCACAGATGCAGTACCTTAATTCACAATATCACGACACTTATGGCTCCCATATGGCGAAGAGAGGTCCAAGTTGTATCGTTTGGTAGTATTTTGGAGCTGGCTATGTTCCTAGATTCTTATGTAATAAGGGTTATAGAATTACTTTAAGATGGATGGTACTACGACGCGTTTTGGTATTATTTTTCTTCTAAGTTAGGTAAAAGATTGAAAAGAAAGAACGAAAGTGAAGTAACTATTTAACGACGTATTTTCTATGGCAAAAGATTTTGATTAAATTATTATTGTTCGCTTCATCCACATTCATGCATGAATAATATGGGCGGCAGATAATAGAACAGAGTAGCATAGACTCCGTCGACAAGAGTGACGTTCTTAAATTAAATGTGACGTGGCGTAAATTCAAATAAAAGAGATGCTCTTAAATATGAAATTTAGAGAAATAAAAAAAAATCGGCTCTAATCGTTGTTTAATAGGATCTAGTCGCACAAGTGCGATATGCATTCTAAAAAAATTACAAACACAAACAATACATAATAAGTTGTAATTGACCTTTAACAAGTACAATACAATACAATACAGTACACTACAATACAATACAATACAATACAAATATTCTTTATTGCACAAAAAGATATAAAGTACAGACACAAACAAGAATATAAGAAGCAACAGGCGGCCTTATTGCTAGGTAGCAATATCTTCAAGGCAACCTTAAAGTAGGTACCATTAACTTACCAAAGAAATCACTTTGCATCAGAACTCTTAAAACAAAGCACATTATACATATACCTAGATAGGTACTTCCTAAATCCCTCCATATCACAAAGTCAGGAACAAAATCCAACATAAACCTACATAGGAAAGAAATTCTGAAACACGAGATAACTTGTTATTGGGCGAATTAGCACGTCACCTTTGAAGAAAATATTGCTACACCGGGCTTCGTTCGATATAGGATCGAAGTTATGTTTTTAGGCGTGAGAAGATACTTCAATAGGTAGGTATATACGTTTTTAGGTAACTGTAGATACTTCCGTTTATTCGAAGATACTTCAATCTGAGTGTTTTTTTCGTCAAAAGTGTGATTTTACAGTTGTAGGTCTTTTATTATTTTAAAAGAATATTCTTTAAAAAATGATTTCACATGATGCTTCATGTAAGTTAAGGCTCGGCGCAAATGGGCCACCGACCATAGCCATCGGTAGCCAGCGACGGCGACCCAACACGCTTTTTCATATGAATTGTATGGCGACGCCGCACACGTGTAGCCGGTGGCGGCGACTCGCTACAGTAGTGCTCGCTCGCTCACTCGCATGCTCGCTCGAAACTTGCCCGCTTATGACATTGTGGCGGTAGTGCGCGACAGCCACCGTCGGTGGCCCGTTTGCGCCGACACTTAGTTTTTTAAAGACATCTCTTGAAACATTAACAACAATAAAACTGTTTTATGAAAAGTCTCGATATAACTCATTTTGAACCTTAAAATGTACAACTCAATAGTTTAATCGGCCAGTCCTCAATTCTGATTACTTAGGCCTGTCTTTGTTTAGGAGAGTATTTAGTGCAACTTGAAAGGCGAGTTCATTAGTGTTTTGCGTCAAGTAGACTTTAATAAAGCATAGCGTTTACATGTCTCAACAAAAGTTATACTAAAGCATTTTTTTGAAAACTAAGATAATGTAAATAAGCCTTATGTCCACGTCAGATTAGCCCATTAATATTCAAGAACCAATGCTAATGTAAGCCCCTGGTTACATGAAAGATGAAGTACCTTAGTTAATTACTCATTTAACATCGTGCCATCTAATTATGATTTTCGATAATGACAATGACAGCTACAGGCAATGAAGCAAAACCTTAACTATTCTTACAACTGCAAGTGACTAGAATCGACCCCAAGCCGTTACCGTCATTACAGGGCACTCGGGAAGAAAACGTGACTGGAAACTGAACTGTGGCGAATAGAACATAGCAATTAGATATCCACTTGTCTGTCCGATAGCTTGACTTTTAGAACCATAGGGAATCTGCTATTGTTGAATTACTTTGGACCGATGAATTGTTACTGAGTCACGTAGACGAATTCGGCTTTGACTAATTTAGGTGTGTCGTTACGGGGTTAAACTGGCACAGTTGCTTAAAAGTCATTTAAGTTTAATGTTCTATTAAAGGAAAAAAAGAAAAAAATTAAAGGAAAAAAGTGTTTAATGTATAGTTTTAATGTAATTTTGCTAATTGGCAGCACAATTACTAGGATGAGGAATTTAGTTTTCCGTAAACATTTTTACTTCAAAGTTAGTGGGAGGATGTTTGTTACTCTTTTAGCTGAAAACAACAGAACTTTAGTTTTCTGAAAATATTTTTTATTACAAGTTGATGTATAAATATATGTAAGGATTTTTGTTACTATTTCACGTAAAAACTACAGAACAGATTTAAATGAAACTTCACGGTATTGTAGCTTACACATCAGAATAACACATAGGCTCTACTATTTACAGATATCATGATTTTTTTTCAAGATACGACGATAAATGCGAACGAAGTCCCATGTAGCCTTCACTCCTAGGTATAAAACAATAAACAAAACACGGTAGGTACGTAAATTTCAAATTAATGATAGATAACAATGACAAATAGATAAACGCATGATATGTTATGATATTCCAACGCCTATAAATCGTTTATTTCATAGGGAAATGCCAGCAAATTATTCAATATTCAACAAAGCGCGGTGATCTACTCGGATTAGCACCATTCAGTGTAAATGTAATGCAGCTACCGTTTGCTATAATTCTACTGTAAATTGCATTGACAACAGGGACCCAAGTCTACTAATTTACAATATCCTCAATTGTGTGTCGGCAGAGTGTCAATGTAATTTTTTGACACATTTAGTCGCAATCAGTGTAAGTCATTGTTTAGCAGAATACCAAATATGTCAAAAATTCCATTGACACTCTACCTGGCCGATACACAATTCAAACTATTTTAAATTAGCAAACTGGAGGGCCAGGTAAGCGAGGAATTTCTTTGGAACTTCTCATGGGTTATACCTACTAACTGCGTCGCCGCATACTTACGATACGAATTTCTTATCGACAACATGTAACCGTCGTTGGGGGAAGTGTGTATTGTGCTTTTTGCATTATCTAAAGTTTTTTTTAATGGCAACTACCATTGTGAATTCTGCCAGTGTCAAGTTAAGTAAAGCTGTAATCATAATTTTCCTATAACTTTTACCACTTGTGGACAACGAAGTTGGTCTCACATTAATCTAAATACTATACTCATACCTTTGTAATCGTATATAGTGAAAGATTTGTTTTTCCCAAATAAATTAAAAAAAAAAAACTTCATATACCTACATATAGTTTAAATAAGTACTTACATACAAACAATCAGCTGGATTCTGTTTCACCACTCACAGATAAAATTTATCTGACAGATATTTTATACCTGTCTCTGTCTAAAACGTCATATTTTATGAAATAGACATGTTTATGTGTCAGTTAAATTTTATCAGTAAGTGCTGCCCTACAGGCCCTTTGACCTAACACTTTCTGTTCATTACATGAAATGTTTGTTTCTAGTGAGAATCGAACTCACGACCATTAAGATAGCAAGCAAGGTCACTATCAACCAGGCCATTCGCCATAATTATAAATTGCCTTCATAATTGATAGCGTGGACGTGTCAAAGAGCCCAAATGAACGTTTGATAATGATACACTTTATACCATTAATAGCTTTGATAGATATGCATATTCGCAATCGGAAATTTGACTGGCCAGTAAGTAGTGGGTTCGATTTCCACTTGAAATAAACATTGCTGTGATGAACATGTTTGTCTTGAGTTTGGGTGTTTGTAGAATAGAATAGAAGTGCTTTATTCAGCATCACATAAGGTACAATATTTTATTTAACACTAGGCAAATTACATAGATACCGAATAGGTTAGCCAGCTCAGCATACTGCTGGGACTCTAGGACACAACAACAGACTGTAAAGTGGACCCTAAAAACATACTACTTTGTGTGTGTAATATGTGTTACGTTTCTTCATTTAAAATTGGCAGAATCAACAATGGTAGTTGCCATAAAAAAAAAAAAGGAAAAAAGTGACTTGACATAGTAGACAAAAGTATACCAACAACAATTTCCACAACTTCAAAGTCTCAAGTTAAGTACTTACCTATCCTTTTATTATCTAAAATTCGAACAAATCTAGCTTCCCACCATTTTGTATGACACCCAGATCACGTCTAGAACACAATTCGTTGTCAACTCCTGACATTGAGTTACGCGGGACCTTCGACCTTTTTGCGATATAGTCTGATACTAGAGGCTGCCCGCGACTTCGTACGCATTTACCGTCATATTTTAGGAAAAAAAATGGCTATGTGTTATTCTGATGTAAACATACATACATATCCGTCACGCCTCTCTCCCATTGAGGTAGGCAGAGACGACTTCCTTCCACTTGCTACGATTCAAACACACCTCTTTCGCTTCATCCACACTCATCAGTCGCCTCATATATGCCCGTCGGTTTAGGGTACTTGATGGGTATTCTGATGTATAAGCTACAATATTGCAAAGTTTATTCAAAACCAGTTCAATAGTTTTGTGTGCAAGAGTAACAAACATCCATCTATCGGCATAAACATTGACATTTATGATATTAGAAGGATAATTCTATTTTTTATGTATTACATCGTATTGGTGTGGAGAAATGTGAGGAATACAGGCGAGTGGTTTTGGAAAGGGCATTCCTGATTGTATCTTTTAGAAGATATAAAGTTTTTTGTGGTTATATATCGGAATAAAGGCGTTGAGATCGATATCATTGTTGATTTCTATGAATAAAAAAAGAAAAAGTTAAAATAGGAAATCAATACAATACAATACAAATATTATTTTGTGCACACAAAGATATAGGGTACAGATACATACATACATACATCAGCCCATATACGTCCCCATCGAGGGGCACGAGCCTACTCTCTTACAGAGAGTGGGTACAGATATAAAACAAATATGAAGTAGCATAGAGGAAAAAATAAGCCAAGAGGGGTCATGCTTGCCAATTTAATTAGCTCTAAAAGAACAAAGTACTCTTGACTTTGTTGTACCTATCTACAAGTTATTAGAATTAAGCTAGTCAAGAATACCATAAACCGACACAACATTGATGAGGTGACATGTGCGTGCAATAGGCATGATGACAAAAATTTTTTTTTAGTCCATCACATAGATTATTTTAAAATATTCGACACGTACTTTTTCTTTTTTCTCTTAAAATAAAAATGACAAAGATACACTGGGTTAAAGTTGCTCGTGACGTCACGCCTCAGTACGATTTTAAGCGAGGAGTAACGTCAATACCCCCCACTCCGTAACTTTGATGCTCTGTATCTTTGTATTTATTTATGTATTTGATCAGGTAAAAAATGTGTTTTTTTACCTGATCAAATTTTAATAGCCTAAAAGACGGATTAATTATTTTTTGAATTTTTGAATGTAGTCATCATCCCCTTTATGCAAGTCAAGAATACCCTAAACCGACTCAACATAGATGAGGTGACATGTGCGTTCAACTATGAAGCGTGTGATGAATGTGTGTTAAATATGGCAATGTTATGCTACCTACACACCAAAGCCGCCGGCAAGCCCTCGGCCTAGGCCGACGGCTTTACGTCATACTAATGGCAGCTGTCAAAAATGCTGGCGGCTTTGGTGTGTAGATAGCATAATACTGTTATAGTCTGTGGTAGATATTTTAGGTTGTCTATGAATTGTATTCTACTCTCTCTGGTTGACTTTTAAAGATGGCTGAATAACAAATTTTCTCGTGTTGTGGTTTACTGAATAAACAGCTTAATACAGCTTCCAAGGCTGTATTTTACTCATATATTAGATAAATATAAAAATGAAACCCGTTTTCCGTTGTCACGGCATCACGCCTGAACGGCTGGACCGATTTCGCTAATTCTTTTTTTTAAATGTTCATTGAAGTCCAAGGATGGTTTTTACGGTGAGAAAAACTCGAATAATTGCCGGGAAAGCCCTAAAACAGACCTTTTCTTTTTCCCATACAAATGTTTTCTTACTAAAATGTAGAGTCAATTTGAACTTTATTCCTACACAATAAAGTTCATTCTAAGGCGGGACGAAGTTCGCCGGGACAGCTAGTATTAGATAAATGTGAATGAAACGGAATAAGTGTATTTGAGTCATAGTTGTTAGACTGAAGTGATCTCTACCTTGATAGAAAACAGGCGTGTATGTATTTATGTATTTAGGTACTACAAATTTAAATGAGTATTGATATTATAAAGTCAAAAATATATTTATTTCATAGGCACAAAAAATGCTCTTGAAACCGTTACATTATTATATAGGTATTTTTTAAAGCTAGCGCTAGATTCGCTAGGTGCAGTTTCCCTCAGAGAAGAACCTAGCAAGAAACTCTGTGAGGTTGCTCTTTTCAAATCAAGTTTTACAATTCTTATAAACAGTTACACAGGTATAAAGGTACATATTAACATCGTTAGAGATCATCATAAACAGATATCAACATATAGAGAGCGGATTTCTTGAATCTGAACCGTTACGCTTTAAACTCATTAGAGAGTTCATAGCAATATAAATCAGAGGACAAAGGCTAACAAGCTGACCCTATTTACGTAAGATAAATTATGTAGAGCCTTCATAAACTCACAGCGCCTCACACCCCCTACTTATCAATTATACGATCGAACTCTCCGTCCCTTAATACGACCGCATAAATTTTACTTCGGTTCGACCCATAAAAATGGGAATTATCAAACTGTGGCGGAATTACCCAATAAATTATGACCGAACGTTGGGTTAGTGTGGAAAGTGAAGTGGTTACATTGAAGGGGTTACGATTTATTTATATCGACTGCATGATTAAGTGTGGTATCGTTGAATTATTATATGTACGTAGCTCCAGTCTTTTCCTGTAGATAAGTGACCACTGAACGTCTTTTTAAATTAGCCACGTTATACTGTATGGATGACATTACAAATCAATGCAGTGTATTGTGGCCAATTTAAAAAGTCGTTCAGGTGGCCCTTTATCTTCACTAATACACTGTACACAGCTACATAATATCTCAATGTGTGACTGGCCAGTTTGCATGATTGGCAGCAATCTTGACCTTGAGTGAGATTATTAGCTGCGCACAAATAAAAGACTATTTTGTACGATCAGATGATGCACAAACTTCTATGTCACTTATTGGTAATTTTCAAGAATTTTACCGGCATCTTATCATCATCAAATAGGTATTTAACGTCTTATATCGCTCTTAAGTGTCCATCATTATTACTATAAAGTTTGTTACAGAAAATAAAAAATCTAGCAAATTATTCTGCTTTAACGAAGATTATGGTATCTACACACCAAAGCCGCTGACCCAACGGCTTATGTCAATTTGGCCGGCGGCCTTGCCGGTGGCATTAGTGTGTAGATAGATACCATTATAATATTATCAAAAAAATAACATATTCCAGAAGGCCAGTAGGTAAACAATTAAAAAACCATTACCATTCGGTCAGGAAGCTTATAAAACCCAACACTCAATATACAACAGTCTGAATAACCGCACAAAACAACCGACGACCACAGAATCGATTCCTGTTTACAATTTCGAATCAATTGCATTGTACACGTAGATACATTATCAGCGGGATCGGGCATAAATTAATCTCCGAACTAGCGGTTCTTAATCTGTCGGTAGATTTCTTCTGTTTATACCTGTTATCAGCCCATATATGTCCCCACCGGGGGACACGAGCCTATTCTCATACAGAGAGTGATTAGGCCGTAATCCACCACAAGCCAAGTGCGGGTTATAGTTATAGTTTTCGTACCACACTCGACTCAAGACGTAAGATTAGAATCCAATGTTACCGAAATGAATACAGCAAATGGCATCGAACATATTAGTACGGAGCCTGGTATAGTAAAAAAACGGTATCAATTAGACTAAACATCCCCTTTTAGAGTTAGTATGGAAAAAAAAAGTTGGCGGCCACTGATGAAAAGGTGGTGATTTTTTTCATTTTCAAAGTCCTATATCTCTGAAAGTATATCACTTTTGGCAATTATTCAAAATACTATCGTTTTATCATATTTTTCTCTATCGATTGACGTAAGTTTCATCAGTGGCCGCTAACTTTTTTTTCCATACTAGCTGGAATAGGGGATGTTTAGCAGTGATACCGAAAATTTTTACTATACCAATTAGGTTGGATGCTTTTTGCTAAAAATCATTAAGTAATCAAATACCAAAGCAGAATATGAAAAAATTTAACAACCACTGAACTAAACGGTAGCTCACAGTAATCTGATAAGGTGTTGGATAGGGTTGGAAAGTTTTACGATTGTTGTAGCTCGTATCCCTGTTGTATCATTCAGGCAATTTGTGAGGGCGTATCGTGGTCGTTTGACACCTTATGATGAAGTTTTGACATTTAAATGTAGTTTCATACTTTGAGTATAGAATATATAAGGAGATGACATACCGTCTGGATCTGCGTGCCTGGTCTGGCGCAAAATGGCTACCTTTTTGTATTGAATTTCTTATCGTTTGACAGGTCATCTACCAATAAAACTATGAAAAACTTGCGCCAACCTTAGCACGCTGTCATTAACTCATTTGTATATGAAAAAAAAAATGTGGCACCTTCTTATATATTCTATACTCAAAGGTTTCATATGTGAAGGCTCGATGTAAATTGGTAGTTGACGTGTCGTGGGTTCGATTCCCATTATAAACAATCATTGTGATGAGTAGAGATGTTTGTCTTGACAAACATTGTGGTTAAGAAGGAATGTCTTTTAGACTACACCTGATACGACACGATGATTTTGTAAAAACACATCTTGGAAGGAAAAGTAAATGGAAGACGAAAGAGAGGCAGACCACGAAGGACTTACATAGGCCAAATAAAAGAAGGAAAAGAAGTTGTGTCGTGTCAGGTGCTCAAACGGACGGCAGAGAATGGAGAATAGTGGCGCAAACTCCACCGACAAGAGCGACGCTCTTAAATTTATGATGATGATTTTTGGGAAAAGCAATCAATACTTAAATAATATACCTACTTGTTGACGAGACGAGTCATCAGAAGTGGCGTTTAAGCTTTTAGTTGAAATAAGATAGTGGGCGTGTACTGAACAAACTGGCTTTATTGCGTAGTTTGCAATCACGTTATAAAATAACAAGGTGTACGTGATGTCTTCCGATATCTCTTCAAATCCATAATCAAACAGAATCCATCATACATGACAGCGACTCAAATATGAAAGCGCCAAAGTGACAACCAGTCAGAAACCAGCCAGTTCTTGCATTTTAGCAGTAAAGAGTTTGCAAATGGTTCCAAAACAGCCTTCATGAACGTAATCTCAGATGTCTCCGACATACTCATAGTTTCACTCCTACATGGGCCCAAATCTGCTAATTTACAATATTTTCAGTTGTGTGTCGGCAGAGTGTCAACGGCATTTTTGGAACATTTAGTCACAATCAGTGTAAGCCACTGTTTAGCAGAATACCAAATGTGTCAAAAATGCCATTTTCACTCTGCCGACATACAACTGAGGCTATTTTAAATAAGTAGACTGGGGCCCTTGCTACATAAAGAGGTAGTACATACTATAGTATATACTCTACTTCATACACTACTTCTGTGGATATACAGGGTGTAACAGAAAGGGGGTATAAAGCCGAAACACAGCGATAGTCCTCATAAAACTGAACAATTTTCCCTTAGGAACATGGGTCGTAACTCGAAAAAAAATTCGGTTCGCCTGTACTTATTCGAACAGCTGATCGGACATTTTGTATGGGGAGGCGATTTTTTTTTTTTCGAGTTACGACCCATGTTCCTTCGGGAAAGTTGTTCAGTATCATGAGGACTATCGCTGTGTTTTGGCTTTATACCCCCTTTCTGTTACACCCAGTATAGATTTATGATTATTGTATAAAAAACTGTATACCAAGTGCAAAAGGCATCAAAAATCTTTCCAAATCTTATAGTAAATTCAGCATCCCAACAACTAAAATAACCGTAAACCTTTTCGCGGTAAAAGATTAAGGAATCCAGTGAATACTAAACCTGAGCTTACAGACCTAGAATTTTAGAAATTGTGCCAATAAGGCACTGTGCCAGCTAGAGGAATTTCTCAAAATCTCACCTTTCACTAAATAAAATAACGAGACGGCTTCTTTGCAAGACCTTTCATAAAGTAAACATTTGACTGGTCAAAGGAGTTTGCTAGTCTAGTTACAAATTGTTTAAAGTAAAAAGATTGTATGTTTTAGTCAAAACAGCTTCGTTAAAATTGAGTTTTTACCCGACTGCGCCAGAAGGAGGGTTATTTATTCCGTGTTTGTTATTTTAAATCGATTTTAATTAGGAGCTAGTTGATTTATACCAATTTATTGATAATAAAAAACTAGAACAAAATATTTTTCAGTGATTCGTTGCTAGCTTTTTATAGACTGACTTCAAAATAAAAATAAACAAACATAAATAACCTATCCTTGTTATTTTAAAAACCTGATTGCGTATAGAAACAGCATTTTGTTTATTTTTATGTTACCAGCGACACTCTCACTGTAAATATGAATCTAACGACACCTCTCGAGCTGAAATCCATCAAACCGTTTAGGCCGTAGAGCGTGCCGAAGAATTATACAACAAACATACACACTATCGAAAAACGTAACCCTCCTTCTGGCGCAATCGGGTAAAAATTAGATAACTTTAATGATATACGCAAAGTAACGTGTGTAAATTGCCTGTTTGCTATTAATTTCCTAACCCCTTCATTATCTAGAAGATTACAAACACTCTAAAGTTACTAGTGAAGTATAAACATAACTCCTGACTTTGTTTTAATGAACAAAGTATTGCCCATTAAAAGTTTAACACAACACATCAGGGTAAAGTTTCCTCTGGGTGTATGTTGAAATTTTACATAAACTCTTAGACCCAGAAAATACCTTTATAAAACCACATACGACGCAACTATTTTGAAAGGTTTCTTTCAGTTGCGTCGTGTGTGGTTATCTAAAAGAGTCTATAGCAGAAACTTAGATGCAACTCAAAAGTAACTAGCAGTTTAGTTGCGTTGCAGTTGCGCTTCCCCGTGTGTTCTAGGCCTTACATGTTAATAATTAACAATTCATATAAATTTATAGCTTGGCGCCTGACTGGTCACGTTAGTTTTAGAAATTTCTAGAAATTCTCTTTAGACTAAGAACGGTTATGTACTTCACCTGGGCCCAAGTCTGCTAATTTGAAATAGCCTCAGTTGTGTGTGGGCAGAGTGTTAATGTCATTTTTTGACACATTTGGTCGCATTCAGTGTAAGTATAGTTCTTGAAATCTTATATGATTAGAATGACACATGCCAATCCTCGCCGAATAGTGATGGGATGAAAATAGTTGTAAAAATGATTATGATTTTTGCTGATGCAAATTACGACACTTATGGGCCGCTAGTATAAAGTTACTTTGCTACTTTTAGTGACACCTGCCATTATAATCATGTAGGATTTTAAGAACTATAATTGCTTAGCAGAATACCAAATGTGTGAAAAATGCCTTTGACATTGCCGACACACAACTGAGGCTTTAAATTAGCAGACTTGGGCACCAGCTACTTAAATACAAACGAACTTTTTAGATAAACGTTCCACATTTACTTGTACATTGTTTATTTGTTTCTTCTGCGTTTTTAGCGTTAATTAATTTCGATTACGTGCCCCACCGGTAATGAAAACTCGAGGAAGTATTACGCTCAGGAATTTCTTGATAAATAATTGGAGGAACAATGTTATTTATTTAATAGAAGCTTAGCAAAAGATGACGGATCAAAATTTTGTATTAGTTGTGTTTAAATGTGTTGGTGTCATTGTGTGCGTATTTATTTATGTATTTA